>CM039133.1:44073003-44673003 GCA_022036555.1 Microstegium vimineum
TGATCACTGGCCATGTGTGGTACAGATAAGTACAACTGTGCCTTTGTGCAAACTGTTTAGATTTGAAAATTATTGGCTTAATCATGAGGACTTTATTCCTGTGGTGATAAATGGTTGGAAGGGGCCTCCTCATGTTAATGATCATGCAAAGCTTTTAACAGCCAAGTTCAAAAACCTTAGAAAATATCTGAAGGCATGGAAGAAAAAGTTACCCAAGCTGGCTTTGGCCATTGAGAGTGTCAAATTAGTTCTCCACTTTCTGGAAACCATTGAGACCTATAGAGATTTGTCTTTGGCTGAATGGAACATTAGAATCCTTGTAGCTGAGAAATTGGTCTCTATGTTGAAGCAACAAAGAGTTTACTGGAAGCAGAGAGGAAAGATAAGGTGGGTAAAGGAGGGTGATGCTGCAACTAAGTTCTTCCATGCTCATGCCACCATCAGACACAGGAAGAATAGCATCACCTCATTACAAGATAACTGTGGAAATATTTTGTATGGACATGAACCAAAGGCTGATTTGCTCTGGAGTTCTTTTAAATATAGAATGGGTCTCTCTGATTATAACTCTATGATCTTTGATCTTTCCCAGTTTGTCATTCCCTCTGATGGTCTTCAACAACTTGAACTTCCTTTTACAAAGGAGGAAGTGGATGGTGTGGTTTATTCTCTTCCAAACAATAAATCTCCTGGGTCTGATGGTTTTTCCAATGAATTTATAAAAGGGTGTTGGTCTCTCTAGCAAATGATTTCTACAATTTGTGTCATGCTTTTCACTCTGGTGAAGTTTGCTTGGAAAGTATCAACTCTTCTTACATTGTTCTGCTCCCCAAAGTGGATGGTCCTCAGAAGGTGTCTGACTACAGGCCAATTTCTTTGCTGAATTCTTCCATCAAGATTATTACAAAGTTGCTTGCCAACAGATTGCAGTTGCATATCAAAGGCCTCATTCACCTTAACCAATATGGATTCATTAAAACAAGGACAATCTAGGACTGCCTGGCATGGGCTCTTGAGTACATACACATTTGCCACAAGTCCAAGAGACAGCTCATAATCCTGAAATTAGACTTTGAGAAAGCCTTTGACAAGGTGGAACATGGGGCAATTTTGGAGATCATGAGAGCAAAAGGGTTTGGGGAAAGATGGATTGACTGGATAAAATTGATCCTAAGTTCAGGAACCTCTTCAGTAATGCTAAATGGAGTGCCTGGGAAAGTTTTTCACTGCAAGAGGGGGGTCAGGCAAGGAGACCCCTTATCACCTCTCTTGTTTGTGCTAGCTGCAATCAGTAATTAATAAGGCCAAGGATCAGGGGTTATTGAGGCTTCCAATACCTTTAAACTGTACAAATGATTTTCCAATTGTCCAATATGCAGATGACACGCTGCTCATAATGGAAGCTTGTAGTAGGCAGCTGGTCACTCTGAAAGCTTTGCTTCATACTTTTGGCGAGTCAACTGGCCTCAAAGTCAACTATGGTAAATCTTTTATGGTACCCACTAACATTAATCAAGACAGGCTTGAACACCTTGCTAGAACTTTCAACTGTGAGACGGGTAGTCTGCCCTTTACTTATCTGGGGCTTCCTCTTAGTTTAACAAAACCAAGAGTCATTGATTTTTCTCCTTTGGTCAGTAAATGTGAAAGAAGGTTGGCCGCAACTTCATTGTTCTTGAGTCAGGCTGGTAGGCTTGAAATTACCAATTTGGTTTTGACTGCGATGCCCACTTTTTGCACGAGCACCTTCTTGCTGCATCAGAACACCATAGAGCAAATAGATAAATTCAGGAAAATTTGCCTCTGGAGGCGTGCTGATGTTAATGCCAAGCAAAAACCAAAGGCAGCTTGGCCCATGGTCTGTAGGGGAAAAAGCCAAGGTGGTTTGGGTGTTTTGGACCTTAGGACTCAAAATGAGGCCATGCTGATCAAGCATTTGCATAAACTTTTCAACAAAGCTAATATACCATGGGTCTCACTAGTATGGGAGAAGTATTATGGCTCGGGGAGGCTACCTGGGGATAGAAAGAGGGGATCTTTTTGGTGGAGGGACATTTTAAAATTGCTGGACAAATACAAAGGTCTAGCAAGAGTGGAGATCAACAATGGAACTTCTTGTTTTCTTTGGCATGACCTTTGGGGTGATGGGATCCTATCTCAGGAATTTCCTGAGTTGTTCTCTTTTGTCAAGAAAAAATTATCAGTTTTGCAGGTGGTCATAGTCATTCACCAACCCATGGTTTATTTCACTTACCTCTGTCTCAACAAGCCCATTGTTAGAATAGGCGCCCTTTGGGCTGGTCAGGACCCTAATCGGCGCAGGACTGTTTGGGTTAGATAGATATGGCTGGTCAGATAGATACGGATACGGATACGGCAAGGACTCCTGATCCTTATAGGACTCTGGACTCTTGATCCTTATAGGATTCTTGATCCTTGCCTGTATATATATGTAATTGTACCTTGCCTCATATCAATTAATCCAATCTATTCCTGATTATACTTTCCTTCATGGTAATCATAGCCTAGGTCATTTTTTTTCTCTCTCTTCCGCTGCCCTAACCCGCGCGTCGGCTCCCCTTGCCGCGCGTTCCTTCCGCTGCCCGCGCGTCGGCTCCTCGCCGTGCTGCACCCCCTTCCCTCCCCTTGCGCACGCCTGCGCAACCAGATGGCGACAACGCCCGCGCAACAGCAGCAGCCTGCCCCCGGTGGTGGTCGCTCCTGGCCCAGCTACTACAACCCCTGGATGGGCTCGATCCAGATGTGGCCAGGAGGCCCCCGCCCTCCGTTAGCACCGATCCTGGTGCCCCCTCACCTCCAGGCGCAGCAACAGCAGGCGCACCAGCAGGCTCTCCTCGCACAGCAGCAGCAGCAGCAGGCCTTCGTCACCCACAGCCAGGCTGCTGCCCCTGACGGTGCTGCACACTGGGTTGCCCCCGGGTACTACAACCCGTGGCTGGCCTTCCCTCCTGGGATCCGACGGCGCTTGCCTCCGCCTTCAGCACCACGTCCCTGACTCCACCTTCGTCCGACGACTGGTATTTCGACTCAGGTGCTACCTCCCACATGACATCCCAGTCCTCCTCTCTTTCACATATTCTTCCTTCGCGGTATCCTACTCCTTCATCTATTGTCGTAGGTAATGGTTCCGTCATGCCTGTCACTGCTACTGGTTTTACCGAGTTGTCTCCTTCTTTGCGTCTTAATAATGTTCTTGTGTCACCACAACTTATTAAGAATCTCATCTCTGTCCGCCAATTTACTATCGACAATAATTGTTCTGTGGAGTTTGACCCTGCTGGTTGTTCTGTGAAAGTTCTTCCCTCCCGGACCGAGATCGTCAGGTGCAATAGCTCCGGGCCGCTGTACCCTCTGCGCCTACCTCCAGCTCACTCCCTTGTCGCTCAGGCTTCTTCCCCGCTGTCGCACCGGCGACTTGGCCACCCTGGTCATGAGGCGTTGTCCAAACTTGCGTCCAGCACTTCGTGCCATATTAGTGATTGTTCAGATTTGTGTCATGCTTGTCAGTTAGGGCGTCATGTTCGTTTGCCCTTCTATACGTCCACCTCTCGTGCGTCTAGCAAGTTTGATCTCATTCACTGTAATCTGTGGACCTCCCCGGTTGTCAGTGTCTCTGGTTATAAATATTACTTGGTTATACTTGACGACTGCACTCATTACTTGTGGACATTTCCTTTGCGTCTCAAATCTGACACTTTCAGCACGCTGGCTCAGTTCATCGCCCATGTCTCCACTCAATTTGACACACGTGTCAAGTCGGTCCAGTGCGACAATGGGAAAGAGTTCGACAACTCGAGTACTCGCCACTTCTTCCTCGCTCAGGGCATCCATCTTCGCATGTCCTGCCCCTACACCTCGTCTCAGAACGGTAAAGCTGAACGCATTATTCGCACCATCAATAATGTCATTCGCTCACTGCAATTTCAGGCATCTATGCCTCCCTCCTATTGGGCGGAGGCCCTCTCCACAGCCACTGTCCTCCTTAACATATTGCCTACCAAAACTCTCCAGCTCTCTACACCCCACTTTGCATTATTTGCAAAGCTGCCTACGTATGATCATCTTCGGGTTTTTGGTTGCAAATGTTATCCAAACATATCTGCCACCACACCTCACAAACTCGCTCCCAGGTCTGCTCTCTGTGTCTTTTTAGGCTACTCCTCCCACCATAAAGGATACCGCTGCCTTGACCTTTCCAGCAATAGAGTTATCATCTCCAGGCACGTCATCTTTGATGAAACGGCCTTTCCCTTTGCTGAACGTCATGGTCCTAGCACCCCGGCCGACCTCGAGTTTCTTGATTTTACTGATGATGTGGTGCCAGCTCCTATTGGACCCTCGCCCACTTTGTTTCCTGCAGGCACGTCTCCCAGCACCTCCGACGCTCCTGCTGTCCCTGCCGGTCCTCGTGTGGCCGACCTTGGGGCACCTTCTGGCGACACCAGCGCCCCTGCCGGTCCCTCTGTGACTGTGCCTGGGGCGTCCGAGGCTGCTGATGACTTCCCGGTGCCGACGCTCTACATCCCACCGGCGCTCCGGTCACCGGGGCCTCCTTCCGCGCCACGCGTGGCATCCGCGACGGGGCCTCTCTACGTCCCGCCAGCCCTTCGTGTTGGCGCGTCGTCACCTACGTCGTCGACGGGTTCAGCGCCACCACAGGCGCCCCGCGGGCCTCCGCCCGGATTTCCGCCTCTTCGCCCCGAGCACCTCTTCGAGCACCACTACAGCCGCCGGCCTCGACCTCCACCTCTGCCCGCATCGCCAAGTACTACTGCTGCCTTGCCTAAGGGTGCCGTTCCTGTTCGCCCCGTGAGCAACCAGCATGCTATGGGCTCGTGGGCGAAGAGTGGTTTTCGGATGCCGGCCACTTATCACACCGTCTCGCTCTCTCCAGTGCCGAAGACTTTCCGCAGTGCTCTTGCCGACCCCAATTGGCGAGCGGCTATGGAAGAAGAACATCGTGCCCTTCTGCAGAATGACACCTGGGCTCTCGTACCTTGCCCCCTCGGGCCAATGTTGTCACTGGCAAGTGGATCTTCCGGCATAAGTTCAAGTCTGATGGTTCCCTTGAGAGGTATAAGGCCCGCTGGGTACTCCGTGGTTTCACTTAACGTCCTGGTGTGGATTTTGATGAGACTTTCAGTCCGGTGGTGAAGCCTGCTACTGTCCGCACAGTGCTCTCGCTGGCTCTTTCACGCAACTGGCCCATCCACCAGCTCGACGTTAAGAATGCCTTTCTCCATGGGACTCTGAATGAGACA
Source organism: Microstegium vimineum (assembly GCA_022036555.1). Lineage (NCBI taxonomy): Eukaryota > Viridiplantae > Streptophyta > Magnoliopsida > Poales > Poaceae > Microstegium > Microstegium vimineum. Next base: position 44,078,286 of record CM039133.1, read on the forward strand.
GTGTATTGCCAGCAGCCCTCCGGGTTTGAGGATCCTACTCGTCCTGCGTCTGTCTGCCTGCTGAAGAAGTCCCTCTACGGCCTCAAGCAGGCCCCACGTGCTTGGTACAGTCGAATGGCTACCTACCTTCCATCCATCGGTTTTGTTGAAGCTAAGTCAGATACATCACTCTTCATTTACCATCACGGCTCCGACACAGCTTACTTGTTGCTCTATGTGGATGACATTGTCCTCACAGCTTCCTCTTCTGATCTTCTTCGGCGGATCATCTCAGCTCTGCAGCGAGAGTTTGCCATGAAAGATCTGGGAGAATTGCATCACTTCCTTGGTATGCAGGTTCAACGAAGCAGTGCTGGTTTACTCCTCTCCCAGCGACAGTACATGGCGCTGGTATGGCAGAATGCAAGCCTTGCTCTACTCCAGTTGACACCAATCCAAAGATTGCTGCAGCTGACGGGGCCCAAGTGTCTGATGCCACAGACTTTCGCAGTCTTGCTGGCGCCCTACAGTATCTGACATTCACCCGCCCGGACATTGCGTACGTCGTTCAGCAAGTGTGCCTTCATATGCACGCCCCTCGAGAGCCTCATCTTGCTGCCCTGAAGCGGATTCTCCGGTATATCCGAGGCACACTTCACCTTGGTCTACTGCTGCGATCATCTTCCTCTACGGATCTTGTCGTTTACACCGATGCTGATTGGGCTAGTTGTCCAGACACTCGCAAGTCCACCTCGGGCTATGCGGTGTTCCTTGGTGATAACTTAGTCTTCTGGTCATCCAAGCGGCAGAACACAGTATCAAGATCCAGTGCTGAAGCTGAGTATCGCGCAGTGGCTAATGGAGTTGCAGAAGCCACCTGGCTACGACAACTTCTCATCGAGCTGCACACGCCCCTTCGGCGCGCCACGCTGGTGTATTGTGACAACATCAGCGCAGTCTACATGTCCTCCAATCCAATTCAGCATCAACGTACCAAGCACATTGAGATTGATCTTCACTTCGTTCGAGAGCGAGTTGCCATTGGTGATCTCCGTGTCCAGCATGTTCCTACCACTTCACAATATGCGGATATCTTCACCAAAGGGCTGCCTTCTTCGGTCTTCACGGAGTTTCGGTCCAGTCTAAACGTGCAAAGTGGCTGACGTTTGGACTGCGGGGGTGTGTTAGAATAGGCGCCCTTTGGGCTGGTCAGGACCCTAATCGGCGCAGGACTGTTTGGGTTAGATAGATATGGCAGGTCAGATAGATACGGATACGGATACGGCAAGGACTCCTGATCCTTATAGGACTCTGGACTCTTGATCCTTATAGGATTCTTGATCCTTGCCTGTATATATATGTAATTGTACCTTACCTCATATCAATTAATCCAATCTATTCCTGATTATACTTTCCTTCACCCATCAACAGATGTTGCAGCTTGAAACATGTTTTCAAGGATTCAGTCTGAATGACGATTCAGACATATGGTCCTATATCTGGAACTCACCTAATTTTTCAGTCAAGAAAGCTTACAAACAGTTGAGAGGGAATATCACTTTGCATCTAGTTTTCAGATGGTTGTGGAGTTGTTCTTGTCAGTTCAAGCACAAGGTGTTCTTCTGGTTGGTTCTGAGAGATAGGTTGAGCACAAGAGAAATTCTAAGAAGAAAGAACATGAACCTACAAGACTTTAACTGTGTTCTGTGCAACAATCTTGTAGAGGAATCTGCCTCTCATTTATTTCTTGATTGTCCGTTTGCTACACAGTGTTGGAGTTGGATTAATATTCAGAGAACTCATTTGATGGACCCCTTTCAAACTTTCCAAAGTTTCAGTGATCAACTGGGAGTGCAATTCTTCATGGAAATCATTATTCTAATGTGTTGGGCCATTTGGAAAGTGAGGAATGACTTTATTTTCAGACAAGTGAACCCAAGTCTTCAGGCAGCAAGGCAAAACTTCAAGGATGAGCTTCAGCTTTTGCTTCTAAGAGCAAGAAGTTGTTATTTTCCTGATATTGAGATATGGATTGCCAATCTTGTTTAGCTTGGGCCTTAGCAGTAGTCTTACTGCTTTTTTTCTGTAATTTCTGGGTTCCTTAGTTTAGGGGCTAGGTTTGTGTTTCTAGCTTTTCTTTCTGGCTAGGACTTTTTTTCCTTTTTTTCGTTTTCTGAACGGTTGTCCTCCTTTTAATATATCACTGTAGGGGCGCAGGCCCCTCCAGTTTCTTTCAAAAAAATGTCCCCGTCCCAGCTAGAACAAGGTGTTAGTAGAATCGAGGCATTGAAAGTGTTAAGTTAATTAGCTGTGTTGAGTCTAGTACTCACGTTGGAGCAACCTACCTTGTGGAGTAGTTCAACCTTGTGGGCTTGGGAGTTAGCGAGAGGATCAACAATCCTTGAACACGCTTCAACTAGGAGTAGGTGAGTGGCAAGGCACTGAACCTCAATCATTGTGACAACCTTGGTATCTTATTGGTTTGTATTCTCTACACTAGCTCTTTATTTACTTGTTTTATCCTATGCTAGTGTTGTTGCTATTGTGCTAGTGTAGCTTGTAGTCGGTGTTTAGCTTTAATTTTGCTCACTAGTATGTATGTCTAAAATCTCCCTTGTACCTGCTTGCATTCTAGTTGCTCTGGTCCTTTGACCATGGGTATTAGATTTGTGTAGGTGAACTCTCACAAATTCGACATCCTAGCTAGTTCTCTTGTTTAGTACTCCCTCCGTTCTAAATTATAAGTCATTCCAATAATCTTGGAGAGTCAAAGCATTTAAAAATTTATAAAAAAATATAGAAAGGAACACAAAGATTATATTTTTGACATGAAATAGGTATACTAAAAAAATATAACAAATGAAGAATCTAATAATACTTTGGAATGGAGTGAGTATCTTTGTATAAATTTGGTCAACCTTGAAAAACTTTGACTCTTCAAGATATTGAAATGACTTGTAATTTGAGACGGAGGGAGCATCTTTGTAGACTGCTTATGAACTTAATTAGAAGGGTGTAGTAGTGACTAGACTAATAGTTTAATTCCATTGTTAATATAATTCGGCCAACTTTCGCGAGTAAATTTTAGAAACGATTATTTACTATCACTCTAGTCGACAATCTCGATCATTTAAGATACTATAAATCTATCTCACTGTGGTCAAACATTAAAATGCCCTAGCCCTTGGGCGCATGCACTACCGCCAACCCTACCTACCTTGACATGTCAAGGAAAAGAAGAGGAGGCGCAACAGAGATTCATGGTGCTGAGGAGCAACAATTTGCCCCCCGATGAATTTTAGAGTACACATGAATCCAAATGTGAAGGAAATATTCTCCTCTCAAAAATGACTCTGGCTCCTATCTTAAAACAAAACGCTGAGAAAAGCTTCACTACCGGATCCTGTTTCTTTGCCGATGTAGGGTCGGACTAGAGGGGGGTGAATAGTCCTTTCTAAAACTTAATCGCCACGGCTAACCGAAATAAATGCGGAATTAAAACTACCGGTCTAGCCAAGACTACGCCCCTCTATCTATAACTCAAGCACCTAGCAAAGTATACTAATAGGGATAATTAAGGTGTCAGGTTAGGAAGCTCACCTAAACAAGTCTAGGTTGCAAGGTCACACAAACCTAAGCAACTAGTACTCTAAGAAAACTGGGAGCTCCTACACATACTAGTAAGGAAAGCACAAAGCACCTAAGCTCACTAGCAATGCTCTCTAGCAAGACTACACAAGTCAACTAGAGAGCTCAACTTACTTAGCTACACAAACTAAGCAATGTGAGTAACAAGGCTACTCAAGCCAATTAGCCACGCAAACGTTACTTCTAAGCTACACAAGCTAGAAGGTAACTAAGCAAGCTACACAAGCTAAACTAGTTACAAGAGCAACAAGAAAACACTAGCACAAGTATGAGAAAGTAAATACAAGCTAGTGATTCGGAGAATGCAAACCACCGAGAAGATGTACACATGGTTGACACGGTGATTTTTCTCCCGAGATTCACTTGATCGTCACTAAGCTAGTCCCCGTTATATCGACCACACAATTAGTGATTCGACGGCTAATAAATAGGCATTCACAAGCCTAGCCCACCACTTGGGTGACGCAAGAATCTACCCAAAGTGAGGGTAGCTCAATGACACGCTCAACTAGAGTTGCTCTTCGCGATCTCCCGCGGGGCGAGCACAATACCCCTCACAAAGCTCTTGTCTGGAGCCACACACAAGCTTCTTGCGTGCTTCGACAGAGACTCGATCACCAAGCCGTCTAGGAGGTGGCAACCTCCAAGAGTAACAAGAACCACCGGCTTGCAACACGATCACCTAGTGCCACACGAAGCTATCTCTCAAAGCAACGCATTAGAGATCACTCACTCGCAATCGGATCACACTCTTGCAAGCACAAGTGAGTTAGCGGGCTCCCACACCAAGCACAACTAAGGGCAACACATCCCCAAGGTGCTCAACCCTCCCAAGGACCGGCCACCCCTCTATATATACAATATATACAGGGAGAGGCTAAACTAGTCGTTGGGGCGTAACCTGCTCATCCGGACTCCACTTAGCGTCCGACCACTCTGAGTTAGCACAAAACAGTCAGGGGGAGGCGTCCAGACACACAACCAATGGTCCGGACTGCCCAAGCCCCAGCGTCCGGACTCACTCGACCGAGCGTCCGGACCTCACAGTCAGAGCCAGACCTAGGGTTAGGTTCCGGACACACTCAATGGTCCGGACACCCAAACACCCTAGCGTTCGGAGCTCGATTTTGAACCGAGACTCCTCCAAACTTCTTCATTTGCTTTTCATGTGCTAACACAAATGTTTTCACCACCTTGTGCATGCGTGTTAGCATTTTCACAAACATTTTCAAAGCATTTTCACTTTCTCTCACCACGCCACTCGATCCTAATGCATCGCAAAGTTAGATCGCTCAAGTGGCACTAGATAACCGATATGCAAACAAGTTTGCTCCTCTTGATAGTACGACTATCTATCCTAAACCCGGTCATATACTTCTCTACACACCTATGACTGGTGAAATGAAATGCCCTACAATTAGACCTTTGCCTTGCACATTCTATTCCATCTCCTCCAATGTTGATGGAACACATGCACCAACCTTTCACCAAATGATATGATCCACTTCATATCATCACATGACCATGTTGGTTCAATGATCTTGACCTCACTTGCTCTTCACCGTTGTGTTGGTCCATCGGCGCCAAGCACCACTCATTTCCCCTTCACACTTGAGCCCAGTCCATCAAGCCAAGCCTCATCTTGATCTTCTCCACCTTAGTCACATGAATCCATGTCATGTCTCATGTGCAATAAACTCCTTCATCACACAATCACATGTGAACTAATCTCCTATGAATTATCACTCAAACACATATTAGTTCACCTAGGTTGTCACTCAATTACCAAAATCACATAGAGACCTTTCGGCCGAGTGCCTGCGGCACTCGGAAAAGGCTGTAAAACCTTCAGCAAACTCTTTGCTGAGTTTTGCACTCGACAAAGATTACACGGTAGCAAATCTAACGGCGAAGAGCGCTTTGCCGAGTGTTTTTTGTCGCGCACTTGGCAAAGTATTTATCGAGAGTATAGAAGCACTCGGCAAACAGAAGTGGAAAGTAACGATCGTCGACACCGTGACGGGGCCTTTGCTGAGTGTCAAGTTCTAGAGGTTTGGCGAGTGTCGTTGACTGAGACACTCAGAAAACTTCGCACCTTTGCCGAGTGCCCCATGCACGACACTCGGCAAAGTCTCGACCTTTGCCGAGTGTCCCATGCACGACACTCAACAAACTTTATGTACTATGCTGAGTGCCTTGACCATAGCACTCGGCAAACACTTGATGCTCGGCAAATCAACTTCCTAGGTGCCAAGGTATGGTCACTTTGCCGAGTGTCTTGACCATAGCACTCATCAAATCAAGCCTTTGTCGAGTACTACACTCAGCAAAGTGACCAAAAACTATCTTTCACTACAAAAATGATTAACTGTGGCGGTAAAATGGATTAACCGTGGCGATTATTCCAACCGCCACGGATCAAAGGTCACGGTTAATCGAATGATTAACGGTGGCGGTTGGAAGTGACCGCCATGGTTAATCAGATAAAAAAACACAAAAAAGCCCAGATCCAGACCCGATTAGGGCTAGATCTAGGATGCTGGCCCGTCGTCGCCGTCGCGCAGCCCCGCCACCGCCCGCGCGTAGCCACACTGCCCTCGCGGAGCCCCGTCGCCGCCAGCACGAGCCTTGTGCGGGCCCCGCCGCCGCCGTCGCGCAGCCCTGCGCGGTTGCGCCGTCCCCGCACGGCTCCACGCCGCCCACGTGCCCGCGCCGTCACCGCGCGGCCCCGCGCCGACCGTGCACCGCCTCGCGCGGGGCCGCCGCCGCCGTCGCGCAGCCCCGCGTGGTCGCGCCGTCCCCGCGCGGCCACGCGCCGACCGCACGCGCCAAAGCCGTGGACGAGAAGGGGGAGGGGCTGGAGCCGTGGACGAGGAGGGGGGAGGGGGAGGGGCGCCCCGTGGAGGAGGTCGGGAGAGAGAGGGGAGAGAGAGAGGGGCGGTTGCCGGGCTGGGAGAGAGAGGGGGAGTGAGGGTGAGAAAGAAACCCTAACACATATATATATATATATATATATGAAGACAATTATTGGGCCTCACTTGGGTCTGTTGGGCTCGGCCTTTTTTCCGTGGCGGCCTTATAGTGTGCCCGCCTTGGTAAATTGATTAACCGTGACGGTTGTATGTAACCGCCTCCGTTAATGAAAACTGCCGGTCACGGTTAATCTCAACATTAACCGTGGCGGTTTATAGGTTTGACCGCTACGGTTAATAATTGTCAAATGCTATGCAAAATAAATTCTGTAGTAGTGTTTTTTATTTGTTTTTTCAATTCCATCCCGAGAAATAGAAGGTATATATCACAAGCAACACACACACACACACACACACACACATATATATATATATCATAAACAACACATATTACATCACAAACAACACATATATATCACAAACATCACATATATCTCAAACATCACATGTCTCACAATATGTCACCCATAGGTTCTCAATTCATGCATAGTTCACAACCAGAAGTCTGACACATGACAAATGATACCACATGCTAACCCCAAAGCAGTCACAGCGACGGTCCGGGGTCACAAGGCCCACAACCTAATCCCAGAGAAGCTCCATAGCCCGGCGAAGCTCCCAAGCCCGGTGAAGCTCGAAATCCAGGTGGCCCCTCATTTGATGTCGCAGATTGATTCTGCACAAAGTAAAAGAGATTGCATGTGTTACACAAGTGAAATATAAGATTATAACATTCGAAGTCTACTAGGTTGCAAGTACTATTGTGCTTTGACCATAAGTGTAAACATAGAAACTAAAACATTCATACTCACAGGAGTGCCGAAGTACGGAGATGGACGTGGATGTGGAGGCAACTACACAGTTAGAGGAGGCATACCCTGAGCGGTGCCGAAACTCTACATGTACTCAATCATCGCCAACCACGGTTCAAGCCATGCTTATAAGGAGTCAAGTTATGGCACTACCACTATCATTTTTTCAAACCACACTACCACAACCACGTTACCACTAGAACACCCACACCCACTACCACTACCAGTACCAGTACCACTACCAGAATAACACTATCACTACCACTATCACTACCACTACCACACTACCGCTACCACACTAACGCTACCGCTACCACTACCACTAGTACATACCTAGATATTGCCGATGAAGCTCCGAAACGTTGCTAAATCAACGAGCGGCGTGGGGCCAGGCTCCGGCAACGGGCGGTGGGCCGGGGCGCTCCTCCTCTTCCTCCTCCTCCTCCTCGTCTTCCTCTTCCTCTTCCTCTTCCCCTTCCTCTTCCTCCTCGCCTCCTGCTTCCCTTCCTCCTCTCTGTCCTCCTCCTCCTTCGGGCGGGCGGGCGGCGGCGAGCCGGCGTCGAGCCGACGGCTGGTGGCGCACGGTGGCTGGCAGGGGGCGGGGAGTAGGGTGGGGCGAGGCGAGGTGGGGCGGCGGGGTGTGGCGGGTGGCTGGCCAGCGGTGAGCCGGCGGCGGCGGGCGGCCTGGCGGCGCAGGGCGTGGGCGTGTGTGTGTGTGTGTGGCCAGAGGCAATGGTCAAAGGGCCCATATATTGGAGCTTATTTGTCGAGTGCTTGTGATCTGGCACTCGACAAAGTATTTTTTTTATTTAAAATTTCGTTTGCCGAGTGCCAGATCAGCGACACTTGGTAAAGTACCAACTTTGCAGAGTGTCTTAAGGTTGACACTCGGCAAAGTCATTACTTTGACGAGTGCCGCATATCTGGCACTCAACAAATATGGTCTTAAAAAAATTATTTTTGCTCCCTTTTTTCTTTCTTTTATGTCTTTCAATATACTTTTTCAAATGCACTTTCAAAATATCTTGTTAAATTCACTTAGCAATACATATTTTATGCTTATATATACAAATATTTGACTATTATTTCATGTATTTATAACTCAAATTCAAATCTTACATAAATAATATAATTGTGATTAAAAGTTTAAAAATTATCAAACGGATTCAAAAAAAAATACCAATTCTTGATATTACACCATCTATGTTGTGATTGCCCTATATGAAAAGTTTTGAAGTCAAATTTTAATTTCACCTTCGCTTTGAATTCAAATCCTACTCAATCCTTCTAATTAAGTGATATGAAACTTTATTGGAGATGATTGCATTTGTAAGACATATCTAACAACTTATGCGAAATCATTCCAATTTTTTTATCAGAGGTTCCAAGTATGATATCATGAGTGCTTGATAAATTTTATAATTTTTGGAGTCCATTTGTTATTTATAGATTTCAAACAATTCTGACACACGTTTGAGATCATGTTTCGTGAACAAGATGTGGAGTTTTTGTTTTACTTTCCCACATAAGATCTCAAATTAGGCTTAATAATATGGATAATATTTTTTCAATCATTTTGTTTATTATTTGAATCACTTGCGGTTCAAATTTGGCTTAGGTCTAACAATTCACTTAATTGAAAAAACTAACTAAATATAGCATACACATCGAGAAAAGTGTCATACTTAAACATGTAGTTCTAGGTACTATTGGAGGAAAGTAGAAAAAGTTTAGAGGCCAAAATAAAAAAGAAAAACGCTAGGTTTTTCGAGTGCCCGAGAAAACACTTGGCAAAGTGTAAGGTTTGCCGAGTGCCTAACGGCAAACGTCGTCACACTTGGCAAAGTGTAAGGTTTGCCAAGTGCCTAACGGTGACACTTGGCAAACGTCTGACGACGTCGACTCCTAACGGCATCTGTCGAGTGTCGGCTATGCCAAGTGTCAGACACTCGACAAAGATCAGTTTTACCTAGAGCCAAACTTTGCCGAGTGTCTGACACTCGGCAAATCTTTATGATGTCGAGTGTTGTTATTTGCCGAGTGTCCGACACTCGGCAAAGGATATGGTTGCCGTGTTGAGATATGTCGAGTGCGACACTTGACAAATATGTAGTTTGTTGAGTGCCCGATAGAAAGCACTCGGTAAACCATCGCGCACTCGGTAAAGAGGACATTTCCGGTAGTGCTTGTTGGAGGTACTCTAAAGCCATGTAACATGTGTGGTCAGAGATCTTGCCTAGCTAGTAGCTACCAAATGTGTTCATGCAATTTTTTCCTCTGGGTTTATTCGGTTCATCTGGTGACATATCACACACGTCAACATCAATTAACGGAAAAGAATTAACGACCCTGATTAATTTATTCTTCCACAGTCCGAAACCGAGCCTCTTTTCTCGGCCCGAAGCCGCCGGGGATATATATATCCTCCTCCGTTTCGATCCGATCTGCCGACGCGCCGGACGCCACCAAATTAAAAGAAAAACCTCGCCAGTAGTCGCCACAGCGATCTGGACCACGCACGGAGAGAAACACAGATCGATGTCCGGCCACGAGCGTTATACGCGTAGTACACCGTCCGAGGCCGAGAGTTGGTCGTCCACGCCCGAGACGGCCGGGAGTAGTTGTTGTTGGTCATGGGACAGCATAGCCACCACGCGGGCCACGACTACGGAGACAGACGAAGACGACGATGTGCACGACGACGGCCACCGGCGGCGGCTTAAGCGATCGTCCGCTTCGTTGCCCGTGCGGCGTTCGCGGGCTTCGATTCCCAGCTGCAGTTGGGTGCTCCTGAACCGAGCCGGTGCCCGCCGGGATGATTTCCGCCGTGACCGGACGACGTCGGCGATCTCTCGCACATCCAAAGGCGAGGAGATCTCCGTCTTGTTCGAGCTCGTCGAACCACCCGGCACCTCCGTCCTCACCGTCGACTGGACGCGGCCGTTGGTGACGACGACAGCGGTGAAATCCCCGGGGAACGTCATCGCCGCGCACCGCGACGTCGTGCTACTTGCGACGAGTATGACGTCCTACGAGAACACGTACCCGTCCGACTTGTTCGTTTACCGGGCGACCCGCGATGACGACGACCCCTCCCGGCGCCGCCGGCGGCCGTCCTTGTCGCTGCTTCCTTCCGCAGGCGGGCCTGAGATTTACCCTGGCCTTATGGATTCCGAAGAAATTGGTATAATGTCCTGCACAAGCAACGACGACGACGACTCGCCGCCGTCGTTCGTTGTGGCTGAACTTCATATGACGCACGACGGGGCGAGTAAAATAAAGTCCGCCTCTTCCGGTCCTGGTTCGACCCAGCGGCGGATCCAGAAACGGACCAAGGGGCTAAACAATAGAGGACAAAAAATTTTGCTCACTATACAGTACACTAATAATAGATATAGACATATAGCAATCATTTGGATCGATTCAAATTGTTCAAAGATGTATATAACATTGAGGATAGAGAAATACCAAATAAAACGAACCTTCTATAATATAAAAATCCATGTATTCAGTCTTCATCAATTCCCACTTGGACCACCATGCTCAATGCTACAAAATTTTTAAAATGTCAAACTTCTTCAAAATCAAGATAGCATTATAAAATGAAATGTACTAAAACAATACACACCTTGAGCCCTCGCGTGGCAAATTTATCTTACGGGTTCTTAAGCCTTGAAAGCGCTTTAGAATTTTCTCATACTCAACTGATACAAACAAATCCCGCTCAATATATCATATCATGCTATTATTCATCCAATCATCATTCATTTTATTCCTTCTTTCTGTCTTGATAATGTTCATAGCGGAGAAGGCTCTTTCAACTGTTGCTGTTGCCACTGACAAAATTAATGCAAGTTCAATGAGACGATACACCAAAGGGAAATGTGTATGTCTATCACTTTGAACCATCTTCTCAGCAAGGCTACCAAGATCAATACAAGTGTCAAAAGTTTTATCATTTTTGACTTCATCAAAGAATACCAGAAGGTCACCACTTAGCTTGACACAGTCATAATCACTGAAGTCATCTCTATAAATCTTAGCAAGCTCAACTAATTTCTATAGCTCAAAGTTTGCAAATTGATTTGTTGGATCAAGACAAGCAACACATCTCAAGAGTTCAGTTGATCTTTCTGAAAATCGATTGTTTAACTCACAAAGAATCTGATCAAGGACAACATTGAAAATCCCATGATGAAAATGATGGTAGTATGTCACTAATTTGGCTCCACAAAATTTTGATCGACCTCTAACTGGTATCATATCTTCCATAACAGGAATATTTATCTTCGCAAAATCACAAAAGATTTTTACCTCTTGGAAAAGATCATCCCAACCATTTTCTCTCATGGTATTTAAAGTTCTCATCACAGAACCAATCAATCCTATTGCTCTAACAATGTTCTGATTTTTCTTTTGCAAACATTGTGACAGTTCTTGAGTCACCCCCAAAATTCTAATCATAAGATATAATATGAACACAAATTCAAATGACTCCAATTTTTTAAATCAATCCAGATGTTGTTGTTCTCTTTTCCGCATCAGTTCCATCATCACAAATATTTTCTAACACCTCAAGCATAGAACCCCACATGAGCATTGTTGACACAAAAAGCGTCAGGATCTGCGAACACCTCGGGCTATTACCCGAATTTGATTTCCAAGGGTGTGCCAGTCGATTTGACCAGTTAATCGACAAGGACGACAACTAGAACAAGATCCAAACAAGACAACGGCGATACGCCCGGATGTCAAGACTCAGACTTGATCAGGATAACTAGAGCAGAGCTGAACGAGACAACAGCGATGTGCCCGGATGTCAAGGCTCAGATTACTCCCACGCGGAACTTGCAAGGGTTTGACGGAGATCAAGGAGATGCCGCCCGTCAAAGCTTGAAGAACTCGTAGATAAACTAAGACTAATGCAATAAAAGGGTAAATTGCAGTAAAAGTAAACAAGAGTAATTGATTTGTTTGATATATGATTGTTATTTTGATCACGACCCCTAGGTACATATTTATACTCCAACAAAAGGAGTTGTAAACAGACACGACTCATACCTTTCCTAAACAAAACTCCTATCTTTAAAGAGACAACTGACCCGTGCAGGAGTCGGACCCAAATAGCAATAATATTTTCCTAAACAGACATCTCTATTTTTAAGGAAAATAAACGACTCATGCAAGAGTCGGATTCAAATTTCTATAAAAATACTGGTATGAGATCACTAGTTTCCTTATGTCTTCTCTTCGATGAAACTCTCCATCGGCAGACTCCTCAATCCGCAACTTCCTTCTATTGCCATCGACAATCCCCTGCTGACGCCAACTGCCACGTCACCTTGTGCCCATCGGCATCATCTCCTTATCGGTAATATCTTCCAATCGGCAACTCTTCACCTCCACTGGTAACTTGTCTTTACCAATTAACTCCTATCAGCAAGAATCGTCCAGCTTCCATCGGCAACAAACTTATTCCTTTCACAACATTCACTCTCATCGGTAACATTGACCGATGACCTTCCGATGCCGATAGAAAACGACTACCGATCAATGCAAGTCTTAGCTCATTTGACACATGCCAAAAAACGGTGTCAACACATGCCCCCCAATTTCGGAGTGTAGAATATTTTACGCGCCGAAATTTTCTCTACTGTAACCTTCCCTCCAAGATACTTGCACGACCTCCTCGATCACCGCACGTAAAAATTGCAATTTATCAACCAAATTCCGCGACTGCAGCGTGAACAGTTGTAAGCCCAATCATATCTCCTCGATTGCCGCACATACCTATTGCATACCCTTCCATATTCCTGCTCAGTGCGAAGAAAATTCCAAAATACCCCTGACCAGGCTTATAAAAGTTACCACCATCTAATTTGTTTTTCACCCTGAGCCTACTTTCACTTTCATTTGCCCTCATCTTCAACCTCTGCGGCGGCGCTGAAGAACACCTCCGGCAACCCAAGCAACGGCGTATTTCCTCAAGCAGAGCACGAATAGCTTCAATGGCGATCAACTTCGAAGTTCCCAAAGTAAATCTGCTCCCTTCCTGCTTCATCTTCCGCAAATTTCTTTTGCATATTAATTTCGTAATCCTTTTCCCCCTTTCTTTCCTTGATTTTTCCCGAAACCTAGGAAATGTACAATAAGGTAGTAATCCCAATCGAGCAATCCAACTTTAACTGCCTAGGCCCAATGGGAAACCCCGATCCTACCAACCTGATTAATGCGGAAACCAACCGTATTCCCTTCAAATCCGAGTGCTTCAGCCTAGGGTTATGGAAAGATGCTTTCCGTTCATGGCCCAAACTTACCAAGGGATGGAAGAACTGGTATCTCAGAATAATCAGAACACAACAAGTATACTGGGTAGAGCGCAACCTAGATCAGTGCATAAGACTTTCTATTGCCGATATGGCGAAGAATGAGAATATGATGATGGCTGCTTCTTATTTCTGGTCCGATACAATGAATGCCTTTTTGTGCAGACATGGACCAGCTACCCCTACCTTTGCCGATGTGCATATGCTTACCGGCCTTGATGTCTCTTCTGCCGATCCCTCCAACCTTTTCGGTAGGAAAGCTGAATATAAAGTGAACACACGCAATATCGGCGGTTGGACTGGATACATCCGAGAGAACCAGAAGACTGGATCGGTAGGTCAGAGGGAGCACGCCACTTTCTTGAATATGTGGTTGGAAAAATTTATCTTCTGTGGCAGAACAGTTGGACCTACCACCATGTACCTTCCCGCAGCAGAGCTTCTGGCCGATGGAGCAAGAATTCCTCTTGGCCGATACCTCCTTGGATCGGTATACCACCTCCTGCACCAAGATCCAAGAAGCTATTGCTAGGCGAATCCATCGGAAACCTCGGGGGTCCTTGGTGGTTTATAAACATGTGGCTAAACGCACACATGTACAAAATCCTCCAATTTGACTTGTTCACTCAACAATTTCCAAGGGATATATCGGAGGACTATGTATTTGATGATGATGAATCGGCAACTCGTTCCCCACTCAATTTTGGGGAGGCCATTATAGTGCTACCAGGAACCGATGCCAATGCAGATCAGTTCGGCAGGTTCTTTCAAAAGCTTTACAATGGAATCCCTGCTGCAGAACAGCTTTGGTGGCCCTACGTTGACGAGAACAACCGATTCCCTCTGTTGTTCAACCTTACCGATTGGAATGTACCGTAGAATGAAATAATCATGAAGGCTAGCATTGTCCCCCGAGCCATTCCAGTCAACATCTTTGGAACCGGGAAGAATGCTCCTGCGTCTTATGAGTCTATTATCCATCGACAGCAGCAAGGCAGCTGGCATTTGGTCAATTGCCGATCAAACGTAGCTATGCCAACGTGATAAAGCCAAGAGAAGTCATCTCCAGCGCCATGGATTGGAATAGGATCATTAATCTTTCTCCTCATGCTGATACATCAAACATTGACCTATCCTCTTGGGCACCAACATCTTTTATCATGGAGTTATACAAATCTTGGTGGCAAGAATGGAGAAGCCAGCTGTTCACCAAATCATCACATTACTATCGGCATTTGATCGACGCCGATCACATCATTCCCGATGATGCAGTAAGTTCTTCACTCTAATGCATTTCTTATTATTTACTTCTACTATCGGCATTGGACCCTCTTTTACTTAATATGTTGACGATCCAATCCCCCGAATGAGAAAGAGCGGCAAGCACTTCAATCTTCGAATGATGAGCCCCGCATCAGTCATCGGCAACAATGCTCCTTCATTGGCTGCCTTCATACCTCAAAGGGTACCTAAGGTTACCCTTAAACCGAAACCGACAGCAGCTAGGACCATCGCTTCCCCATCGGCTGCTGCCGCCATCTTGGTGCGAGCTTTTGCAGTAAGTTTTTATTTCATTTATACCGATTACAATCTTTCATCGGCAATATTCACTTCGTTTAACTTATACCAAATACTTTTTACAGGCAACTAGGTCATCGGCAGCCACTCCAAATGTACAAACTTCTCCGATTCATGTTGCCGATGCCTCCCAAGCTTCGCAGCCGAAACGTGCCGGCTCACCAACTGCTGCCCCGAAGAAACGTTTGAGGCGAGCCATTCCATCCGTGCCACTAACTCCAGCTGCATCACCAAGTTCTGTCGATGCACCAACAACAGAGCCAACATCGGCGTCTATTCCTGAGCATCCATTGGACGACATCCCAGACCAGGAAACAATACCACCGCTGCAGGAACCAGCTGCACCAATAGAGACAACATCGGCATCGGCACCAGATGAAATTCCTGACCAGAGGACGGCATCACCGCCACAGGGGCTAGCTACCATAGTAGAGGCAGCACCAGCAACAACACCATCAGCACCAACCGCTCCTCCTACGGAGGTAAGTCCATCGGAAGATGATGCTACGCCAGCTACCTTTCCAAGTCCCAGGCAAGAAATCCGCTTCAAGATGGTAAGCTGACTATCAAAACTCGCAACATAAACTTATGATCGGCAAGCCCTAATCTTCTTCTTTTTCAGGCCCAAGACTCCCCGAATAGCTTGTTCTCCTTCGCTGTCGACATCCCCGATGAAGACAAAGATGAGGAAAGTTCTGCTCCAGCTCCAGGCACCATATCGGTAGACATCAGGTCTAAACTCGAAGCACTATTGCTTTCGTTGCAACAAAGCACACCTCTCCTAGTCCAAGATTCCACTGCAGCGAAAGTGGCTTTCAAGGAGATTCAAGGCCATCTACCTGCCGACATCGAATAAATACTTTTCCATGCAGTGTTTCTCGAGAGCCGACAACTCCAATACCAACGAGCCTCACGCCGTATTGCCGATAGAAACGCTCAATCAAAGCTTGAAGAGGAAATGCTCAAGTTCAAACAAGTTGCCGATGAGAAGCACAAGGGCATCGACCATTTAGAAGCTTCTGGCATTACTCCTGAGCAAGAAATCGTCCACTTATCGACAAGGAGGGAAGAATTGTTGGCTGAACTGCAGAAAGTCGATGAAGCCCTGAATGTGGCCAGCCAAAAGAAAGCTCAACTGCCTGATGCCGTTAAAGCCCTGCAACAAGAAAGAGATGCAAACGCTCGGCAAGCTATTTTGCTGAAAAGAAAAATCAAGCCAGTCGAAGATTCTGCCGATGATGACACCAGGGAGATAGAAGAAGCAGATCAAATTCGCCTGCACGCGATAACATCCATTCAATCCCTATTGTAATCTATTGTATCGACAAGTGTAACACTGATACTTGATTTTGCTTGTAATATAATGCCAGTACGTTTTTACCGATGTCTTATAACCTTTTCTTTCATCGGCATTCAAATGGATACCTTATGCATCTATCCAAATACTAGGGTAATATTTCTTCAAGTATTTACCGTTGATCGCTCTAGGAAACGCAACTCCTTCAAGGGTTTCCAAAATATATGCATTACCAGGAGCAGACTGATTTATCCGAAGCGGACCCTCCCAATTAGGAGACCATTTTCCAAACTTAGAACTCTTAGTCCCAATCGGTAAAATTAATTTCCACACCAGATCACCATCGGCAAACTCTTTCACCTTTACCTTCTTGTTATACCACTTGGCAACCCTCTTCTTATTCTCTTCAATGTTGATCAAAGCCCTCAACCGATGACTTGCTAAGTCTTCTAACTCATCCTTCATAAGAGTATCATACTCATCGGCTGTCAATTGATCTTGAGAAAACAATCGCCTAGAACCAGTTTTAACTTCCCAAGGCAGGACAACATCGTGTCCATAGATCAACTGATACGGCGAAACTTTGGTTGCACCATGACACGCCATCCGATACGACCATAGGGCTTCATTTAACACTATATGCCACCTTCTAGGGTTTTCTTCAATCTTGCGTTTGATAAGCTTAATAACTCCTTTATTAGTCGCCTCAGCCTGACCGTTAGCTTGGGCATAATGAGAAGGATTCAATACCTTCAACCTCATACCAGCAGCAAACTCATCAAACTCTCCCGATGTGAACATGGTTCCTTGATCGTGGTAATAGTTTGAGGAATACCGAATCGGTAAACAATATGTTCTTTTACAAAATCTACCATATTTGCCGATGTCACCTTCTTCAAAGGAATCGCCTCAACCCATTTCGTGAAGTAATCGGTAGCAACGAGTATAAACTTATGCCCCTTGCTTGACGGTGGATAAATTTGGCCGATGAGATCAATAGCCCATCCTCTAAACGGCCAAGGCTTGATTATAGGATTCATTGCCGATGCAGGTGCCCTTTGGACATTACCAAACTTCTGACAATCCTGTCATCCTTTAAAATAGTTGAAGCAATCTTCAAGAATTGTCAACCAATAATATCCATTCCGCCTAATCATCCACTTCATCTTGAATGCCGATTGATGTGCTCCACACATACCCTCATGGATCTCGCCTATCAACTCTTTTGACTCTTCTCTACTAAGGCATATGAGCAAAACTCCATCAATTGTCCGATAATACAATTCATTATCAAGGAGCACATACTTGGTAGCTTGAAATCTTAGACGCCTTTCAACCTTCTTAGACGGATCTCCTAAGTAATAGGCAATTTCTTTTCTCCATTCATCGGCAACCATCACCGATGTCATGACTTCTTGAATCGGTTGATATCCTGAAGCATTCTGTGCTAACGATTGGCCTCATCATTATGCAACCTAGGAATATGCTCAAGGCGATACTCTTTGAATTCTTTTAATAACTGCAAACACTTTTCATGGGTTGCAATTAAAGCTTCACTTTGGCACTCATATGTTCCAATCAATTGGTTGATTACTAACTTGGAATCACCGAAGATTTCAACAGCATCGGCACGTATCTCCCTGAGTAATTCCAACCCCTTTAGCAGAGCCTGGTACTCAGCCTGATTGTTTGTTGAGGTAGCAACAATCGGCAGTGAAACTTCATATTTCCGTCCACGGGGTGAGATTAAAACAATGCCGATACCTGCCCCTTCCTTGCATGTAGACCCATCAAAGAACAAAGTCCAAGGAACAATCTCTACATATCTTATCATATTGCAATGCTGAGTAACAAAATCGGCCATCACTTGACCCTTAACTGCCTTAGCCGATTCATACTTCAAATCAAACTCTGAAAGTGCTAGAATCCATTTTCCGATTCTCCCACTTAATATTGACATCGACAGCATATACTTAATCACATCATCTTTGCAGATAACAGTGCATTCAGCCGATAATAAATAATGCCTTAATTTAATGCAAGAGAAATATAAGCATAAACATAATCTTTCTTTGGCTGAATACCTGGCTTCAGCATCTACCAGCCTTTTGCTTAAATAATAAATCACACGTTCTTTCCCTTCAAATTCTTAGATTAAGGCTGACCCGATAACACCATCATCGGCAGACAAATACAACCTGAAAGGCTTCCCGTGCTGAGGTGGAACCAAGACTAGAGGATTTACCAAATATTTCTTGATCTCTTCCAAGGCTAATTGTTGTTTCTCTTTCCATGTAAACTCTTGATCGGCTTTCAGCTTTAACAATGGACTAAAAGATTTAATTTTACCAGATAAGTTGGATATAAATCTTCTAATAAAATTAATATTGCCGATCAAGGATTGCAACTCAGTCTTATTTGTGGGAGCAACTACTTTGTTAATTGCATCAATAGATTTTCTGCCGATCTCGATGCCTCTCTGATGCACCATAAAACCCAGAAACTGACCTGCCGATACACCAAATGCACACTTGTTAGGATTCATCTTCAACCCATGCTCCCTTGTGCATTCTAGGATTTTTCGCAAATCGGCAAGATGCTTTTCAAAATTTCCAGATTTAATCACCACATCATCAATATAGATTTCGACTATCGTGCCGATGTACTTACGAAAGATAAAATTCATTGCTCTTTGATAAGTAGCACCGGCATTCTTCAAGCCAAAAGTCACGACAACCCACTCAAATAAACCGACATGACCTGGACATCTAAAAGCAGTCTTGGATATGTCTTCTTAAGCCATGAATATCTGATTATATCCAGCATTACCATCTATGAAGCTAATGATTTGATGTCCAACAGCAACATCAACCAGCAGATCAGCAACGGGCATCGGATAACCATCCATCGGTGTAGCCTTGTTGAGATTCCTGAAATCAATACAAACACGAAGTTTTCCATTCTTCTTATACACAGGAACCACATTAGAAACCCAATCGGCATATCGACATTGCCGAATAAACCCAGCTTCAATTAACTTGTGATCTCAGCTTTAATGTCAGGCAACACCATAGGATTGCATCGGCACGCAGGTTGTCGATGTGGTTGGAAACCAGACTTAATAGGCAACCGATGTTCGACTATTGATCGGTCTAAACCAGGCATCTTTGTATAATCCCAAGCAAAACAATCTTTATATTCTTTTAATAAGTCAATCAACTGCTGCTTACATTGGGAATTTAACTTAGCACTAATGAAAGTAGGCCTGGGCCTGCTGCCATTGCCGATATCTATCTCTAGTAAATCATCGGCGGATGTGAACCCCTGTCCCAGTTTTCCATCATCGGCGAATCGATCCATGAAAACTCTTCATTAGGACCGACTGCTTGGATCGGCGTAATGCGGTAATCGGCAACTTTGAGGAACTCCGTGTCCCAAGCTTCACCTGATATGCACCTGGTTTGCTCATAAGTTTCCGATTCTGCCGATGCAACAATTGACGGAGTTTCACTTCGGACGACTTCAATCTTGTCTCCAACCCATTGCACGAGGCTTTGGTGCATTGTAGAAGGAATGCAGCAATTAGCATGGATCCAATCCCTTCCTAGGAGCAAGTTGTAGGTGCCTTTGCCACTGATCACGAAAAATGTTGTCGGCAAAGTTTTACTGCCGATGGTTAATTCAACACATACTGCTCCCATAGCTGGCGATACATTGCCTTCAAAATCTTTAAGTTTCATGTCCATCTTTATTAAGTCTTGGTCACCTTTCCCAAGCTTCCTGAACATGACATATGTCATTATGTTGATTGACACCCCACCATCCACCAGCATTTTCGTTACAGGCTGTCCATCTACTTTGCCCTTAACAAACAGGGCCCTTAGGTGCTGCCTTTCATCATCGGCAGGCTTCTCAAAGACAGCTGCCATCGGATCCAACACCAATTGCGCCATTTCAGCAGCTTCTTCCTCGTCGCTGACAGGTGCCATGAACTCCATCGGCAATATGACGACCATATTGATTTCTGCCGATAGATCCCTATCCTTGTGCTTTGGTCTCCACTGCTTTTCCCTCGAAGGATTTTCACTGTCATATAAGTCACCTTGGCGTTCGCGCTGGATTCTCCTTTGCTGAGTCTTCGTCAAACCCTTAGGGCACCATTGAGGAACCTTGGTTTTCCAAACAGGCTGGTGCTGCCTCTCACTGCTTGCATCGGCACCACTCCTTATGTTTGGATCTCTGGAGAATATTTCTTCGTCGGGCACTCTTGCATTGGCCATCTCCTCAAGTTCTTCTTGACCAACACGCCTGCCAAGTCTATCATGCGCGCTGAGCTTGCCCCCCAGCCGGTCATGTGCCGATTTCTTCTCTCTGAGTGGTCTAGCATACCTAGGTTTCCGATCATCAAAACAAGGTTTCTATTCTGACCGATCGGCAGGGTAATACCCATTGCATTCAGGACAATTATCAACAGTAGGTAATTTGATGCCTTCTTCCTAGCAATGAACGAAGAAGGGACACTTCTAGTGGTCCTTATGCCGAAGCCACTCTTGGTGCTTCTCTTCTTCCTGCCGATATCGCTCCTCTTGCGATTGCCAATATTCTTGCCTTGGCTGCTTATGTGTGATTATAACACCAGGAGCCCTCTTGGCATTGCTACCTTCACCGACAACTTTCTTGCCCTTTCTGTCATCAGCAAACCTCCTCTCATCACGCTCAGCTACCTGATGGTCAGGATCTACCGATGCATTCTTCCTGGCAGCTTCCAATGTTAGCACTTTAGTTCTTTCCACTAGTTTCCACCATATTATTTGGAAACAGGTGTTGATCAATCTTCATCGGTTTCTAGGCTTTAGAATTTTCAAATTTAATTCGTCCAGATTCAATTTCTGACTGCAACTGCTGCCTGAATACTTTGCAGTCATTGGTACTGTGCGAAGTCGCATTGTGCCACTTGCAATACCCGATCTTTCTGAGCTCTTCGGCCGATGGAATTACTTGGTTAGGCGCCAACTTGATCTGCCCTTCTTGAAGTAATAAGTCAAACATCCTATCGGCCTTGGTGATATCAAAGGTGAACCTTTCAGCTTCTTTCTGGCCAAACGGACAAGACACAGATTTCTTATCCTTCACCCATTCGACAACGCTGATGCTTAGCTCTTCATCGGAATCCTCTTCTTGCTCAATGAAGGTCACCTTTTTATTCCAAGTCTTTCTAGGCTCAAAAGTTTTGACATCCTGATCGGCAATTCTCTGCACAAGGTGGCTCAGACTTTCAAACTCTTGAGACGCATACTTATCTTTGATGTGCGGTAGTAATCCTTGGAAGGCCAAATCTGCCAATTGTCGATCATCAAATATCAAGTTGTAGCACTTGTTCTTCGCGTCTCGCAGCCTCTGGACAAAGCTTTCCACCGATTCATCATTACGCTGCTTCAACTTGACCAAATCGGTAAGCCTCTTTCCATATACGCCCGCGAAGAAATACTTATGAAATTGTTTTTCTAGATCAGCCCAAGTAATCACCGAGTTTGGAGGCAGTGAAATAAACCATGTGAATGCCGATCTATACAATGACGATGAGAACAATCTCACCCTTAGTTCCTCTCTGCTGGCAGCTTCTCCACACTGGATAATGAAGCGGTTGATATGCTCCATTGTTGACGTGTCATCTTGGCCAGAGAATTTGGTAAAATCAGGCACCTTGTACCGATTTGGGAGAGGAATTAAGTCGTATGCCGGAGGATATGGCGTCCGATAAGAGTATGTATTAACCTTGGGTTTAATGCCGAATTGTTCCTTCATCACTTCAGCAATCTTATTGGTCCAATATGCATCCTGCTCTTGCCGACTCATTGGCTGATTGTTGACTAGTGGAGCCGGCTGACGTGCTGCTTCAGGTCTTGGTAGAAGATGATTTGGAGTAGTTGGCATGGGCGCAACACTAGTCATCTGGTTGTTATGCATCGGCTGACTCATCGGTGGATAACTTTGCACACTCACTGGGTTATGCTATGGCATCATATTCATCGGTTGCTGTACCGATGCTCCACTCTGAGTGTTTGCTGTACTTCCATAATGATACATTAGTACGCCAGGCTGTTGAACCGGCGGCTGATTGGTCCATCCAGGATTATAAATCATCGGCATGTGACTTACCGATGGCTGATAGTTGACCGGCGCCTGCTGCTCCTGCACCTTGGGGTAATTAACAAATTGGTTACCTTGATGTGTTAGTACTCCAGCTTGAGGATTTACTAGCATAGGCTGACTCACAGTTGCTATGCTTTGTTGCATCGGCACAACATTTGCCGATGGTGGCATCAGAGGTACTTTAGGAATCACCACCTGGAGATCTTCTGATTGCGTTTGCACAGTTGGAGAAGATGTAGAGTGATGCATCATAGGGACCACCGGCTGTGATTGCATTGCCGATGCCATGGAGCCCTTCCAAGCTGAACTATCTCCCTGTACCAGACTGGAGCCAGCAGATGGATTTGAAGGCATATCGTATCCCCACCAGTTGGCAGGAGCTGGATGACTCTGGATAGCAGGTCCCGACATTGCCGATGCCACTGGATCTGCACTAAGCTTGGTGACGCTTTCGGGACTTGGCCTTGGCGGTGTAGCCACATCGGCAAACGGATCCACAAGAGTAGAAGACATCATTGGAGCTGCCGATGGGTTTATAGATGCTGATCCAGGCTGATGATACGCTGGACCAACATACTGAGGTGCTTGTCCTTCTTTGAAAGATTGCATAACAACATTGTATACAGTATTGGACATCACATTGGAGTGGCTAATTAATGCTTGATTGAAGGCAGAATTAACCATCTCTTGCATCTTACCAGGATTGGCATCAAACGTGACCTGCCGCGGCAACGGCGGATCTTGCTTCTGGATGGCTTCGCCGCTCTTGCTTAGGCTGAAGGATTTCAGATATAACTGCTCCTCCATAGCCCGCTCCATAGCCAGTTTTTGATCATCTTTCAGATCAGCCTTGGAGACTTCGATGACGTTCCTCATATTGACGTCAGTGTGATCACCCATGATAGATGTATACTTTGTCCCACTGGGTGTGCCAAAAGAGGTGTGACACAAAATGCATCAGGATCTGCGAACACCTCGGGCTATTACCCGAATTTGATTTCCAAGGGTGTGCCAGTCGATTTGACCAGTTAATCGACAAGGACGACAACTAGAACAAGATCCAAACAAGACAACGACGATACGCCCGGATGTCGAGACTCAGACTTGATCAGGATAACTAGAGCAGAGCTGAACGAGACAACAACGATGCGCCCGGATGTCAAGGCTCAGATTACTCCCACGCGAAACTTGCAAGGGTTTGACGGAGATCAAGGAGATGCAACCCGTCGAAGCTTGAAGAACTCGTAGATAAACTAAGACTAATGCAATAAAAGGGTAAATTGGAGTAAAAGTAGATAAGAGTAATTGATTTGTTTGATATATGATTGTTATTTTGATTATGACCCCTAGGTACATTTTTATACTCCAACAAAAGGAGTTGTAAACAGACACGGCTCATACCTATCCTAAACAAAACTCCTATCTTTAAAGAGACAACTGACCCATGCAGGAGTCGGACCCAAATAACAATAATAATTTCCTAAACAGACATCTCTATTTTTAAGGAAAATAAACGACTCATGCAAGAGTCAGACTCAAATTTCTATAACAATACTGGTATGAGATCACCGGTTTCCTTATGTCTTCTCTTCAATGAAACTCTCCATCGGCAGACTCCTCAATACGCAACTTCCTTCTATTGCCATCGGCAATCCCCTGCTGACGTCAACTGCCACGTCACCCTGTGCCCATCGGCATCATCTCCTTATCGGTAATATCTTCCAATCAGCAACTCTTCACCTCCACTGGTAACTTGTCTTTACCAATTAACTCCTATCGGCAAGAATCGTCCAGCTTCCATCGACAACAAACTTATTCCTTTCACAACATTCACTCTCATCGGTAACATTGACCGATGACCTTCCGATGCCGATAGAAAACGGCTACCGATCAATGCAAGTCTTAGCTCATTTGACACATGCGGAAAAATGGTGTCAACAAGCATAAGACGTGACAATGTTTTGTGATGTGTGCCCCACCGTGTATCACCAGGCCTAGCAAGACTAGTTTCTTGGTTTTTCCCTTTCCCAGGAACAATAACACCACTATCTAATTGCTCAACAAGACTATCATGATGATTTTGGAGGAGTTGGTCTTTTCGCTTGCAAGAAGCACTAATAGTATTCACAATTGAAGTAGCATAATTGAAGAAATCAAGAGTTGAATCACAACACTTGGCTACAGAAACTACTACAAGTTGTAATTGATGAGCAAAACAGTGGATGTAAACAACAAATGGATTTTCATTCAATACCAGTCTTTGTAACCCATGAAACTGTCCTCTCATGTTTGAAGCTCCATCATATCCTTGTCCTCTAATCTTTGAAATAGATAGACTATATCTTGCAAGCATAAAATCCAATGCTTCCTTCAGTGAAGTTGATGTGGTGTCAGAAACTTGTTGGAGGCCAAGGAACCTCTCAATGACACTTCCTTTATCATTGACAAACCTACAATTCAAAAGGAAACATAGTGTTAATTACACACATTAAAAGAAGCAACGGTCTCCTATTTCAATCTTGATTAACTCACTTGTCTCCTCAGCACAAGCCCTAACCAAATCTTTCTGAACTTTTGGACAACTCATTTGATTATTCCCTGGAGCATTTTCACCGGTCACAAGTGCAGCCTTAGAATCCTTCTTTCTATACCAATCAAGCATCTCCAAAAAATTCCCTTTATTTCTTGATGTTTTAGACTCATCATGTCCACGAAATGCTAGAGCTTGCAAAAGGAGAAATCTAGCAATGCCTAACATTATATTTAAACGAACTTTATAAGCCTCCTCTTCCGCTGCACTTGTTACTATCCACACAGGTTCTACACTTTGCCTTTGATTTTTTAAATCAATTGCTCGTTTTCTAGCATTACTATGAAAGCCATCAATTGCTTGAGCATGCTGCCTCAAACAATCCTTTCCCTTTTTCCAATTTCTAAACCCTGCTTTGGTAAATGCATCATTTCCAAAATTGCTAGTTTTTTGTGGCTTAAAGAGGTAGCAATAAAATCAATAGGCTGCATCCTTGGCTACACTATATTCTACCCAATCAAACTGATCAAACCATGACTTAACAAAACCTCTCGTTTGAGTTTTACCCTCGGTTCTTTGAAATGAACAAACTGGCTGATGTGGACCCATCTCTAGATATGCTCTCCTAGCATCATCCCTAATATCATGATGAAATTCATCAATTGGCTTTCTCAGTCCTGGATCAGCAACTATATCATTCATATCAAGCTCGATTCGGTGTCTTTTTGGTTCAACCCGACTCTCATTACTTGTAGCTGTAATTGGAACATTTGAAATATCTTTCTTGCCAAAATATCTTTCCAGTGTTATGCCCTACAATATCAAAGTTGCTAATGCTAAGTATTGAAGCTGTAATTACTGTATCTAGTATTGAAATTTTTGAAAAAAAAACAAAGATTGGAGTTAGCTCACCTCACTGTCGCACTGGACAGTGCAGCAGAGAGCTGCAGACTAGCCAAGGGCGGAGCCGTGGAAGCCGGAGGCGCCAGGCGCGGCCGCCAGTCGGAGCGGGCGGCCGGGCACGGCCGCACGGGCGGACGCCGGACGCGGACTGGCCGGAGGAGTGCTGCGCCGCGCCGGGGAGCAGGCTGCCGGGGAGCGAGGCCGGAGCGGGGAACTGGACGGCGGGGCGCGTGCGTCATGTGCGGCCGCACGGGAGCCAGGCGGCGGGGAGCGGGAGTTCTGCGGGATGCGGCCGAGAGCGGGATACGGGAGCTGGATGCTGCTCGGGAGGGGTTGTAGCTTAGGGTTGGTTTGTTTTTGGGTTGGGCCTGAAGACTTTCTGAAGACTTGCTCCCTTGTTTTTGAGCCCACGACCGGCGGCAGCCCCCCGTGCGTCCGCCTCTGGTCCGACTGGTGGGAGTTTTTCCAGAACTTGCCCGTCCACGGCGCCAACGGCGGCCGTAACATGCGCTGGTGGACGACGGACGGGGTGGTGCCGTATGGACGCCGGTACATGATATTGGTAGACTACTACCGTGGGATGGTTCTCATGGGCTTGTCCTCCTCGCACTCGCCGTCGTCAGAGACAAACCCGCCGCCGCGGACGCCGAGGCTCCAGTACGTGCCGCTTCCGGTGACAGGGTTGAGGACCCCGAGGACATGGAATTCGGCGGCCGAGGATGCCCTAAAGCTTCGCTCCGCGTATGCGTCACGGGCCACGGTGTCAAGTTCGTCAGCGTCGACACCCAGCACTGGAGCAACTTTGGAGTTGGGCATCACCACGTGGTCAAGTGGAGCCACAGGTTCCGAATCACCATGTGGTCGCTGCGCGAAGACGACGATGATGATGGCGGCTACACGTGGACGAAAGACTTGACGATGCACAAGCGGGAGTTCTGGGACGCCTTCGATGGCGGAGACCGTTTCCCTTTCCCACACGTCCAGCCGGAGTTCCTCGTCATCGACGTGGACAATCCTGACGTCGTCGTCTTCCGGCTAGCGAAGCCTGGCCGCTGTCACCGCGACGAGACCAAATGGATGATCCAGGTCGACTTGAGGAACAAGGTTCTGCTGGCAGCCATTGCTTACTCCAATAAGAAAAGTACTGATGATGCGGAAGACATCAACTCTGCTAGAATGGAATCTGACTTTGATCCCATCCCCAGTGAGTTGCCACGGTACCTGGATGGTGGGCAAGCCTGCAACAAGAAGAGGAGGCAACAATGACATCTCATCAGTTACCCATACATGCTTCTTTTTTCCGTCTCCTTTTGAAGCAAAAAAAACTAAATTTATTAGGTGGCTCCATACCTTTGTAATCATACATATCAATGTGATGTGTATTCTAGAACTAACATGAGTTTAATTTTTGCTTTTCAAAAAAACAACATGAGTTTAATTTTTTCATACAAGTTGCCCTTTCTTTTACCGGCCAGGACTTGCAAGTTATTATAGGCTGAGTTTGGTACAACTCTATCCTCAAGAATCTCATAGAATTGGGATTTCTGTCCACTCGATTGCTCGATAAGACTTAACATATTATCTTTTAGTAATTTTTGGATGTTTATTATACATCATTTGAACATAGCAAAACGTTTTTTTAATTTCATCTATTGTTGTCACAAAGTCAAGTGGGCAGTGTAAGTACGAAGTGTCATCTATCTACACTCAGCTAATTAGATTTCTTGTGGTGGAACGTGTAACCTAGAGTTTAAGTCTTGGACTTAACGCCGTTGTCGATATTTTTCTTGATTTCTTATAAGATTTTAGCCGTCCCCAATTCTTACAATTTGAAATAATCTATTATCACTGCTCCAGAACAGCCTATCAGTGGTGGTTCAAAACCCCCCTTCACTGGCGGATTTTGAACCGCCACAACCAACTCAGCAGTGATAAGCTCATCACATCACTGTTGGTTATGTCAAACCGGTAGTGATGGCTCAAGCATCACTGCCGGTTCGTGTTACAAACTGGCAGTGATGTTTGAGCCATCACTGCCGGTTCATGTTAACCAACCGGCAACATATGCTTTATATCACTACCGGTTCTAATTGATCCGGCAGTGATATAATTTTTACAATTTGCAGTGATAAACGAACAATTTGATATCGATGTGAAGGTCTCAATCTTATTAAAAAACAATTAACATCTATATTACAAAAACCATCAACATTTATATTACAAAAATCAGTGAAGCATCAATCTTATTGTACAATAGTTCAATGATTCAGTAGTATTAATTTGATGAAGTGTAAGTCACCGATCTTGTAACCAAAAACATCATCGATGAACAACAACGTATAAATAGTGCACTCTCCGTTGCTTCACAACTACGAGCACATGTGTACTAACAACGGTTAATGGTGGTCGAGTAGTTGGTGGGTCTCCCTTCTTTATCGCAACCAACTTTGCTTGAAATCCTGCAGTAGTTAGTGTTGACTCTTCATCAGCATAATGCTAGTCATAACCCAATGCATCCATTACTTCGTTCATAATGGCTTCAAAACTACACCCTACGTAGGTCATGTCATACTCCTCTACCTATAAGTATTGGCACAAGATAGTGTTAATTATAAGAGCAATATTGACAATATACAAGAACAAATCTAGGTATAAGCTACGAGTTTTAGACTTACCATTGGTGAGTTCTGAGTCATTCGTGCATTAAACCCCCGAAGATCATGATATATGTTGTGATTAATAGCTTGAATCTTCACTGAGGATAGAGTAGGAAGTGTGATCCTATTTCTTGAGAGCGTAGTTGCACATGCCATGACAGCATACTTAATAGCAACACCCCGTAAGGTGGTTGTTGATGGTCCTTAAGTACCAATTTTAACCGTCAAGTAAACAAGGAAAAGGATCTAAATTAAACCAATAGCTAGAATTAGGGTTTATACTAACGGAATTCCACAAGTTTTGGTGAATGTCTGTTTCTGCAGGGGGTTATCAGGAAATACCAAGGAAAGACCCACATGTCATGTTTACATAGAGATACTTATCAACCGCACAATTTTCTGTACTCTAGAGGGTTCCAGAAGACACGAGAACGAACGGGAAGCGAATCGGGCCTGGAACCAGGGCGCCCTCCCTAGCCCCTAGGGCGCCCACCCTGCCCCTGTGGCCAATCAGCTTCAGCTTTGCGGATCGTGGTCCACCGCCTTTGAGGATCAATCTAAATCCTTCGCCTAAAGATGGTTTGATCCGACGACCGACGTTCATTTGAGGAGGCTATATAAGCAAGGCTCCTAACCCCCTGAGTAGCCATCTCATCTCATTATTCTTCTCCAAAGAAAAAGCTAGGGTTTCAATTATAGAGAAGGAGAGAGGTCCCTCTAGTTGTCTAGATCTAGTTCTTCTAGTTCTAGCACATCTAGTTGTAATTAGAGGTGTGAGAGAGAGGAGGAGAGAGCTAGGAGGAGCCGAATTTGTCGGATCTTCCTCAACATTGTACCTTTGCAGCATCTGGTTCTGAGCAATCTCCAAGTTCTTCATTTATTATTTCTAAGTATCTTATTTTAGTTCTTACTTTATTCTATTTACGGGATCTCCGCTCGTATTGAGTGCTCTAGTCTGGATTTCGGATTAGAGTAGTAAGCGATAATGTAGACGTGGTGTCTAGACTAGAGTTTACCTGAGTTTGCGCCCAATCCTATGGATAGTTGTGGTAGCCCCAGAGGTGACAGCTCTGTAAGGCCTTTGTAGTCCACCACGTTCGAGTTGGTGTTTCGTAGAGCTTTTGGCAGCCTCTCCCGACTACCTTTTTCCTAGTCTTTATCGAGAGTCGAGAAGGTATTGTAGCTCCAAAGTAGATAGAGTATCGTGGGCCTTTGATTAGATAGAACCTCTTAGAAAACTCTAAAATCTCTCCTTACCTAGTTATCATTCTTTCATAGGATGTTCTTAGTTCTTTTCTAGTTCACTTCGCGTTCCCCGTGGAAATCGATACCCTTGGAATACTCATGGGTGAAAGCTACAGCGGTATCCGTGCGTTTGCGGATTTATCTATGTGCATTAAGAAATACCAACAATCTTTCTGGTGCCGTTGCTGGGGACGATAGCTGTGCTAGTTTCTAACCAAGTCATCCGTTTACCTTTTACCCTTTTTTCCCTTTTACCACCTTTCTCACCTTACCATTTTCATCTTACCACATGGATTCCACTCCTATATATAAATACTCTGCTCCAAAGGGCGACATGTTGGAGCCTCCACCATCTTCAAACCCCATTCTTACAGATGGCTATAAGCTTTGCCCTGCTTTCATAGCCATGGTTCGGGAGCAATATTTCTCTGGGCTAGAAAACGAAAATCCTTACACCCACCTTAGAGAATTTGAGCAATTGTGTTCTTGCTTCATCATTGTTGGCATGAAACAAGAGACCTTAAAATGGAAATGGTTTCCATTCTCACTTTTGGGAAGAGCAAAACAGTGGTATGTTTATTCCATAGGAGGCGTAAATGAGAATTGGGATAAAATTCGAGACAAATTTTGTCTTGCTTGCTTCCCTCTATCAAAAATTGCAGCCCTTAGAATTGAAGTTCTTCAGTTCAAACAAAAAGAGAAAGAGACAATAGGTGCAGCTTGGGCTAAGTTCATAAGCCTTATCAATTCTGGTCCAAACCTTTCGTTGCCAGACAATGTCTTACTTTATCACTTCCATCTTGGTCTTAAGAAGGAAGCTGCTCTCCACCTTGACTTATTTTCAGGAGGGTTGTTCTCGCACAAAACTATTAGTGAAGGAGAAGCCATTCTAGATAAAATTCTTGAAAATACCCCTTACACTGGAGTTTTTGACGAATTTCTCGAAGAAGAAGTCGAGCCAAGCCCCGAACAACACGAGGAGGAACAAACAACCGAATCTGAAATTCCTTCAAATCCTTCAAATGATTTGGTTGTCATAGAACTATCTCCTATAGGAACACAACACTCTTTAGAGAGTGATGAACCCAATCC
Source organism: Microstegium vimineum (assembly GCA_022036555.1). Lineage (NCBI taxonomy): Eukaryota > Viridiplantae > Streptophyta > Magnoliopsida > Poales > Poaceae > Microstegium > Microstegium vimineum. The sequence goes on from CM039133.1 coordinate 44,109,478, forward strand.
TTCTATGTTCCTCTCGGAAATCGAGGTAGATCTTTTTGAAGATTTTGGCAACACCTTGAATTTTCTAGTTCAAGTGAAGCCTTTGGTGCACTCTGCATCATTTGAGGATGATGGTCTACATAATGATGCTTTCCTTTTAGAGCACATTAAAGGACTCTCAGCCATCATGAGTTGTGAGTGGTTGGTAGAATCAGAGTTATCCACTGAGGTAGCCTGAATCACTGCTCCCTCGGATAGTATACTTTGCAAACTTATGGGAATCACCATAGAGGCTCACTATAGTCCTATCGTTGGGATAAATATAATTTCAAGGGCTTTAGCCCAACATCTTTGCCCCAACGAATCTTTGATCCCAGCACATAAGCTTCTAAGATTTCCGTCTGGAGTTATTCTTGAAAGTTATGGGGTCATAAGGTCCATTCCTTTACGCATAAGAGGGTTCGAGTATCGCTTAGATTTTTACATCTATGACATCTCGAACATTCTCGCTTGATTGGCGTACCGTTTGGAACACTCTTTCAAGAGCAACCAAACAAGGATCACCTAAAGTTCAAGCTAGGCAATTCTTCTATTGATGTTAATATTTTAAGATCAAATAATGCAATAGTAGAACCCAAGCCTAAACAAGACCCTATTGAGGAAGTCTTAGTGACATTTCTAGAAGACTGGTCTCAATCAACTCTTGATGATGAACACTTCACTCAAGAAGAGGAAGAGCTAGCAGAACCTATCGAATTAGACCCTTTGGAAGTGCCATCACTACCCTTAATCGAGTTAAAACCTCTCCCTTCTAGCCTGAAATATGTCTTTCTAAATAATAACCAAGAAACCCCTATTGTCAGTGTCTAAAATGGCGGGGTCTAGACAACCAACGAGTAAATTTCTAAGCATGTCGGAGATCGGATGGTTACGCTCGGAAACACACGGTTTATACTGGTTTAGGCACGAATGCCCTACGTCCAGTTTGTTGCGGAGTCATGTTACCAAGCGTGGAGAGCTCGTAGAGGGGAGCTACAAGCAATGGTGAGAGAGGGAAGCCAGTTCCCAGGTCTCGTGCGTTCGAGGTTCTTGGTTCTGGTGAGAGCTCGCACGAATGCGAGGGTGTGTGTGTGTTTGAGTCGAGAGAGCTTAGAGAGAGAGTGTCTAGAGAGAGAGATTGGAGGTCCATTCTCCCCCTTTATACGTAGGGAGAGATGGAGGATTACAGTAGAGAGAGAGAGAGAGAAATGTGGGCTCGACCGCGACCGTCAACTTTGGAGCGCTTTAGCTTCTGTTCGCCTTCCTTGCCGGAGAAGATTGTGCCTGTAGGCACGCCGCCCGGGTCCTGTTCGTCCTTGATAGTGCTGTAGCTATGTGCCTCATGATCGTTAACACCGCTATTCCCTGATTTGGGGCATGGGCGGGGGTTGGCAACACAGTGCCAGGCACCCCCGCGTTCCGTCGTACAGGGCTGAGAGCGCCCTAATCCCTGTTCAAGTGTCCGTGGGAGGCAGGGTGTGAGCATAGCGGATGTCAATCGTCGGTTATGCAACATAGGTATCTGTACCGTAGGGAGTGCACAGGGGCAAGCATGGTGGCTCACACCATGGAGCCCCATCCCTAAGGACGGGTGGTACTATGAACCTTTTGACTGTAAGCGAGGGTGTCCCGGGCCGGTTGTGGCGGCGACCCTCCGAGGGCAGACGGTGTCACAGATGACGTCTCGCTAGCTCGGACGAGGGGGAGGAACCCCTGAGGGTGGAAGTGCTATCGATGACATTGCCCCGGCTCGGATGGGACGGAGGTGCCTCCGAGGGTGGTTGGTGTCACGGATGATGTCACCCTAGCTCGGACGAGGCGGAAGTCTTTCCAAGGGAGCACTGTTGATCCGGTTGGTTGGAGGCGAGGAGCCCCCGAGGGTAGTGACGTCACCCTGGCTCGGACGGGACGGAGAGCCCCTGAGGGTGATTTTGTTTTTGAGAAGTCCGGTGTTAGGGTACCCCATTTTTAGGTATCCGACAGTAGCCCCCGAGCCTGCGATGCAGTGTCGGGCTGCACCGGAGGCTTCCGAGAGTACTTATGGTGTTTGTCTAAGTTTTGGATTCCGGTGGGTGCGCGCGAGCGCACCCGCCGGATGTAGCCCCCGAGGCCTTAGGAGGATGTTTTTTCTCCTAAGGGCTTATTCGGTATACTCGTACAGTGCTTGGCCCTTCGCTCTCCCTATGAGGCAGCGGGAAAGGGAGGGGACCGTTCCGTACGTCAGAGCCAGCTCTTTGCTTGCATGCCAGCTCTGGCACGAGGGGCACTGTTGATCTTCGACTGGTGCGCTTCGATGTGATGAGTCGGCGTTGCACTATGCTTCTACTTGACAGTGGGGTCAAGTTGACGGGTCGATGCCGTGCGGTTGCCCAAAAAACCTGACGACGCCCCTTGTCGGTCCAATACGGGTGCGCCGTGTTTTTCCGTCAGGGTATAGCGCGGGGCGCCGTTCCCTGTCGGTCAAACTTCGAATGGCAATCCCTGAACCTCGAGACTGCTTGGCCATTTATGGCCCCGCCGCGTCACCTCAGAAACTGGTGCTAGCGCGCAGTGCGGTTTAATTGGGGGAGGCGAGTGGTGCAACTTTTACGGGCCGGTTGCCGCGCGGGTGCCTCGGCGGCTATAAATAGGGACGACCATCTGCGGGGTAAGACGCACAATCCCGCATCATGGCACGCTCCACCTTCTTCCCCCGAGACCACATCGGAGACCCCCTCAAGCTGCCCTGACGAGCAGCCTTTTCGAGAGTGCACCGAGATTAGAGGAAGTTCTGCGTTAGGGGTGCAGGTGTCCCATCTCGGCCCGTGGCAGAGGTCAGAGGAAGCTCTACGAGGTGCACAGAGCTCTCTCTTGTTCCGGCCATCGGCAGGTCGAGAGGTTGTCACCACCCCCTGCACGCATCGCCCCTAGGGGCGGAAGGTGTGGAGTCCATCCTTTCACCGGATGGATCCTGCTCTCCGCTTTCGGGGAGCGGTGGCGTGCTATCCCTTCCCGGAGGGCAGCCGGGGATGTGTCCACTTGGAAAGTCACAGCAGTCCGCCTGTGTGACCCCTAGGTGTTGGCTCATTCTTGGCTGTTGGTTGATGGCGATGCCGCCGTCGACGAGAGAGGTAGGCTCAGGGCTGCCAATTTATGGTGGGCTCAGGGTCCTTCGCCGGTGGCGTCCTTGATCACGGAGCAGCTAGGGCGACCTAGTTGTAAAGTGACCAACCAACTCCGGAGGAGGGAGAAGCGTTGTCACGGCCCGGGGTTTCCTGAAGACGAGGCGGCCGCTGTTCTCCCAAAGCTGCAGCACGCTGGGTCAGGGTGACCGGTGGGTCGTGACGCCGCCGTCCGACGCGGTTCTGGTGACCAAGCAGGCACTCCCCGGGCTCTGCGGCTGGGTTGCCTGACCTGGATAATACGCGTGTCGGGCGGCGGTGCCCTTATCGTGGGCATCCGTGTAGTATTTCTAGCTTTTGGCCCTTTGGCCAGGGATTTCCCTTCAGTCCACCTTGTAAACGTTTTCTTGTTTTTGGTGTCTGATGATTGGGCTTAGCCCCCATGGCTCTTAGAAAGCATGCAAGCGGGTAACCCCTACAAGGATCAATATATATATACTTATGAGAAATTGAAATGTGTTAGCTTTGTGTTTACCTGGGCGGACCTCTGACGAGTGAGGCTCGGCGCGTCTCTCCCTCTGGTTACCCGGTTGCTTGAACCGGGGCGGGGGTGTGGTGGCAGCCCCCGAGTCCTTACTCGATGCAAGGAACCATCTTTCTTGTGCGTTCCCCGCTCATCTCTCCGCAAGAAGGGGGAATGTGAGCCGATCCATGCTATCCTCGAGATAGACAAACCATGGACGCTCGTCGAGTTACTAACGAGCCAATCTGAGTGGGGTGCTGGTTCCCGTTCGATAGGGTTCCGGCTAGTGGCCCATGTCGTGGCTCACCCCAAATCGGTTTCATCTAGTAACAGGGCCCGTACGATGGGTCCCAGGGGCTTGTTACCTTCCTTCGGAGGAATACAATGAACAAATCATCCGTTAACACAGACTCAAATACGAAATATGGGGATGACCTTAGCATCCGATTGCTAGGCTGATGACCGCTAGTGTGTCCATCCCCTATTCGCCCCTCACTCTGTTGTCCTAAGTCGGCCGTTTCGAACCCCGCTGGGTCGGCCTCCGTACCTCTAGACCGTAATGGACCATCGGAGCGTCTATAGACCTTATCCCTTTAACTTACCTGGACCCATGGGCCGTTACCACTGGTTGCGCTACGTGGAGGCCTTTCCAACCTCTGCGTTTGTTGGCCGAGCTCTGGCGAGTCAGAAGTATTCCCGAGGCGCGCTTGCGTTCGGAGAGCGTGTGGTTTGGCTGAGGACGCATAATAGAAATCTACGCACGCAGCGTGGTGGGCCCAGGATAGATCCTGTAATGATGATAGGTACGGGGTGCGTATATCGGAGCGAGGAAAAAGGCGGGTGGTGTCAGTTACCTGCCATCGTGCGCGCGGCTCCCGATATTCCCGGGGACAGTGGAGAGGACGTAACCGAGCGGCCGCATTTAACGTGACTTGGGTCGTGGGGTCATGGCGCGGAGAGCCGAGGAGGTGCCGCTCCGCCTTCTGGGTCCCTATAAATATCTGCCCGCCGCGTCATCGTCCGTGAGCCTGCACTGTTTGCCTTCCTCGCCTCCCAACCTCGCTCGCATCGCCATCCTTCAAATCTAGGGTTTGCGCCGCCGCATCTCCCACCTTAGCAACACTCCCGCCGCGTCGCGAGCCGTTCCCCAGGTGCATCCCCCGGGGCTGGAGAGTACCCAGAGAGGAGCTGGGCCCGGTGCATGCTCGGGTATGAGTGGGCGCTCGAGATGGTGGACGCGGGGCTGCTGCGCCCTGAGGTTTCTGCCGACGGACATCTAGAGTGGATAGTCCCCACTGGCGTTGACGTGCCGGACCCACCGGAGGGGTATGTGGTCTCCTTCCTTCCGTTCCACGAGCGTGGGTTCGGTACGCCGCCGTCTCGCTTCTTTCGCGGAATCCTCCACCACTACGGGTTTGAGCTCCAAAATCTCAATCCCAACTCCGTCCTCCACCTCATGGCCTTCGCGGCCATGTCAGAGGGGATGCTGGCAACGGAGCCGGATTTCATCCTGTGGAAGTTTTTCTTCAAGGCGTCGTCGTTCTTCCTCAATAGCCACGGTACGAGATATGTGGTGCCGTTCGGAGGGTGCACGCTCAGCCTTCGTTCTGCCAACTTGGGTCTCTACATGTCGGCGCGGGCAATCTCCTCTAACCAGGGGTGGCACTCGCAGTGGTGCTTCATCCGGAACCACCCCGAGGCGCCGCTCCCAACCTTCACGGGTCACCGCTTCGCTGAGGAGCTCCCGAGCTGGCACTACGGGCTGACCCCGCAAGAACTCAGAGGGATAGAGCCCTACCTCCAGAGCTTGACGTGGCTCCGGGATCAGGAGCTGAACTTCTCGGGGGTCGTTGCGCAGTTCCTGCAACGCCGGGTGCTCCCGCTCATGGATAGGGAGCGTTGGCTGCACGAGATGGTGCCTGGGGCGTCGCGCGAGCTGTCCGCCATGGCGGAGGTGGACTTGAGCCTCGAAGACACAATCACCATCACCCGAAGGCTGCTGGGGAATGCCCTGGATGAAGACATTGTCTATCGCTGCCCGCCTATGCGCCCGGACCTCAACTTCGTCGAGCTGGTGAGCCCAGATAGCGCGACATCGACTTCTCCTCCGCGTCGTTTTTCCTTGGTTGTGCTAACCCGTGCGTCTCCTATCCTTCCTTCATAGGGGCCTCATTCGGTGGCTCGCCACGTGGCTGCCCCCCTTCCTGTTCCGCCGGCACAACGGCTGGCGAATAGGGAGCAGAACGCACAGTAGCAGACGGAAGTCGCCAAATGGAGGAGGAAGAGGGCCGACAAGGCCTGAAGGCACACACAACTGGAAATGTTGCAAGTCAGACAGCGTGAAGCGGGAGAGCGGGAGGAGGAATCTCCCACGGAGTCCGATGAGGACTGGTCGAACCTCGGTGGCAGCGACGATGACGACGACGATGAGGAGGACAGGCGTCCTCTATCCGAGGTGGTGCCCGCGTTGCTAGCGGCGGGGACCCTATGCCACCCTGCTGGGTCTGTGCCAGCGGTGGAGGTTCCCCCGGTGAGGACGCTCGGCGCTCACCTGGTCCCTGGTGGCTCCAAGGGCGGTGTTGCCGGTGACTCCCCGGCCACCCCTCTCCCCGCCCCATCCGGGGGGAGTGAGGGCGGGGGACTGAGCAACGGCTCGGGGACCGCGGGCCGCGGCGCGGTGGAGCCGACGCGGAAACGCAACCGCATCTTCTCCACGCAGTAAGTGATCGCTGGTGGCTTGAACCTGTGTGATGAACGTCGCAGGACCACTGGAGGCTCCGCGCACGCGGGATGGAAGAAACTGCGCCGAGGGACGCCGTCCGCTAGCAAGGGGCGGAGCGGCGCCGCCCCGTCCATTGGCTTGACCCCGCGTGATGCCGCCGTCGCTGGCGCAGCGCCACTGACCCCCGTAGATGCCGGCCCTGCGGCCGTCGCGTTGTCCTCTCTGCCGGAGATGGTTATCGTCGATGACTATGGGGAGGAGGGTGGCCTGGCTGACCCCATGGGTGTGGACGCCAAGGAAGTCCAGTCGACTGCATTGTCGGGCGACACAGTGGCGGTGACCGCGGCGGGCGAGGGCAATGAAGGAGGCCCTGACGGCACGGACGTGGTGGCCGTCGTCGTGGGCATGATGCCTGAGGCCGAGGCGGTGGCGACCGGAGCGAGTGAGGAGGGGCCCTTGGCCAGTCCCCTTCCTCCCAACATGCCGACCCGGAACACGGTGGGCCCCCGGTCTTTCACCGAGGAGGAGGTGGCGGCTGCCCGCTCGTCGAAGGCCGTCCCTTCCCAGTCTAGCGCGACCTCCCCGGGCGAGGTGGCTGACGCTAGGGGGAACGTCGCCCCTGGGGCCCTGCGTCAGCTTGGCCCTGACCGCCGCTCCTTCAGCGACGGCGACCGATTGCCTGGGTTGACCGGACGAATTAGGGGGCACTGGAACCGTGTGGCTGCCTCCCATCGGGAGCATGAGCATATCGTGGCGCGCGTGGTGGAGCTGCTTCAGAGGGCAGTGGCTTCGTTCTCCGATGACCTCTCCCATCACGGCAACGTGAGAGGCCGTTTTGACCGTAAGTGTTGTTCGTTCTTACTTGTCGACTTCTTGATGTCTCCCTCCATGCAGATCCTGATGGCGATGACTGTCGAGAAGTCTGAGTTCCTCCGTCACGAGCTCGGACGGTGGGACCTCGGGTCATGGACCTCCCCCGGAGAGGTGGATGTTGCCGAGGAGCTTGTGGCGACTCGCCATCGCATGGCGGAGCTGGAGGAGCAGCTGAAGGCTTCGGAGACGAGGGTGGCGGACGCCCAAGCGCTGGCATGCTAGAGCACCGCCGACGCCGAGCGGATCGAGCGAGAGCGGAGCGAGGCGCGTTCCGATGCCTAGGTCGTCCGCAAGAAGCTGGTAGATGAGCGCGCGGCGCGTTAGGCTAAAGTCGAGCACCTGACCGCCGAGCGCAACACCGAGGTAGAAGCGCAATGCCGAGCCATCTCGGCGCTGGACTCAATGGAGGAGGAGCGCAACACTATGCGGTTCCAGCGCGACAACAACCGCTGGGAGCGCGACAATGCCGTGGCCCGCTTCGAGGACCTGTCCACCAGGGCACGTGAGCGCAGCGTCGACGCCGACCGGAGGATTCTGGAGTTCTCCACCCAGGTGGGCGAGTTGACAATGGTCACCTCGCAGCTCCGCGTGATGATCCACGGCCTGGAGAGGGAGAATGAAGGTACGTTGTCTCCCTTTGCCCGTCTGTCTTGGTATTGTGTCTCTTTTCGCTCGGAGGCTGAGATCCCCTTCTTGTCGCCCCAGAGCTGCGTGCCGGTGCGCAGGAGTCACAAGCGTTGCGCGAGGCTATGCACGGAGTGTGCAACCTGTTCGGCGTCCCAACCGCGGGGGGACGGACTCGACTTGGCCCGGAACCGCGTTGGCCTGCTCTGGGAGCGGGGCCAAGCTCGAATCTGGGAGGCGCTACGTGTCGGGATCCATTGCACGATGGCCATCGCCGCCTGCCTCTATGATGCGGTAACTCCTACGCTCGTCAGCGACGGCTACCCTTAGGACACCCCAGAAGACCTGCTTGACCAGCTCAAAGCTGCCGTGGAGGAGCCAACGGCGATCCTGGCCGCCAAGCTTGATGATGAGATCTTCCCGACGCCAGAAGAGTGACCTTGCATGGTCAGTGATCAGGGCCGAGGGCTCTTGTGAGAAAAAATTATTCGTCTTTTGGTACAAGGAGCCCTGGAGGGCCTTGGACAAGTTTGGTTGCTCCTTAGTGAGCTCATTTTACGTTTCTGCATTTTTTCCGTTTCGATCTACTTGCTCTGCTTTTTCCAACAAGAGTTTTGATCTGCTCGGGTGGGCTGTCGGGTGGAAGTACTTGGCTCTGGAGGGCCGGAGTACCTCGCGGCCCATTGCCGCGGCCCGGTGAGATTTTCCTTCTTGACTGGGAAAAGCGAGGTTTTCGCTCAGCGGGAAAAAGTGCGGGTTTTTGCGCAAAAAACTTTCTCGAGAAAAACGGGGGGTTCCCCCCTTTCCAGCCCCCGAGCGAGGTGTGCTCTGGCACGCGCCGGGAGCGCACCTTGCTGAGTGATTGGTCCGAGAGTTCTCGCGTTTTCATTCCTCGAACTGTTTCTCTTGAGGAGAGTTACATGTGTATGTACAATGTTAAGTACACTAAATAACAGTAGAAAAAACGACATAGCTATGGGTGCTCTGGGCGTCCGAGCTCTTCGCGCTCTAAGGGTCGATGTCCATCTTGTCTGCGGCCTCGATCGCCGTCACCAGCTCCTCGCTGCGCACCTCGGCCATGGCGTCTCGCAATAGTCCAACTCACACTGGTATGCCACCTTGAGGTCGGAGGTGACTGTGATGATGCCGCACAGCCCCAGCATCTTGAGCTTGAGATAAGTGTAGTTGGGGACGGCCATGAACTTCGCGTAGCACGGCCTCCCCAGCACCGCGTGGTAAGTCCTGCGGTAAGCCACGACCGTGAAGTTGTCCGGCTCCCCAGCTCCGGAAGTTGTCCGGCTCCCCGAACGTGACAGGCAGGCCGATCTGCCCGAGGGGTACCGTTTGTCTTCCGGGAACGATTGCCTGAAAGGGAGCCCTCGAGGATCGGAGCTTTTCCCTTCGTAGGCCGAGGGCCTCGAAGGCGTTGTAGTACATGATGTTGAGGCTACTGCCCCCGTCCATCAGTACCTTGGTGAAACGCACGTTCCCTATGATCAGGTCCCCGACGAGTGGGTAACGACCCGGGTGGGGAATGTGGCTCGGGTGATCGTCTCGACCCAATGTGATGTCGAACTCCGACCAGTCGAGGAAAGCCGGAGTTGCCGGGGCGGCTGCGAAGACTTCTAGGCCCCCGCTTCTGCCGGCGCCTACAACTGTAGGCCTCCGAGCCCCCGAAGATCATGAGGCACTTGTTTACGTGGGGGTAGGAGCCTTCGTGACCCCCATCCCCGTCCTGGTCCTCCGTATCTTTCAGCTGGTCATCCTTGTCAGGAACAGCTTTGAAGTACCTGGCCATCATCTCACACTCCTGGAGTGTGTGCTTGACCGGCCCGTTGTGGTACGGGCATGGCTTGGTGAGCATGTCGTCGAACTTGCCCCCTTTTTCCCACCCTGGGGATGGGAAGTCTTGCGATCCGCTGCTGCGGCCACGTTGTCACCGTTGCGTTGTGGCATGCCCTTCTTCTTGTTCCTATTCTGGGCGCGGTTGGAGCCGCCTTCACCGGCGTCCTCCGCTTCCTTGCCCTTCCCCTTGTCAGGGTGGAAGATCGCACCGACTGCCTCTTCTCCCGAGGCGTAGCTCGTGGCGATGTCGAGAAGCCGCTCGGTTGTGCGAGGGTTGCTACAGCCCAGCTCATGGACCAGCTGCTTGTAGGTGGTGCCCGCGAGGAATGTCCCAACCACGTCTGCGTCGGCCGTGGTCGGGAGCTTCGTGCACTGCTGCGAGAAGTGACGGATGTAGTCCCGGAGGGGCTCGTCCAACTTTTTCCTGCAGCTGTGGAGGTCCTAGGGGTTCCCCGGGCATGCATACGGGCCCTGGAAATTCCCGACGAAAGCGCATCGCAGGGAATCCCACCCGTCGATGGTGTTGGGGGGTAGTGTTGAAGAAATATGCGTCGCAGTCTACCTACAGGGTACTCTAAGGTAGTAGATTGTAGGCGGAGGTGTGGCGACGACGATCAAGCGTAACACAGAGAGCGTAGACACGACGATTTATACAGGTTCAGGCCGGCAAATCGCCGTAATACCATATGTCCTGTGTTTTGGTGGCTAGATTGACCTTGTGTATTAGGTTTCAAGATCTATCAATGATCTGAGAGAGGTTGTGAGAGAGTTTTCGCGGGGGTCCCTGCTCGCCTTATATAGCCTGGAGCAGGGTTACAATTTCCATATCCTAACAGATTACGATTGGTTCCCTATGGCAAGGTATCCGAGTTTATCTACTAGGATCTTCCTTGGCGAGCAAGACTTCTTCGGAGTCCTTGGCGAGCATAGCGGGCTGGTCGCGTGCCGCAAGGCCTCGCGGGCTGGGCCATCTCCTGGTCGGCAAGCCCATAAGGTTCCTGGGGATATGCCGAGGTAATATCCCCAACAAGTCCCCGAGCACGTTGCATTCTTCTAGCGAGCCCGCAGCTTCATCCTCGGAGGTGTTCAACTGGTCGCCATCATGCAGAGTGGTCGTCATAGAGTCCCGACCAGGGTGACTGGTCGAGGTGCTGCTCGGAGAGGTTTCCCGACTAGGTTGAGCTGGTCGAGAACGTCGTAGCTTGATGCGCGAGCTGGTCGCCTTGCCAGATACTGCGGCTGCTTGTTGGAAGAATGTGACGTGCTGAAGAAGAAAAAACTTTTGGAAAGTCCTTCCCTGGTGAAGTGTACCCACTTAGGTTCTGCAAAACAAAACAACAGAGCTTTGTCGAGAAGAAAATTAGTACATTCACCGCAAGGTGAAGTGTACCCACTTAGTCCTCGAGCATGGTAGCAGGTGAAGTATGCACATGGTGCCATGCTTTATAAAATGGTGCATAAAGTATGTAAGATTGAAGCATGAGTTTATAAAAAACGACTGCAAATACCCGTAGTCCCCGAGCCTGATGTAAGAAATTGGGAGCTTCTTGTATCAGGATCATGTATGTAGAGAATAAAGAATTGAAATACTAGTTTAGTAAGAAACGACTGCGAATACCCGTAGTCCCTGAGCCTGATGGAAGGAGCTTGAAGAGGTTCTTGCATCGGGGTCATTTGGTTTTTATTTGCAGTCCACGGGCGTCAGTCCCCGGGTATTGTCCTTCGATGCCTTAGCCGCAGTCCCCGAGCCTTGCTCGGCGTGAAGTTGGACGAAGCCCCCGAGCCTGGTCGGGAATGCGATCAACACTCGGGTCGTAGTCGCTGTCGATGTGGTCCCCGAGCGTGTTTGGGCCGCCCACTCTGTAAATCTTGTCGACCAAATTATTGTAGTCATCTACTGTGGCTGCAAAAATAATAAAGATGCACGCCCAGTCCCCGGGACTGTAGCGTTGGTGATATTGCAAAGGAAAATTATTAGCCGTAAATCATGTAATTGACTATAAGTGAATGTGTAAGGAAGAGGAAGTAAATGGGCTGTCTTGTTAATAATCTCCACGTGTGCCGCCAGCAAGGTTTAGGCGAAGAGTACGAGAGTTCGTCGGTGCTAGGGTTTGGCCGGCGAAGATGGAGGGAGACAGCACGCGCCTTGCGGTGGGTTTTGCCGCCTTGCTGGCTTTGCCGAAGGACTTGGTCTTTTGGATTCTTCTTCATGTGATCGACGGCGGCGACAATGTGCATGAGTATGCGAAGATTCGCCCAATCTGCCATCTCTTCTGCTGATTTTGCGACGATGCTTCGACGATTCGGCTCATCTCTCTTTCAGGACTTTTGTCGGCCTTACTATCCATACCTGGAGACTGCTTTCGAGCTGCGCTTTCTCAATGTCCACCACTGGGAGGCCTTGTTCTTTCGTGGTTTGGAGAGGTTGTAGGGCCACCACTGCCTTCGACGATGTTGTAGGGCCAGGATCTGTTGGGAAGGAGCTTATTGGTAGGGCGGTGGCTGCTAGAGATGATGTTGCGATGTACTTCAGGGCTATGATGTTGTATTACGCTGATTCGGCGAATCCGGAGACGCTTGCTATCCTTCATTGCCTCGGCGGAGGTGTTCTTCCAGATGGTCGGTTTTGTGATCGAAGCTTGTGTCGTCTTCGGGAGCGTTCTCGTGACGATATGCACAGGATCTGGCAGCGGTGATGGATTCGTGCCCCGGAGGATGTGCCCAATTTGGTCATCGTCGTTGGCCCTCATCTGTGCGTCTGGAATGAGTGTCGTCGCTTTGGTACCAACATGCCTGGGATCAGTATGTACTATAGCCTGCAATGTCAACTTCGGCATGAGTTTGATCTCTGGACTAGGAACATTAGTGAGGTGGTCGCTTATCGCATTAGTAGGATGAGGTTGTAATCATTGGAATGACTTGTCTTTAGGTGTGGTCTCTTCTGCCTCGGAGTCTCGACTTTATCTTTGTGTTCTATTTTGCTGCGGGATAACAATAATTTGTATCTCGGATACAAGTATTCAGACGTATAAGTGAAAAACTACAAAGCTGTAATATATCCGGGGCGGTGAGCTTTTGTTTCACTTGTATGTCCTATCATGCCTGCTAAGTCATGAGCTGTAGCGATGAAACGTTCGGCCTTGGGTCTCAAATGGTCCAGATCGTAGGGCTAGCGTCACTTCACGCGTAGGATACATAAGGACTCCCAAGGAGGCACACTGCTGGCAATCCGCGGTGCAGAGGGCGAACAGCTCATGCACGCTTAGGATGATACCAGAGACAGGGCCTTTTTCCGAGAGGCTCGATCGTGGCGTGACTAGGGCCTGTGGAGACCGTTCCTGCAGACGCTGGGCAAAAAGCCATACTACTTGTAGAGTTGTCGACCGTACCGTTGTCATGTATAGATTCTGGGCACATAGCCTCATGGCTCCCGACACAAATGATACCGCCCGGTTGCTGGGGAAATATCATTTGGGAGGTTTGTCAACGTGGTCATAGTGCTTAGGGTAGCTAATTCTATTCGTTATGACCCATTGATAGACCAGCTTTGGGAGCTTTCTGGTTATGGCCAGGCTGTTTGGAGAAACGCCCTGTTGCGTTTTGGCGAGATCGTCGAACACTATGGGAGTGTTTTGGAGAGGTCGTCGATCGTTGGTAGCCACACTGTCGTGGTCGCCGAATGTTATTGGTGTTTTTATGATGATGGTGATACATGGTGGGTGTCATGATACTGTCGTGGTCGTGATACTGTCGTGATACTGTCGTGGTCACCATGAGCGTGTTGCGAAGATCATCGTACGCCGTGAGCGCTTTGCGGAGATCGTCATACGCCGTGAGCATTTTGCGCACATAGCAGGTTCGGTTAGATGAGACAAGAGAAACAAATCACCTTTATTCATTGTTTGGGGAAGAAATAGTACAAACTTTGTTGAACTGTGCTTATGTTAGGACATCTTCTTGCATTACTCGGAGCTGGCGGCCTCTATATTTGTTTTCGCTGGCGAGGTTGGAAGTGGTCGCTGGTTGTTCTGCTTCCTTCTATTTTTTCGCGGCCAGGCTATCACCGTCTTCGGATTTGTACGTGTCCGGGACACAGGGCTTCTCGACGGCGTCTATCGTTTGCTATTCGCATTCGTATGCGATCTTGAGGTTGGTACGGAGGCTAAGGATGCCTTGTTGCGTCGGGATCTTGAGCACCATGTAGGTGTAGTGCGGAACCGCCATAAGCTTGGCGAGTGCTGGTCGGCCTAGTATCGCGTGGTAGGCCGTTTCGAAGTCGGCGACGATGAAGGTGATGTGTTCCATCCTGAAGTGGCCTTGATTGCCGAACTGTATAGGGAGGGTGATCCGGCCTATCGGTGTTGACGCCTTATTCGGGATGATGCCCCAGAAGGAGAAGTTCGCGGGCATGAGGTCCTTCTTGGAGTATTCGAGTTGGCAGAAGGCATCGGCGAATATATTGTTGAGGGCACTGCCGCCGTCGACCAATACCTTCCTGAAGCGGCATGTGGCGATGGTTGGATCAATGATGAGTGGGAAACGGTCAGGGTATCTATAATCTGTCCACTCGTCTTCTCCGGAGAAGCTGATGGGCTGTTCTGACCAGTCTAAGTGGCGGGTGTTGTTCGAACCTTCACCTGTTGCTGCTACCAAGTAGACATCCTTGCATCCCTGACGGTGTCTCCTTTCTCCTTCAACAACCACGACGCCTCCGAAGATGGAGTACGTCATTGATGGTGGGCGAAACTCCGATGTTGGTGGTTCTTTGTATCTTCCCTTGTCAGGGTCGTCCTTTCTTGCTCTCTTGTCGCTTCTTCCCTTTACCACCGACTCAAGGAGATCGCAGTCATGCATGGAGTGCTTAGAGTTCTTGTGTATGGGGCAGGGGCCGTCGAGGATCTTCTCGTAGCTGGCGTCGTAGTTCTTCTTTGCTCTAGCGTTCATGTTGGCGACGTAGCGGTTGTCTCGCCTGTGATCGTACCTCTGTGGGTAACGGTCGGAGTTGCCCGATCGGTAGTCCCGGTAGTCACAGACCCTTCCATCGCTATGGTAGTCTGATCGGCGGTCCCTGTCCCTTTCACGCTCCGAGGAGTGGGAGTAGCGTCGCCTGTTCTCCCTGCTTCGTGCTGCGTCATCTTGGTTGGCGTAAGGATTCGCAATCGTCATGAGTTCTTCTATGGTTGTCACGTTCTTCCATGCCAACTTGTTTCTGAGCTCGTCGGCCCGCAGACCGTTGGATAAGATGGCGATGGCCTCCGGATCGGAGATCTTTGTGATGCTTAAGCGTTTATCGGTGAAACGCCTGATGTACTCGCGAAGACTCTCGTTGCTCCTCTAGCAGACGTTTTCCAAGTCGTAATGTGTCCCTGGCTGGACACATGTGGCTTTGTACATCTTGATGAAGATTTCCTTGAGCTGTTCCCAGCTATCGATTGTGCCTTCAGGGATCTTCTAGAGCCAGCTGTTGGTTGAGGTCGACAACATCACCGGTAGGTAGTTGGCCATGACGTCTCGGTTTCCTACCGAAGCGTATATGGCGATCTCGCAGGTGGACGCCCATTGCTCTGGGTTTACCTTGCCATCGTACTTGTCCACGGATGTTACTCTGAAATTTAGGGGCCACCGGATAGCATGCAGGCAAGGGGAGAGAGGGCGCAAGTTCCCAACAGGTGGTGGTGTTAGGTTGCATCGACGATTATCATCATACTGCGGAGATCTGCGTCGGTACTCCCTCAGAGGGCTTCGTCGCGCCGGCTTCGGTGTTCGTTCACGCCGCGGGTTGCCGCGTTCCCCGCAGTCTCGTGGGGGGGGATCTTCGGCTGTACTCTCGTGGAGGACTTCGGCGTGCCTGCTCCGGTGTTCGCTCACGCCGAGGGTTGTCGCGGGCTTCACCGTCGCGCGGTGGAGATCTTCGCCTGTACTCCCGCGGAGGGCTTCTGGAGTGGTTTCTGCGGTGCGACAGTTTGTTTAACTGGACCACTGCTGCCATGAGATGGGCTCCTATCTTCTCGACCTCCGGCGTGGTTAGGAGTTTGGACAACTCGCAGGTTGCTGCGGCCAGGTTGGCGCTTGGGGTTGGGTATACCGGAACGTTGCCTATCTGGTCAAACTCGTGCTGGAGATTGCGTCCTGGCATGCGACCTCCATTTCTTTGGTTCCGCTCGCGCTGTTCACGTGCAAGTCGTTCACGTTCGCGGTGCTGCTCATCTCGCTTCTCTTGCTCGATGTGCTCCCATTCGCGCCGTTATGCGCGCTCGATGTTACGCTGCTCTCTTGCGATACGATCGGCCTCCGTCTCGTTGACGTGGGGAGCGCTATCGGCGGAGACATGAAAAATCATCCCCCCGAAGCCTGGGGGGAACTCTGGGAATTCGCTGGTCGATCCGGAGGAATCAGCTATTTCAGGCCTCGTGGTAGCGACCGAGCCTGAAGAGACCGCGCCACCGAGGGATACTGCCTGGTCGGAGTCATTGGAGATCACAGAGATGACGACAGTGTTCACGATCGGAGCTGCCGGGATCTGGTCAAAGATGATGACGGTGTTCACGATCGGTACATTTGGTGATGGAAAGCAGCGGCCTGATTACTGAGCCCATAAGGCATTGTTGGAGAGGGGCGGGTGTCCCGGGTCATCGTGGCCACCGTCTTTGGCGGGGATCGGCGGCGGCGTGGTCGGTGGCCATGGTGGCCGGAGAGTTGGCGTCGTTCCACCTGCACGAGGTCGAGGCAATCCATGATACCGCTGGTGGAGGGATCAATGGCGTCGGCCAGGTCGTCGATGTCGATCTTCTTTTGCGGGTGGTGTATCAGCGCAGCGGAGCGACGCACGGGCGGCGGTGTGTCTGTGCCGCGTGGATTAGATCCGACGGTCCAGGACATAGACCCGATCTGGAGCACGGTGTCGGTCGCCGGGAGGACCATCGAATCCAGAAAAGTAACCGCTTGACGAGTCATGAAGTCGATGCACACACCCCCTACTTGGCGCGCCAACTATCGATGAAATATGCATCGCAGTCTACCTAGGGGGTACCCTACGGTAGTAGATTGTAGGCGAAGGTGTGGCGACGGCGATCAAGCGTAACACAGAGAGCGTAGACACGGCGATTTATACAGGTTCTGGCCGGCAAATCGCCATAATACCCTACGTCCTATGTGTTTGGTGGCTGGATTGACCTTGCGTATTAGGTTACAAGATCTGTCAATGATCTGAGAGAGGTTGTGAGAGAGTTTTCGAGGGGGGCCCTGCTCGCCTTATATAGCCGGGGAGCAGGGTTACAATTTCCATATCCTAACAGATTACGATCGGTTCCCTATGGCAAGGGATCCGTGTCTATCTACTGGGATCTTCCTTGGCGAGCAAGACTTCTTCGGAGTCCTTGGCGAGCACGGCGTGCTGGTCGCGGGCTGGGCCGTCTCCTGTTCGGCAGGCCCATATGGTCCCTGGGGATATGCTGAGGTAATATCCCCAACAGGTAGATGTTCGAGCCACGTGCGGGTCGAGTTCGAAAGGTGGAGAGGCAAGTTACGGATGATGAACTCGTCGTCGTCCGCACCGCTGGCCTGGCAGGCGATTCGGTAGTCGTCGAGCCAGAGCCCGGGGTTCGTTTCCCCGGAGTACCGGATGATGTTGGCTGGCTACCGGAAACGCTGCGGGAACGGAGCACGGTGGATGCAGCGAATGTAGGCCAGAGGGCCCGGTGGCTCCGGCGATAGGGACCGATCTTCTCCGCTGTTATATCGACCACCACGGCAGACGTGGTAGCCCCTGCTCGTGCCTTCTTGCTTGGCGTACTTGCGCGCGTCGAGCATGTCGTGCACGTCGCGTTTGTCTCCTACGCGAGCGTGAACCGTCGGACGTCGGCGTTTGCCCGGTGCGGGACCCTGGTGAACTGAGCCCTCCCGGTTGTTGGGCGCCGGGTCAACCTAATGGTTGGGGTTAAGCCCGCGTTTCCACGACGAGGAGCTCTCGGCCTGCAGAGCCGCGGCACGGCCCAGGAGAAACTTTAGATCTTCGTGGGTGAGCTTCCCTTTGGGAGTATCGGGGACCGGGAGGTCTCGGAGCAGCATCGCCGCTGCCGCGATGTTCTGACTCGCCCGCGCGAAGTGCAAGGGCTCGTGCTCGTCGTTGATGATGCGCTGATGTACCGCTCGGGCCTCCCTTTGAGCGCGGGGCTCTTCGGGGGCCCTAGCGGCTTCACGCTCGAGCTTTTCGTGCTCGAACGTCACTCGTCGTTGCCCTTCCTGGAGCTTCTGCTCCATGTCGCGGATCTCTTGAAGGTAGCGCCGCTGGGCATCAGAGGACTGCGGGT
The DNA here is from genome assembly GCA_022036555.1 of Microstegium vimineum. Taxonomy (NCBI): domain Eukaryota; kingdom Viridiplantae; phylum Streptophyta; class Magnoliopsida; order Poales; family Poaceae; genus Microstegium; species Microstegium vimineum. The sequence continues at coordinate 44,127,493 of CM039133.1, forward strand.
CGCCCCGCGGCACCGGTGCTGGTGATCTTGCTCCGTCGAAGCGCGTGTGGACATCGTCACCATCCTCATCCTCGATGAGGGTGGTGTCGATGGCAGCCCCGTGCGGTGGTGAGTTGAACATGAAGCACTCACGCCTGCAGCCGGCGTTGTGGTCGCTTGAATCGGAACCGAGCAGGTAATCGCTGGCGTGCAAGGAACCATAGAAGGCCTCTTTATCCCCCAGACCTTCGAAGTCCAGGGGACCCCAGGGGTTGACGCTTCCGCGGCTGGAGCCGGCGTAGGAGGTGGCCCCCGAACTTGTGAGGAGGTCGGAGACTGATCGGAGATGGTGGGACGCAAGCCCGATGCAAGTCCCCTCCGCAGGGTCGGCACGGAAGCCCGCGGCCACCGCCTCCGAGTAAGACACGGCGGCGTTCCGCATGCCATGCGGTAGCACCCTTGCGACGGGCGCATTGATGAGCCCATGGGAGAACGGCTGTCCTCCCGCGAGCTGCGCCGTCATGTTGGCGAACGCGAAGTAGAGGTTGTGCAAGGACCCCTTAGTCGGCTGGGGACCCATCAGGGCGTCGAGCTGGTGCTCGAACTCGGGGTAGTCGGCTCGTGGGACGACTGTCCCTGGAACGGTTTCACCCCTCGGAGGGAGGCAGGCCAAGGTGGGCCATGGATGCTGAGATGGCGTCCATGGCTACCTCAAAGGATGCCGTGGGGTGACGGAAGACGAGGTCGGCCCCCTGCCCGTGGCACTGGAAGTCCAGGCTACCAAAACGAACGATGGAGCCTGGAGCAAAATCGATGTGGCGAGATGCCATCCGATACTCAAAAATACGGGTGACACGCAAAGTCCCCCTACCTAGCGCGCCAATTGTCGGTGTCTAAAATGGCAGGGTCTAGACAGCCAACGAGTAAATTTCTAAGCGTGTCAGAGATCAGATGGTTACGCTCGAAGAACACACAGTTTATATTGGTTCAGGCACGAACGCCGTACGTCCAGTTTGTTGCGGAGTCGTGTTACTGAGCGTGGAGAGCTCGTAGAGGGGAGCTACAAGCAATGGTGAGAGAGGGAAACCGGTTCCCAGGTCTCGTGCGTTTGAGGTTCTTGGTTCTGGTGAGAGCTCGCGCGAATGCGAGGGTGTGTGTGTGTGAGTCGAGAGAGCTCAGAGAGAGAGTGTCCAGAGAGAGAGATTGGAGGTCCATTCTCCCCCTTTATACGTAGGGAGAGATGGAGGATTACAGTAGAGAGAGAGAAATGTGGGCCCGGCCGAGGCCGTCGACTTGGGAGCGCTTTAGCTTCTGTTCGCCTTCCTTGCCGGAGAAGATTGCACCTCTAGGCACGCCGCCCGGGTCCTGTTCGTCCTTGATGGTGTTGTAGCCATGCGCCTCATGACCGGGAACACCGCTGTTCTCTGATTTGGGGCTTGGGCGGGGGTTGGCAATACAGTTCTAGACACCCCCGCGTTCCGTCGTACAGGGCTGAGAGCGCCCTAATCCCTGTTCAAGTGTCCGTCGGAGGCATGGTGTGAGCATAGCGGATGTCAATTAGTGGTTAGGCAGCACAGGTGCCTGTACCGTAGGGAGTGCATAGGGGCAAGCATGGCGGCTCACGCCCTGAAGCCCCATCCCTAAGGACGGGTGGTACTATGAACCTTTTGACTGTAAGCGAGGGTGTCCCGAGCCGGTTGTGGCGGCGACCCCTCCGAGGGCAGACGGCGTCACAGATGACGTCTCACTATCTCAGACAAGGGGGAGGAGCCCCCGAGGGTGGAAGTGCTATCGATGACATTGCCCCAGCTCGGATGGGACGGAGGTGCCTCCGAGGGTGGTTGGCGTCACGGATGATGTCACCCTAGCTCGGACGAGGCGGAAGTCTTTTCGAGGGAGCGTTGTTGATTTGGTTGGCCAGAGGCGAGGAGCCCCCGAGGGTAGTGACGTCACCCTGGCTCGGACGGGGCGGAGAGCCACTGAGGGTGATTTTGTTTTTGATAAGTCCGGTGTTAGGGTACCCCATTTTCAGGTATGCGACACCTATCATTATATGTGACCCAAGAAGAAACCAATAGACTTATCACTATCCTAGAAAGACATAAATCGGCTTTTGGATACTCACTCCATAACCTCATTGGAATTAGTCCAGTTCTTTATACTCATAGAATCCCCATTGATCCTAATTCATCACCTTCGAGGGAACCACAGTGGAGACTTAACAATGCTATGTGAGAGGTTGTTAAGAAAGAGGTCTTGAAACTTTTGCACGCCGGGATTATCTATCCTGTGTCGGACAGTGAGTGGGTTAGCCATGTCCAAGTTGTGCCAAAGAAAGGAGGGATGACAGTTGTAAGAAATGAGAAAAATGAACTCATCCCTCAACGCACTATCACTGGGTGGCGCATGTGCATTGACTACCGGAAACTTAACAAGGCTACAAAGAAAGATCACTTCCCGTTACCCTTCATTGATGAAATGTTAGAACGGCTTGCAAAGAACTCTTTCTTTTGTTTCCTTGATGGTTATTCCGGATATCATCAAATCCCGATCCACCCTGATGACCAAAGTAAGACCACTTTTACATGCCCTTATGGAACTTATGCTTATCGACGAATGTCGTTTGGATTGTGCAATGCTCCAGCTTTGTTCCAATGGTGCATGATGTCTATTTTCTATGACATGATCGAGAAAATCATGGAGGTGTTCATGGATGATTTCAGTGTCTATGGCAAAACCTTTGACGATTGTTTAGAGAATCTAGACAAAGTCTTACAGCGGTGTAAAGAAAGGCACTTAGTCCTAAACTGGGAAAAATGTCATTTCATTGTTCTGGAAGGAATAGTGCTAGGACACAAGGTGTCCAAACGTGGGATAGAAGTGGATAGAGAAAAGATTGAAGTTATTGAAAAACTTCCACCTCCAACAAATGTGAAAGGAATCCGACGCTTTCTTGGCCACGCAGGGTTCTATAGGCGTTTCATTAAAAACTGTTCCCAAATCGCTAGACCCCTGACTAGCCTTTTAGCTAAAGATGTACCTTTCATTTTTCACTAATGAGTGTTATGAAGCTTTTGAAATTCTCAAGAAAGCACTCATTTCAGCTCCAATCATCCAACTACCCGATTGGACGCTACCCTTCGAGATCATGTGTGATGCTAGCGACTTTGCAGTAAGTGTTGTCTTAGGCCAAACCAAGGATAAAAAGCACTATGCTATTCCCTATGCTAGCAAAATGTTGTCTGGGCCACAACTCAATTATACTACCACTGAAAAAGAGTTGTTGGCAGTAGTCTTTGCGATAGACAAGTTTAGATCTTATTTAATAGGAGCTAAGTTAATTATCTATTCAGACCATGCTGCTCTTAAATACTTGCTCACTAAGAAAGATGCTAAACCTCGGCTTATAAGATGGATTCTTTTACTCCAAGAATTTGACATAGAAATAAGAGATAAGAAAGGAGTAGAAAATTCAGTAGCTGATCATTTGTCTAGGCTTCAACATAAAAATGAACATGAATTGCCTATTAATGACTATATAAGGGACGACACACTCCTTAAGGTAACACACTCAGACCCTTGGTATACGGATATTGTGAATTATATGGTTTTAGGATATGTTCCACTAGGAGATGATAAGAGAAAGATCCAATATGACTCTCGTTGCCACTTGTGGGATGATTCGTATCTCTATCGGGTTTGTGCTGATGGACTGCTACGGAAATGTGTCCCAATGGTTGAAGCCATGAAGATCATAGACAGATTGCATGCATCACCTTATGGAGGACACTATGGAGTATACCATACACATGCAAAGATCTGGCAAAGCGGATTCTACTGGCCAACAATGTATGAAGATACAAAACAGTTCATTAGAAGATGTGTCAGATGCCAGAAGCATGGAAACATTAATGCTAGGAATGAAATTCCACTCACTAACAACCTTCAAGTAGAGTTGTTTGATGTCTGGGGAATTGACTATATGGGACCATTCCCAGGGTCTGGAGATGCTAAATTGAAAGGATCAAGATGCCCAAGAGGGGGGTGAATTAGGCTTATTTCAAATTTCTAAAGCAAATATGAAATCCTAGCAATGCCAATTACCCCCTAGTGCCTACCGATTGTGTGTCCTAGCTAGAAAGCGGTAGCAAGCCAAGGAAAGTAAAAACACCCTACACAATTCTAGTATGAATTGAAGAACAAGTGCGGAAAGGGTATGAAAGAGCTAGGGAAAGAGATTCTTGACATGGCGACGTTTTGCCGAGATATCGAGGAGTCGACACTCCCCCCTAGTCCTCGTTGGAGCACCTCGCAACGTATTGCTCCCCCTCAATCCCGCGCAAGGGATGAGTGCTCTCTACGGGCTGGTTCTTCGCCACTCCGGCTCGGTGAACCGCCCACAACCGATCACAAATCAATGAAGAAGGGCCGCCGACAATCCTCCCGGCGATCACCTTCCTCCAAGCACCACCGGACCGTCTAGGTGATGTCGATCACCAAGAGTAACAAGCCTTGATCTTCACTTGACTCAATCAAGCCTCACAACTAGAGTGGATGCACACTTGATCTCTTGGATGAACTAGAGGAGAGGATGGATGGATGGATTCGCAAATCATTCTCTCTCTCTAGGGCTCTTGCTCTCTTCCCAACCTTCTCAAGCAACTCCGCAACTCAAATGAGCAATGGCAAGGTGGGAAGGCAAGGGGTGAAGTATTTATACTCCCCCACACACTCAGCCCTCGGGCTGAGAAAACAGGCATTTTAACTTGGCGACGGATGCTCTGTCGCTAAGCGACGGACACTCCATCGCTAGACCCAACGGCTAGTTCCTATTCACGTCAGCAAGCGACGGACGCTCCGTCGCTTGGCGACATACGCTGCGCCTCAGCGTCCGGCACCAACTAGCTGCTCTCGGGTTTCTGGGAAAAAATTCTCGGACGCTCGCTAGCGTCTGACGCCCATGCGACAGACGCGTCCGTCGCAAAATGGACGTCTCTGGAGCACTCTGCTGGCTCGATGGACGCTGCTAGGGTTTCACCCCAGCGTCCCTCGCCAGCGTCTGACGCGCCAGACAGCGTCCGGTGCCTCTGGCCTTAGCGTCCGACGCCTAGAAACTGGCTCTCTCAACTTCGGTTTTCGTCGCAATGAATAAGGAAGTTGTTCTGGGCTATCTTACGGTCACCATAGGCTTGCTTAGAGCTAGGGATGTCAAGTGTGCACCACACCTAAGTCATGCAGCTTTCCTAATTCAAGCTACTAGTCTAGACCCCCCTTGATAGTACGTTCAAAGATCAAAAAAAAGTCTTATCTAATTCTAAGTGCCCTTCATCACCTTATGGGACTTAGCCTATCACTCTAGGGTCTTCATCATGTCTCCTTGAAATCCGAAACGAAATCCATCTTGGGGGCTAAGTGATAACCATTGATGCCCTATCATGTTGATCACTATGGCTAAACCACGCATAGCCTTTGCAAAACACACATTAGCCATAATAATCTCTTACTTGTCGTTAATCACCAAAACCAATAGGGCCATGATTCTTCAATCTCCCCCTTTTTGGTGATTGACGACAATAACTCCTCGAGTATGGATATAAGAGTGAAAAGTTAGGATTTCTAGTGGCTTGAATAGGTTGAGCAAGGTTAGTGAATAAGATAGAATGATACTTGCTCATCCAAGCCAAGCCACAAACATGGTACTCAATGAATATGAAATAAAATTGGAGTACCTCATGATATTCACACATATGAATCGGAGTATGGCGCATAAGCTCAATTACCATTAAATCATAGAGCCATATCATGAAAGGGTGACAACTCACAAAATATATTAGGTAAATACGAGTTTGTCACACAAACCACATAGTATCTCACAAACATCAAGCATCACACAAATAAAACCAATTGCATGAAAGGTAGATATGATGACATGAGTACGGGGAAAATAAGCACATCAAAGAACCAAATCCCTCCCCCTATCTCTATTACTCGACTCTCTCTCCCCTTTTGGCACCAAACACCAAAAACTAAACATCTAGAGTTGGGGGTGGAGCCGAGGAAGCTGGAGCCTTGCGGTCCAACATGATGAAGTCCTGAAGATCGGAATCATCTGACTCATCGCCCTGTGTGTCTGCCGGAGTAGGCTCAGCTGTGGTGACCTCTGGAGCTAGAGCAGCTGGAGAAGCGGTCTGGGTGTAGGCTGAGGTGAGATAGACTTAGAAGCAACTGACTCTCCCAACTCCCCCTAGGGCTCTGAAAGCGTGACTGGAGCATCTGGAGCCTCTGACGGTCCTGCCTCGGTAGAGGGAGTCCCAAGGACTCGACGTGAGTAAACACGAGGCAGAGGAGAAGGTGTCACTGCAAGCTCTACTAGAGAAACTGTGGCCACTAACTCAGCTGGTAGACCCTCTGACTGTGCTGGTGCTGCTGACTCAACTGGCTCTGCTGCAACGGTCGTAGCATCTGTAGTGACGGTAGCAAGAGGAGTGGTCACTGTCTGAGTCGAGCACTCTGGGGCAACCTCTGACAAGGAAACTGATGACAAGTGGGTGCCCGTCGCCGGAGGAGGAACCTCAACCTCTGCTGGCTGAGTGTCAGGTAGTGCTGCTCCTTGAGAGTCCTCTCCTATAATCTCCCTGTAGGACGCTGTAAGGTCGCGAGAAGCCTCCGCAATGGTAGTGCCCCGGATAGGTGTGAAACCTGTCTGAAAATCGCCAGGAGAAGATAACCATGATGACACCTGGGTCATCGGCGTCTGGTAAGCAGGTGAAGCCGGTGCCTGACTCTGAAGCCCACTAGGCTGTAACGTGGGAGTCGGTACCACTACCATCAGTGCCTACTGCGGCTGAGAGGCAAACTGTTGCTGAGAAACTCCGGGCAACTGAAGCTGAGGAGTGGAAGATGGCCCGAAGCTCGAACTGAGTAGCCGCTCTAGAATCTGAGTCTGCGTCCTCTGTATCTCGGCCTGCTGTATCTAGTATGATAAGAACTGACACTGGAACTCGTCCTGCCTGACCTGAGACTCTGCCTGGGTGGCCAGCTGCTGAGCTGCAAGTCTCTTGACCTCCTCTGCCTGCCTGCGCTGCTACTCAGCCTGACGTAGGAGCTCCTCTGTCTGGCGCTGCTGGCTCTATTGCATCTGAGTAAGTAAGGCTAGTAGGGTAGCCTGTGTATAATCTACAACAGGTGGAGGAGCGAAGCTGGAGCCACCGGTCTCATGATCATGGGACCGAGGCACGTACTCGGGAATCGGCCTATAGTCATCATCCGAGCTGTCAGAAGGTAGATCATCTTGATAGGTGTCATCAGCTGCAGCATCGATCTAAGCATCAAGATCTGCAAGCTCTGCCTCTGCTAACCCCTGAACAGTGGCATTCTGCTGCTCTGCAAACTCTAGAGCAATGCCTGTCTGCCTGGTGTGAGCGCCCTGGGTATGTCTGCCACGCCCTCTGCCACTGTGGGAGACCAACTGACTCATGTTGTACTTAGGAAATACCGTGTCAGACCGAGTGAGGGTGGTGAGATATGACACATAGCCACCACAAAGAGACCAACAGAAAGGAAATCCATTGGGCATACTGCAGCTTCCAGTGACCTTTGAAGCCAGAAGAAATAATGTCTTCCATCTCACTGACAAGCAAGTCCCAAATATCGAACTTTTCCATCTGGACTATGTGAGCTAGGAGCCACATCTGCAAGCGAGTGATATTCTCTTGGGCTCCAACTCTGGGGAGAATGGTACGCCTTAGTACCTCGTTCAGGATCCGGGCAGTCAGTGTGAGGTCACGTACGTTGCGACTGGAACCTTCTCCGAACGGCTCTCTGAAACAGGGACGAACAAAGTCCACTGACGGTACCTCTCCCTCGTGAGGACGTCGAGGAGCCTCCTGATCCCCGTAGCATAAGCTATGGATCCTCGTAGCAGACTCCTCAAGGTAAAAGATCTCTCTAAAGCGAGTGTCATAGATCCTCACGTCCTTACCTTTAAAGCCAAAATGAATGAACTTGTGATCCGGGGAAACCCATAAAGAGGCATAGAACTGCCTGACCCAATACTCCTGATAGGTGCCAACTCTGCCAATCAGTCATGTCAGCCCCTGAAGATACTCGAGATGCTGGGCTATCTCTGGACCACCGACCTCAATGATTCCCTGAAGCGGGCAGACACGGTGAGCTCGAAGAGGTGCTCGGGTCTCAACGTAGCCTCTGTAGAAGTCCTCATGCATTGTGGTATAGAAGTTAGAACCTGCACGAGGATCCCGCTGACCGGGAAACCAAGTCTGAAAGTCCACAAACCTCATATCCTGGATTTGTTTCGCTGTCAAACCACGGACCTGGTACCTCACTGGATATGGCAAGCTAGACCGTGGTGGAGGTCTGTCATTGCGCCATGGACCATCGGGCCTAGGAGGAGGCTTTGACCCATGAGCGTGTGTAACCCGTATGGACGTCAGCTCTGGAATAGATGAGCGCCCTGTGGTTTCTATCTGCTCGGCCTCCTCTGACTCTGGAGTCTCTGGGGCTCTATCTCTATCTCAAGCACTGTCTCATCCTCAGTGCGAGCGGTGGACTCATGACGCGCTCCACGGCGAGGTGAGGAACCGATCCTCAAGCCGGCGTGACGTCCACCCTGCTCGGCTATCTCTATTGCATCTATCGCTGCTATGGTTGCCATTGAATCTGGATCCATCATTGGTCGCTTCCTCTTCTTCGAGACCATCTTCTGCTTGCCCTTTCCCTGGTCGGTGGGCTGATGCGGTGGAGGTGGGCGGTCACCCCCACTACCGGGAACAGGGCCTACATTCTTTTTGCATGCCATTGCAGGGGACGAGAAGAACCACTATCAACTGAGAGATCAACTATCAAATCAAAATCCCCAAGAACTCAATTGCCACTGATCAAACAACTGCCCACTATCACGGAATGAATACCCAAGTAGTTACTAACACTGACAATCCACTGACCAACTGAAAAGAGTGGCACGCCGTCCCTGGACTGTCCTTTCAAGGCTTTGCCTTGTTCCTTACTTACGGGCTTTGCCCCGAGTTTACTGCCACTGCCTCTGTCTAACTGCACGATAGATAGATAGGATATATAACATTAAGCAAATAATCTAGAGGTGAGATAGGCTAATCAGAAGCATGAATATGGGTAAGAAAGAGATCGTTTCTGCCTAGTCATACCTCAATCTTAGTGACACAAAAGAAAGGGGTAAGATTTCCTCGATCGATCAATCACAAACCGTAACCTAGACAAGGGATAAAGGGAAACAGATTTAGGTGGTTTGAGTTTAGGGTCAAGAGATCAATTCCTATACAGAGGAAAAGACAGGGAAGAACTTTAGGGGAAATCACCTTACTGAGAGTGAAGGAAAGGGGAGCTCCACTGCGCCAGGGGAGATGCTCATGGGGGAGGGAAGAGCTCCACGATACCACCGCTCAGCTGAAACGCACGAGCCCGTGGGAGGAAGACAAGGAGAGCTCCGCTGACCGGTGGAGCAGAGCAGGATCTACCGGCGGCGAGGATACCCCGGCGAGGCGCGGCGCGAGGGCGAGTAGGGTTAGAGAGCGGCGGCGTGGCGAGGCGATTAGGCAAAGGCAGCTCGGCGTACGGATTCGATCTGAGTCAACCGAGGAAGAGAAAGCAGTTTTTGAAATCATATGCGCTCTGTTAGTTTGCGATGGACGCTCCGTCGTGGGCGACGGACGCTAGGTCACAGCGTCCGGCGCGCTAACAGAAAGGGTCCAGAGAGCTCCCTCTGGCGATAGACGAGTCTGACACCAAGGCGACGGACGCTAGGGAGCGTATGTCGCTCGAACAGAGAGGACCAGAGAGCTCCATGGAGCGCCAGACACGTCTAACGCCACCACGATGGACGCTAGGGAGCGTTCGATGCCCCTTTGCTGAGCGGTTTCAATCTGCAGACAATCACGACGGACGCTGAGGCATGGAAGGCCGAGCATCCATCGGCAGCGTCCGACGCCTTTGAAATAGAATTTTTTAAATCTGATTTTTGAGCCTTTCCCCAACCAAGTCCCAATCCCAACAAGATCCAAATAACACCTGATTGGACTTGGTATAAGAACCATCTCTCAAACTCTGATTTTCAAATAGTTTGCCATAGTCTTTAAGCTAGTTTTTAGCTCAAAATATTCGAATGGAACCTTGCAAGGAGACATCATAGGGCCACAAGAGGGGTATAGAAATGTCTTGAGCTTGGAATGCTCCCCCTAAGTGGACGAACCCAGCAGATGCTCAAACTTAACCGAAAAGAAATGGCAAACAACACACATGCACATGCAATGCATTGCGGAAATTGAATCTAGGTTGCTTGCAAGTTTAAACCGCGGTTAAGCTTTGTCATACGCTTTGAGAGCGGTTATCTTAACCAGGTTAGCCAAGCCTATGTGCATAACTAAATTAAACATGTTATATTACACATGAATGCAAGGTTGGTTCACTCAAGATCATTTTTTAGTGAAGTTAGAGTGATCAAGCACATTTAAATCGCTTCGCAACCTACAAAAGGTTGACTCATCGAGTGGTTTTGTGAAGATATCCGCCAATTGCTCTTCGCTTCTAACTCCAACTAGTGTGATATCCTTCTTAGCCACATGATCTCTAAGAAAGTGATGGCGAATATCTATGTGCTTGGTGCGAGAGTGTTGAACCAGGTTGTTTGCAAGCTTTACGACGCTTTCATTATCACACAAGAGTGGAACATTTTTTAGGGTAACGCCGTAATCAAGGAGTGTTTGGGTCATGTATAAGATTTGTGCACAACATGCTCCCACGGTAATGTATCCCGCCTCGGCGGTAGACAATGCCACACTAATAGCCCACAAGTTGGAAGGGAGCTCCTTTGGGATACCAAAGGCCAATGCTAGGGGTGTGCCTTATATACCTAAGGATTCTTTTAACTGCACATAGATGCAACTCCTTAGGGTTTGCTTGAAACCTAGCACACATACACACACACTAAACATGATATCTGGACTAGATGCAGTGAGGTAAAGTAAACTACCGATCATAGAACGATAGAGAGTTTGGTCAATCGGTTTACCTCCCTCATCAAGGTCAATATGTCCATTAGAAGGAATGGGGGTATTGATTGGCTTGCAATCCTCCATCTTGAATTTCTTGAGCACATCATGGGTGTACTTCTCTTGAGATATGAAGGTGCCCTCCCTCATTTGCTTCACTTGGAAGCCAAGGAGGAAGGTGAGCTCGCCAATCATGGACATCTCGAACTCCTTGGACATCAAGTCACCAAACTCCTTGCAATGATCTTGGTTTGTTGACCCAAATATAATGTCATCGACATATACTTGGCAAACAAAGATCTCTCCATCTAGCACCTTGGTGAAGAGTGTGGTATCAACTTTCCTGATCTTGAAGCCCTTCTTGAGTAGGAAGTCCCTTAGCCTCTCATACCAAGCTCTTGGAGCTTAATTCAATCCATAGAGTGCCTTAGACAACCTATACACATGATTAGGACAATTTGAGTCCTCAAACCCAGGAGGTTGTGAGACAAAGACAAGTTCATTAATGAAACCATTTAAGAAGGCACTCTTCACATCCATTTGAAATAGTTTCATTTTGTGATGTGAAGCATATGCCAAAAGGATACGTATGGCTTCTAGTCTTGCAACCAGGGCAAAGGTCTCCCCAAAATCCAAGCCTTCAACTTGGGAGAACCCCTTTGCCACCAATCTTGCCTTATTCCTCACAACCACGCCTTGATCATCTTGCTTGTTCCAAAACACCCACTTGGTGCCAATGATTCTTGCTCCTTTGGGCTTTTCTACAAGTGTCCACACTTCATTCCGGGTGAAGTTGTTGAGCTCTTCATGCATGGCATTCACCCAATCTAGATCCGCAAGTGCATCCTCCACACTAGTAGGATCAACAAAGGAAACAAAAGAGTGATGCTCAACATAAGAAGCAATTCTAGATCGAGTTGTTACCCCCTTGATGAACTCCCTATGATAAGATCTTGTGGATGAGCTTGAAGCATAGGTGTAGATCTTCTATTTGTCTCTTGAGGAGGGGGATGTGGTGCATCAACATTTTGAGTTTCCGCCTCAACTTGATCTTGAGGGACGAAGGTATCTTCTTGTGCTTCCCTCACTTGTTCTTTATCAACTTGAGGCATGTTAGGTGGAGAAGGCTCTTGGTTTGCATCAACTTCATCTTCTTCCACCTCTTGTGGGTTGATAGCACCAATGGGCATATTCTTCATAGCCTCCCTCAAGGGTTCATCACCTACATCATCAAGATTCTCAAGCACTCCTTGGGAGCCATTAGTTTCATGAAACTCCAAGTCATACGTTTCTGCAACTAAGCCGGTGGCTTTGTTAAATACACGGTATGCCTTGGATTTAAGTGAATAACCAACAAGGAAACCAATGTCACAACGCCTTTGAAACTTCCCAAAGTGTTGGCGCTTCTTGTAGATGTAGACTTTGTATCCAAACACCCAGAAAAATGAGATATCCGGTTTCTTCCAATTCACAAGCTCATAGGGTGTCTTCTTGAGAAGCCTTTGGACAAATAGTTGGTTGGCCTCATAGCATGCGGTGTTGATTGCTTCGGCCCAAACCTTCTCGGGGGTGTTGTACTCATCAAGCATGGATCTAGCAAGTGTAATCAAAGTCTGGTTCTTTCTCTCAACTACACCATTTTGTTGTGGAGTATATGTGGCGGACACTTCATGCTTGATGCCAACTTCATCACAATAGTCTTCAATCTTGGTGTTCACAAACTCGGTCCCATTGTCACTTCTAATCTTCTTGATCTTCACATCAAACTTATTTTGGGCTCTAGTTGCAAACTTCTTGAATATGCCTTGTGTCTCACTCTTGTCTTGAAGAAAGAATACCCAAGTGTATCTAGAGTAGTCATCAACTACCACCAAGCAAAAGAGATTGCCTCCAAGGCTAGCATAGGTGGTACGTCCAAATAGATCCATGTGGAGTAGCTCTAGGACCCTTGAGGTTGACATGAAAGTTTTGGTTGGATGATTGTTTTCCACTTGCTTGCCGGCTTGACATGCACTACAAAGTTTGTCCTTCTCAAACACCACATCCTTAACCCCTCTAACCAATTCCTTCTTGACAAGCTTCTTCAAAGTTGACATGCCCACATTGCTAATCTTCTATGCCATAGCCAACCCAAAGAACTCTTGGAGAATAGGCATGTTTGCAAACTAGCTTCATTTGAAGTGAAGTCCACTAAGTAGAGGTTGTTGTGCCGAAACCCTTTGAATATCAATGACTTGTCATCTATCTTGGACACAACCACTTCATTAGGAGTGAAGAGACATTGGAAGCCAAGATCAAAAAGTTGACCAACCGATAGCAAGTTGAAGCTTAGAGATTGCACTAGCAAGACATTGGATATAGATTGATCATTGGAGATTGCCACTTTGCCAAGCCCTTGAACTTTCCCTTTTGAATTGTCCCCAAAACTAACCTTGTCTTGCCCTTCACAATCTTCATCAAGTGTGGTGAACATCCAGGGGTCGCCGATCATATGTTGAGTGCAACCACTATCAATTACCCAATGGCTACCACCGGTCTTGTAGTTCACCTACACACAAGCAACTTGGAGTTAAGCTTGTTGTTTGGGAACCCACACATTGCGGGAACCCATAGCCTTGTCAACCAACTCCTTGAAACCCACAACACTTTAGGATTGTTCTTCATGGGTGGACCAAGAAACACCACTGGAGGTCTACCCTTGGAATCCTTGTTGATGACAAAGTGTGCATCATGACCAAATGGTCTTGTGTGCTTGGGCAAGGTCTTGGGAGGTGGTTTCTTGCATTGGAACTCAAAGTGACCAACTTGTCCACATCCAAAGCACTTCTTGGGCTTGGGCTTTGGCTTTTCTTGATTGTAGCCATTGTACTTGTTCTTGTAGTAGTTCTTTCCTTCAATCTTGACTTTGGCCTTCATGAGTTGGTTCTCCTTGAACCCAATTCCCATCTTGTTGGTCTTCATCACGGTGCTCATCAAGAGCTCACTTTGGAGGTTGTGGCCCTTGGTGAACTTCTCCAAACCACTTGCTAGCTTGATCTTCTCATTCTTGAGCTTTGCATTTTCTTCCTTAAGTGTGTTGATCAAGGTGGTAGCATCCTTGTCATCTTCCTTGACCGACTTGATAGTGAAGGGCTTGTTAGCCTTGAGGTTTATTAGCTCTTCCTTGAGCTTTGAGTTCTCTTCCCTCATCTTCACATAGTCATCATACTTGTCGGCTTCAACTATCTTCTTGCCCTTGCACTTAGCTTTTTGTTCACTAGCAACATCATCAAGCAAGTCCTCACAAGAAGTAGCACTATCACACTTAACAACCTGGTTAATAGCAACATGTGTAGCAAGATCATGTGTAAGCAATTCATTAGCTACCACAAGTGTGCCATGTTCATTTTTCACTTGGTTGTAGTCATCTTTTAGCAAGTTATACCTTGTTTGGAGCTCTTGTGTTGACCTCTCAAGCTTATCATGTTTCTCATTAGCTTGCTTAAGAGAGGCTTTGAGCTCCCTAGTGCTAGATGTGAGAGTGTTAGTCTCAAGCTTCAAAACATCATTAGCACTAGACAAGGCATCAAGCTTAGCATGCAAGTTTTCTCGTATCACAAGAAGTTTGTCATTTTTTAGCTTTGTACTTCCTTATGATGTCCGAGTATTTGTTGCAAATTTTAATTAGTTCATCATAGGAAGGTGATTCTTCATCATCACTATCATCACAAGAGGAAACATCACCATCATCCTATTTTTGTACCTTCTTGTCACCTTTAGCCATGAGGCATAGGTGTGTAGAGGATGAGCTCGATGATGAAGGAGGAGGTGGCGGTGGAGTAGAATAACCAATCACCAATGTGGCCACCTTCTCTTCTTCACTCTCATCATCGGAGGAGTCACTTGAGTCCTCAATGTCGGTGAACCAATCACCAACAATATAAGCCTTGCCATCCTTCTTCTTCTTGTAAGGCTTATCTTGCTTCTTGTCATCTTCACTTGATTCATCTTGTGCACCCTTCTTGTTCTTGTAGTTCTTGAACTTGTCTTTCTTCTCTTCGGTGCATGCATGAGCTAGATGACCAAGAATTCCACAATTGTAGCACTTCATTTGGGAGATTGGCTTCCTCGAAGAGCTTGTGAAGAATTTCTTCTTCTTTGAGTCAAACTTGACTCCATTCTTGTTTAGCCTCTTCAACATCTTGGTGGTCTTCTTCACCATGAGAGCGATGTTGTCTTCATCATCTTCATCACTTGAGTCCTCAACCACCAATTGGATCTTGCACTTCTCTTTGCTGCAAGTTTTGAGGGCCAAGTCTTTCTTCTCCTCTTTCTCTTTGTCTTTCTTCTTGGAGAAGGATGAAGAGCCACCATCACCAATCTTCATGTACATCTCATGAGCATTGATCTTGCCCAACACTTGTGTCGGTGTTGATGCGGAAAGATCCCCTTGGTGAAGAATGGTGACGATGTGGCCATACTTGTCAATTGGCAAGACACAAAGAATCTTGCGCACCACATCGGCAGGTTGCATTTGAGATAGCCCAAGTCCATTCAACTCCTCTACAAGAATATTAATACGTGAGTACATCTCATTAGCATTTTCATTAGCATGCATGGTAAAGGAGTTCAACTTTTCCATGACCAAATGGTAGCGTTCCTCACGCTCACATTTGGTCCCTTCGTGTAGCGCACAAATGTTTGTTCAAACATTGTTTGCGGTCTTGCAATTCCGCACACGGTTGAACACATCCTTGCCAATGCCACGGAAAAGAATGTTCTTTGCCTTGGCATTGTTCTTCTCAAAGAAGGGATCCTCGGCGAACACGGTGCCACCTATGGTAGCGGCTTTGTGCACACCGATATCCACGGCCTCAAGGTAGGCCTCCATACGCACTTTCCAAAATGGAAAATCATCCCCATCAAACATGGGTGGTGGTCCATCCCCATGGGACATCTTGCTCTAGGCGGTGAAGCCTAATTTAGAGCAACAAGCCTTATTTCAAATTTCTAAAGCAAATATGAAATCCTAGCAATGCCAATTACCCCCTAGTGCCTACCGATTGTGTGTCCTAGCTAGAAAGCGGTAGCAAGCCAAGGAAAGTAAAAACACCCTACACAATTCTAGTATGAATTGAAGAACAAGTGCGGAAAGTAATGCGGTATGAAAGAGCTAGGGAAAGAGATTCTTGACACGGCGACGTTTTGCTGAGGTATCGAGGAGTCGACACTCCCCCTAGTCCTCGTTGGAGCACCTCGCAAGGTATTGCTCCCCCTCAATCCCGCGCAAGGGATGAGTGCTCTCTACGGGCTGGTTCTTCGTCACTCCGGCTCGGTGAACCGCCCACAACTGATCACAAGTCGATGAAGAAGGGTCGCCGACAATCCTCTCGGAGATCGCCTTCCTCCAAGCACCACCGGACCGTCTAGGTGATGTCGATCACCAAGAGTAACAAGCCTTGATCTTCACTTGACTCAATCAAGCCTCACAACTATAGTGGATGCACACTTGATCTCTTGGATGAACTAGAGGAGAGGATGGATGGATGGATTCGCAAATCACTCTCTCTCTCTAGGGCTCTTGCTCTCTTCCCAACCTTCTCAAGCAACTCAGCAACTCAAATGAGCAAAGGCAAGGTGGGAAGGCAAGGGGTGAAGTATTTATACTCCCCCACACACTCAACCCTCGGGCTGAGAAAACAGGCATTTTAAGTTGGCGACGGATGCTCAGTCGCTAGGCGATGGACGCTCCGTTGCTATCCCCAATGGCTAATCCCTATTCACGTCAGCAGGCGACGGACGCTCCGTCACTTGGCGACATACGCTGCGCCTCAGCGTCCGGCGCCAATTGGCTGCTCTCGGGTTTCTGGGAAAAAATTCCTGGATGCTCGCTAGTGTCCGACGCCCATGCGACAGATGCGTCCGTCGAAAAATGGAAGTCTCTGGAGCTCTTTGCTGGCTCGACGGACGCTGCTAGGGTTTCACCCCAGCGTCCGTCGCAAGCGTCTGGTACGCCAGACAGCGTCCGGCGCCTCTGGCCTTAGCGTCCGGCGCCCAAAAACTGGCTCTCTCAACTTCGGTTTTCGTCGCGATGAATAAGGAAGTTGTTCTGGGCTATCTTACGGTCACCATAGGCTTGTTTAGAGCTAAGGATGTCAAGTGTTCACCACACCTAAGTCATGAAGCTTTCCTAAGTCAAGCTACTAGTCTAGACCCCCCTTGATAGTATGGTTAAAGATAAAAAAAAAGGCTTATCTAATTCTAAGTGCCCTTCATCTCCTTATGGCACTTAGCCTATCACTCTAGGGTCTTCATCATGTCTCCTTGAAATTTGAAATGATATCCATCTTGGGGGCTAAGTGATAACCATTGATGCCCATTCATGTTTATCACTATGGCTAAACTACGCATAGCCTTTGCAAAACACACATTAGCCATAATAATCTCTTACTTGTCGTTAATCACCGAAACCAATACGGTCATGATTCTTCATAAATACATCTTGGTGGCAGTTGACTACGTATCCAAGTGGATAGAAGCATTACCATGTCGAGCTGCCGAATCCAAGCATGCTAAGAAGATGTTCCATGAAGTGATATTCCCAAGATTCGGAATGCCCCGAATGGTCATAAGTGATGGAGGATCGCATTTCATTGACAAAACATTTCGGATGTTCCTAGCAGAATATGGAGTCAAGCACAACATTGCAACTCCATACCATCCTCAAACTAGCGGTCAAGCTGAAACATCAAATAAGCAAATCAAGAACATTCTGCAGAAGACCGTGGATGAGATGGTAAAGAAATGGAAGTACAAGCTTCATGATGCACTATGGGCATATAGAACTGCATACAAGACACCTATAGGCATGACACCTTATCAGCTTGTACATGGAAAAACATGTCACCTGCCTGTTGAATTGGAATTCAGAGCTCATTGGGCAATCAAGAAATGGAACATGGATCTCCACCTGGCTGGTAAGAAATGTCATATGCAAATATCTAAGCTAGAGGAATAGAGAGAAAAAGCTTATCACAATTCCAAGATCTAGAAAGAGAGGACAAAAAGGTGGCATGATGAGAGAATCAAGCACAAGGAGTTAACACCTGGTGATAAAGTTCTGCTATTCAACTCAAGAGTGAAGTTCTTTGGTCATGGAAAACTTCGAAGCAAATGGGAAGGACCATTCAAAGTGATTGAAGTTGCATCACACAGTGATGTCACACTTCAAGATGATACAGGTAACATATTCAAGGTAAATGGTCAATGTTTGAAAGTTTTTCTTGAACCTGAGAACTTAGAAGAAATTAACTTGATTGAATTTTTTGCAATTTAATGATCCAATCTAGAAATCAATAGTGCTTTGGACAACTAAGGTTTAAGTGGCCAACCATTAATGATTAATCAATTTCACGAGCTTTGTTGTCTATTTGAGTTGTGCAAGATTTGGAAGCTTGAATGAGATCTAATATATCAACAGCAAGAGTGAACGACTACGTCAACATCCAGCTTGGGGGAGAGCACCCCATGTACTCAGCTAAGTATTTCTACCGATCAGTCTTTATACCTATACTCTGCTAAAAATAAAAAGATGCATAATCATAGAAAACTCAATAAATATTTCCCACTTATATATATATATATATGTCTTTTCTTAGTTTAGAAGTTTGCTAATAAATAATAGGATAGAATAAAATAAAGTAGCTATGCTAAAATGAACCCCAATAATAAACTCTTAACATGGAGATGATGAATAGTTGCTCTGGCGTAATTCCTTTCAAGTACCTAGTTTTTAGCCTTGAACTCTCCCGAGTTTTAGACATAACTGTTTGGACATAAGATTTACTCTGAACCTGAAACTTGTGGGTTGCGAATGCTTGAGCTAAGTGTAGGTAGTTGATAATTATGATATGAAAAAGTCTGAGCTACTATTTATCTTGTTCCTAGCAATACTAGAGTTCTAGAGAATTTATCTTTTGAAAATTGAAAAAAATACATGTTGACACAAAAAGCGTCAGGATCTGCGAACACCTCGGGCTATTACCCGAATTCGATATCCAAAGGTGTGCCAGTCAATTTGACCAGTTAATCGACAAGGACGATAACTAGAACAAGATTTGAACAAGACAACGGCGATACGCCCAGATGTCAAGATTCAGACTTGATCAGGATAACTAGAGCAGAGTTGAACGAGACAACAGCGATGCGCCCGGATGTCAAATCTCAGATTACTCCCACGCAGAACTTGCAAGTGTTTGATGGAGATCAAAGAGATGCAGCCCGTCGAAGCTTGAAGAACTCGTAGATAAACTAAGACTAATGCAATAAAATGGTAAATTGCAGTAAAGGTAAATAAGAGTAATTGATTTGTTTGATAGATTGATTGTATATCTCACGACCCCTAGGTACATATTTATACTCCAGCAATAGGAGTTGTAAACAGACACGACTCGTACCTTTCCAAAACAAACTCCTACTTTAAAGGAAATAACTAACTCGCGCAAGAGTCAAACTCAGACTTCTATAATGATACTAGCATAAGATCACCAGTTTCCTTATATCTTTTCTTCGATGAAACTTTCCATGGGCAGACTCTTCAATCCGCAACTTCCTTTTATTGCTATCGACAATCCCTTGCTGACGTCAACCGCCACGTTACCCTGTGCCCATCGACACTCCATGCCCATCGACATCGGCAATACTTCCCAATCGGCAACCTTATACTTCTGGTAACTTGTCTTCACCAATTAATTCTTATCGGCAAGAGTCGTCCAACTCTCATCGGCAATAAACTTATCTTTCTTGCAGCATTCATTCTCATCGGTAAATTTGACCGATGACTTTCCGATGCCGATAGAAAACAACTACCGATCAATGCAAGTCTTAGCTCATTTGACACGTGCCGAAAAACGGTGTCAACACATGCCCCCCAATTTCGGAGTGTAGAATATTTTATGCGCCGAAATTTTCTCTACTGTAACTGCTCTCTCCAAGATAACTGCACAACCTCCTCGATTACCACGCGCAAAACTGCAATTTATTAATAAAATCCCACGACCACAGCGCGAACAGTTGCAAACCTAATCATATCTCCTCGATTGCTGCGCATACCTATTGCATACATCTCTACATTCCTGCTCAGTGTGAAGAAAATTCCGAAATACTCCTGACCAGGCTTATAAAAGTTACCACCATCCAATCTGTTTTTACCCTGAGCCTACTTTTACTTTCACCTGCCCTCGTCTTCAACCTCGGCGGCGACTCCGAAGAACAACTCCGTGAACTCAAGCAACAGTAATTTCTTCAAGCAGAGAACAAATCGCAAGGATTCCCCCAGCTCCAATGGCGATCCACTTCGACGTCCCCAAGGTAAATTTGTCTCCTTCTCACTTCATCTTCTGCAAGTTCCTTTTCCGTATCAATTTTATAATCCTCTTTTCCCCTTTCTTTCTTTGATTTTTTCCGAAACCTAGGAACTGTACAACAAAGTAGTAATCCCGATTGAGCAATCCAATTTCAACTGCCTAGGTCCAATGGGAAACCCTGACCCCATTAATCTGATTAATGCGGAGACCAACCGCATCCCTTTCAGATCCGAGTGCTTTAGCCTAGGGTTATGGAAAGATGCCTTCCGTTCATGGCCTAAACCCACCAAGGGATGGAAGAACTGGTACCTTAGAATAATCAGAACATAGCAAGTTTACTGGTCTGAGCGTAACCTATATCAGTGTATCAGGCTCTCCATTGCCGATATGGAGAAGAATAAGAATATGATGATGGCGGCTTCGTATTTCTGGTCCGACACAATGAATGCCTTTTTATTCAGACACGGACCAGCTACTCCCACTCTTGCCGATGTGCACATGCTTACCGGCCTCGATGTCTCCTCTGCCGATACTCCCACCCTGTTCAATAGGAAGGCTGAGTATAAGGTGAACACACGCAATGTCGGCGGCTGGACTGGTTACATCCGGGAATATCAAAAAACTGGATCGGTAAGTCAGCAGGAGCACGCCATCTTTTTGAACATGTGGCTAGAAAAGTTTATCTTCTGTGGTAGAACCGTCGGACCTACTACCATGTACCTCCCTGCAGCAGAGCTCCTAGCCGATGGAACAAGACTCCCTCTTGGCCGATACCTCCTTGGATCGGTATACCATCTCCTACACCAAGTGTCCAGGAAGTTATTATTAGGCGAGTCCATCGGCAACCTCGGGGGTCCTTGGTGGTTTATAAACATGTGGTTAAATGCACACATGTACAAGGTCCTCCAATTCGATCTATTCAGTCAGCAATTTCCAAGGGATATATCAGAAGACTACATATATGATGATGACGAATCAGCAACCCGTCCCCCACTCAATTTTGGGGAGGCTATCATAGTGCTACCAGGAACCGATGTCAATGCAGATCAATTCGGTAGGTTCTTCCAAAAGCTTTACTGTGGAATCCCTGTCGCAAAACGGCTTTGGTGGCCTTATGTCGATGAGAACAACCAATTCCCATTGTTATTCAACCTTACCGATTGGAATGTGCCACAGAATGAAACAATCATGAAGCCAGCATTGTTCCCCGAGCCATTCCAGTCAACATCTTTAGAACCGGGAAGAATTCTCCTCCATCTTATCAGTTTTATTATCCATCGGCAGCAGCAAGGTAGCTGGCATTCGGCCAATTACCGATCAAACTCAGCTTTGCCAATGTGATAAAGCCAAGAGAAATCATCTCCAGTGCCATGGATTGGAACAGGATTGTCAACCTTTCCACCCATGCCGATACATCAAACATTGATCTATCCTCCTGGGTACCAACATCGTTCATGACAGAGTTATACAAATCTTGGTGGCAAGAATGGAGAAGTCAACTATTCGCCAAGTCATCGCACTACTATCGGCACTTGATCGACGTCGATCACATCATTCTCAATGATGCAGTAAGTTTATTCAAATACATTTCTTATTATTTACTTCTACCATCGGTATCTAACCTTTTGCTTAACAGGTTGACGATCCAATCCCCCAAATGAGCAAGAGTGGCAAGCCCTTCCATCTTCGAATGATGAGCCCCGTATCAATCATCGGCAACAAGGCTCCCACATTGGCTGCTTTCATACCTCAAAGGGTACCTAAGGTTACCCTCAAGCCCAAGCCGACGCCCGCAAAGACCATTGCTACTCCATCGGCTGCTGCTGCCATCTCGGCGCGAGCTTTCACAGTAAGTTTTACTTTTACTTATACCGATCACAAACTGCTCATCGGCAATATTTACTTTATGTAACTTGCACTAAACATTTCTCAGGCAACGAGGCCATCGGCAGCTGCACCAAACGTACAAGCTTCTCCACCTCATGCTGCCGGTGCCCCAGAAGCTTCGCAGTCGAAACGCGTCGGCTCACCAACTGCTGCCCCGAGGAAAAAGAGACGTCTGAGGCTAGCCACCCCATCTACGCCACCAACTCCAGTCGCATCACCAACCGCTGACGCACCAACGGCAGAACCATCGTCGGCGTCCATTCCTGAGCAGCCGATGGATGAAACTCCCGACCAGGGAACAATACCACCACTGCAGGAACCAGCTGCAATAGTATCGGCATCGGTACCAGCATCTGCACCGAATGAAACTCCCCGCCAGAAGACGGCAACACCGCCGCAGGAACCAGCCACCATGGCAGAAGCAGCACCAGCAACACCAGCACCAATCGTCCCTCCAGAGGCAAGTGCATCGGCAACTATTGCCGATCCTCAAGATTATGCTATGTCGACCGACTTCCCAAGTCCCAGGCAAGAAATCAGTTTCAAAATGGTAAGCCAATTGTCAAAACCCATAACATAAACTTATGATCGGCAAGCTCTAATCTTCTTCTTTTCAGGCCTAAGACTCTCCCGATAGCTTGTTCTCCTTCGGCATCAACCTCCCTGACGAAGACGAAGATAAAAAAGGTTCAGCTCCAACAAATAGCTTGTTCTCTTTCGCCGTCAACCTTTCCGATGAAGACGAAGACGAAGAAAGCTCCGCTCCAGCTTTATCGGCAGATGTCAAACTCAAGCTCGAAACATTGCTATCTTTACTGCAACAAGACACATCCCATCTCGTCCAAGACTCCACTGCAGTAAAGATAGCTTTTAAAGACGTCCAAGGCCACCTGTCTGCCGATACAGAAGAAACACTCTTCCAGGCAGCGTTTCTTGAGAGCAAGCAAATCCAGTATCAAAGACTCTCTCATCGCATAGCCGATAGGACTGCTCGATCAAAGCTTGAAGAAGAAATGCTTAAGTTCAAACAAGTTGCCGATGATAAGCACAAGGGCATCGGCCAAGTAGAAGTTTCCAACGCCAATCTTGAGCAAGCGATCGTTCAGCTATCGGCAAGGAGGGAAGAGTTGCAGACCGAACTAAAAAGGGTTGAAGAAGCCCTGAACGCAGCCAGCCAAAAGAAAGCTCAACTGCCCGACGCCATTAAGGCCCTGCGACAAGAAAGAGACACAAACGCCCGATAAGCTATCCTTCTGAAGAAGAAAATCAAGCCAGTTGAAGGATCTGCCAATGATGATGCCAGGGAGATGGAAGAAATAGAACAAATTCGCCTGCGTGCGATTTCAACCATTCAATCCTTGTTGTAATTCATCATATTGGCAAGTGTAACAGTGATACTTGATTTTGCTTTGTAATATAATGTCAGTACGCTTTTTACCGATGTCACATAACTTATTCTCTCATCGGCATTCGAACGGGTACTCTATGCGTCTACCCAAATACTAGGGTAATATTTCTGCAAGTATTTAGCGTTGATTGCTCTGGAGAATGCAACTCCTTCGAGAGTTTCTAAAATATAAGCATTGTCAGGAGCAGACTATTTTATCCGATAAGGACCTTCCCAATTAGGAGACCATTTTCCAAACTTAGAACTCTTAGTCCCAATCGGTAAAATCAACTTCCATACCAGATCGCCATCGGCAAATTGCTTCACCTTCACCTTCTTATCATACCATCTGGCAACCCTTTTCTTATTTTCTTCAATGCTGATCAAAGCCCTCAACCGATGACCTGCTAAGTCTTCTAATTCATCCTTCATAAGAGTATCATACTCATCGGCTGTCAATTGATCCTGAGAAAACAATCGCCTAGAACCAGTTTTAATTTCCCAAGGCAGGACAGCATCATGCCCATAGACCAACTGATACGGTGAAACTTTGGTTGCACCATGACACGCCATCCGATACGACCATAGGGCTTCACTCAACACTATATGCCACCTTCTAGGGTTTTCCTCAATTTTGCGTTTGATAAGCTTAATGACTCCTTTATTACTCGCCTCAGCCTGACCGTTAGCTTGGGCATAATAAGGAGAAGAATTCAATACCTTGAACCCCACACCAGCAGCAAACGCATCAAACTCTCCCGATGTGAACATGGTTCCTTGATCGGTGGTAATAGTTTGAGGAATACCAAATCGGTAAACAATATGTTCCTTCACAAAATCTATCATGTTTGCCGATGTCACCTTTTTCAAAGGAATCGCCTCTACCCATTTCGTGAAGTAGTCGGTAGCAACGAGTATAAACTTATGCCCCTTGCTCGATGGTGGATAAATTTGGCCGATGAGATCAATAGCCCATCCTCTAAACGGCCAAGGCTTGATTATAGGATTCATTGCCGATGCAGGTGCCCTCTGGACATTACCAAACCTCTGACAATCCTGGCACCCTTTAAAATAGTTGAAGCAGTCTTCAAGAATTGTCGGCCAATAATATCCATTCCGCCTAATCATCCATTTCATCTTGAATGCCGATTGATGTGCTCCACACACACCTTCATGGATCTCGCCCATCAACTCCTTTGATTCCTCTCTACCAAGGCATCTGAGCAAAACTCCATCAATCGTCCGATAATACAATTCATTGTCGAGGAGCACATACTTAGTAGCCTGGAACCTTAGACACCTTTCAACCTTCTTAGACGGATCTCTTAAGTAATCGGCGATTTCCTTTTTCCAGTCATCGGCAACCATTACTGATGTCAGGACTTCTTGAATCGGCTGATATCCTGAAGCATTCTGTGCTAACCGATTGGCTTCTTCATTATGCAACCTAGGAATATGCTCAAGGCGGTACTCTTTGAATTCTTTCAATAACTGTAAACATCTCTCATGGTGTGCAATCAACACTTCACTTCGGCATTCATAAACCCCAATCAATTGATTGATCACCAACATAGAATCGCCAAAGATTTCAACGGCATCGGCATGCACTTCCCTGAGTAATTCCAATCCTTTTATTAACGCTTGGTACTCAGCCTGATTGTTTGTCGATGTAGCCACAATCGGCAATGAAATCTCATATCTCCGTCCCCGGGGTGAAATTAAGAGAACACCGATGCCTGCCCCTTCTTTGCACGTAGATCCATCAAAGAACAAAGTCCAAGGAGCAATCTCTACAGAGCTTACCATATTGCAATGCTGAGTAACAAAATCGGCCATTACTTGACCCTTAACTGCCTTAGCCGATTCATACTTCAAATCAAACTCCGAAAGTGCTAGAATCCATTTGCCAATCCTCCCACTTAATATCGGCATCGACAACATGTACTTAACCACATCATCTTTGCAGATAACAGTGCATTCAGCCGACAATAAATAATGCCTCAATTTTATGCAAGAGAAATATAAACATAAACATAATCTCTCTATGGCCGAATAACTTGTTTCAGCATCTACCAGCCTTCTGCTCAAATAATATATCAACGTTATTTCCCTTCAAATTCTTGAATTAAGGCTGATCCGATAACACCGTCATCGGCAGACAAATACAACCTGAAAGGCTTCCCGTGATGAGGTGGAACCAAGACTGGAGGGTTTACCAAATATCTCTTGATCTCCTCCAAGGCTAACTGTTGTTCCTCTTTCCATGTAAACTCTTGATCGGTTTTCAGCTTTAACAATGGACTAAAAGATTTAATCTTACCAGATAAGTTGGATATAAATCTTCTAATGAAGTTAATCTTGCCGATCAAAGATTGCAGCTCAGTCTTGTTTGTAGGAGCAACTACTTTGTTAATCACATTAATAGATTTCCTACCGATCTCGATGCCTCTCTAATGCACCATGAAACCCAGAAACTGACCTGCCGATACACCAAAAGCACACTTGTTAGGATTCATCTTCAACCCATGCTCCCTTGTGCATTCTAGGATTTTCCGCAAATCGGCAAGATGCTTTTCAAAATTTCCGGATTTAACCACCACATCATCAATATAGATTTCGACTATCGTGCCGATGTACTTATGAAAGATAAAATTCATTGCTCTTTGATAAGTAGCACCGGCATTCTTCAAGCCAAAAGTCATGACAACCCACTCAAATACACCAACATGACCTGGACATCTAAAAGCAGTCTTGGATATGTCTTCTTCAGCCATGAATATCTGATTATATCCAGCATTGTCATCCATGAAGCTAATGATTTGATGTCCAGCAGCAGCATCAATCAGCAGATCGACAACGGGCATCGGGTAACCATCCATCGGTGTAGCCTTGTTGAGATTCCTGAAATCAATACAAACACGAAGTTTTCCATTCTTCTTATACACAGGAACCACATTAGAAATCCAATCGGCATATCGACATTGCCGAATAAACCCAGCTTCAATTAATTTTGTAATTTCAGCTTTAATATCAGGCAACACCATAGGATTACATCGGTGCGCAGGTTGCCGATGTGGTTGGAAACCAGATTTGATAGGCAACCGATGTTCGACTATTGATCGGTCTAAACCAGGCATCTTTGTATAATCCCAAGCGAAACAATCTTTATATTCCTTTAATAAGTCAAACAATTGTTGCTTACATTGGGAATCCAACTTAGCACTAACAAAAGTAGGCCTATGCTTACTACCATCGCCGATATCTACTTCTAATAAATCATCAACCGATGTGAACCCCTGTCCCAGTTTTCCATCATCGGCGAATCGATCCATTAAAACTCTTCTTCAGGACCGACTCCTTGGATCGGTGTAATGCGGTAATCGGCAACTTTGAGGAACTCCGTGTCCCAAGCCTCACCCGATATGCACCTGGTTTGCTCATAAGTTTCTGATTCTACCGATGCAACAATTGATGGGGCCTCACTTCGGACGACTTCAATCTCGTCTCCAACCCATTGCACAAGGCTTTGGTGCATTGTAGAAGGAATACAACAATTAGGATGGATCCAATCCCTTCCTAGGAGCAAGTTGTAGGTGCCTTTGCCACTGATCACGAAAAACGTTGTCGGCAAAGTTTTACTGCCGATGGTTAATTCAACACATACGGCTCCCATAGCTGGCGACACATTGCCCTCAAAATCTTTAAGTTTCATGTCCGTCTTGACTAAGTCATGGTCGCCTTTTCCAAGCTTCCTGAACATGACATATGGCATTATGTTTATTGACGCTCCACCATCCACCAGCATTTTCGTTACAGGCTGCCCATCTACCTTGCCTTTAACGAACATAGCCCTTAGGTGCTGCCTTTCACCATCGGTAGGCTTCTCAAAGACAGCTGCCATCGGATCCAACACCAATTGCGCCATTTCAGCAGCCTCTTCTTCGTCACTGAGGGGTGCCATGAACTCCATCGGCAATATGACGACCATATTGATTTCCGCCGATGGATCCCTATCCTTGCGTTTTGGCCTCCACTGCTTTTCCCTTGAAGGACTTTCACTGTCATATAAGTCGCTTTGGCGTTCGCGCTGGATTCTCCTTTTCTGAGTCTTTGTTAGACCCTTAGGGCACCATTGAGGAAGCTTGGTTTTCCAAATGGGTTGGTGCTGCCTTTCATTGCCTGTGTCGGCACCACTCCTGATGTTTGGATCTCTTGAGAATATTTCTTCATCAGGCACTCTCGCATTGGCCATCTCCTCAAGCTCCTCTTGATCAACACGCCTGCCAAGCCTTTTATGCGCGCTGAGCTTGCCCCCCAATCGGTCATGTGCCAATTTCTTTTCTCTGAGCGGCCTAGCATACCTGGATGTCCGATCATCAAAGCAAGGCTTCTTTTCTGTCCAATCGGTAGGGTAGTATCCATTGTATTCAGGACAATTATCGGTAGTAGGTAACTTGATGCCTTCTTCCTAGCAATGAACGAAGAAGGGACACTTCCAGTGGTCCTTATGCCGAAGCCACTCTTGGTGCTCTTCTTCTTCTTGCCGACGTTACTCCTCTCACGATTGCCGATACTCTCGCCTTGGCTGCTTATGCGTGATTATAACATCAGGAGCCCTGTTGGCATTGCTACCTTCATCGGCAACTTTCTTGCCCTTTCTGTCATCGGCAAACCTTTTCTCGTCACGCTCAGCAACCTGATGACTAGGATCTACCGATACATTCTTCCTGGCAGCTTCCGATGTCAGCACTTTAGTTTTTTCACTGGTTTCCACCATATTATTTGGAAACGGGTGCTGATCAATCTTCATCGGTTTCTGGACTTTAGAATTTTCAAATTTGATTCGTCCAGATTCAATTTCTGACTGCAATTGCTACTTGAATACTTTGCAGTCATTGGTACTATGCGAACTCGCATTGTGCCACTTGCAATACCTGATCTTTCTGAGCTCTTCAGCCGATGGAATTACTTGGTTAGGCGCCAACTTGATCCGCCCCTCTTGAAGTAATAAGTCAAACATCCTATCGGCCTTGGTGATATCAAAGGTGAACCTTTCAGTTTCCTTCTGGCCAAACGGACAAGACACATATTTCTTATCCTTCACCCATTCGGCAGCACCGATGCTTAGCTCTTCATCGGAATCCTCTTCTTGCTCAATGAAGGTCACCTTTTTATTCCAAGTTTTTCTGGGTTCAAAGGTGTTTACATCTTGATCGGCAATTCTCTGCACAAGGTGGCTTAGACTTTCAAACTCTTGAGACACATACTTATCTTTGATATGTGGCAGTAGCCCTTGGAAAGCCAAATCTGCCAGTTGCTGATCATCAAGTACCAGGTTGTAGCATTTGTTCTTTATGTCTCGCAGCCTCTGAACAAAATTTTCTACCGATTCATCATTACGTTGCCTCAGCTTAACCAAATCGGTAATCTTCTTCTCATGTATGCCAGCGAAGAAGTATTTATGAAACTGCCTCTCTAGATCGGCCCATGTGATTACAGAGTTTGGAGGCAATGATATAAACCATGTGAATGCCGATCCAGACAATGATGATGAGAACAATCTCACCCTCAGTTCCTCTCTGCTGGCAGCTTCTCCACACTGGATAATGAAGCGGTTGATGTGCTCCATCGTTGACGTATCATCTTGGCCAGAGAATTTGGTAAAATCAGGCACCTTGTACCGATTTGGGAGAGGAATTAAGTCATATGCCGGAGGATACGGTGTCCGATAAGAATATGTATTAACCTTGGGTTTAATGCCGAATTGTTCCTTCATCACTTCGACGATCTTATCGGTCCAATATGCATCCTGCTCCTGCCGACTCATTGGCTGATTGTTGACTGGTGGAGCCGGCTGATGCGCCCCTTCAGGTCTTGGTAGAAGATGATGCGTAGTAGTTGTCATGGGCGCAGCACCAGTCATCTGGACGTTATGCATCGGTTGACTTACCGATGGATAATTTTGTACACTTACTGGGTTATGTTGAGTCATCATATTCATCGGTTGCTGTACCGATGGTCCATCCTGAGTGTTTGCTGAACTTCCATACTGATACATTAGTACGCCAGGCTGTTGAACCGGCGGCGATTAGTCCATCCAGGATTATGAAACATCGGCACGTGACTTACCGATGGCTGATAGTTAACTGGCGCCTGTTGTTCCTGCATCTTAGAGTAATCAACAAATTGGTTACCTTGATGTGCTATTACCTCGGCCTGAGGATTTACCACCATAGGTTGACTTCCAGTTGCTATACTGTGTTGCATCGGCACAGAGTTTGCCGATGGTGGCATCATAGGCACTTTAGGAATCGCCACCTGGAGATCTTCTGATGGCATTTGCACCGTTGGAGAAGACGTGGAGTAATGCATCATAGGGATCATTGGTTGTGATTCCATTGCCGATGCCATGGAACCCTTCCAAGTTGAACTGTCTCCCTGCACCAGATTAGAAACAGCAGATGGATTTGAAGGCATACCGTATCCCCACCAGTTGACGGGAGTTGGATTCTAGACAGCAGGTCCCGTCATTGTCGATGCCACCGGATCTGCACTAAGCTTGGTGACGCTTTCAGGACTTGGCCTTGGTGGTGTAGCCACATCGGCAGACGGATCCACGGGAGTGGAAGACGCCACTGGGGCTGCCGATGGGTTTATAGATGCCGATCTAGGTTGATGATACGCTGGACCAACATATTGAGGTGCTTGTCCTTCTTTGAAAGATTGCATGACAGCATTGTATACAGTATTGGACAGCACATTGGATTGGCTAATTAATGCTTGATTCAAGGCAGAATTAACCATCTCTTGCAACTTACCAGGATTGTCATCATACGTGACCTGTCGTGGCAACGGCGGATCTTGCTTTTGGATGGCTTCGCCGCTCCTGCTTAGGTTGAAGAACTTCAGATACAACTGTTTGTACTCCTCCATAGCCCGCTCCATAGCCACCCTTTGATCATCTTTCAGATCGCCCTCGGAGACTTCGATGACGTTCCTCTGGTTAACATCGGAGTTATCACCCATGATAGATGTATAATTGGTCCCACCGGGTGTGCCAAAAGAGGTGTTAACACAAAAAGCGTCAAGATCTGCGAACACCTCGGGCTATTACCCAAATTTGATATCCAAAGGTGTGCCAGTCGATTTGACCAGTTAATCGACAAGGACGATAACTAGAACAAGATTTGAACAAGACAACGGCGATACGCCCAGATGTCAAGATTCAGACTTGATCAGGATAACTAGAGCAGAGCTGAACGAGACAACAGCGATGCGCCCGGATGTCAAAGCTCAGATTACTCCCACGCAGAACTTGCAAGTGTTTGACGGAGATCAAAGAGATGCAGCCCGTCGAAGCTTGAACAACTCGTAGATAAACTAAGACTAATGCAATAAAATGGTAAATTGCAGTAAAGGTAAATAAGAGTAATTAATTTGTTTGATAGATTGATTGTATATCTCACGACCCCTAGGTACATATTTATACTCCAGCAATAGGAGTTGTAAACAAACACGACTCGTACCTTTCCAAAACAAACTCCTACTTTAAAGGAAATAATTGACTCGCGCAAGAGTCAGACTCAGACTTCTATAATGATACTAGCATAAGATCACCAGTTTCCTTATATCTTTTTTTCGATGAAACTTTCCAACGGCAGACTCTTCAATCCGCAACTTCCTTTTATTGCTA
This sequence comes from Microstegium vimineum, assembly GCA_022036555.1. Classification (NCBI taxonomy): domain Eukaryota; kingdom Viridiplantae; phylum Streptophyta; class Magnoliopsida; order Poales; family Poaceae; genus Microstegium; species Microstegium vimineum. Next base: position 44,158,825 of record CM039133.1, read on the forward strand.
TCGGCAATCCCTTGCTGACGTCAACCGCCACGTTACCCTGTGCCCATCGACACTCCATGCCCATCGACATCGGCAATACTTCCCAATCGGCAACCTTGCACTTCTGGTAACTTGTCTTCACCAATTAATTCTTATCGGCAAGAGTCGTCCAACTCCCATTGGCAATAAACTTATCTTTCTTGCAGCATTCATTCTCATCGGTAAATTTGACCAATGACTTTCCGATGCCGATAGAAAACAGCTACCGATCAATGCAAGTCTTAGCTCATTTGACATGTGCCAAAAAACGATGTCAACAATACATGATAAGTTTCTGTATGACAAGAGCTTAAGTCCTACCATAACCATATATATGCCTGGTAGATTAGTAAAACATTCACTATCATATTTAATTCTTGTATTTTCATTGAGTTTTGTCAAGCTTTGTTGACCCTTAGAGACTTGTCATGCTTTTAAAATCAAGATCACGTACACTCCACTCATATATGCTACTTCTATCCTGGAAGTATGCATCCATATATATGCCATTCCGATCCACCAGAAAAATGCTCTACTCCTACCATAGGAATAAGCAACAAAAAAAATATCCCAATTCTCCACCTATCCATATATTTCATTACCATAGATGTAACTGCTACAAAGATTTCCTTGTTATCATCTGTTAAAAGTGTTATTATAGAAAGAGACTTGGGGTTGTGAAAAAAAATATAATAAACAAAGAGAGTAAAACATGGACAATTGTCCTATGAAAACAATGGGTACTTAGATGCCCGCCTCTCTGAAAAAAAGCAGCAAGCCCAAGTTCTCTCAAAAGTTCCAAGTTCCAAAAGAGAGATGTTATATATATATATATATATATATATATATATATATATATATAAGGAGCAAAGTAGAATTAGGTTTCCACCCACACACCCTCATATATCCACCAATATATATCCACAACATATACACCCTCATCTATCTACCATTATATATCCACCACATATTCACCCTCATACATCCACCATATATCCCATACACATGCACATCTTGATTTGATTGTATGCCATGTTTCTTTGGATCCATTGTTTGACTTTACAATATATGTTTTGCAAGTATGTATGCGATGTTTCTCCCTACCTATGAACTCCATATATTTCCTATTAGTTATAGCGTGAGAGAGAGAAGGCATAACACCATTATTGCCTTGGTAAGGATCCACAAATACCACATAAAGAGAGACTTGAGAGGGTCATACAAAAGAGACTTTGAGTTTTATTTCGAAAACTTTGCAAAACTCCAGGATGAAGGTAAAGTGAAGAGCTTGAAACATAGTGCTTGGCTTGATCATTCTACTTTTCAATTGCTCAAGACCAAAGTGATGGCTATAAGCCCCATGGTTAAAGGTAATATGGGTAAGTTTGAAAGTCAGAATAGTTTACTCTAATCCAGAGGAGAATTCTTGTTTGAACGCATATGTACCTTTAAGGCATGAAAGCATTGTAGCAACTCCTGATCCATCATTGAGATCTTCTTTGCTTAGGGACGAGCAAAAGGTAAGCTTGGGGGAGTTATTGACGGTCCTTAAGTACCAATTTTAACCGTCAACTAAACAAGGAAAAGGATTTAAATGAAACCAATAGCTAGAATTAGGGTTTATACTAACAGAATTCCACAAGTTTTGGTGAATGTCTGTTATTACTGGGGGTTATCAGGAAATACCAAGGAAAGGCCCACATGTCATGTTTACATAGAGATAATTATCAACCGCACAATTTTTTGTACTCTAGAGGGTTCCAGAAAACATGAGAACGAACGGGAAGCGAATTGGGCCCGAAGCCAGGGTGCCCGCCCTGCCCCTGTGGCCAATCAGCTTCAGCTTCACGGATCATGCCCCACCACCTTTGAGGATCAATCTAAACCCTTCACGTAAAGTCGGTTTGATCCGACGGTCGACGTTCATTTGAGGAGGCTATATAAGCAAGGCCCCTGACCCCCTGAGGAGCCATCTCATCTCATTATTCTTCTCCAAAGCAAAAGATAGGGTTTCAATTATAGAGAAGGAGAGAGGTCCCTCTAGTTGTCTAGATCTAGTTCTTCTAGTTCTAGCACATTGTTGACATTTCATAGCATCGCACCAAAAATAGAGATAAATCCCTATCCCCGGCAACAGTGCCAGAAATGTTTGTTGGTATTTCTTATGACTATTGGATAAACACTACTACAAAACCCTTTTTTGGCTGCGGGCATTTTTGATTTCTAGCAGCGGGCAAAGCCGTCCGCCACCGAAGCAAGGTCACGGTAAATCACTACTTTACTGCGGCGGACAACTATGTCCGTTGTGGTTAATCCTTCGAAAAAAAAAGAAAAAAACCTAGATGGCTCGCCGAGCCCATCAACGGGCCCATGTTGTGCGCCGCCGCAACCTGGTGACCCTGCGCACACGCTGCCACGCGGCCGCCGCTGCTCCGCTCGCCGGCCCCGCGCACGCGCCGCTGCTGCGCGCGTCGTGCGCCGCCCCGCCCTCCACGTGCCGCCGCGGCCCCGAGTGTCATGCGCCGCCGCGCCGGGAGATGTGAGGGAGGAGGGAGATGCGCCGCTGCTCCGAGACGCCCGCGCCGCCAGCACTGCGCCGCCCACGCCGTGAGATGCGAGGGAGGAGGGAGGAGGGAGATGCGCCACGAGATGCGAGGGAGGAGGGAGATGGCCATGAGCCGCTCTGCGCGATGCGATATGTGATGGAGGAGGAGGGAGATGCGTGTTGAGAGGAGGAGGGAGGAGGGTTGCTCTGCGCGTGGTGGAGAGGAGGCGGAGGCTGGGTGTGGGAGAATGAAACCCTAGTTCTGGAATTTATATGAAGATAGCTAATGGGCCTGGGTTGGATCTGGTGGGCCTTGGCTGTTTACCACATCAGGCCTTATTTGATGTCCGCCACCGTAGATGAGTTATCATGACGGACATCCTAAGACGTCTGCCACGGAAAATAGAGTATTTTCCATGGCGGACATCTTAAGTTGCCCGCTGCGGTAAATCGATTTACCGCAGCGAGCAAAAATTCACGTCACGCTAAATAAAAAATGTCCGCTGTGATAAATCATGGGATTTACCATAGCGGGCAAAAAATTGATGTCCACCACGGAGGGCTTTTTTGCAACGCTGCGCAAAATCGTTTTTGACGTAGTTAAATCCGCAAGCGCACAGATTATACCGTTGTAGCCTTCACCTAGGAGTATTCCAAGGTATCATAATTTATATTATCCCAAGGGAAAGCTGAGCTAGAAATGATAATTAGAGAGGGATCCTAGAGAGTACCTCAACTTAGTACCAACTAGTATAGGGGGGTAAACAATATATGTGATAGGAAGGGGTTGATGAATGAACAAGCCAAGGTAAATGCTACTTAGAACGGACTAGGTAGAATAGCTAGGTGGGAGGACAACGAGAGTGTTAACACTGGATTTTGGCACGCCTAGGAAGATGACAGGTGGGCCAATGCGCAGTAAATTTGCAGAGGCAAGTGTTCGGAGCGTTCGGCAAGTAATCGTGCGGTCGGCTAGTCTCAGAACATTCGGCAAGTCTCCATGCGGTCGGCTAATCACCAAAGGTTCAGCAAAATGATCATGCGATCGGTTATTCTGAGAGAAAGGCGGTTTTCCGTTGAAGAAGCGACAAAGATGGTAGGCAAGAGCCGATCAGGCAACGAAGATCGCGATAATTAAGGCAAAAAAGACTCCGAATGACATTGAAGTCAGGGATGTCATGTTTTTCCTTTAATATTTTGTAATTGTGTCCTTTTAGGACTCATGTCATGACCAGGGTATAAATATAAACCCTTAGCCATTGTAAAAATTGTTCACAACCAAATCAATACAACCGGACCCGTGCCAACTTGGAGTCCTTTGTCGTGTCATCGAGTTCTTCGAGAGGAACCATCGATCCGTCGACCTCCGTAAGTCCCGGCAACCTTGTTATCATGTCTAGTATCATGCGGTGGATTTAGACGTTGATGCAAGTAGTCTTGTTTGTTTTCAATGATCGTGCGGTAGATCCTTGCTTGACAATCAAGAAGTCTTCGCTTATGTTTCGTTTACGAGTAGATACCGTGCGGCAGGCGTTTGCTTGATATGCTTAGCAAAAGCAAGATAGTTATCGGCTCTATCAGGTTTGGCAAGATCTGGTAGATTCATTAAGTTATCATGTGTTGCATGTTTTAAATATTTTATATATTTGTAGCACTCTTTTGCCCAATCTAGATTGATACGGTTTAGCCCTATTCTTTCTTATAGATCTATTTATGCTTTAATGGCTCTACAAATAGATCTTATGTTCATAATAGTCGAATTAGTTTAATCTAGATTTTTACATGTTGCGGGTTCATGCATGTTAACCATGTTTAAGCTTTGATAGGGTTAAGTATCGTGCGGCGGATATAACCTCTAGATTAGTTTAATTATGTCTTGCTTACGTGTTCCTTCATCATGGATCCCAACTCGGTTAGATTGCCGAGCTTGGTTACGCTTCAACTCACAGTTAATTGTTATTCGTTCATACGTTTTCTTTCCATGCACACACATTCAGCAATCAATGTTTCACATACTCCATGTTTGTTTTAGCCGAATGATCTATAAGACTTGTTGGCAGACAGCTTCTATAGCTGTATGTCGTCGTAAGTGGCTTCAGAGCCGTATATATGGAACATGTCTGGTCTCACCCGACATGTTCCAGTTTTATATCTAATGATTTTCATCCCTTGTTAGTTTCAGGTCAAACTGACTGGCACGTTTCCGGATGACTAGACAAGGCTGTCACCTCTTGCTAGCTACCACAAATAATCCGTGCCACAAGCGGTAACCAAGGATAAGATAATGTATAAGCACCACGCTTACACACAACTTATTACTTTGACTACGATCTATAATCAAAGCACCCTATGACAGGCAATGATCACATACAGGAAAGATCACAAAGATCACAGACTATGAATGTAAAGGCTATTAAAGAGCAAAAGCATATAACAATACTATATCTAGTATAGTAATGCTCAAAGTAAATACTAAGTAAAGTAAAGAGAAAAGATAATATATTGAATAAGATAAAGTCTTGCAAAGAAGGAAAGATACAAGAGCTATACCAGAAGACAACTCAAGAAATCCCGAGCGCAGCTCGACTCAACTCTAACTCCCACTCTAGACTAAACTACTAGAACAATCTAAGGAATAGAGCTTGTAGGCTTCTTCACCATGTGTAGAGAGGGGGGTGTGACCCTCTATTTATAGTGGGAGGTGGAGTAGGGGCTACTCCATCGCCACGTCAGCGATCCAGGGCCTACCATCCTCCACCCTTGGATCCAACCGACCCTTGAACCGACCAAGGGTGGATGGTGGTGATATTCCACATGTGTAAAGTGGTATGGCGGTTGGGGGGAGCCAACCGACCTAGGGAGGCGGTCGGCCGACCCCCCTGTTGATATTTTACCACCGATAGCCTGCCATGAGGTTACCCGAGACAGTAGTTTGTGCCTCGGTGAATAGTGAAATCTTGGTGGTTGGACACGCAGGGACACACGGTTTATACTAGTTCAGGCCCTCGACAAGGTCGAGTAATAACCTTACATCCAGTTGAGTCGCTTGTTATTGCTCTTGATCGTAATACAAAGTGTTGTGCGCCGCTCTGCGTATCGGGTGTTGTGTAGTCTGTTCAGGTTGTTTTTTGGGTGGTACCCTCCCCAGCCCTTTATATTCTAGAAATTGGTTGAGGGTTGCTCTAATCCTACTCGGTTACAAACTTAGAGTCCTAAGCTATGCTTTCGGTCTTGTCGTCTTTACCGAGTAGAATTCAGTTTCTTCTGTCCGTCTTCCCTTGTGGGCTGAGGAAAGGAGGCCCAAAGCTTAGGTAAGCCGGTCTATGGGTACCCTATAAGATATCCCATCGACAAGCCCCCGAGCATCTCATGATTTTTCTTCAATATGTTGGGTTTCTTTTGAAAGCGAGCCGAGTTCTTTTTGAAGCAAAATCGTGAAATGATCTTCTGTGTTCTTCATCTTGTGATATTTATGCACCTTTGGTGCACTCATTGAGTGTAGCCCCCGAGCCTCTAGATACTTGGCACAAGTATTTGGAGGATCTGAGAAAAAGGTTTTGTAAGGTAAGTATTTCCAGCCCCCGAGCCTTCTCCGAGTTCTTTTTATCAGAAAAGAGCTCGGTGGAAGGGTCTGAAATATTATGCTCTTGTCCTCTTTTTATTTACAGGTGGGTACTGTGTTTTCACGGGTATGTAGAATCATGCTTTTACTGTAGGCTTTGGTCAGCTTTTGTCTTTTTCTTGCTTTTTTCTCGTGACTCTTGGCTTTTGGTGGTCCTTCCTTGCTATATATTCTGTTGTGATTGCACTGATGGCTTGATCCTTAGGGTTCGGTGATCATGCTGCTGAGTGAAACTGAGCAGCCCCCGGGCTTATGCCCGCCTTCTGGTAGTCGAGTGGGTAGAAGAATTCTTGTGAATGGAGTTAGAGGTAGACTAACTCTTCGGTTAGATTTTCCTGAGAAGTTTGGTGTAGCAGGCAGAAGAAGTCTTGTGAGGTAGCTTCCATGCCTTCTCTGTCTAACTGACAAACTCCAGACTGTCACCGTTGCCACTCTCGAGTTGGTTGAAGTGGTACGCTTCATCTATCTGGCCGTCCATGCTTGCCTCGCACTCTTGCTGGAAAGCCTAGAGCTGGAGTTGTCCAATCTCATTCGCTGGGAGTGGTTCTCTGCCTATCAACCAGAACTTTCCTCATGCTGTGTGGAAGTTCTGGGTTGTTTTAACTTGTGAGGTTTTCGACGAGTGCTGGATCTTCTTTGGTGATAGACCTGATCTGTCCTTGGTTTTAGCCTTTGTATTTTGTCACTTGTGGTCTTTTGTTGTGAATGAGGCTTAATTTGGTCTTGTAAAGTTCTTGTAAGATCGTTGGCCGAGTTGTTTTTGTGGCCTGTGAAGTTGTTGGTAGCTGTATGATTGTCCTTGGAATATTCTTCTGGATATTCTGTGTAGTGCTCTGATGTACTGCCTTTATTGTAACCGTATTTCTCTCATCAATGTAGTCCTTGTATATTCTTTTGCTTTTACTGCTTAGTCTATATACTATTGCTAATGTTGTCTTTTCTTCATGGACTTGGTGTATGCGCACCCGTTGTTCTTCTATAAATAGTTGTAGTATGGTTTCCTTGTCACGTATCTTCTGTTTTTCCTTGTAAGAGGTCCTTGTTGTATCATGGATATTGTAGTGGGCGAGCTTGACGAGCCCCCAGGCTTCTTTCTTCTCTTTCTTGGTTGTGATGTAGTGAGTGGTGTAGATCTTGTGATAGAGACTAGTTGCAGGCTAATTCTAAAGTTGTAGAATTTTATGGAAGGAGCCAAAGCAAATGGTGTAGGCCTTGTGATGGTATTGGGGTGTACTGTCATGGACCCTTCAGTCATTTGTTTGTGCTTCCTTCCGGGTTGTTCTGGATTCGCTGTCTTTGATGACTCCCTTCTTGGACGACTTCTTGGTTCTACTTCCTTGGGTTAGCAAGGATGCACTTCCTCTCGTCTGAAATCAAGCGCTTCCAAGCTGCTTTTTTCTGTACGACAATTACCGGTTTCGTCTTGTGTAATTTTGATTCTAGTAACCCCTGCTTGTCATATTACTTTTGTATCTGTTGAGGTGTTGTATTCTGATGTAAAGCTGCCTATGTATTGATATATTTCAATACAGGACTAATCACGTTCTGCCGATTTGTTTTCATCTTCGGCTAACCACTTCTTCATCATGCTATGTTCTGCAGGGTGATCAATCTCTTCTTTTTGTCTCTTATGTTAGATCTGGACTTTGTTTTACACCATCTGACTTCTTAATTCAGTTCCTTGATTTCTATGGTCTCCAACTTCACCATCTTGTTCCTAATGCTATCCTTTTCCTTTCTTGCTTCGTGCATCTTTGTGAGGCTTTCATAGGGATCCCTCCTTCTCTTCTGTTCTTCTGCTATTTCTTTCGAGTTCATTTTACTAGTAGATCAAAGGTTCCTAGTTGTGGCTGTTGCCTGATTCAATCCAGGTAGGGTCACAAAAATGTCTTTCCTTCTTTGTCCTTGTCTGAATCTGTCCGTGATTGGGCTGAAAAGTGGTTTTACGTTTCCCAGCCATCTTTTCCCAAGCCTTTTGATTTATCTTCTCTCCCAGTCTCCCTTCCTTGTTGGTCTAATAAAATTTCTTCTTCTGAAAAGCAAGCCCTTAAGCCTTTGATTGATCGTCTTAGTTTCTTGAAGCAATCTAGCTTAATAGGCAATGGTATTGTTGCTAGCTTCTTGCGTCGCCGAGTTCAGCCTTTGATGAAAAGGGATCATCTAGGTTTCGAATATAACGGTCCTTCTGATTCGTCTCGCCTTATCCTTGAGACTGATTTTTCGGATGATGCTGTTCTCAAGATGATGAATGGAGTATTAGGTAGTGTTGTCATCCTTCATGTCATGATTCAGGAGTATAGTGCTGCCAATCCTCCACCTGATGTAAGCTTTTTGCATCCTTGATCTATTTTCCTTGTTTTGATATTTTTGATCTGATGTACTTTTGTTTTGTAGGGTTTTGGTCATGACTTTGCTCTCAATGTTCCTGCTACTGATGATGGTGGGATTTTGGATGATGAAGATGATGATAATGATGATGATGATACAGATGTTGCTACTGGTTCTCGTGTTGCTTCTCCAAAGCGAGGACATTTGGATGCAGCCATTAAGCCTCCTCGGCCAAAAAGGAGGCGGTCTGCCCGTCATGGTTCCTTGTCAGGTAATCTTTATGCCGAGTTCTTTTGCCACTTTCTCCTGTCTTCCTGTCCTTCTATTTCTTGACTTTGTTTTTTGTTTTTGTAGATGGTCATTCGGCTCTTTCGACTGAAGATGAGTCAGTTGACCCTTTAAGTCCTTCAGGGTGAGCTCTTTTTCTATTTTTTCTTTCTATGTGCTTGCATGATATGTGCTAATACTTGTTCTTTTTGATGTAGTCGGGTGCCTGCTAATGTCCCCCTTGCTTCTGGGTCTGTTGCTCCTTCTTCTTTTGCTTTACCATCTTTTGATGAAGGTTTTGACTTTGCTATCCCAAAGTTGTCCTTCTCCCAAACTGTGGCTGAGATCAAAAAATCTTCTAGGTATGTCTCCTTTCTTTTGATTATTTCTTTGATATTTGCTGAGTTCTTTGTAAGGATTTGTGAAATTTTTGTCTTTAGTGTTGCTTTGGATGGCTCCTCTTCCTCTAAAGCTGTTGTAGATTTGCAGTTGTCTTCCCAAGGTATATTTGTTTTTCTATCCTTCTAGGTTTTATCTTTTTCCTGTATCTCTGTGCTAACTTCTTTGCTGTAGATCCTTCGGCAGTTTCTCATGACGCTGGTTTGACTGAGGTGTCTTTTGGGAAGTCTTTCTTGACAGCCCGACTTGATGCACAAGTTTTTTCTGATGTTGATCATTGTGTTCCTTTGTCTGCTCGTTCTGAGCGAATTGATCGGTTACTTTCAACCTGAGAATCTTTTTCTTCAGAATACGGTGCTGAGCTCAAGGTACTTTTGATAATATTCTTTTTGTATTTCCATTTGTTCTTCTGTTTTCCTCTTATCTTCATTTTCGTCAGCAGGCTTTCCATCAGGATCAAGATGTTTTGCTTGGTCCTCAAGAGGAGAGATCGGCTTCCCTTATTCAGGGTAATCTTGGTAAAGCTGAGGCTGAGTTGTCTTGTGTGAAGGTTGAGTTGGCTCGGATGACAGAAATGCGGGATTCTGCTGCTACCCGGGCTTCTGATGAGATTGCTGATCTGAAGTCTCGACTTGCTGGTATCATTCGTTCTTCTACTTGTTTTGATTCTGCCATATTGCTTTTGTTTATTTGTTTGATATTTGTCAGATGCCAAACGTCAACGTGAAGCTTGGAAAAAGGATCGGGAGGTGATGACCGAGACTCTCCGGTCTTCTGAAAATAAGGCTGAGCATGTAAGTGAATCTGCTGATGATACTTTAAAAAAGGCTCAAGATTTGTTGGCTGAAGCTCAGTTGATTCGGGCTTCGGGCTGGTGCTGATCATGACCTTGTCCAGGCTTTACAATCGGTTCAGACTTTGCAAGGGAAGTTGAATTCTGCCCGAGCACAACTTAGATCTCTGCTTGAAGCTGTTAAGCCCATTAGTGCTGTTGTTTGCCGTCCTGGAGATGACAGCGCTGGTGTGGATAGTATAATTTCAGTGTTGTCTTCACAATTCCGTGAGTTTGTTTAGGGTGGATTTTTACGATGTATTAACAATGTTGCTTCCTTTGTTTGGGCTATTGCTCCTGAGGTTCCTTTGAAATGAATTCTTGAAGATCCTATGGAGGCCGATCTCCTAACTAGGTGGGAACAGTCAAAACCTGAAGTTGAAGATCTTTGTAATGAGATCCTTGGTCAGATGAAAGTGTTGCCCCCTTCTCCTTGATGAACACATTTACTTGTCTTTGGATGATGATCTTGTAATATACTCTGAATGATATTTTTGCTTAATGTATTGTCAGGCTTTGTCCTGCTATTGCAATGCTTTTGTCTCTGCTATCATGCAGTTTGTTTTCTGATTTACTTGCTTGTCCTCCTGATGAATACCTTATTTTGTAGATATTTGTGAGTTGTGTCGAGTTCTTTTGAGTATTGTGCCTTTGTATTGGTCTTTGAAGATGCTTCTGAGTTCCCGAGTTCTTTCTAGGTAATATTATTGGTTTTCGTGCCTTGATGACTATACTGGAGATATTCTTGTTTATAAAATGCCTTGTGCCTCTGAGTTAGGCTTTGAGGATCTTTATCGTTGTTTTTGATAATTTCCGAGTAGTTTCGAAGTAGTCTTGTTATTTTGGACGAGTAGTTTTTGATGCTGGAGTAGTAGATATCACTTTCTGATGTAATAGTATTTGGCTTGTTGTCTTTGTTGCGCCGAGTTTGTGCTGCTCCTCAAGCAGGAATGTTGTGTCACTTTTTGCAAGTGATTATCTTTGATGTCGTCGAGGTAGACTGTTCTTTTTTACTGTGCCGAGTAGTTTGGTATTTGCCATGCCGCCTCTTGAAACGGTAGACTTGTAGATGTATGAACCAGACTGTGCTGCTCATGGTGCAAAGCAGTCGGTTTGTCGTCGAGGTAGACTGATGCTTTTTGTTGTGCTGAGTAGTTTGATGTCATGCCGATAGACTTGTAGATATGTGAACCAGACTGTGTCGCTCATGGTGCAAAGCAGTCGGTTTGTCGTCGATGTAGATTGATGCTTTTTGTTGCGCCGAGTAGTTTGATATTTTTCATGCCGCCTCACGAAACGGTAGACTTGTAGATATATGAACCAGACTGTGTCGCTCATGGTGCAAATCAGTCGGTTTGTTAGGTTGCCTCACGAAACAACTGACTTAAAAGATGCTAGACAGTGCCCCTCATGGTGCAAAGCTGTCAGCTTGTTATGCCGCCTCAAGAAACGGTAGACTTATATATGAACCAGACTGTGCCGCTCATGGTGCAAAGCATTCGGTTTGTCGAGTTGCCTCATGAAACAATCGACTTAAAAATGCTAGACAGTGCCGCTCATGGTGCAAAGTTGTCAGCTTGTCATGCCACCTCACGAAACGGTAAACTTATATATGAACCAGACTGTGCCGCTCATGGTGCAAAGCAGTCGGTTTGTCGGGTTGCCTCACGAAACAACCGACTTAAAAATGCTAGACAGTGCCGCTCATGGTGCAAAGCTGTCAGCTTGTCATGCCGCCTCACGAAATGGTAGACTTATATATGAACTAGACTGTGCCGCTCATGGTGCAAAGCAGTCGGTTTGTCAAGTTGTCTCACGAAACAACTGACTCCAGACAGTGCCTCTCATTGTGCAAACTGCCGGTTTGTTTTTGATGTCTTGTATTTTGCGCTTTTAGTTGTAGAATTTCTTGAGTTGGCTGATGTGCCAAGTGTTGCTTAGTTGAATTCCTTCTTCTGTCATCAGCTCATAAGTTCCGGGTTGTATTGCTATCTTGATAATAAAAGGACCCTCACATGGGCTGAGTAGTTTATGTCTTCCGTCTTTCTTTTGAATTAGTCGTAGTACCAGATCTCCTGGTTTTTACGTTCTTGGATGCATATTTCTATCATAGTGTCTTCGCAAGCCTTGTAGGTATCTTGCATTTTGTATCACTAAACTGTCTCTTATTTCTTCGATTGAGCCAATCTCTAGTCGTCTTGTTTCTTCGGCTTCTCCTTCATCGTACTGTCTGATTCTTGGTGATTGTCATATCAAGTCAATTGGTAATACGGCTTCTGATCCGTATACCAGGAAGAAAGGTGAGTAGCATGTTGCTCTGCTGATTTGGATTCTTAAGCCCCATACCACTTTTGGTAGTTCTTCTATCCACTTGCTTCCGTAGTCTTTTAGGTCTTCGTATAGCCTTGGTTTTAGGCCTTGTAATAGTAGCCCATTGGCTCTTTCCACTTGTCCGTTTGCTTGGGTGTGGGGCCACTGATGCATAGTCTATCTATATTCCACAATCTCTTGCACAATATTGGAATTCCTTTGCTGTAAATGGTGATCCGAGATCTGTGATTATTTTATTGGGCATCCCAAATCTGTGCATGATGTCTTGTATGAACTTTGTTGCTTTTTCTGCACTGTATTTGACGAGTGGTTTGTATTCAATCCACTTGGTGAATTTGTCTACTGCCACAATTATGTATTCAAAACCTCCTTTTGCCTTTTTGAGAGGTCTGACTTGATCTAGCCCCCAGCATGAAAAAGGCCAGGCTGGTGGTATGCAGATTAGATTATGTGCTAGAACATGTGATTGTCTTGCAACCATTTGGCAATTTTTGCATGTTTTGACTAATTGTTCTGCGTCCTTGAGTGTTGTTGGCTAATAAAATCCACTTCTGAATGCTTTGCCGATTAATGTTCTGGATGCTGCATGATTTCCACAGCAGCCCAAGTGGATTTCATCCAATATCTCTTTTCCTTCCTGCGTAGATACGCATTTCAATAATACTCCAGAAGATGTTACTCTTTTGTATAATTTATCCTTTACGAGGACGTAAGCTTTGATTTTTCTTATAACCCTTGTTGCTTCTACTTTGTCTCCGGGTAGTTTGTTTTCATTCTTATAATCTATGAATGGTTGTCTCCAGTCGCTTTCTATGTTGAGGATTTGTCTTGAGGTGTCGGGTTCTTTTATCTTGTCTATGTCCATCGGGTTGTCTTCTTTTTGTTTACTGATATCTTGGATTGATGGCTTTGTGAGTTCTTCTACAAATATTCCCGGTGGTACTTTTGCTCTGTCTGATCCCAACTTTGACAAGATATCTGCTGCCACATTTGAATCTCTCAAGACGTGGTGGATTTCTAATCCTTCGAAGTTCTTTTCGAGTTTCCTTACTTCTGCACAGTATGCATCCATGTTGTTTTGTGAGCAGTCCCACTCTTTATTTACTTGATTGATTACTACTGCTAAATCTCCAGAAGCGAGAACTCTTTTGATTCCCACGGTGGCTGCTACTTTTAATCCGTGTATGAGTGCTTCGTATTCTGCTTCATTATTTGTTGCTTGCCATAATATTTGTAGTACGTATTTTAATTGTCTTCCTTCTAGGGAAATCAGTAGTGCACCTGCTCCAGCCCCTCCAAGTTTCAGAGAACCATCAAAGTACATCTTCCAGTGGTCTCTTATTGGTTTGGGTTCTTTTTGTGCAATTTCTGTCCATTCTGCAATGAAGTCGGGTAATACCTGTGACTTGATTGATGTCCTTGGTTTGAAATCTATATTTAGAGATCCGAGTTCCACTGCCCATTTAGATATTCAGCCTGTGGCGTCCTTGTTTCTGAGTATGTCTTGTAACGGGAAGTTGGTTGCTACTGTTACTTTGTGCTCGTGGAAATAATTCCTCAACTTTCTTGATGATATGAGTACTGCATATAGTAGTTTCTGTACGTGTGGGTATCTAACTTTTGATTCCGGGTTCTTCTCTTTCCACGATGATTGCTGCACTTACTACGTTTTTTGTTGCCGTGATATATAGCATCATGTCCTCCTTATTTCTTGGTGGTGTCATTATTAGAGATGATGATAAATATTCTTTTAGCTTGATGAAAGCTTGATTTGCTTCTTCTGTCCATTCGAAGTTCTCTTTTCCTTTTAGGAGTTTGAAGAAGGGTAGTCCTTTTTATCCCAATTTTGATATGAATCTGTTGAGAGCTGCCATACATCCTGTGAGTTTTTGTATGTCCTTGATCATTTTTGGTGGCTTCATATCCATTATTGCTTTGACTTGTTTTGTGCTTGCTTCAATTCCTCTGTTGCTGACTAGGAAACCGAGTAGTTGTCCTGATGGTACACCAAAAACACATTTTGTTGGATTGAGCTTCCACTTCCATGCTTTTAGATTCTTGAAGGTCTCTTCTAGGTCTTCCAATAGTGATTCGGGTTCTTTTGTTTTGACTACTACGTCGTCAATGTATGCTTCAGCATTTCTTCTGATTTGATCTCCTAGGCAAGTTTGTATTGCTCTTTGATATGTTGCTCCTGCATTTTTCAATCCGAATGGCATTGACTTGTAACAGTATGCCCCGAAAGGTGTTATAAAAGATGTTTTTCTTTGATCCTATTCCCTTAATGATATTTGATGGTATCCTGAGTAGTAGTCGAGAAAGGATAGTAGCGATGATCCCGCTGTTGAATCTATGACTTGGTCAATTCTTGGTGGTCCATATGGGTCTTTTGAGCAGTGTTTGTTGAGGTCTGTGTAATCCACACACATACGCCATTCTTTTGTGTTCTTTTTCTCCACCAAAACTGGATTAGCCAACCAATCTGGGTTGCTTATTTCTCTGATGAACCCTGCTGCTAGTAATTTTGTAATTTCCTTTTTTATTGTTGCTTTCCTGTGTGGTGCAAATCTGCATAGCTTCTGTTTTACTGGTCTTGATCCTTTGTTTATGTCAATTTTGTGCTCAGCCAACTCCTTTGGGACTCCTGGCATGTCTGATGGTTTCCATGCGAATATATCTTTGTTGTCCCTTAGAAACTTGGTGAGCGCGAGTTCCTATTTGGGATCTAGGCTTGCACTGATTATTGTTGTCTTCTCTGGATCTCCAGTCAATAGATCAATCGTCTTTGCGGCTGCTTCTTTAGGAGGTGTGAAGGTGTTTGGCTTCTTTGCCGGTATTTGGATTTCATCCGGGTTCATTTTCTCAACTTTCTTCTCAATGTCTTCTTTTTCCTGGTAGTCTTGTAGTTTTTCTGATATTTGTACGGCTTGTACATCACAATCGTATGCTCTCTTTAGATCTCCTTTTAATGAAAGAACTCCTTTTGTTGTCGGCATCTTGAGCAGTAGATACGGGTAATGAGGTATCGCCATGTATCTTGTTAATGCTGGTCTTCCAAGGATTGCATGATGACATGATTCGAAGTCGGCTACTTCGAATTTGATGAACTCCGTCCAATATTTGTTGGGCGTTCCAAAGGTGACTGGTAAAGTGATTTGTCCCAATGGTATGGAAGCTTTTCCGGGTACTATTCCATAAAAAGGGATACTCGTTGGTGTGATCATGCCTTCATAATCCAAGTTCATCTTTCTTAGGGTGTCTGCGAAGATTATGTTTAATCCTGCTCCTCCATCGATGAGTACTTTGGAGACTGCCACTCCTGCTATTGTTGGTCCCATTACTAGGGGATAGTAGCCCGCATTTGCTGCGCTTGTCCATTGATCCTCTCTTGTGAATTGAATTGGGTACTCTGACCAGTCCAGATATCTTGGGGTAGTTGGTTCTGCTGCCATGATGGTTCTGTGTGCTAGCTTTTCCTGCCTTTTATTTCTTGTGTATGATGCTCCAGAAAAGATTACTGCTATTTGTCGTTGGGGTTCTTGATAATTCCCCTCTGCTTTTGTTGGTATCCTTCCCTGATCCTTCTGTTCTTTGTTCCGAGTTGTTTGCTCGTGTATCCTCTTTCTTTGTGAATCTTTGTTGGAATACGTCACATTCAACTAGCTTGTGGCTTGCGTTAGGATGTATGTAGCGGTGTAGGTATTCTATCCTTTCTGCTGGCCTTCTTGTGTAGTTGTTGCCTTGTTAGTTGTTATTTGAGTACCTGTTATTCTGGTTTATGTTTTTGTTGTTGTTGTAGTTGTTGTTGTACCCTCCTTTGTCATTGTCGTTGAATCTTCTTTTGTTGTCCGTTGCTGCTACCATGTTGTCTTGTCTTGGTCTTTTGTCATTGGGTCTGAAATCTGGTCTTTTATTTTCATGAAAATCTCGGGTGAATCTGTGCCGAGTTCTTTCTTCCGATGATATCATCTTTTCGACAGCTCTTTTGAAGTCTTCATTGGATCTCGGATTTTCGTTAAAGTAGTCTTTGAACTACCAATTTGCTATGATTCCATCCGCAAATGTTTCTATTACTTCTCTGTCGGTAATATCATGTATTTGAGCTCTGAGTTCTCCAAATCTCCTGTAATATTCCCTCAGGGTTTCTCCTCTTCTTTGCTTTACGTTCTTCAATTATGCCGCTATCATGGGATGTGTTATTATTCCCGCGAAGTTGTTGCAGAATGCTTCTTGCAAATCCTCCCAATATTTGATTGACCTTGGCTTTAGTTTATCGAACCATTGTAAAGGCATGGCTTCGAGTGCCATTGGAAAGTATAGGGCCTTGATGTCATTGTTTCCTCCTGCGAGTTCAATGGATTGAGAATATACTCTTATCCATTGTCTGGGTTCTACTTTTCCGTTATACTTGGAGTGATTTGCTGGCTTGAATTTGTGTGGTAATTTCAACGACTACAGTCTTCCTGCAAAGCATGGGAATCTATCGTATTGTTCTGCTCTGTTGAAATCTGGTGACCAATCTTTTCGGTAATAGTCCCTGTCCCCCATGTATTCGGATTCACCAAAGTCTTCTGGATAGCGTTGATCCCAATCCGGTTTGTTTTGTTTTGTCAATCCGAGATGTTGCTCCTTCTTTCCGATGGTTGTGTTATCCCTGACTTCCCTAGTCTATGGAATATCGACTTCTTGGGCGGTTGTTCTTCTTGTTTCTCTTCTTGTCCACCTTGAGGTGTGTTGTCGTCGGGTTGTTTATTGGGGTCTCTGTCTTCCTTGATTGGTTCGTCTGTGATTCTTTCCTCTTTAGTAAGAATGTTTAGTTCTTTCATCAATTCTTTGATTCTTTCTCTCTTTGTATTCCTCATGGATTCTCTTTCCGCCTTCTTCTTGTTGTATTCTATCAATTCCGTCTTGTATTTGATCCAGATTTGTTTTCTCTGAGCAACTCGATTTCTCCTTCCTGCTCTAGCTTTGTTCTTTTTCAGCCTTGCAGTCTTGTGATTGTTGGTTTCATTGTCACTGCCTTCTTCGTCGTCTGAGATATCCCCTTCTGATTCATCTGATGATTTCAAGTCAGGTATTTGTGGCGGTTCTAGATAAGGTTCTAGTTCTGCCATATATATGGTATGTGCCCTCTGAGTTCTTCTTGTTGGCTGATTTCTTTTCCTTGGTTTGTATGACAAATCCTGGTACATTCTCAGTTCTTTTCCTATTTGGAAAGGTAATTCTGCGCCCTGACCTCGCATCCTTGGGGATAGGTTTGGTCAGTGCACGATACACCCCTCTGGAGTTTTTGACATTATCATTCCTTCTTGAGCGCCTCTCAAAGTTATGCTTCTTGTCATCTTCTTTTGGAGAAAGTTTCCACATGTAGATGCAGAGTTGCGTAACCCGTAAGGTGCCGAGTACTTGATTGCCCCTGACTTGTCTTTGACTAGAGCTCGGCTGCGTATTCCGACTTGATTTGTGATCAGCTTTTTCGAGTTGGTCTTGGAATTGTCATATGTTGATATCTCCTTCTCTGAGTCGGTTTCGTATCCTTCCTCATCTGCTGATGCGGTTGGTTTCAAAATCGTGAGATTTTGGATTTTTTGATTCAATTCTTGGAGATTTTGATCCACTCCATCTTCTTCTCAAAGTCGGCTTTGAATTTTTCAGTCGTCGTCGATCTTGCAGATCCATGATCCGAAGAAAAATGTGGATTCCGTCAATTTCATCATCTTGAGGTCGTGGTCCACCAAATCTTTCAAGAAAAAATTCGCCAAAAGCCCCTACCTGGCGCGCCAGCTGTCGATGTTTTACCACCGATAGCCTACCACGGGGTTACCCGAGATAGTAGTTCGTGCCTCGGCGAATAGTGAAACCTTGTTGGTTGGACACGCAGGGACACGGTTTATACTGGTTCAGGCCCTCGACAAGGTCGAGTAATAACCTTACATCCAGTTGAGTCGCTTGTTATTGCTCTTGATCGCAATACAAAGTGTTGTGCGCCGCTCTGCATATCGGGTGTTGTGTAGTCTGTTCAGGTTGTTTTTTGGGTGGTACCCTCACCAGCCCTTTATAGTCCAGGAACTGGTTGAGGGTTGCTCTAATCCTACTCGGTTACAAACTTAGAGTCCTAAGCTATGCTTTCGGTCTTGTCGTCTTTACCGAGTAGAATTCGGTTTTTTCTGTCTGTCTTCCCTTGTGGGCTGAGGAAAGGAGGCCCAAAGCTTAGGTAAGCCGGTCTATGGGTACCCTATAGGATATCCCATCGACACCCCCTATGGCCAATGGGCCCTCCTCTGGCCTCTGGGAGTGGTCCCACTGGTCAGGCGACCAGGTGGGAGCCATGTGGGCCCAGGGGGTGGTCGGCCGACCCCCCTGGGGGTCACTGGCCCACCTCTTCTTCCCTGGTGCTGGTCCCACTCGTCATAGGTATTGGTTGTCAGTTCTGAGGTGGTTGTCACGTTTATCTCCTTGGTGTGGGTCCATGAATCCTTGTGCTATGCTTGTGAGCCGTTGAGAGAAAGCACAAAGTGATCCAATGGATGGAAATCACTCTGGAGTGCTTCTCTTGGATCATGGCCGAGGTGGGAGAGCTGGTGGGCCCATAGGGTGGTCTGCCGACCCCCTATGTGGGCCCCACTGGCTCTCCTTTGCTCCATTTAGTCATTCCTACATTCAAGCACTCATGGAGATGTGGAACTAGTTATTTGATAAATTATGCTCATGATGTGTTTGTTTATCCTTGATTTGGAGGTTGGTGGCATCATTTTAGTTATATAAAAGTTGATCATAATTTGTGCCAACATACATCTAGTTGTAATTAGAGGTGAGAGAAAGGAGGAGAGAGCTAGGAGGAGCCAGATTTGTCGGATCTTCCTCAACATTGTACCTTTACAGCAACTGGTTCTGAGCAATCTCCAGGTTCTTCATTTATTATTTCTAAGTATCTTATTTTAGTTCTTACCACTAGTACATAATTGATTTTGCGAGACACCACCCAAAAATTAACCGAGGCGGGCATAAAATCCAACCGCCTCCAAAAATCTGGGCTATTAACGGAGGCGGACATTTTCTATTTACCGAGGCGGTCACATTTGTCCGTCTCCAAAAATTGATTTACTGAGGCGGTTAAAAAAATAACCGCCTCCTAAAATATATTAACGGAGGCGGGCATTATAATAGGCCCGTCTCCAAAAATAGCCTTATTTTCAGAGGCAGCCACTTAACAGGCCCGCCTCGGTTAACATTTTCGAAGCCCAACAAAAGCCCATTAACTAGTCCAATATTGTTTCATATATATATAGTGGGAGCTAGGGTTTCACTTGCTTGTCCAGAAACCCATCCACCGCCCCATCCACTCGGCCCGACTCGCCCCCTCCTCTCCCTCCCGACTCGCCCCCTGCCCTCCCCTCCCCTCCCGACGCGGCGGCGGCCCCAGCCCCTCTCGTCCCAACGAGGCGGCCAGCCTAGCCCCTCCACTCCCAACGCAGCGGTCGGCCCCATCCCGTCCCCTCCCGACGTGGCCGGCCCCTCTCCTCTCCATCTGCTCCGATGAAGGTGAGGCGGCGGCGGTGCCGCGGCGCACGGCGCACGCCACACGAGGCGCAGGGAGCGCGGCGGCGGAAGCGGGGCGCAGGGCCGCTCCTCCCTCTACCGTCGCGGCCCCTAGCTCGCTCCTCCCACTTCGGCGGCGGCGGTGGTGTACGAGGCGCGGGGCGGCGTCAGCCGTGCGCGGTGCGGCGGCAGCGGCAGCGGTGCGGCCCCCGTCCTCCTCCTCCCTCTCCACCGACCAAGCGGCGGCGGTACACGGGCACAGGGCGCAGCGGAGACAGCACCGATGATGCGGCCCAGATCAGGAGAGGCGGCGGTTTGGATCTGGGCGGCGGCGCAGCCCGTAGCCCAGATCCAGGCCTGTGCAGCTTTTTTTGTTTTTTCTTTGGTTTTTTATTCTATTAACGGAGGCGGGCAAAAACAACCGCCTCCGTTAATCTGCATTTACGGAGGCCTTCCATTGGAGGCGGTTACACTTGCCCGCCTCCAAAAATGGAAAACGACTGCCTCGGTTAAGTATTATTGTACTAGTGTACTTTATTCTATTTACGGGATCTCCGCTTGTATTGAGTGCTCTAGTCTTGAATTCGGATTAGAGTAGTAGGCGATAGTGTAGACGTGGTGTCTAGACTAGAGTTTACCTGAGTTTGCGCCCAATCCTACGGATAGTTATGATAACCCTAGAGGTGATAGCTCTATAAGGCCTTTGTAGTTCACCACGTTCGGGTTGGTGTTTCGTAGAGCTTTTGGCAACCTCTCCTGACTACCTCTTTCCCAGTCTTTATCGAGAGTCGGGAAGGTATTGTTGCTCCAAAGTAGATAGAGTATCATGGGCCTTTGATTAGATAGAACCTCTTAGAAAACTCTAAAATCCCTCCTTACCTAGTTATCATTCTTTCATAGGATGTTCTTAGTTCTTTTCTAGTTCACTTCGCGTTCCCCATGGAAATCGATACCCTTGGAATACTCACGAGTGAAAGCTACAGCGCTATCCATGTGCTTGCGGATTTATCTGTCTATCAAATCTATATATTATCTATATTAAATTTCATATCACATATTAAATAACATATACTAAGATTATATTTCTCTCTCTCTCTCTCTATCTATCTATCTATCTATCTATCTTTCAGCTAGAAAATCTCAAATAGGTATTTCGTCGAACACCTTGATTGCATGAACATGGAGCTCACCACGTGGAGGTTAGGGGCCGGATTCCACGGTGCTTGGCATCATGGAGGGAGGTCCTAGCGGCGGCGAGGACGCTGGCATGGAGCGCCATCCTCCTGCGGCCTTCACGTGGCGGCAGCGGTGGTGTGCTACGGCGTCGAGCGGCGTGGAGCGCATGGGGCGGCGGCGGCGGCGTAGAGCGACGGCGTGGAGCGGCGGCGGCGGCGTGCTGCGGCTGAGTGGGCACTGGCACGCGTCTGAACATTTTGAAGCGCGCCAGCGCCTGCTTAAATAATAACCGCGCCGTTTCACTAATGGTTCAAGCCACAAACCGACAGTGAAGCTCAACATCACTGCCGGTTCGTGGCTTGAACGGCAGTGAATCGGTACTGTCGGTTCTGCCCCTGCCCCCAATAATTCAGGGTCTGTCAGAACTTGAACCGACAGTGAAGGTGCATCACCGCCGGCCAAAAAAAAACCGACAGTGATGGGCCGGCAGTGATACCTCATCACTGTCGGTTCCTGCTCTGACAAGCCCCCAATTATTGGGGGCAGGGGGCAGAACCGGCAGTGAATCGCCTCATCACTGCCGGTTCGTGGCGCACCTGTTTGAATCTGTCCGTTGGCACCATCGATTTGCACGTCCGGACGCTCGCGACAGTCGAGCTCAGAACCAAAGTCGCCTGCGTCCGGACCTGTTACAGAAACATTCCAGTGAGCATCCAAGCTCCGGACACGTGTCCGGAGTGACACCTCCGGACCAAAGTCCAAGTCCGAAGCTTACACCGAAAGACAACAAAGAGCTCCGAGACTCTGGACGCATGTCCGGAGCTCACCTCCGGACCATGCCCAGCGTCCGAACACACTGTGCCGCGCACTGTGCAGTTAGGGTTTGCTACTGAACGTGTAGCCATTAGTCCGGACAGAAGTGGCCTAGCATCCGGACCTCGTTTTCTTGTCCAAACCAGCTGAAACTTTCACACCAAGTTTCCATATGCTAACACTAAGTGTTCCACCACTTCTGCTCATGTGTTAGTTTTTACTTCATAATATCTTGGATTTTATTTCATTTGTTTTCACTTAGGTTCATTTTAGATATGCAATGCAAAAGACCTAGTGGCACAAGATAACCACAATCAACGCGAGTTTTTCCTTCTTAATAGTACGACTATGTATTCTAAATGTGATCACACTCTCTATAGTGTTTTGATCACCAAACCAAAAATGGCTCCTATATTATACCTTTGCCTTGAGCCCATTTTTGTTTTTCTCTTTCTTCTTTTCCTTGTCCATAGAGCACTTGATCCATCATCCATCATGATCATCTACAAGTCTCCATTGAGTTGGATCACCCTAGCTTGATCACACACTTAGCACTAGGGTTAGTCCATATGTTTCATCAATTAACAAAAATCAAACTTGGGCTTTCACCGATTCTAGAGAATCGACAATGAAGGTCGATTATGTAGTAGTGGTAGAACCAAATTCTGGTAGGTCAAATTTAAATTGCTGTAATGTTTTTACGGATACAAACTAAATATGAAATATCAGTTTCGTATTGGTAATATTTTAAAACCTGGTTTAGTCTAATCACCTTTGGTTGTGGAAGGTATATATATAATAGATTATTTCGAATTGTAAGAATTGGGGAACACTAAAATCTTAGAATAAATCAAGACTTAAACCTAGGTTACACACGTTCCACCACAAGAAATCTAATTAGCTGAGTGTAGATAGATGACACTTCGTACACTTACACTGCCCACTTGACTTTGTGATAAAAATAGATGAAATTAAAAAAACGTTTTGCTATGTTCAAATGATGTATAATAAACATCCAAAAACTACTAAAAGATAGTATGTTAACTCTTATCGAGCAATTGAGTGGACAAGCATCCCAACTCTATGAGATTCTTGAGGCTAGAGTTGTACCAAACCCGGCCTAATAACTTTCAAGTGCTGGCCGGTAGTATATTGAAAGGGCAACTTGTATGAAAAAATTAAACTCATGTTAGTTCTGGAATACACATCACATTGGTATGTGTGATTTACAAAGGTATAGAGCCGCGCCTCATAAATTTAGTATTTTTTGTTCCAAAAGGAGACGGAAAAAAGAAGCATGTATGGGTGTAACTGATGAGATGTCATTATTGCCTCCTCTTCTTGTTGCAGGCTTGCCCACCATCCAGGTACCGTAGCAACTCACTGGGGATGGGATCAAAGTCAGATTCCATTCTAGCAGAGTTGATGCCTTCCGCATCATCAGTACTTTTTTTATTGGAGTAAGCAATGGCTCCCAGCAGAACCTTCTTCCTCAAGTCGACCTGGATCATCCATTTGGTCTCGTCGCGGTGACAGCGGCCAGGCTTCGCTAGCCGGAAGACGACGACGTCAGGATTGTCCACGTCGACGACGGGGAACTCTGGTTGGACGTGTGGGAAAGGGA
Organism: Microstegium vimineum; assembly: GCA_022036555.1. Taxonomy (NCBI): domain Eukaryota; kingdom Viridiplantae; phylum Streptophyta; class Magnoliopsida; order Poales; family Poaceae; genus Microstegium; species Microstegium vimineum. Next base: position 44,182,319 of record CM039133.1, read on the forward strand.
AACGGTCTCCGCCATCGAAGGCGTCCCAGAACTCCTGCTCGTGCATCGTCAAGTCTTTCGTCCACGTGTAGCCGCCATCATCATCGTCGTCTTCGCGCAGCGACCACATGGTGATTCGGAACCTGTGGCTCCACTTGAGCATGTGGTGATGCCCAACTCCAAAGTTGCTCCAGTGCTGGGTGTCGACGCTGACGAACTTGAAGCCGTGGCGCGTGACGCACACGCGGCGCGAAGCTTTAGGGCATCCTCGGCCGCCGAATTCCATGTCCTCGGGGTCCTCAACCCTGTCCACCGGAAGCGGCACGTACTGGAGCCTCGGCGTCCGCGGCAGCGGCGGGTTTCTGTCCGAGTACTGCGAGGAGGACAGCAGGTCCATGAGAAGCATCCCACGGTAGTAGTCTACCCAGATCATGTACCGGCGTCCGTACGGCACCACCCCGTCCGTCGTCCACCAGCGCAGGTCACGGCCGCCATTGGCGCCGTGGACGGGAAGTTCTGGAAAAACTCCCACCGGTCGGACCAGGACCGGAACAGGCGGACTTTATTGCTCGCCCCGTCGTGCGTCATCTGAAGTTCAGCCACAACGAACGAGTCGTCGTCGTTGCTTGTGCAGGACATTATACCAATTTCTTCGGAATCCATAACGCCAGGGTAAATCTCAGGCCCGCCAGCGGAAGGAAGCAGCGACAAAGACGGCCGCCGGCGGCGCTGGGAGGGGTCGTCGTCATCGCGGGTCGCCCGGTAAACGAACAAGTCGGACGGGTACGTGTTCTCGTAGGACGTCATACTCGTCGCAAGTAGCACGACGTCACGGTGCGCGGCGATGACATTCCCCGGTGTCGCCGTCAACGGCCGCGGCCAGTCGACGGTTCGACGAGCTCGAACGAGACGGAGATCTCCTCGCCTTTGGATGTGCGGGAGATCGCCGACGTCGTGCGGTCGCGGCGGAAATCATCCCGCCGGGCACCGGCTCGGTTCAGGAGCACCCAACTGCAATTGGGGATCGAAGCCCGCGAACGCCGCACGGGCAACGAAGCGGACGATCGCTTAAGCCGCCGCCGGTGGCCGTCGTCGTGCACATCGTCGTCTTCGTCTGTCTCCGTAGTCGTGGCCCGCGTGGTGGCTATGCTGTCCCATGACCAACAACTACTACTCCCGGCCGTCTCGGGCGTGGACGACCAATTCTCGGCCTCGGACGGTGTACTACGCGTATAACGCTCGTGGCCGGACATCGATCTGTGTTTCTCTCCGTGCGTGGTCCAGATCGGTGTGGCGACTACTGGCGAGGTTTTTCTTTTAATTTGGTGGCGTCGGGCATCGGCAGATCAGATCGAAACGGAGGAGGATATACATATCCCTGGCGGCTTCGGGCCGAAAAGAGGTTCGGTTTCGGCCTTTGGAAGAATTAACGGATTTGCTAAACAACATCGATTTTCTAGCCACACAATCTGACACGTGTGTCTTTCTCCATTGTCCGATGTGACTTGCTCTTTTCTGGTCAAGGGTACGCCTCTGCGAGTCCGCTGACTGTTTCTGCATTTTGGACGTGACCTGGTGACCGCGCGCACGGGAGGCTCTGGGCGCACGGGACCCTAGGTCTGCTCCTATCAATCACCTTTCTAATTTGGATTTTTTCTGTAAGATTTGTGAATAATTTGATAGCATTTGTGAAGAATTTGGCATATATTTCTCTGATTCTCGAATCCATAGAAATAATTTATAATTTTTTTAAAAACAAATTGGTATATATTTGTGTTATTCTTAAACTACATTACTTTCTTCAATAAATTACATCGAAGAAACTAACGTAAATATCTCTACTATAATTAAAATCTTCTAAAAGAGTGGGAAGTTTAGATCTCACATCCGGTCCCACCGTCAGGCTTTCCAACCTCCTTCTCAACCACACATCCCACGCCCACCAGCCACCCCGCGCCGCCGCATTCCCACCCGCACCCGACGCCAGCAAACGGGGCCAGCCCGCGTCGCGCCCGCCGCACCCATCACACGCAGCGCACACGGCACCCGGCGCCGCGGCCAGCCCACTGCCGCCGCCTGCACGCACGGCCAGCACGCGCGGCCACCACACGCCGGTTGCCCAGCTGCTCGCAAGGACATCCGGTGCAACAGCCCGCACTCGGACGCGACCGGGAGCGAGCCGTCGCCGCGAGATCGAGTGGCGTCGTCGCGCCGCCAATGCCGCTGCCGCCGCCGCTGCCTGAGATGCCGAGCCCCACGGTCTGGAGGCTGGACGTGGCCTCGCCGGTGATGGCGGACATCGACGTCGCCAACTCCGTCGAGCCGCTCCCAGTCGCCGACATCGTGGCCGAACTCGGGCTCCGGCCCGAGCACTATGATCTATACGGTAAGTACAAGGCCAAGGTACGTTTTTGATAGGTCCTTCCTTGGTCCTGGCGGTCGGGTGCGGTTTGGTCGGATCTTGAGGCGACCTTCCTCTCTCATGTTCGCAGGTCTTGTTGTCGGTTCTAGATGAGCTCAAGGCTCAACAAGATGGGTACTACGCCGTGGTCGGCGGCATCACGCCGACGCCCCTTGAGGAGGGCAAATCAGCCACCATTGTCGGTCCGTGTCAAATTCTCGGCACTTTCCTTGATAAAAAGCAGATGCTTACTGCTAATTTTGCTTGACACAGAGTCCAATGAGAATATTAGCGTTTTTATTATCAGAGCAAATTTGTTACTACGTGGTCCGGCCTATCCTAAGTACTTTAGTTCCTACATTAAATAATTTATATAATTTAATTAGATTTTGTTATACTGAATTATTTGTTATAATTTGATCTGTGTTGCTCTACGGCCGATCTAGATATATTTGTTTTTGGGAGTTACAATGCCTTCTCTTGCTGTCAAATATTGCTATTAAGAAACATGCAAGTAATTTCTAAGTGAATCTATTTCGTGTAGTGCAAAGATTTGGGGTGCTGAAGAGGATGTGTGCTCCTCCAATCTGCCAGCAGCGTACCAGTGACAAAGAAGATCTTCTCTTACTGGTGTGGTGAGGGGCATTCCCTTTGTTGTTTTAGCTGTACTTGGCTTATACCAGACAAAACATTCTCCAAATGTAAGTTGGTCCATGCTGGAAAGTGAAAGTAGTTGGTTTCTGAATACTTTGGTCCATGCTGCACGCACGGCTGCAGTTCTTATTTGTAGCTTTTATTTACAAAGGTGTGAACTCTTGATTAGTGCTTCATGCTTTCGCTAGATACGCCTAAGGTTATACAGTATGTGGCAATTTTTCATGAAATGCAAGATTACTGATGATATTGATGCTAAGGAAGTGGCTTTTGTCTATATCTGATGTTGATAAGCTTTGAGATGTGTTTAGTTTAGTTTTTAGAAGTGCTTTGAGATTTATTACAGTTGTGTTCTTTCTGAGATAGCAACATAGTGCTCGTTTGGTGCTAAAGCTAAAAAAATGTTTCATAAAATGTCTTGTTACGTATTAGCAAAATACTAAACTTATGAAAACAGTTTTGACAATGTATAATTAACTAAGTACTTCAAATTTGACCGAAAAAATTTACATTTCATAGGGCCCGTAGCGTTAGCACGGGTAAATATACTACTAATAATAAGGTAGTGTAAGTATACCTATAAGACACTGTAAATGCGTGGACAAAAATCTCGTAGTTAAGAGGTGCTAAAATAACTGGTTATTAGGTAGACATTTCCGAAAAAATTGCGTCAACACATTTTGGATCTGTTTGGGATTGCTCCGCTCCCGTTTTTCCAGCTCCGCTCCATGAACTCCACCATGGACCTGCTCCACCGTGGAGTTTGTGAAGCAGATGGTAGTGTTTGACATGCAGCTCTGCTCCAGCTTGTGCAATGGGTTGTTTTCATGCGAACGGTCCATTATGCCCCTGATTAAAATTACACTCCATATATTCGAACACCTATCTCAAGAGAGCAGTACGCATTTAAAAAAATGTCACATAAATTTCAATCGAACATTATAAAAAATTAAAAATAAGTCACAATTCAAATACAAATATTTATCTCATAAATTCGATCTAACATTAGATGTCATAAATTAAATAAAATAATTTTCCCATAAATTAAACAAACACCATTATTCTTATGCAAATAATGTCCATACGTAAGCATGACAACTACAAATTCTTGACCCAAGCAAGAGACAGAGCGGTGGCCAACTCATCACGGAATGCATCCATAGTAGGAGCGTTGCGTTCTGTAGACCTATTTGATGGCGCTATATATTTGTGATACCTTTCTGGGATTGTTGGGATAAAATTTGGATCGCGATCGAACCGAGCGAAGTCCAAGTCGACAACATCATGCTCACCAATGAAGTTATGAAGCACCATGGTAGCCACAACAATCGTTTTTTGCTTGAACATCGGGTATGAAGGCATCTTGTACAGAATTTGCCACTTCATTTTTAGGAGTCCAAATGACATCTCAATAACATTACAGATAGAAGAGTGAACGTGATTAAACTTTTCTTTAGGAGTCTTCGGTTATGTTCCTCTATGCCACTCGGGAGTATGATACCTCTCACCCTTATAAGGACAAAGATAGCTCGGACGATTAGGATATCCCGCATCGACAACGTAATATTTGCCTATAAATTCATGAGAATATTAGTTTCCAATTGTAATAATCTCAAATGAACATTGCAATAAATTTATTCATATAAATATTACCTTTGGGAGGATGTGGAAAAAAAATTTCATCGACTCTTATCGCATTGTACAACACACTAGTATCATGCATAGATCTCGGCTGTCCCGTCGACACATAAGTAAACCTCATGTCGAAGTCACAAACTGCTAGAACATTTTGAGTAGCTATCCTAGATTTTCCAATAGATCTCACTTGTTGTTCGGGTGACAAAGCAACTCGAATATGTGTGCCGTCAAGAGCACCAATGCAATCTTTGAAGTGTAGAAATGCTCTTCGATCAGTTCTAAATCTCTTATGAATAGTTCGGAAGTTCGGGTCCTTTGGTCTAATAAAATCTTTGGCCATAGCCATCAAGGAATTGAGGACCTCATCAAATTTTCTACTTATGGTTTCACCAGAGTGTTTGAACCGGTTTTTTCCTCTTCTATTAGACTCATTTCCAGAACATGTGAACAAGAATATTGCAAGCATCTCATAGGTGTTCATATGCAGTGATGGTTTCAGATTATACCGTGCAACCAATAAATCATGAAGGTCATAGAACATGGTTGTGCTTATTCGAAGCTACGAATGACACTCACCAGGTGTGCAAAGTGTCTCCATCAACCACCCCATACCACTTAGGTTTGATGTCCTAGGTGGGTTTTGTCAACATATGTATCCAGATATGTTTGATCAATTTTAGCACCACAAATGACAAAATTGATAAATGCAATAGTCTCAGTCAGAGTCGTCACTATCACTTTCACTTGCATATAGCTGCAAAGATGTACAAATAAATGAAAATCAGCATACACGCATCAAGGAAAAAACAATTTTCACATACAGAGCCAAATAAAATTGTCATATAGATAAAAAAAATTGTACCACACATAGCCAAATAAGAAATCCTAAATATTCACATACAGCCAAAATAAAAGGTCCAAATGGCTTACATACAACCAAATGAAGTAAGTCTAGTTGTGGTACTTATCGTTGTATCTCTTCCTAAGCCAATTGAACCTAATCTCTCTAGTAGGAAAGGTCATGAACATTTCCCTAGCATCTTTCTTAACAAATAACTGAGTCGCTATGTCATGCTCATCGGAACCAAAATCCGCACCACAGTCAATCACAAGGTCCATGACTTCCTTGATCGACACCCCTCTTGCTTCTTGACCATAAAAGCAGCAGTAGTGTCATATATCTTTGTAATTGCATCTTACATAACAATTGCAGTGGTTGACTTTGCCTTTTTTTCTCGGATCAGCACCAACACAAGGCCTTTTTCCTGCAGATGCACTAGGTGCACCGACCTCCTAGACGTCCTCCTCTTCTCCAACATTCTGGGCATCAACAGGTTCTTGTGAGTCGCCTCCTCCACCTCCATTTTCATTGTCAACATCAACATGTTCTTGGGACTCAGGAATAATTGGATTATCACTCATAGGATTCCAATGATCTGCATCCTCATTAGTGATGTCCTTAAACATATCAGTAAGCAACTCCTCATGTTGGAGAGCTTTTTTTCCTAAACTTCCCACTTCCTCGAATATCATGCACATATATTTATACCACATACTCCCTCGTCTCGTTAATAGAAGTCGTTCTGGGTGGGAGAACGATTTTACCAATGGAAGTCGTTTTGCTTCTATGACTTAAAACTGGACTCCAATGCCCCTCAGCCCTTCGGCTGCCACGCCAGCGCATTAATAGGCGTTGCACGGCTGGCTTCTGGGTGGGAGAACGATTTTACCAATGGAAGTCGTTTTGCTTCTATGACTTAAAACTGGACTCCAATGCCCCTGAGCCCTTCGGCTGCCACGCCAGCGCATTAATAGGCGTTGCACGCCTGGCGCTTGAGCTCCCACGCCGTATGCCGCGCGCCTCACGCTTCTGCTCCCGCACCATGCAAAAAACTCCTCGGTAAATTGCAAAAACGGAAGGCTGAGGGCGCTAGAACTGGGAACAGCAGCCTCATGGCGTGGTGACGATACCACTATAAGTAGGAAATGTTGTTGTCTAGTCAACACCCGCAGCTATATTTAATAAGGGCAAGAAGGAAAAAAATTCACTAATTAATTACTCCATGGTAATCCCCATCATATCCTAAACGACTTCTATTAACGATACGGAGGGAGAACATCATTAAAAACATATGAAAAAAATATGGACGAGTGATGGATTGAAAAAATTTATATAGCACTCACAGCTTTGACTTTCATCCACCACTCGTTGTCCATGGAAATTGTACCCCGTGCATAGTTCCAACCTGTGCCTGTTTGCCTTCTCTTCAATTTTTGACAAGTAGTAAAATCAGTCTTTAACTTATCCCACTTATTCTTTATTTGCGTCTTCGACAACTTTATTCCGGTAAGCTGAAAGAACCTATCGGATACCTCAGTGTAACCTACAGTCCTACACAGTTCAAATGCGTGTTTGGACGATTCCCCTTCCTAACTTGTTCAGCCATCAACTCATAAGCAATTATCAAATTTGAATCAGTCCATTCCATTTGATCACCTGAGCAAACAATCTACCATGACACTATTTCTATTGTCTCAATATGCAAGGAATGAACAATCACCAATCAATACAACCAATCAACACAAGCAAAATCAATACCTTGTCCTTCTTTGCTGATGTTGCACGCTTCCTTCCATTAGCAACCGTGGCGCTTGGCCGGCTCGCAGCAGCGCCCTGCCCTCCATTGCCTTGGTCGGCAGAGACGTGCACGCCACTCCACGACGTAGGGGCGGCCCGTGTTATGAAGTCGGCGGGGGCGCACCGTATGGGGCCGGCGCCGGGGGCGCTGCGTACGAGCCCGGAGGCGTGGGCGTGCCGTACGCGAGTGGTGTCGGGGTCATGCCGTGCGACGCTGGAGGCGGAGCCGCGCCGTACGCGTGCCGACTCAGGGTCGCGCCGTGCGTGAGCGGTGTCGCGCCGTGCGACGCCGGAGGCGGAGCCGCGCTGTACGCAGGCGGCGTCGGGGCCACTCCAGGCGTAGTCGGCCGCGGGGCCGCGTCGTGCGGGGAAGGCCGCGAACAGCCGCGAGGCCGCGCCGACCAGGGAGATGTGCTGGGCCACGCCAGGTGGGGACGAGCCGAGCAGAGCCGCATTAGGCGGGGCCGCGCCGAGCGGGGAGGCGCCGTACGCCGCCCCAAGCGGTGCCCCCGTGACCCGCGTCATACTTGTCCTGCGCCGGGAAAGCAGAGGAGAGGGGTGGAGGCTGAGAGAAAATGTGCTCTCCAAATACGAGCTCATCCGGAACTTCTTCCATGGCGGCGGCCTCGTGGGAAGAAAATGGGGCGCGAAGGGAAACGTCGTTGTTTTCACACGCGGGTGGGGAAGGGATTCCAGTGGCAAGGTGGGTAATTATTTCAGAACTCCATGTGGAAGTAGAAAAATCTTAAAACTGGAGTACCCCGTGAGGTACTCAAAAAAAGGTGGAGTTGGCTCCCAACTCCATGTTTTTTTGGAGCGGAGTTCGTGGAGCTGGAGATGTTTGACACCGTGGAGGTGGAGCGGAGCTGGAAAAACGGGAGCGGAGCAGTCTTCAAGAACATTTAAAATGCAGTCCATAAATGTAATTGATTACTTAACAAAAAATGATAGTAATATATGAAAGCAACATACCACTTGCTCTAGTTTGAGACAATGGAGGCAACTTTTTCACCATGACTTTAGTTCTTGAAAACTTGAGCACTACACTACTACAAAAATTAGAAAAATTTAACATTAATTTAAATCGGATTAGAAATGAGAATAGATGAATGGTGAATGGGGAAAGGGAATTAGACAATTTACATGGAGCCGGAGGCTGGAGCTGTGCGGCAGAGACTTGCAGAATGTGCCCTGCCTGAGTGGGACACAGATCGAGTGACTTTGCTTCATAAAGTTACAATGTAACTTTGTATCTATCTCCCGCGTCCATTTAGCATCTAACGTCTGTCGGGCAATCCCACCTGTACTCTTACTTTTTTACGGAACATGCAAGTTTTCTTTTGACCGAATGCCCGGCGGGAGCGCTCTGGTTTGCGAGGGACTCTGAGGCGTCCGGCCGTCCCGCGCACCACCGCAGCTGCCTGGTCACGTGACGCGACTGCGGCGGTCGTCCAACGCTGCCTGGCCGCGTGACGTGCTGGCTGCTGTGCTGCGCCGTACGCCGCCTCACCTGCCGTCCCGCGCGCCGCCGTGCCGGCAGCCCCAATCAACCTCATCGCTTGTTAGACGCAGGCGCTCTTCGTCTCCGTCTCCGTCCTCGAGGTCGACTCCATGGGCGCGGAGTAGGGCGGCGTACGATGCGGCGAGCGTGGAGACCGCGGCAAGGCGGTCCTGCAGGACGCGGTCCCGGTCAACGTAGCCCTCTATGAGGCCCTGGAGCTCGCGCGCCTCCATCATGGCGGCAGCCTTCTCGCACTGCAGACTCACGATCATCAGCATCGTCTCGCTGGTCGCGATCTCCGCGCTCTAAGTATTCCGCTGAGCCGCAGCAACACTCCCGCAATGCGCGCCGTCGCAGAAGACCCATGCCCCGCGTCGTACCGTATTCACCCTCCCGTGAGGCTTGCACTCCGCGCCAACAGCACACGCTTGCTGCATCCTCACTCCGTTGCCCTCGACAATGGCTCGCGTCGCCCTCAGCACTGGCCGCGAGTGCGCCATGTCGCCCTCTGCGGCTCTGCTATGGCCACACGCGCTTGCTGCGCGCCGGCCTGCATAGCCCTTTGCGTCGGTGCCGAGGGTGCGGCGCCTAAGCCTGCACCAGCCGCTCATGCTCGCCGTGCGTTGGGCCCGTGTCACCTTCCGCGATTGAGTTGACAGCCACATCCGGACCGGAGAGAGAGAATAGATGAGGTAGCATCCTTGACGTCGTTAGTGGCGTCTGATGCCCAGCGCGAATGCGTTGCCGCCAGGCGCCGGCACGACCATGGCGTACGTACACCTTGCGGAGGAGCATCCAGACTCCAGAGGTGAAGGGGGCCGGCACGAGATGCGCGCCATGAGGCACAGAACCAACAACGTGGTGCCGAGGACTTCCATGAGCGCCATGGTGATCACCATGAACCTTTTGGTGTTGTGCAGCCGTGCAGGTCGCCGGGCGGGCGCCGTCAAGCTGGTCACCAGTGTGGCATCTGCCGGGACTGAAGCATACCAGCAAAAAATGGCTAAGTGTTGGTTGTGTTTTTGCTTGGAAGCATATCAAACGTTGGATATAGAATGGACGCAGGAGATGATGGCAAAGTTACCTTGTGACTTTACAGAGCAAAGTTACCCAATTTGTGTCTGCGTGAGTGTCAGGCCGGCTATCGGCCGCCGCGTGCAAGCGGCAAGCCTACACAGGCTGCAGGACTACACAGGGTGTGGAATGCCGGACGCCGTGCCTGGAGCCGGAGGCCGGAGCAGATCGTGACTTCGTGAGGTGTCCCTGCAGTTAAAGATGAGCAACGGGCCGACCCAGCACGGCATGGCACAGGCTCGTCCCAGGCACGGCCCGATCAGGCACGGGCACGGCAAGACCCACGTGCCACCGGGCCGTGCCTCCTTGGGACTTCGTGCCTGGCCGACGGCCCAAGCACGGCCTGTTGGGCCACTTTGCGTGCCGGGCCGGCCCAAAAAGCACGATGCGGCAACGGGCCAGGCCAGCCCGTGGCCCATACAAAGAGAGAGGGGAGGAGAGGCCGGGAGCGCAGGAGCCACCGCCGCCACGCTCGACGTCGTCGTCGGGAAGACGCTGCCACTGCTGCCGCTGGGGAAGACCACGCCGCCACTGCTCGACGCCGCTGCCGTAGTCGTGGGAAGGGGTGGGGAAGACATGGGTGGGGGTGGCGAGCCGAAGACCGACGCACCGGGGGGGGGGCGTGGAGGCACCGGATCGGGAGAGGTGGGTGCGGCGTGGGTGGGGAGAGTCGGTCGCGGCGGCGTGGATCGGAGCGGGAGGCGACGCAGGAGCGGGATCGGGAGGGGCGGCGTGGATCGGGAGCGGGAGGCGGCGTAGGAGCGGGATCGGGAGGGGTGTGGCGCGGGTGAGGAAAGTCGGGCGTCAGTGTGGCTGGGATAGACATGGTTAGATGGAAGGAAATAGGGATGTGCCTTAACAGGCCTTAGTAAGCACAGGCTACCACCGGGCCGTTTACTAGTTTGCGGGCTGGGCCGGGCCGGGCCGCCCGGTGTGCCGAGGCCTCGGCTCAAGCACGGCCTGCTACGTGCCATGCATGGGCCGGGCCGAATCGCCGTGCTTTGGGCCGTGGCTCCGACCCACGGCTCAAGTTTACCTGCAGTGAGCGGCGTGCGGAAACGAAACGGCGTGGCTGATCGTAACTTTAGCTCTTCTCCTCTCTCTGTTGGGCCAAAAGTCCAACAAATTTGGCCCACAATCTATGGTCAGGCCGAAAAACTACTGGTACTCTAAACAATATATTGGGCCGCACCTAGGGCCATGGCCCCGTGGCCCAAGGCCCATGTTCGCCCCTGTCTGCATCTGCACCACCGCCACCATGTTCCCTACTTCTATCCAGCGTCTGCAGTGAACAACCACGACTTTATATCCAACTGCATGCTGGCCACCAACATAGACACACTTGCTCCTTATACGCTTCTGCTATACCCTGCCACTCGGCGCAAGGAGACTCCGTTATTCGTTTTAGTGGCCATCTGTGTCCAGGATGCTATATGTGCCTGTTTCATCTCCGGTGGCGGCCTCTCGTACGTCCTGGCCATTCAGCTTATCCGTTTTTTTTTTGTAGCGTAATTTGGATAATTCAAAATTTGGGTAATGAAAAACTGGTTCTCTAATTTTGGATGCCAATAATTCAGTTCAAATTTGGGTATACCTGATTTTTTTTAAAAAAAAACAAACTAGACAAAAAAATCACTAGCAATTTATACATAATTTCAACAACAATTTGTAGACAATAATATGTTACATTCATTTGTTCAAACAGACGGAATTATATTTTAATAAAGTGATAAGTTTAAGTGTTTAACTAACAACACATGACAAATACAAAGACAAAGACAAAACTTTGTGTAGTTCAGTTAGTTTGGGTACTGGCGAATATTAACCAAATTATCCAAACTAATTTTAGATAATCAAAATCACTATCTAAATTTATGGACGGGTTCCTAGGGTTCGGGTAAATCAAATCGAGGTTCGGGTGATGGGTATCCGGTTTTTTGCCGAGGCCTAGCAGCCTCTGACCAATCAGCTGGTGTATTTGTTTGTTTCTTCTCAGCAAATATCAGCATTGGCAGGGCAAGGACCGTCTCTGTTATGTTTGATGTTCTATATATACTAGGTGGATACCCCGCGCCTTACTGCGGGTATTCCAGAGCCATAGCAGGCCACGGGCCAACCACGGCGGTTGGGGGAGTGACCGATCTTCGGTGTAGCCTCGTTAGAGGGTCATCGTAAACCTTAGTGGTTTCGAAGCATTTCACCCGAGGTCTCACTCAACCGAACCCTCTTCTCCTAATATACCGGAGGGGCATCTCCCCTACCATGAGTTCTAAAAGTTCTGTGTATGGATCATTCAGGCGTTTTGAAGGGCCTCAGAAAATCCATATGATATGCACTATTGCCACGTTTTTCTCAGAAACACTGGTTTCGGGTATTCCAAAGCCACTGCGGGCCACGGACCAACTACGACGGCTGGGGGAGTGACCGGCTTTCGGTGGAGCCTAGTTAGAGGGTCCTCGTAAACCTTAGTGTTTTTGAAGCATTTCACCCCGAGGTTTCACTAAAACGAACCCTCTTCTCATAATATACCAGAGGGGCATCTCCCCTCCCAAGAGTTCTGAGAGTTTTGTGTATGGTTCCTTGAGGCATTTTGAAGGACCTTACAAAATCCATGTGATATGTAGTTTTACTATATTTTTCTCAGAAACACTGGTTTCAGCCATGGAGACACACGAGAGAGTTATCGAAATATATCTTTTCGAAATATATCCATGTGGGGTCTTGTTTTGAAGAGTTTCTTGCAAGGAACACTATAGTGCAATTGGATTTTAATTATGATACTTGGTTTAGGTGCTATGGTTTTTTTATATTTTAAAATGAAATAGCTAGTGGGGAGATAAATGAGGGTTAGTGAGCTGATAACATCACCTGATGTAAGATGACATCACTTTTAGTAAATCCTCGAATCTGATTGGAGAGGACCCTCTGAGTGGGTCTTTGCAATATAGGAGTAGTAGATTCATTGAGTGCACAGGAAACACTTTGGCCTTGCAAAGGCACCTGAATATTTTCAGGCCATTCATCATAAAATGTATGTTTAAGAACATGGTTTCGCTATGGAATAGATATCTGTGAACCTGAATAAGGCACACAGAAACCTTTTAGTGAGCAACAAATATAATGAAGCAACAAAGGAATATCAGTCCAATCCTGAACAAATGTTGAACATCACAAAGAAGTTGGATAAAACATGACAAAGTAGAACCCAAGAAGGAGGCTCTCAACATTCATCTTAATTTGGCATGCATAGAGAACAGCAACAGTAGTGTAACTGAACTGTTAGTGTATGGTAAGACATACCGCCTGCGCAGCGCATGGTGCAGGGCGGCGTGCTGGATCTTGAGTTGACTAAGATGAGCAAGATCACATGACACGTAGTCTCATTTGAACATACACTATTTTGCACCTTCGGAAGGAAACAGCGAGAAAATAGTGTAGCTGAGGCCATACCATGTTTAGTCTCATTTAAACATCCTAATTTAGACTTCAGAAGTAATGTGAAATGAGACAACTCGGTAAAGCAACTAATGCAGTGAATATGATTGGTAATCACTGCGTACAGATTAACATGAAGGCGTCACTGTCACTATTTCATATAGCGAGGGTGATGCAGGTAGCACTTTTAGTGGGAAAAATTATTGCTTCGAAAACTGAATTAACTTTTGAGAAAGGGTACCTTTTGTGGTTCTTGTTTGTTTCTTTGAACGGATAGGACTCGTTGTCAGCTGTAGATATGCCCACCTGCATCTTTGTTCGTGCAATAAACTGAGTATGGTGATTTGGTGAGCAACAGAAAAATGTTGTAGAGGCAAATCATCGAACACGTGGTGTGCATCATCCAGGAGTGAGGCATTCATTAGTAGAAGATGGGATGAGATATAGGTAAGTACCATGTTTTCCACTTTTGGTGGGTCACGTACTCACGTCGCGGCGGCCGGTGGAGGGTGCATGTGGGCTGATGGTGCCAGGTCGGCGGTCCGACGGGGGCGTACTAACGTCGCGGCGGCCGGTGGATGGTGCAGGTGGGCTGACCGTGCCGGGTCGGCGGTCCGACGGAGGCCACGGGCGGATTGAGTGCGCAGCGCAGCCAGGTCGGTGCTCCGAGGCGGTGCTGCGACGCCTCACGGCCCTGGGGGGCGCGGCGCAGCGGCTCCGCGCTCCGGCAGGTTCGCGCGCCGGCGTTATTTTCCTCGCTCGACGTGGACATCCATGCCGGAGACTACGTGCCTGCGCAGCTGCGGAGCACGCCGAAGACGGGCCAAGCGGGAGCGGCTTTGGCAGGGGCGGAGAGGGAGCGTGGGGGAGGGAGGGCGGAGAGCAAGCTGTAGCACGGGAGGAGGTGCCGAGGAGAGTTTTTTTTTTCTAAATGGAAGGAAGAAGAACGGTTGATGGAATCGAGAAGAAGGGTCTGGACTGGACAGACGACAGAGGGGGCGTTTTTTTTTCCAGTCGCGAGGCAAACCACGCGGCAGGCAACCGATGGACGCAGAGCCGATCGGACGGTCAACTGGACTGGACTGAAGATCTACAGGGAAATGAGAGACAGATACGGGAGCGTACTGTTGATCTACAAGAGAATGAGAGGAGGAAGTGCACTGTTGAAGCTACAGTGAAAAGATGTGCTCACATTTAAAGAGCTTTATAGATTACACATGCCTTGTCCAACGGACAGGAGTAAGGCCCGCATCTGGAAACCAGAAAACGGCTTTCTCTAAAAACACTCGATGACGCAGTGAAACAACTTTGCTTTTCTGTATTTTTTTTTTGAAAGACGGCAAAATATTTAACTAAATTTTTATTAGACGAGAGAAAAAGAAAGAAAAACATAATTACACCCACGATTCTAAACTCTTCAACACTAGCATGTACCCGCAGGCTATACATCTTTGCTTTTTCTGTATAGACATGCAAACTGATCAGGGTGGCACGAAAATGGTACCAAAATCTCGTAGACAAGCATCGACTAGATAGGCCAGCAGTCTCAAGGCGTCGTCGTCGTCGTGCTTCTATCGCCGGTGTACATCACGCTCTCTGTGGTGTATCCTGGCCGGCGAGGAAACGGCACCGCCTTCTTCCTAGAGCCCAGCATCCTGGTGACCTCCGGCATGTCCGGCCGGCGCTCGGGCTTCTCTTGGATGCAGAGCAGGGCTACCCGGACACACCTCCTCATCTCCCTCTGCATCGACAGCACTCTCCTCCTCGTCGGCAACGACAGGCACTGCGGCACCGCCCTGCCGCAGAACGCGATGCTGTGCATTGTTGGATGCATGAAGCCCTTCAGCCTCTGCACCAATTTCTTGCTGAAACAGGTTGTCCTTGTCCTCTTGAAGGCCTGGGGGAGAACAGATGATATACATGCAACGACTTTTTTAGATTCAGAAAAAAAAATCTATATAGGTACATGTTCTCAGAGACGAATATTTAACTACATACATACCCATGTGAGTAGATCTCGGTAATATGTTTTCTGAAGTGGCTGAGTCCATCTTTTCCCACTGACTATTTCAAGCACCATGACACCAAAGCTGTACACGTCGGTCTTTACCGAGAATGTACCATTTTTCATGTACTCTGGTGCAATGAATCCACTAAATGATCAGAAAGGCTATGTCAGAGCGTCGCTTTCAATTTGCAAGATTCAATAAATCTAGTGAATAAACGACAGAGTTGGGTCCGTCTTACACTGAACCTACAACACAGTCTGCGGTGTCTTGGTCTAAGTTAGGACTCTGAACTCTGGCCAAGTCAAAATTGGATATTCTTGGGTTCATATCTGAATCCAAGAGAATGTTGCTTGGTTTCAAATCTCTGTGGATGACGCGCAGCCTGGAATGATTGTGTAGATAAACCGCACCCTGTGCGATCCCTTCGATTATACGGAAGCGTGTAGGCCAGTCAACTGTGAACCCTGCTGCCGCGCGCACTGCAAGATGTTGGCAACGAGAATGACAAAGTTATTATGTTATCAGAACGTAGAAAAAACAAATTGTGCATACAATACAAGAATAAAGATTGTAGATAAAGTACGTATCTATTAGTAGACAGATTAACATGCCAAATATGACGTCCTCTAGGCTCCCATTTTCCATGTGCTCATAGACCACGATCATCTCGCTTCTTTCCGCGCAAAATCCCAAGACTTTGACTATGTTCTTGTGCTGAAGCTTTGGCAGAATCTGAACCTCGTTTTTACAGAGCTCATATTGACTCATGCTTGGTGGTAGCTTCAGCTCTGAACTTGAGATAACTGAATGTTTTTTTATAGTAACATCATTGCCGTGTAGATGACCCTGAACAAATCAAACACATGCCCGAATGATTACATAGTATACTTTCTGTAACTCTAGACTCCGCTAGAGAAAGGCATGAACAAGAGCATAAAAAAAATTAAATTTAAATAACATTACCTTGTATAAAGTGGCCAAAGGGCCTTGTTCAATTTGGTTCTCTAATGAGAAGTTATCTGTGGCATTCCTCAACTGAGAAAAACTCAGATTCTGAAACCTACTAAGCAGTACAGCCAAAAGAATTGAAACATATATCATCAAAACATGTACATCGAGAAATGAGACAAAGACAGACAGAGGCATACCATTGGTCATCTTGAGGATCTGAGAGATTCTGAAAGGGCCTTAGAACTTCCTCTTCAGCACCCTGAAATAAGTATATATGACTTATATATTATATAGTTGGTGCATGGGTTTGCAATTTTGCATGTTTTTTTAATCATGGTAACTAATGAGCATGTGTATAGTATACCATACCCCGGCAGCAGAGGTGGGAGCAGCAGCAGCTGCGCTGTTGATAACTTGCACGAGTAGGCGAGTGCTGTCGAGGTGGCTGACGATGGGGAACAGCTGGAGGTAGAAGGCGATCTTGCTCTGCACATCCTTCAGTTGGCTAGCCCTGGATCCGCCGGCGCAGAGCCCGTGGACGAAGCCGCCGTGCCCGCACGACTCGACGACCGTGCACGCCAGCCGGAGCGTCTCGTGCAGCTCCCTGAGAGTGGCGCTCGTCTCCGGCCGCCGCGTGATGCCGGGCTGCTCCTCTAGGCTACGCAGCAGGTCGCCGATCTGCTTCACCTGCTCCACCAGCTCCAGACATGTCTTCTTGTCCTTCCTCGCCGTCTCCGCCGCGCGCACGATCAGCGCGATCAGTGAGAACGCGTCTACTCCGGTCACCTGCGCCGCGTTCTGCACGGCGCTCCACATCGCCGGTGATCTATATGTCGTTGCTGACTTTGGTGTATGTAACCTAGCTATGGATGTTTTTTTTTTTCTCTGCTGGATGTCTGCGCTCATATATGCATATACCACACAAACTCTTTCTGCTAGTATATATACTGACAGTTTTATATGTAACTAGTCTATCAACACGGATATATATATACCCACACTTTGACTTTGCTAACGACAGTTTGACTTTGATATTACTGGTCTATCAAGAATCAAGTATCAACACGTACACACTTTTATTTTTCTGACTTCTACTCGTGGCTGTGCTCCTGAGAGACGAGAAAGTTTTTCTCCTAGGATATACTCCCACACTGTTCCTCAAAGAATAAATTTCTATAGTTATCTTATGTCAAACTTTTTAAACTTTAAACGAATTTATAGAAAAAAAACATTAAAATTAATGATATCAAATTAGTTTTATTAGATTTAAAATGGAATATATTTTCACATCGCAATCATTTTATGTCATAGATGTTGTTAATTTTTTCTATAAAGTTAGTCAAAATTTAAAAAGTTTAACCGGTATGGATTCTAGGAATCTCTTTTTTCGGGGACGAAGGAAGTATACCCACAGTTTGACTTTGATATAAATTGGTCTACCAACACGTGTGGTAGGATCTTAACAGATGTATACAAATTGTGTTTTTTTGCCCACGACTAATCCGATTAACTTATCTTTGCTCAATAATCTTTACCTAATTTCTCTGCATATACACTATATACACTTTATCTAGGAATGATATAACAGATGTATAGAAATAGTGTTTTGTCGCCAGGGACTAATCAAATTACTTATCTTTGCTCAATCTTTATGACCCCTAGGGCGCCGTGAAGACTTGTTGTATTAAACTTTTCCTCTACCTTAATACGAAGACGCGATCTTTGCTCAATCTTTATTTGTTTTCTCTGCACATATATAGACTTATCATCTATTACGGCACTACATTCTTTTTGCAACCATATATATATCCATAGTGTTTTTGTTCTTATGCATGCAGATACGTGCTGTTATGATATTTCTGTCAAATATATAGTTTTGTTTTCTCTAAAATATAAAAAGATACGAAATTTATTATGTTTTTTTTTTGTTAGAGTTGAAGTTTCTCCGGCCGGGTGGAAGGTCCAATAATATAAGCGTGTGGAAAGAATTGAGCATACACAGTACCATCCACTGTTGGCGCAGCTAAGGTGGACTCCAACTAATCATACATGCATGCCTTTTCATTCCGGTTTGTTGCCTAGTTCTTTCGCCGAATGTATGTGCAGTGTACTGTCAGCTTCGACTGCTGGTTTCAATAATCAGGAAGCCTATATATATGACTATCTGCCGTTGAGAAACCCAGCAGTGTTGAAGTTTTGTCAAGCATATGTTTGGTTTCCCAACTAGGTATAGTCAGAGAAGAGATGGACACGTATATAGTCACGTACACATTCTTCAATTCTCTTCTAAATTTTTGGTACCGGATGGTCACATGTTGTTTCGTTGACGACGGGATAGGGTGATCGCTGTCATGTACGCAGTACGCGTGTGTTTGGCCGGTACGAGGGAGATAAAAGAGGGGGAATATTAATGGACACGGTTGGTTGTTTGTTTGTTTTTCATTAGCAATTGTTGATGTGGGCCCCACATGTCGGCATATCCGCATTCTTCTTCTTCTTCGATCACTCTACCCATAGATCAATCAAGCAATGTAATAGGCCGTCATCGTCACAATCATCCACCGCAGCACGCCCGTACACAATCTCCTTGGTAGATTGGTGGATCCAGTGAGCATTGCCTGCGGGAAAGCGCAAAGGACTCTACTACATACTACTTGTCTCCCAGAACATTTGCAAGGTGTGGAATCGCCGCGTCTTCGTCGCCGCCAACACCACAGCCACCCAAGCTTTCCATTTGATTATGGTTGAGGGCAATGACTGGATTGCGGCTGGCAACAGGGAACTTGCTGCACTACTCAGTTTACTATGAGCTTAGGGTACCTTCGTGCCCCAAGATCTAGCATCATGTACTCCTTGGTAGTCATTGTTGTTGTTTGTTTGTTTATTTGTGCTTGCTTCTATAGCTTGTCTAAGCGTGATCATGCTTCCCTCGTTACTCGAAGGCATCAGTTGTAAACGTTTAACTTTCTCTTAATGAAAAACGCGCCAACCGACGTGAACACGCACATACCCATAGTCTCCCTCCACCCCCTGCATGCATGCCTGATCAGCGCGCGGCACCGGTGGTCCACTAGACCACATTGTTCCGCTAGCCCGCGCAGTCTTTTTTTTCTTTCTTTTTATAAATGGACTGTAGATTTCTTTGGATTAGCATAATAAACACATGTTTTTTATGCAGAATAGACATTTGTTGAGCAAATTAAAAACGGAATTTCTAATTATCTTCCAGCAGATTTCTGTTGTTGTTATCTTCCACTTTTGTGTGGCTTAGATCTTTTGTTAAGATTTGTATTTCTTTTTGCGTATAGGCTTACGTAAATAACATGGGCCTATATCTTCAGTTTTGGAGGCCCACGTACATTGTGCTGCTTTCAATGACACATGAGTTCCCGTAGCTCTATTATTTCTTTTTTTGGTATGGTGTATTGTATATTTAGCACTTCATGTCGACACTAAATGGTGTTCAAATAATTATAGGACACATTATCACCTTGATGCACACATGGTCTTACTTTGGAGGAAGAAATCTAAATAACATTATGGATCATGCTCAATTTCTTGGGCACTAGAATCTTTTGTATGATGAAAAGAAAATTATTAGCTATGGGGCTAGCCTTAAATGACTGTACTTTCTTCTTGTTTCTCAAATATCCATATTTTTATCTCATCTTTTAGATTACAAAAACAAAAGGTATCTCTTGTGCTGATGCTTGATAGGAGGACAAAAGTGTTGGTAGCTTTTCTTTGCTGCTAGCTAGTTTCCACATTGCCTTTTATGTAGACTTTGTAGATATATTTTTCATATATGAAGATCTTTATATGCACTTTTTTTTTTATTTCTTAATTAAATATTTGGATTTTCTATATGTGTTATGTGTTGTATCTGTGTTGTCTCTATGCCATATTTGTATATTTTTTATTTCTTCATTTCAGATTTTGATTTTCTATATGTGATGTGTGTTGTATCTGTGCAGTCTCTGCAGTCTATGACTCTATGTTGTATCTGTTTGTTGTAGTTGTGCGCCTCTGCCGTATCTGTGTGTCATATTTGTAGTTGTGTCGTATCTGTCTGTT
Source organism: Microstegium vimineum (assembly GCA_022036555.1). NCBI lineage: Eukaryota > Viridiplantae > Streptophyta > Magnoliopsida > Poales > Poaceae > Microstegium > Microstegium vimineum. Next base: position 44,202,673 of record CM039133.1, read on the forward strand.
GTATCTTTCTTTTATTTATTTATTTATTGTCGTGGCATATTTTTCTTATGGAAAAAGTCTACATAACCCCCTCAACTATTGGGGGTGGACCACTTAACCCCTTGAACTATAAAACCGGTTATTCTACCCCTGAACTATCAAAACCAGCTAAATAACCCCCTCTAGGCGGTTTTGCCTTTTTCTTTTTTATTTATTTCGGTTGAATCTTTAAAAAACATAATAAATCATAGAAAAATCATAAAATAGAAAATAAAATTTTGTTGGACTCCACATGAGTAGATCTACACATTGCACATATAATATGATATGTTTTAGAAAAAAAGTTTTTGCTGTAGATTTAGATCTATGTTTTTCTATAATTAATTATAAAAATTCATACCTGCAATTTTTGTGGTCCAATTGTGGTGAAATTTTTATGGTAGGCTAATTATTGTATGCTTCAAATGTACTAAAAATTTCATACTCATTGGATCACTGCATGTATCGCATACTTACTACATACACTGATGAGATCGGCTAATTACATGCTTTATTAATAATATATCATGAAAGTCGTTCGCATCTCATCATTGAGCTTTACACTGCTAGGAGTTAACTCTTTAGTCAATTTCCTTTTATCTTCAGCTGTCTGAGAGCCGCACAATCATGGAAATGTCTCGCAACAACCGCCAGGTTCTATAATTTGACAGTTTGTCTTCTTGTCAATTGTAGGTTAAATTGATTGGCACACCTTGAGATTAGATCAACCGAAGTGGCCTTGCCATTCAGAGGTCTAAGGGATCAGGACTCTGCTTCCACATGATCTCTGCAAGGGCCTTGTGCGGTGCTGACGTACGTCAGGACCCGTTTTTGACGTCAGCACAAGCCTTGAGACCGTTGAAGCTCTGTTGAGTAGAGACTAAAACTTATTTTGGACATCGACGAAAGGTCTGTTCTCTAGTAGTGCAAGAGGGACGACACCCGTGTCAGTTCAGTTGTCGAGCCTGGATTTGCGACGCTGTGATTCAAGTTGATTCTAATCTTGCTCAACAGCTTCTAGATGAGAACAGTGATCTATTTTGTAATCTGAACAACCCTTAGGTCTTTGTTTGAGCTGGCGCGCCTATATGCTTTGAACTTGGATGTTTGAATTGCTTTATGCGTAATAAAACAGAGGAAACCTTTCTGTCAAAAAAAAAATATAGCAAATCCCGTGACCGATTTTTTAGTAGGGAGTTGTTATTTTACAGACGCCTGAGTTTTAAAAAAAATTCAGGCGACATGTAATCAGCAGTGATCATTTGCTTTATGCCTCTTTCCATCAGCACATGCAGCAAAGAAGCGGACAGTGCTTTCTACATGTCGCCTGAGACCTCAGGCGGCTGAAGCTTAGGAAATGTGTTTTTAGTACGTTGCAAATATGTTAACTGCTGGTCAAATCATAAACTCTTTTACATACATTGACCCTGATTAGCCCTGCAACTTCTTGGTACCTTTTTTGCTACTGATGAATAATTCTGATTTCCTTATAGATATATAGGGCATTCAATGATTAATTTATTCGATGATTATGCACAAATTATATACTTATCTATGTACTCGATTTAAAGTGTCAGGTGTACAAGCAAGACCGCTGTTCGATGGATTTTTGTCACATTAAAAATCCATATATACGTGTGTTCGCGTGTGTTATCGAGCGTATACAAAAAGGAAAATACATACGGAGATACATATGTTTGTGTTACGTACATGCAGGTTTGTACATGTTCATGCACATGAGTGTGCTCGCGAGTTGCGACGAGCACATGAAGAAGCTAGCGACGTAATTGCATGGGCTTGTATATTCCTTGCATGCATATACGTAAATGTGTTTAGGGACATGCAAATAAGAGAAAATATGTACGTGCGCCTGTACACGTTCGTAACCGGTCGGGGTCTGCGAGGGTCTACTAGAACGCAGAGTGTACGCGGCCAGCCAGCAGATTCATCGGCTTTGACGGGGACTTATCTTTTCGTCTGAGGCCCACGCGTCAGCGAACAGGAAGAGTCTGTGAACTTATCCTGAGTAATCGATATTATCTTGTGTACGAAGTAAAGGAGCTGGCACCGCGGATCTCGCGAGCTCCAACAGATTTTTGGCGGCGCATGGGCGGGCTGCCGAGGGCATTGCTACCCTAACCCCTGCCTATATAAAGCAACGAGGGCACCACGTAACAGAAGGAGAACGATTGAAGGAAGAGGGCAGCAGCTAGCTAGCTTTCTCTTCAAGTTCAACACGTACGTACAAGCAAGAAGCGCGACGGCCAGGTTCCTCTTCGAGGCCGGAGCCAGAGCACGCCCGAGGCCATCACGTACTTGCACGCCGTCGTCCCTGCGTAGCACCGAGCCGTAGCAGGAGTCCACAGCCGGAGACGACAGCCAGCGAGGAGATGACGTGCATGTTCGCGTCGTCATCCATGAGTAAGCCACTAATCTAATCTATCTTGTCCCATTTTATACAACAGCATGCACGTTGTCCGTCGCTGTGATCCCGGCCAAGCAGATTGGAACGCGGCAGCCAGATGATCAAGATGGCGCCAGACAGCGAGAGTCATCGCATCACAAGCGAATCATCTGTCACGCCGACGTTAGATTTATCTACCACGACGACTGCAAGTCTTCATCCACTACTACGACTACATCAACAACCCCGCTGATCAAGCTGTACAGCGTACCACGACGATGCTGCCGGGAAGTCCGAAGCAATCCGATCTACCCCAACCATGTAAGTGCAACCACTACAACAACACCACGTGGCGTTCGACACTGACGAGGCGAACGACACAGGCGGGCGTAGCTGCTTTCCCCAGCTCCGCTGACCGGCACATGGATCGACGAGGCCATCACGCTGACGCCATCTACATCTACACCAACACACATGCATGGAGACGTGAAGTGAAGATTGAAGACGACGATCACAGCAGCAGAATTGGAGGTACCCTGTGACACCTTCACAGGGGGAATTAACTGGGAGCTTTCCGAGGCCCCAGGAACCATGAAGATCACAGTCGCATAAGTCAGATCGCCGCCAGCAGACTATGGAGCGTGTTTTCTTTAGGAACTTGTATTTATTACTCGTGATGATTAATAAACTATTGGTTCCTCCCTTTATTTTGTGTACTTAGTACACTGGTACGCCCGCATATTTTCCCACGCGAGAAGCCGCCCGTGGCGGATTTTCTGGTGTCCAAACAACCGCAAAAAAAAAGTAACCATCGAAACCCTCTCAAAGACAACATAACACACAATATGTACCTACAAAATGTTTCCCATCATCTACATATCACACTCAGGTTTTCCTCTCTTTTTTGTGATAATAAGGACTAGCTCACTCGATCGGTTGTTGCAATGCTGCAGCACCAACTGTGTGTGTAGATAAACCTGTTCTGTACGTTCGTGCTCCGAATTGAAACAATACTACAAGGAAGTGTGGCTAGTAGGTCATCTGCTCTCGATTTCGGTGGGCCGCCACGTCGTCTTCCTGGCGCACAGCATTGCCTCCTTGTTCTTTGAGACGGTCATCCTGACCTCCCACCGCAACGACCTCACCACGCCCTGGATCTCGTCCACCGTCTCCTTGTCGTCCCGCACGATGAGCTTCCCGTTCGGCCTTAGGATCCGGTCCACCTCCACGATCACCGGCAACACCTTGCACCTGCCAATAATCCATACAAGCTAGAGATCGAGCTAGCACGGATTCATCGTGTTTATCGTCTCCTCCTTCCTACTGCAGCTAGTAGCCTATACCTGGACTTGAGCTTGGAGAAGAGGTGGTCAGCATGGAGGAGGTCGTAGGACCTCGGGTAGGTACTGAAGGACTCGCACCAGTCATGGTAGATCCCAAAAAGCCCACGCTCGTAGATCACCGGCAGCGTGTCCGGCGAGTCGATGGTGACCACATTCATGACCCACACCTTCATGTCCCGCAGCGCCGCCGCGAACCCTCCGTACACGGCCCTCATGTCCATCACGTTCCGGATGGTCTTCCAGTCGATGCCCATGCCGGCGAGGTACGAGCTCCGGACCACCTTCCTCCAGTGCTGCAGGTCCGCCGCGAAATCGTCCGGCGCCGGCTTGCCGTACACGCCCATCTGGCTGTGGTCCAGCCAGTATGGCGCCTTCCTCACCCTCTCCGGCCACAGCGCCGGCCACCGCGCGCCCCGCACTGTCTGGTCCTCGGGGACACGGTGCATACACGCCCTGAACTTTATGTTCCTGCAAGCATCCATATGCTATGCATGTCAAGGCCGGAGACTGACATTTATTTTCGCCGGAAAAGTTGGTCGTCGTCGTCGTTGTCTTTGTTATTACCATGCAGCATTGGGGTCGTCGGAGGGCTCGCACAACGCCGGCTCCTTCTCCGGCCTCTTGTCATAGCAGACGTTGTCCACCGGCTTCTGGAAGATGACGAGCCCGACGAGGTCGACGGTGTCCCTGGTCTTCGCCACCAGCTCCCAGCACATTGCCTTGGTCAGCTTCACCATTTCTGAAACAAGACCAACAATATACATTATCGAGATCGATTGATCTTGTTTGTCTCGATCAACAGCAATGGCGCAATAACTGAGAGCTGACCGTCCCAGATCTCCACGTCCTCGGGGAGCTTCTGGTACACAGGCGTAGCAGACCAGACGAAGAAGCCACCGGGGCGAAGCAAGCGGTTGAGCTCAAGGAGGAGCATGCCACCGTCGATATGCCACGGCACGCGGCACCTTGCGCAATGCACGACGTCGAACACGTTAGCGGGGAACGGGAGGCGCTGGGTGCCCATAACAGCCGAAATGGCGGGGATGCCACGCTCGAGCGCGAACTGCACCTGCGCCTCGTGCTCATCCTTGGGCGCAAGCGACATGGTGAGCGTGTCGCGGTCGAACAGGTAGCCACCGAAGCTAGCGACGCCGCAGCCGACGTCGAGCACGACGCGGCTGCGGCGGCCCCACGCCACGTCCGGGAACGAGTTCTGGATCAGCTCGATGTAGTGCAGCGCGCCGTGCTTGAACTGCGTGCCGCCGCCAGGGAACGTCAGGTGCTCACCGGACACCTTCACCCAGTTCTGGTGCCCCTTGTACTCCGCCAGCTTCGTGTGTGGCACGTTGTAGTACCAGATCTTGTCGCGGCTGTACGGCCACCGGATTGGCTCACGGTACTCCGGTGGCGATGGGACTAGACACGTCGGCGCTGACTCTGGGCAGTGCCGCTCCCGGTGCTCGTAGTGCTTGTCCGTCTTTAGCTTCTTTAGCGCCGCCACGTTGTCCAGACACGGGATGTAGTCCGCACCGGCGCTCGAGTTGCACAGCTTCCACGCCACCGCCGTTGCGACGGCGCCGGCGGCCTTGTTCTTTCGTTTCTTCTTCTCGGCGCGCTTCTTCTTCTCCTCGGTGGACTCCGCCGCCTGCGTGGTGAAGGATCCGTTCTGCGCCGCGCGCTCCGTCAGTAGCTCTGCCTGGACGTTCGGCTGCTGCTGCTCGACGCCGCCGTCCTGTTTCTTCTCGTCTTCGGAAGCCGTCGTGGATGCGGTGGTGGTGGTTTCGTCAGTGACGACGACCGCCGACGTCTCGTCCAGCTTGTCAGAGTCCGTCGCTGCTTTGTCCGACGACGGCTTCACCGTCAGCGCGGCGCCTTCGACCTTGGCACTCTCCTCCGAGATGCGAGTCTTGTTGCCGTCGTCCTTCACAAGGTCGACACCCTCCATCTTGCCGTTCTCGTCATCGAACGTGAGCTTCTTGGACGTGCCGGTGCCGCCGCCTACCTCGGCGGTGCTCTCCTTGACGCCGCCGCCAGTCACCGCCGCCTGCTCTGCCTTCGTCGTGTCAATGGCCGTCTGCTCGGTGGCGCTGTTCTGATCCAGACCGCTAGCATCCTTGGTGTCGATCGGCGTCTGCTCCTTGCCAGCGACATCGACGTCCTTCGCATCGTTCTCCATCACCGCCTCCTCGCCGGCGCCCTTGTCCGTCTCGCCACCGCCGCCGCCTGGCTTGACGAGCTCCCCGCCCTCGGTCCGGCCGTTCTCGTCGTCGAAAGACTGGTCCTTGGACGACGCGGCCTTCCCGCCGCCGTCGCCTTCTGCGGCTCCGCTGTCACCGGCCTTGTCGGGGACGTCGACATCCTCGGCGGCGGCGCCCTCGGCCGTGTTCGCCTCCGCGACGACGTTGGCGCTGTCCTGCTTCACGGTGTTGGTGGCGTCGATGGAGCTGTCCTCCTCCTTGACGTCGGCCTTGACGGGCTTCTCCGAGGACAGGGAATTAATGGCCCCCGGGACGGTCTCCGGCGAGGACATGATCCATAGGCCCAGGAGGCAGAGCGCGACGAACACGACGAAGGTCGCCGTGGAGTAGAACGACGACCTCTGTCTCTGGTTCCGATCGAACAGCGCCATCCTAGATCTCCCTCTGTTTTGTTTTTGATCAGCTCATGCAAATAAATCCTTCTTCTGAATTGGAGTGCGCAGTGCCCCTTTGCCTTGTGAAGGTAAAGTAATGAAATTTGGTTGAGAACTAAACTAAACCAAATTGAAAAAAAATGCAGGCATCATCCATCCATTGTTACCTAATTAATTCGGATGAATAATCTCCTCCCAATGCAGGGAGAAGCAAATCCATTCACACCTGGTCCTGCAGGAGCAGTGGTCTGTGTTGTTTCATATATGATTCCGGATGGATTCTCCCGGAGGCCGGAGGAGAGGAGAGTGTGCATGCGTGTTCTTAAGGGCGCGCGCGGGTGGCAAGTTTGGACGAAGGGAAGAGAGGGTAAAGCGGGGCAGGGAGTGAGCGAGAGACAGGCGGGGTCAACACACAAGCCACTCCCCGGCTTTGGTGCGCCATGCCCATGCTCATGCATGCACAATTGCAGATGCAGTACGAGGAAGACGACGATCTGCTGCAACTAGGCCAGCCCAAGGTCCGGTCAGTGCCAAATATACACACCGGTGTGGTGACTCTTTTTTTATGTATAAAGAAACTAGCAACCGAAAGTACACCATGTTCGTGTCATGTACTCCGTATTTGTATTTACTGGTAAATATATCCGTGCGTTGCAATGGAAAGAAAACAATTATTAAACATTAATAAAAAATAAGGACAAAAAATTTATATACATCTATTTATATTTTATATTTTTCATAAATTTTAGTGGCTATAATAAAGCTAATATTGGTTAATAATATGGCAATGTTCTATTAAGCCCTTAAAGAATTAAAATACTCCCATTGTTCCAAATCGTAAATTATTATCAAGGCAATAAGAATCATTTGCCAATTTTCATATGGGCGTTGCTGGCTGCCATGATGTAGAGTTGTGTACCGTGATCGGTGTTGTTGTTTCCTTTTGGCCTTTTTTTATTTTGATTTGACATCCAGTTTGATTTGGCGTGGGGCGACACGGGTGTTTTATTTATAGCCGAAGAGGAGACGGATCTAAAGCCGTATTTAATTTGGTGACTAATCCGTAACCGATCAGATTTGTATCCGTTTTGGAGAGGGATACAATACGGATCCTTATTTGTTTTGGAAAAACCGAGAACGAGCGTGCACACGACTTTTGGAAACGGATTTGAGAGTCCTCGCAATACGCTTTGTTTTTTACCTTTATTACCGTACGAGAGTCCCGTTCATTTTCTCTGTCCCTTGTGCATCGTGTCCGCACATACGTACTTTTTTGTGCCTACCTTTATTATCAGCCGAGTCTAGTCTATTTTTTCTAACCATCCGAGTATGTTGAGAATTTGGTTATGTCATTTCTCAAAGAATGGACCGGATAAAAAAAAGTGGAGGAGAGAAATTTTGTGTCTTTATTATTAGGTATATAGATATAGATATAGATATCATCGCTCGACGCACAAATACGCACGATTCTCACTCCTATAAATAAGCAATGTTCATCACGAGGCAATCAACAAGCTGATTACGACTACAATCCAACGCCGCGACGGCACAGTGACAGCGATGGTAGTGCGGACAGTAATTGCAACGGCTACCATCCTGGTCAGGGCCATCCGTGCAAGCTGGATGTTGCCGCCTCTGTTCGGGTCGGTGCAATTCCATGCCTGCTGAGGTTTGGCAAAAGGAGCAGTTTGGCCTCCCCTGTGTCGCCGAGAACGTTGGGGGGGACCCCTGTGCTGGGTCCTGCCCCAGCCGCGCCTGAGCAGACAAGGCCGTACCAGCAAACCACCTTGATCGCACCAACTTCGTTGCTGGAGCCCACACCGGGAGTGTGCAATGACTGGTGGGCTGATTTGGTAAATAACGAATTTCTGCCTCGATCTCAGCCACAGCATCTGGCGGCGAGCTCGCCTGTGCTGCGCTCTCCGGATTCTGGCTTCTCTGTACGTGTTGATTGGTGGCCGGAACTTGTCTCCACAGAATTGCAGAATGCTTACGCGGCTGAATTTGCTTCGGCGGGGATGCTTAATGCTGTTGCGGCTGCCCCGCTAGCTCAACGGATTCTATCCGATGAAAGTCTGGAAATTCAAGCGACGGGGGTGAACCTGTAAACACCCCACCAACTTCTGATGATGACGCTGATGCCCGCTCAGTGCAGGAGAGGTTGGAGCTGGAAGTTTGCCTTCCGCTGCAGACTCCAGTGTTGCGTGCCAGACCGAGGCTCAGACGCCCGCGTACTCCGGTCTCCATTCGATCACTGAGGAGGAGCGGAAGGATCGCTGCTAGGCCTAGGGCGGACAACGCGACGACCCAGGCGCACAACATGTTGCTCAAGAAGCTTAGAGCAGCCTTCAAAGGAAACCTATCCGACAGGAAAAAGGAAGCCATGCAGATTCTGCTCAAAGGGGACCTCGACATGTCGACCCTGGGGTTGGACCTTTCTGGGTTGGACGGGGAAGTGGCTTGATTGCCTCCCCCTTCTCTTTTTAATAAGCGCAAGTTGGTTACCTATGTTGAACAATGCATGCTGTCTCATGTGGAACGTGCGTGGCCTAAATGCTCGCGCGCGGCGCAATGTGGTGCGTGATCTTTTAGGGGTGCACAGACCATCGCTGGTCTGTCTGCAAGAGACTAAGGTCTCAGTCTTCTGTAACTGTTTGCAGTGGCGAAGCCAGGCTTGAAGACCACCGGGGTCTTAGTTGAAGATAGCCGGGTCATTAGAAGCAAATAATAGTCATGTATAGTAATTTTATCTTTGATTTTCAAAATTTACCGGGATCCGCTGACCCCAATGGCAAGCCTTAGCTTCGCCACTGATCGTTTGGCTAATGAAACGCTAGGAAACGCCTTTGACTACATCGCTCTACCTTCTGTGGGGGCCTCTGGAGGCATTCTGTTTGCTTGGCACAAGGGCCGATGGCTGGCATCTGATGTGGCCATTGGAGAAATTTCGGCCTCGGCAACTCTGTTAGAATGCGGGGTGACAGCGCCGCCTTGGAGGCTCACTATGGTCTACGGCCCACAGTCTACCCCGGACAAGTCAAGGTTCCTCGAAGAGCTAAATGTGATTCACAACTCGTTTTCGGGACCGTGGATGGTTTGTGGCGATTTCAATATGATCTATAGGGCTCAGGACAAGAACAACGATTGGTTGGATAGAAGAAGTATGCGGAGGTTCAGGTCGTTCCTTAATCAGGAGCAGCTTGAGGAGGTCAGCTTGGTGGGACGGCTTTACACCTGGTCCAACGAACAGCAATCGCCAACCATGGAACTTCTGGACAGGACGTTTGGAACGGCGGATTGGTTTGCCATGTTCCCACATCACTCGCTCAAGCCGTTATCCACCGATTCTTCGGACCACTGCCCACTGCTGTTACAGCTCTATGCCTTCGACGGCATCAGGAAGCGTTTTCGCTTCGAACCCTTTTGGGCAAAGTTCCCAGGTTTCCTCGACGTGCTCTCTCTCGCTTGGAACGTTGAGGTCACACAGGCGGACCCATTCCGTCTGCTTGACTTCAAATTCAGAAATGTAGCCAAGGAGCTCACTAGATGGAGTTGTTCGAAGGTTGGCAGTATTCGCCTCCAGCTCTCTTTGGTAAGAGAAGCAATCCAGTGTCTGGATCGGGAGCAGGAACTAAGGCCTTTGCAGTAGTGGGAACTTGAACTGCGCAGTCACATGAAGGTGAGAGTTCTGGGTCTAGCCTCAATGTCCCGAACCATCATCAGACAGCGATCGAGGCAGCTATTTTTGGCGGAAGGTGATGCAAATACCAGATTCTACCACCTACAGGCCTGCCACCGTCGAAGAAGAAGCAGAATTGACTCGCTATTCGTGCAAGATGTGCAGGTGGTGCAGGAGGAACTCATGGCTGACGCCCTGTTTGAGTTCTACAATGCCATCCTCGGAACTGACTTCACCCGCACCAGGAGATTCAATCTGAGCACCGTCGAGCTCCCAACGATCGATCTCTCAGCGTTGGAGTCTCTGTTCAGCGAGGAGGAGGTCTGCTTGATCATCAAAGATTTACCCAACGATAAAGCGCCGGGTCCCGACGGGTTTACTGGAAGGTTCTACAAGCTGGCTTGGGACATTATTAAGCATGATATAATGAATGCGATGAACGCATTTTGGGCTCAAGACTCAAGGAGTTTCAGCCATCTCAATGGAGCTTACATGGTACTGCTAAAGAAAAAAGAAACACCGTCGGCAATCGGTGACTATCGGCCAATCAGCTTAGTGCACAGCTTCGCGAATCTTGTTACCAAATGTCTGGCAAAGCGTCTGGCTGCAGTGCTGGACCAGCTGGTGCTACCGAACCAAAGCGCCTTTATTCGCGGAAGATGCATCCATGATAATTTCAGAAATGTGCAGCTGGCGTGCAAGGCCATATATCGAAGAGGGTCACCTTGTGTACTTCTGAAAATTGACATTGCAAAAGCATTTGATACGGTGGCATGGCCTTTTCTGTTGGAAATTCTTCAGCACATGGGCTTCGGTAGACGATGGTGAAACTGGATTTCTATTCTGCTCTCTACCTCTAACACAAAGATCATGCTAAATGGGAGACCTGGCCGACGTATTTGTCATGCAAGGGGACTAAGGCAGGGGGATCCGCTATTGCCCATGCTCTTCGTGCTGGTTATGGAGGTTCTCAATCGCTTCCTAGGTTGGCTGGAAACAAGAGGTTAGCTGACACCTATGCCTGGGCTCTTGGGACCGCGGGTGAGCCTATATGGGGATGACTTGGTGCTCTTTGTTGCGCCAACAGTGCATGACTTAACAACCGTGCGTGCAGCCCTTAACATCTTTGGGATGGCGTCAGGACTCCTTGCCAACCTGGACAAAAGTGTCGCGTTACCTATACGCTGTGCAGCTGAAGTCACCACTCTGGTGCAAAACACCCTCCTATGTCGGCTAGAGACGTTCCTCTGCCGCTACCTCGGGATACCTCTCTCAATCTTCAAGTTACGGAGATCATATGAACAGCCGCTAATTGACAAGGTTGTAGCTCGAATTCCTGCTTGGAAAGGCAATCTCCTCAATATTGCCGGAAAAACAACGCTTGTCAAAGCTACTCTTTCGGCAATCCCTATCCATACCTCGATCACGTTGTGCCTGTCACCATGGGCGCTGGATGCCATCGATAAGCTACGCCGCGGCTTTATCTGGGCCGGTGCGGATAAAGTCACTGGAGGACGGTGTAAGGTCTCTTGGAATACGGTCTGTCTCCCAAAGCAGCTTGGTGGACCGGGGATCTTCAACCTTAGGCGAACAGGTGTTGCATTGCGAGCAAGGTGGGTTTGGAAGGAGCGGCTGAGTGGCAGTCACCCACAAACGAATGAACGGGTTGTGCTTGACCTCTTCCAGTCTGCTACGACCTTCATTCTGGGGAATGGACACTCAATTTTCTTCTAGACAGACAACTGGCTGTCAGGTGTGAGCATCCAGTCAATCGCGCCTACTGTCTTTGCTGCTGTCAGACCAAGGAAGCGCAAGATAACGGTGGCCGAAGCCATGATCAATAGCGAATGGGCGCGTCACATTTCTGGTCCGGTTACATTGCAACTTGCGGTGGAAGTGGCCACCATCTGATCCCGGCTGGATGAAGTGCAGCTATCTGTTCTGCCGGATACCTTTATCTGGCACTTCTCAGCGGACCAGTGCTACTCGGCGGCTTCGGCTTATGTTGCTTTGCACTTTGGCTCAACATGTGTTCTTGGAGCACGACTCATTTGGAAAACGCAGGCGCCGCCACGGGTACGTTTCTTCTTCTGGCTACTCTTGCACGGTAGGTGCTGGACGGCACATCGGAGATAGAGACGTGGTCTGCAGGACTCTAACATCTGCATAATCTGTGATCAAGCGGTTGAAACAATGGACCACATCAACCTAGGTTGCAGTTTCAGTAGAGAAATCTTGCATCAGTGCCTCTCTTGGACCGGCCTGCTCTCTCTTGTCAACCCATCGGAAGGGCCTGTGATTCAGTGGTGGCTTTCCCAGCAGAAGAAAGTGCCAAAGCCAAGACGCAAAGGATTTGATTCGCTGTTCTTTCTTGTAAGTTGGTTGATTTGGAAAGAGAGGAATGCTAGGACTTTCAATAGGACTGCATCTTCATCGCAGCAGCTTGTCGGTCTGATCAGAGATGAGGCACTGGCCTGGTGTTCGGCCGAGTTCAAGCACCTGCGGGTGCTCCTGGCCACCAGCTAGGTGCTTTGGCTACCTCTGTGTCGCAAATCTTCTGATATGTAATCCTGTTTATTCGATTTGGGTCAGAAGTGGGATGTGTTAACCCGGGTTACCTATCCGACTTCATTGTATTTGGTTAAAACTTCCTGTCTGCTTAATGCAATACGCGCTTCGGTGTGTTCTAGAAAAAAGAAGAATCGTCCTAGGCGTATTCGAGTGGGTACATATGAGAATGGTCAGTTTAACCAATTCGACCTATATAAGTAAGGCCAATGGATGATACAGATCAGTCTTAAAGTCTAAAATCTAAATTGGGTCCATCTAATAGTCATATATAATAGCTTTTTCAAAATTTCAGTTTTTCCTTCATCTTTTAATTATAAGCATGGTTCATCATCATAACTTGTAAGTACATCTATGGTTAGAAGTAGATTGAAGAATATCATCTTTCAGAACTAAAAGCATGTAAACCTAAAATCATGGTTTACTTGCAAACTTATTTAGTTCGATGCATTACTATTAACCTTAATGTGTTATCATTAACCTTAGGTCCCAGTCCAAAACTAGGACTAGGTTAGCCTATTCCCATCCCTAGGAGAGGCGCGCAGGAGCCTACTTACTAGTGTGTTGAATAAAAAGAGTTCATTTAGATCAAAGGCTCAGCGCAGCTTTATTAGAAAGCTTAAGACCCTATTTGGTTAAGCTGTGGCTTTTGCAAAAGTTATTGTAGGTTGTGACTTTTGCAAAAGCTATTGTAGAAAAGTTGTTATGGATAGTTAAAAGGCCGATTGGTTGACCTGTTGTGGCTTTTGGAAAAATTCCCCACTTACGAGCGGGCTCTACATGTCATGGACAGAGGAGACTTCTTCTTCCCCTCATCAGAGCTCGTGGGCCGTGGTGGTGGAGGGAGCGACCTCCGTCAGGCTGCTCATAGGGAAGGAGCTCGGGCTTGGGCGATGGCTAGAGGCAGGGCATGCACCACGACAACTGTCGAAGCGGGGCAGGCACCGTGGAGGCGTCCGGAGGTGCAGTGAGCACCACGTTCGCTACAAAGGGGGGCGCGAGGGGAAGATGTTGCAAAGGAAAAGAAAACGAAAAAAGGAACCGTTATCTATGCACTAGTGGCAGGTGGGTAATTCCCCCCTAAAAGCAGATGAAAGCATGGGGAGGCTGCTTTTAATTTTGTACTAGAGCAAAAACAGCTTTTGACCTAAAGCAGTTGTGGCTTTTCACCACTTTGATTGGCTTTTGACTTTTGCAAAAGTAAAAGCAGGTTGAAAAGCTTAAAAAAGGGGACCTAAGTTTGAACCTAAATTCAACATTGGGATTAACAGTGTTTACATGAAAGCCCCAAAGTAGATTGACTCCTCTAAAATGACAAACCTTAAACTCCTATTGCACCACACCTACAAACAGAAAGGCCAATCCAAACAGTCAAAACAATCATGTTCTCCTCAACAAGCAAAAAACACAAAGATAACTAAACCCTCCAAATTGTCTTTAGGAAAGTGTCACTCCCTGCTTCATCTTGTTAATGAGTTCATCCACCATCCCTAGAGTCATCAGCTTGAGAAGTGGAATCTAGGCCTCGAGAAGCATGATTGTCTTGCAGAATGTGGTCTCAAAGGCCTTGAGAAGCATGATTGTTTTGTGTATTACCCCACCGAACAAGCCAAATTGTTGATGTTGAAGACAACATCATTTCTTGTTTTCCACAGCGTCCAAAGAGCTCATGCACATACAAAAAGCAATACATTTCTCACTCGACTACTATTCACATGATCAAGCACTTCAACAAACACCCCTCCACACTTGTTGAGTAGACTGGGCAATCAAAAGACACACGATGAAAGGTCCAAATATAGGATGCAGTTGAGCATTGGAAAGGTATGTGGTTGTTGTTTCCAACTTACCTCACGCAACTTACATGTTATGATCCGGACCAACTCCACTTTTTCAATTGTACCCACATTAGATTTTATCTTGAAACACCATTTGTAGAAGACATGAACTTTAAGGGGCACTATGAACTCCCAAATTTCAACGAGAGTTCATAGTGGAGGGACCATCCCAAGCTCACATAGAAGGCTAGGAGCCTGGGATGGCCCCTCCATATGGGAGCTTGGGCGGAACAGCAGGTTCCATGTAGGAGTTGTAGGCGAAAGAACGACATTTGGAGACAGCGTAAGAGTGCCAAAAAAGATGGTGGTACGAGGAAGAAGAAGGCCACAATGGTCATATACGCATAGAATTGTCATAATATAATCAGGAATACTAAACACCTCAATTTTTCAGACCGGAGATTAATTAGGCTATATCTTATATGAAAATCCTTATTATATTACTATAAGAAAAATAGACCCTATGAGTCATTAATTTTCCTAGGCCCGGCGGCCGAGGCTGCAGTGCCGCGTCCCTGTCCTAACTCTGCCGGTCCCGTGCCTATGCACAGAAGAAGCACCACCACCACTGCCTGACCTCGCCATGCAAGCAGCAGGAGCCACCATTGCCCGTTTCGCCTGCCTGCCTACCGCCATCTACGCTGCCGCCTCTCCGTGCGGGCCTAGCGTGTGCGTCAGGAAGAGAAGGAGAAAGAAGGGGCTACATATGGCACAATCTTCACTGGCGGTTGGTGTAAGCAACCGTTTGTGAAAAACAATTAGCACCGGCCGTTCACTTAACCCAACCGCCAGGGCAAATGAAACATTTACACTATCCGTTAACTATTAATGTAAATGTGTTTTCACAGGTGGTTCAGAAGTCCGGCTCGCCATTTTATTTTCACTTGCGCTCGGTAACGGAAACCGTATGTAAAAACATTCTCCCACCATCGCCGTAGAGCTTCTTTCTACTAGTGAGGGGCGGTGCCACACGCGCGTGTCAAGACCGGAGGAGGAATGGTGGCAGCATGGGCGAGTGCTAGGCGTGCAGGAGGAGGAGAAGCGGCGGCACAGGAGGAGACCCGAGCTGGTGCGCAATCGCGGTAGGGCACAATGGGGCCTGGCTCCCGCGAGTTGTACCGGGGATCTCGCATGAGTCACGGGCTTGATTAGCGGTGGTGCGCTGGAGGATGAGGAGGATAACACATGCCATCTTTTCGGTTGGATTCAAGTAAGGTGAGATAAGGTTTAAAATAAATCTGGATAGTTTGATTTAGCAAAGATAAAAATAGTGAATTAGTAGGGTAGATGTATCGGTACATTAATTTGGTAGTCTTTTCAACTCACTATTTTTTTTTTACAAAAGGGCATGCAGCACAATCAAACAAGAAACACACTGAATAATGTGGATCTTGATTCAGTTACCTGCCTCGGCAGACGTTTGCTTCCCTTTTTTCTTCTTCATATAAAGAAATGCTTTCTTCTTCTTAGATATGCGGATCTCAAGATATTCTAGTAAACAGTAAACGCAGTGAACAAGATGAAACGTATTGCATGATACTCCTAAATGGGAACTCATGCAAGCTCTTCATTTGAAACATTAGCTAGCTGATGATGGGCTGCTCCTCCAATTTCCTCTGGTATATGCATCCTGGATCCCATGTAGTTTGGCAGCCACCTCGTCCATGCTGATGCGCTCGTTGGGGGATGCCTTGGTGCAAAAGAGTCCAATGCTCAGCACAGACTGCAGAATTTGTGCTCCACTGTCCCTGATGGTCCTTGGAATGTCCTCACTGTGGCTCATCTCTTGCAGCAACTGTGGATCAACAATCTGCAACACATTATCAGACAAGTTGATCTCTGCTAACTTTGCAATGTTCATCCCATCTTTGAACATTTCATCTGTTGGGCTCCTACGGATGAACATCTCTACAAGAATAACTCCGAAGCTGTAGACATCTGCCGCAGTCGAAGGTTGACCATCCGCAGCACATTCTGTATATAACATATAGCTAGGATATATTTTAGTTCAAGTAAGATAAAGGAATGATACAATTCATCATTATTTAGTTAGACAACACAATGTGTAAGGGTAAGGGATGTTACCTGGAGCAATGTATCCGATGGTTCCCTTGATTGCAACTGAGGAAGAGCAACTTGAGTCAACAAAAGATGACCCCGTTGAGTCAATTTTGAACCTTGCTAACCCAAAGTCTCCAACATGAGCTACCATATTATCATCCAGAAGAATGTTACTAGGTTTCAGATCACAATGTACAATGGTTCCTTGGTGGTTATGGTGCAGATACGCCAAAGCTTCCGATACATCCACCATGATGCTTAACCTTTGAGCTAGTGGAATAAAATATGGATAGCCTTCACTGCCTCGTGTCGAGTACAGCAAGTTATGCAGGTCTCCTCGTGGCATGAACTCATACACTAAAGCATTGAAATCATTTCCATTAGGATGAATGCTTGAGCATGCAGTTAGGATACGAACTAGATTGCGATGCCGCACATTTCTCAAAGCACTGCAATCTGCGATGAAGCTCTTTTGTGCTCCTCTTGTCTCTAGAATGAAGACTTTGACGACAACGGAATTTCCATCTTGTGATAATTTTCCTTGATAAACGGAACCATATCTTCCCTGACCAATTAGATTGGATGTTGCAAAGCCCTCTGTCGCTCTAACAAGATCACCGTAAGAAATTCTGGGGAATCCGCCAACAGAGGGTAAAGAGATAGCTTCTGCCCTCTGTTTTCGCCTTCGAAGCAACAAAATAGCAAAGACTGCGGTCGGAGAAGATGAAGAACGATCGAAGCCACGAACACTAAACCGATACACCGAGAGAGGTACTCTCAACCCCTAGAGAGAAGAGGCAAGAGCACGCCCAAAAATACTTATGAGAACTGGTCTCAAAAGTACCTAATCATGTTCGTTACGTGAATACGAATCCAACGCAACAAACGGAACTTGATTCGGAGTCCGGATGAGTGAGATACAAGCAAAACAGTTCTGCAGCTTTTGCGGACTGTCCGGGAGAGAACCGCGGACTGTCCGCCCTTGCTGAAAAAGACCTGCGGACTGTCCACAAATTTTCCCCGGACAGTCCGCCGTTAAGCCGAAAAACGCCCAACAGAAAGTCCAGAATCAGTGTTGTTCGGCGGATTTGAACTGCGGACAGTCCGCGAAAAACCCCGGACAGTCCGCCGGCAAAACTCAGAAAATCAGCCCGAGAAGCACTGGTTCTGTCCCGATCCGCGGACAGTCCGCAAATGAACCGCGGACAGTTCGGGAATGCCTGGACAGAGACGATTTGGGGGCGATTTTGAATCGCCTCTCCCCCAAATCTTCCCAAATCACTACCAAATGTTCACCAATAGCAATCAAACTTTGTTGGCATAATCCTAGTGCTATGGAGGAGCTATCCTGAAGAAATCATCGCTCAATTTGGTGTGAGTAAACGGGAACAAAAGGATTTCGGGAAAAACTCCAAAAACGAAGAACACGAAATAGAAATTGCCCGATCTATGTCCTCACAAGGTTTGGAGCGAAGCCCTTCGGTGCAAATCTTCTACTCGTGGTCCCACACAACTTGGTTCAAACGGAATCGCAAAACTCGCTCTCAATCAAGAGAAATCATCGCATGAATAAAAAGGATTAAGAGGAGCAAAAACGCGATTAGCGAAGAACACAAGAAAAGGAGACACAATCACCGAATCAAAGCCACTATGGCTTACGAAGGGTAAGGCCTCCGATTCCCAACAAAATCAAAGTACAAATCCTTACACAAGGGACCTCATGAACTAGAGAGATAAACTAGAGAGAGAAAGAGAGGTGGAGCAAATGACTTAGGGTTCAAGAGGTGGGATAAGGATACCCCTTCATCCCCTATTTAACAGGGCTTTGGCTATTTCCCAAAGACCCCCTAGATACATGAGTGAACTACCTAGCCTAAGCATTGCAGTCCAAGCTCCGAAAAATATCTTCCTCGATATGAATGGACGGCCCTGCTTCCTGCCAGGAGTTGCCGTCGTCTCGACGCAACCTCCAGGATTCCGCCACGTGCCATCCCCGCTTCCTCAGAAGCTCCGTCCGGGTTTTGAGGCCCAAACCCGCGAAATCCGCCACCGATAGCTTTCGGCTCAACTACCGAACCCCGAGTTTTGAGGCCCAAACTCGGAAACCGTCCTCCGGTGGTTTTGCGGCCCAAACCACCAAACCGCTCGACTCGAGCCACCTTGTCCTCGCCCGGTCAAACTCCGAGTCCCCTGAGCGTCCGCTCGACCCCCTTGTCCGCCGTCTTGACTCGGTCGACTCGGTCTACCTCCATGTCTTCTCACACTCGTCGGTGCCAGGCACTAGCCACCACAGCTACTCCGCCGGCGCCCACGGTCCCTCAGTTCGAGGCCCGCTTCCGCCCTTCACCGCTCTCAGTCCATCGGCACGGCAAGCCTCTACTCGACCTTCTCCACGCCATTGACCACCGTCACTAGGCATAGTACCTGCACACCACAAGCCGATAGACAGGCACACATTTGCTTTCGCAAAGGATTAGTGATAACCGCTCAAACTGAAACACCCAAGTGTTGATCAATCACCCATCACAAAACTGAACATCATGGGCACATATCAACCATGTGTTCGCATTAGGCCACTAAGAGCTTCTGGTATTGATCCAGTCAGGTTATTATGAGATAAGTTTAGAATATTTAGGTTACTTATGTTGCCAAGCAAAGGCGGGATGCTTCCACTGAAAAAATTATTTCCCAGCTCGATAATTTGCAAACTTTCACAATTACCCAAAGTACTAGGTATCTCTCCAGACAGATTGTTTGATGAGATTTCCAAATACATGAGTTGTTTGGCATTCCCAATGTCGGCATGAAGTGGTGCATGTAGGCTGTTAAAGGATAAGCTAATTCTCACTATTGTTGGAATTGCAAAGATTTCTTTAGGTATAGTGCCATGAAGATTGTTGAAAGAAATGAGCAGTGCCTGAAGCATTTTGAGGTTCCCTAGGCTTGGCGGTATCTGTCCATTTAACTGGTCCGATTCTAGAACGAGAGACACCAAATGAGACAGGTTTGAGAAGGATGATGGAATGGGCCCTGTAAAGTAATTGTTGGTTAACTGTACAACTTGCAGACTGTCAAGAGTCCCAAGCCACTCCGGAAGCACACTGGTGAATTTATTCTCAAACAAACTAACAATGACTAGGTTGCGAAGGTTTGCTATACCAGAAGGAAAATCCCCTGAGAGTTGGTTTCCTCCCATGTATAGACCCTGGAGCTGACTGGAAAGATTACCAACAGAATTTGGCACTTTGCCCGTTAGATAATTATATCCTACCGAGAGTTCATTTAGATCAGTGCAATTGGCTAAGCTGTCCATAAACCTCCAGTCTTGTTTGTTTTGCGCTTGGAGATTATTTAACTCAAGATTTAGCCTTGAGAGTTTAGAAAGTTTTCCAAAGGAGCTAGGCACCACGCCTGTGAAGTTATTGCTTGATATATCAACAATGCTCAGTTTGGAAGCGTTTGTCAATGAAGATGGGATATGCCATGAAAGAAGTTGGCACCCAAGAATATTGCCTCAAGATCAGGCAGAGAGTTACTGATACCAGAGGGTACAGCCAGAGAAATTGTTTGCAACAAGTGAAATTTCAGATAGCTTTGAAAGATTCAGGACTGCCTGTGGAAACTGACCAGACATCTGATTCATACTGATGCGGAGGATCTGCAGCCCCAGCAGATTTGCAAATTCATTTGGAATGTTGCCCTCGATTTCATTCATGGCACAGCTAAAGAATTGTAGCCTTGTGAGATTGGCGACAGAAACAGGGATGGTTCCAGTAAGATTATTTGTGGTAAGGTCAAGATACTCAAGGCTCTGAGGATGATCTGCATGAATCTGTCCGGTTAGTTGGTTGTTTGCCAGCGATAGCTCCGTTAGTTTTGAGCAGTTTACAAGAGCTGGTATCCTTCCTTGCAGCTTGTTATTTTCCAAACTGAGGATTTTGAGGCGATTCAGGTGACCAAGTGACATAGGGATCTCTCCACTGAATGAATTAGCCGATAGGACAAGGACTTTCAGGAATGTTAGATTCCCAAGTGAAGGGGATATTTGCCCTACTAGACCTCGATTAGTTAGGTTAAGAGAAGTGACACGACTAGGGTTCTTCACTGAACACAGGACACCTTCCCAACTGCAGAGATGGGTGCTGCCATTCCATGACATCAAAGCTTGATGTGGATCAAGACTTATTTCCTTCTTGAACTCCAGTAGTGAGAGCCTATCTGTGTAGTTTCCATTGGAAGAGCAGATGCCAACATGTGTGTAGCTCGCTAGTATTAGCACAAAGAAATACTTTCCAGCTGCAGTAGGTTTCATGGCCACTTTTGCTATACCCTGGTTTAATTTAGACAATGGTTATGTGCATACACAAAAGAAGAGAATTTTCAGGTAACAATGAACTAAACTCCCTCTGTTTATAATTATAAAGACTTTTTGGTTTCAAAATTTCTCCCCAAATGTAAGAACTTCTGGCCTAATCTACCTGAATTGGATAGATTTCAAATGCGTTATTGCGATATAGGTGCTTCATTGAATGGTAAATGCGTCTTTTTCCTCCATGCTTAGGGCTGTCCCAATGCTAATGATTATGATGATGTGGCATAATAATAAAAGAGGAGAGAGAAATTGTTTTGCTGCATATTCCCTCCGTCCAGAAGTTTAGTTAGGAAGTTTAGGATACTGGATATGAAATTTAATTTAGAAGTTTGAAATTTAGATGACATCATTGTACAAATTTAATCACTGAACTCAACATGTTAGACCCACGTCAGTCAGCATTCAATATGTCTCCGTATAGATGTGTTTTTCACTTGAACTTATCAGTCATGATATATTGTTTTTTTTCTCCCAACGAAATAGCTAAAAACAACAAAGCCAGCTCATTAACCGCAGAAATAGCCTATCGAACAAGCCCAAAGTTTGTCGAAACCCATTTGGACTAGTACAAAATCCTATGAGAAGTTAAGAGGTCCATCTATTAGGTAATAGTATTTATTGAATTTTTATTTTATAAAAATAAAGTAAATAAGGAAGTTTTGTAATATTTAAAATCTTTTTTAAGATTTGTTTGTTAAGATGCACGTGGCTCCTCGGCTCAGGCATGAGCGCGGCTTCCCCTAGAGACGACGACGGCGGGCTCGCGGCCACGCCATGCAGCAGGAGGTGGCAGCGGTGCTTCACGTCGGAGCAGCAGTTGGCAGAGACGCGCATCTATTGCCTCTGTTGTGAAGATCCGCAAATAGGAGGCTGCTACTATGGAGACGCATCAATGGCCTCAGTCCGGCGCGGAGCTTGACCAGTGACCAGGACGTGCCGCTACCCGCTGCCGCCACAGCCCAGCGGCTGTGCCTCGTCGTCGTCGGCGTCCAGTGCGCCGCGCGGCGCGAACATCACCGTCACCCAGCCGAGCCCTACTCCCACCACTGCCGCAGGCCTCAGTCATATGTGTTCTTGGCCTCTAACACCTGCCATGGAGGCTGCTGCCTCATTCGTGGAAGTGGCAGCCGCACTAATCCAGGGCTCGATACAATTTCCAATTGATCTGTTGGAACCGTCGTTCCGTATTCCAGATGAGAGGGAGTGTAGGAGCCGAGCTGTTTGCAGAACTGCTGATTCCGAGCCGAGCCGTATCTACCAATTGGAGCCCGGATGAGTCCTGTGCAGCTACCGTATGATGGAGTCCACGTCCACGCGGCGTCCATCGAGCACGGGAGCGCACACGCGCGTCGCTGCGCCCATCGCTCATCCAATTTTTTTTCGCGTCGTGCGCCCGTGCGAGAAGGAAACGACAGTGGGGTTTCCTCCGTCATTACCGGCCGCATGGTGTTTTATTTTTTGGTTTTTTATTATTAATTTATTTAGTAAATTATTAAGTTTAGAAAAATCAACAGTTCAGATTTGATTTAAGATATTACCTCCTGAGAGGTAACCAGAGTAACTGAGTATTGGCCTTAAAAAAAGAGCAAAATTCATCGGCTGTCCCTCAACTTGGTTCAAGATGTCATCTAGATCCCTAAACATTAAAATTATATTTGTAGGGTCCCTAAACTTAGTAGAGGATGTTATCCAGACCTCTAAACTTTTAACGTGGTCACGTCGGGCCCCTAAACTTGGTCTGCGGCTGACGGTGTCATCCCGATCCCTAAACTTCAAAGTGATCACACTGTCAAGTTTAGAATCCATATATATATGTCACTTTAGAAGTTCGTAAATCTAAATGACACCTTGAGACAAGTTGAGAGACCATCAAGTTTAGAATCCATATATATATGTCACTTTAGAAGTTCGTAAACTTAAATGACACCTTGAGATAAGTTGAGAGACCGTCGGTAAATTTTGCTCTAAAAAACTTTGTTCCTATATGGCATGTCTTTCAGTTATTTTACTCATTTTGTTACGTTGCAGGCTTGTGCCGCTTGAGATACAAACTAGAGAAATCGAAAGCCATGTTCACTTTCATGTGTTGTTGATTGCATATATTATTATTTTTCTGTTGAACTCTCCTTCTATGTACTCTCGATGAAGTTAGCTTTGCCATTAACCGTTATTAATTAACACAGTCGCATAGGCCAGAACTTTTCCGTCTTCAGTAAAAAAACCGTATATGTTTTCTATTCCCTCCGTTCTAAAGGTATTAAAGTATTCAAAATTTGTCATGATTACAAGCATGAAATTGGTATGACCTTAGAGCATCTCCAACAGATTAGTCAAATCATTTTCTACAAGTAAATTTTGCTATTATGAAAAAAATGTCCTAATAAACTCTACAAATGTCCAGTACTCCATCCGTTTCAAATTATAAGGCCAGTCTCAACGGGGGTGTCATTTGAGTTTCATTCGCATTAAATATATTGTCACATAGACACTTTTGATGACATGGTAGTGTATTTAAGAAGAGAGAGAAGAAATGAGTGTCATGGGGATAACACTATCTTGGCACGAATAACAACTCTCTATGAGTCATGGAATTAAATGCCTATGAAACTCTAGAATGAAACTTACCACTGAGAGTGGATGTTTCATCCGAGTTTCATTTCATTTTATATGACATGGCAGTCTTGGAAACAACGTCATCAAACTCTCCATTGAGACTGGCCTAAGTCGCTTTGATTTTGTTGGTACATCTCTTTTGCTATGTATCTAGATATAATAATATGTCATGATACATGACAAAATGAACACTAGTACAGAACAAGACTCTAGTCCCGAATGGGAAACCCCTTTAGTCCCTCCGTTTCAAATTATAAGTCTGCTTTGATTTTGTTGGTACATCTCTTTTGCTATGTATCTAGATATAATAATATGTCATTATACATGACAAAATGAACACTAGTATAGAACAAGGCTCTAGTCCCGGTTGGGAAACCCCTTTAGTCCTCGAACCCAAGACCTCAATGTTAGATATATAATTGTATATATCCTAGAGGGTGTTCCACTATCTCTCTACACTCAAGCACTACCTTGTGTGAGCTTACCACTCCACCTACACAACTCATCTAACAATGAATGAGACGTTTTTCCTTTTGAACCAACTCGGGAAGAGATCTTTAGTCCCAATTTTAACACCAACTGGGACTAAAGGAGGCTCTTTAAAGAGCCCCACCTACAAAAGACTGCTACACTAGCCGTTGAGCAAGGGACTTTAGTCCCGGCTGATATTACTAACCGAGACTAAAGACCCCTTTAGTCGAGAGTAAATCCAAATTTGCATTCGGTTCAAAGGCCTGTTCTCTACTAGTGAAATCAACCAAAAAAATCAAAGCGACCTATAATTTAGAACGGAGAGAGTAATTCTTAATTCCACCTCATTCGCTCTTTATTTTTTGGACGACCTATCTCACTAGTTATCTAGCTTCTTGGTTTTTAGTCCGTTGGTCGCTAATCTCTTAAACATGCTCTTAGAATTTATCCTAACATTTCTCGGATACATGTATTTCAGAACTGAGGAAGTAACTAGTTGTTGCTAGTCATCGGCATGCAACATATATGGATTTGTTTCCTTTTTTTCAGCATAATCTGATGGCCACACAAATGAGAGACAATCAAGAGAGTTTTAACAAGTGTGACGATGCTTACATGCACTCGATGTCGGCCTGAAGAATGTTGCACTATTCACCCAGGTAGCCAGCGAACACCGGAAGTTGTTGGAACAACGCACTGTCCGGCCCATTGGCAAGCGTCATTGCTCTATTTATACTGCTTGCTGAATAGACGCTGATCGATGCTCCATCGCCTGATCCTTCAGCAAATATATAAGTCAAAAGTTTCGGCAGCTTTTTAGCTCTGTCATCGTCTGTCGTCGTCGCTATTATGATGGACTCCCTGAGTCACCAATAATAGTGTACCAGGATGACTCGGGGGTCAAGCTAGCAACAGAGGTGTCTTAGTCGACACGGTTACGTGCTTGACGCTCCGCTCCACACCCGTAGTTACGTTCCATCCATTTACACTAGAAAATTCCTTCTTGTCAACCTACTGGTGCTAATGGAGGCCCTAAGAGCATCTTCAGTCATAAGTTCCAAATCAAGTCCTTATATTTTTATTTGAGAGGTGGCTTGTAAAATTTGAGGGTCAAATTTAAAGTCCAACTCAGGGAGAGGAATAGGAGGGTCTCATTCATAGGGACCCAAAACTAAACTTTGAGGGTCCTCCTAAAATGGGAGCCCAAATAGAAGGTGCATTGGAGTGAATTTTTTTGGGCCAAGTCCCTAGATCTAAAATAGGGGTCTGTTTAGGGGCTCTAGTGGAGTTGCTCTAAAGAAGTCTCTACATTGATTCTCACGGGAAGTCACGGCATGCGCTGCTCCCTCTGTTCCAAATTTTATTTTTTAGTTTTCTAGATATATCTTTTATCGTATATCTAAAAAATCCAAAACGTCTTATGATTTAGAATGGACTGATTAGAAATAATAAATTCAAAAATTATTATGTTAATCAGAAACATCTTATCTATAATTTGTAGACTTCAATAACCATTGTCAATAATAACTATTGGATATATAATCTATTTGTTTCTAAAACACCGCCAACCTCTACCATTATGGAAAATAAATAAGTAACCATGAATTGAAACTATGTGCCATTATGAAACATAATTTGAAATAGTCCATTAAAATTGCACATAATTTAAGCATTCCATCGCTAGCTATGAAACATATTTTAATGTAACTTTGTAGATTTATATATAAATTGGAAGCAGCTAATGCACACGGCTAGTCATGCATTAAGATTGCGGCACTCACACTCACTCTCCAATTTAACACCCCCACCACCCCAAACTATCATTTTCTGTCCTGGGCAGCAAAATTTGTAAGGGGTTGATTATAGCACGGAGCGCAGTGACAGACACCACTACTTGAAAAAAGATTTCAGGAGACAACTCTTTTGATTTCCAGAGGCAGCAAAAATTGGACTGCCTCCCAAAATAGGGCATGAACAGAGTCGTCTCTATAATTTTGAGAGCCTTAGGACAAACAAGACAATAAGGGTCCTTTATGCTAGTTTTTTATACTGTGACTAAATTATATAATAATACAATTCGTAGCATATATTTCTGTTGCTTTTTGAGAGCTTATTTTCCACTAGAGTTTCGACCTTTATAATAATGAATAGTTTGTTGGAAAACTCTGGCATACACCAAAATAAAAGTTTATTTTTCTAAAAAAAAATCCTAAACCGCAAAGATTTTAAATGCATCATTGTAAAAGTGGCAGCAGCTAGGCTGTAACCCACCATCCTGGCACCATAACACACAAATAATCTCTAAAATCGAATCTCTATTGTCTACTCTATGTTCTGGTGTTATTATATATGAAAATAGTGGTTGGAGATCCGATTTTAGATGAAAACAGTGTGGTAGAACTTTGGGAAACAAGGAGCATCGAGGAAATAAAACAACACTATAGGATCGCCAATATCAATAGCACATATCTTTTCAATGGCCGCTTCGTGTGGAATCGATCGCCGAACGGTGCCTTCTCCTGCTCCTCAGCCTACAACGGCTTCTTCCTCGGCAGTACCTCGCTCTTTGGAGCCGCTGAAGTCGCCCCCCCCCCCCCCCACCCCCCGGTCAAGTTCTTCTTCTGGCCGCTCGCGACCTGTGCGCTCTGCGGCCAGGATGACGAGACCCAGGAGCACCTATTCGCCAGCTGCGTGGTTTCCAGAGAGGTTTAGTTTCACCTTCTTAATCTCGCTGGCCTACAGCAGCATGCTCCGGTCGGTTTGAGCGCCATAGTCGACTGGTGGCTGAACACCAGAGCCTTGGTGACAAGGGATCTGCGCGACGGTCTCGACTCCATGGTGCTGCTAGTGTCTTGGGAAATCTGGAAGGAGCGCAACCGCAGAACTTTCGAAGGTTCTAGCCTCACCATGTGCTAGATTTTGCAGCGCATCAAAGCAGAGGGCACGGAGTGGTTGGCGGCGGCCTTCGGCAAGCTAGCCTCGCTCTTCAGCGCTTCACTTTGAGCGGCCGTGCCGGATCACTCCCCCTTCTAATTTGTCGCAAAATTAGTTTCTTAGTCAGTATTCTCCTTGCTCCACTGTTCAAGTCAGTGCTACTTGTAATGTGTGCTTGCGCGTAGTGACCCAGGCAGCTCGCCTAAGGTCCCTTCGTGCCGTGTTTTGAACTCCGTTTTCCCTTAAAGCAATACGTGCATCAGCACGATTTTGAAAAAAAAAAACAACTTATCTAGATGATCTTCTAAATATAGTCATTCTATTTCGGAATTTTCGCTAGCCAAAAATAGAAGATAAAAATGTAAAGTGCGCATGGGATATAGAAAAAATTTTAAAAAGTAAAAAGATATACAAAGTGATTTTTTTTAAATGACTCTCTAGTTTAATTAGTGATTTGGAGAGTGCGATTTAGAAAGATTGGGAGTTTTTCAGCTCTGTCAGTGTCATCTATCTGTCGTCTCTATTTTACAGAGAAAAACCAAACGGTGATGATGACCTGACTTCCAGAGTCACAATTAATGGTGTAGCAGGATGACTCGGCCGGGGGTCAAGCAACAAAACGTGCCCGGCACGATGTCACCTACATCAGGACCCATATGACGAAGGCAAACAGTGGGTCAACCAGACGTGCTTGACGCTCCGCTCCGGACCCATAGTTACGTTCCTTCCACTTACACAAGAAAAGGCCTCGTCAACCTACTGGTGAGGCCCCAAAAAAAATCTTTAGATTAAACCTCGCTACATGTGCGCTAGAAAAAAAATTAATTCACAAATTAATAAGAAACATCTTATTTTTTTTAATTTTTTGTAATCATCATCAATAATAGTCATTTGATCTGTTCAGTGTTAGAGATTTAGGTATTTTTCATGTTTAATTTAATTCAAAAATTCCAAGACAAAATTTATGACTACATAAATGTGCATGTGTAAACTACTACTACTTGCAACAATAGGAACCCCATACAAGACAAACATATAGATCAATATATGAATAAATTACAAAATTGAACGAATCCAGCAGAGCCGAAGGCTCTCGTGGCTCCAGGATTATTAGTTGACAAAATACGTTTGCTCAAAGTCGAGAACCACAATCAATAAAAATCTATGTTTACAGTGCAGTCTCATGAACGCTCACTAAAAAAATAGATGATGCCGAAGGAGCAGTAGTTGCATCATACGCTCTCCAAAAACCTAATCGCCCATCATAACTGAACAGATGTCACGAACACGGACATTGGTTAGGGAGGCCTGTTGTCCATCCTTGTGTGTCAGTGTGTGTGTGAAGACTGGATTAGGGAAATTTGAGGGCAACTCAACATAGATGGTCCGCATACTCAGAAAGTACATATTTAATCAATTCAAAAACTATTTTATAACCTTCTATGTATAGTAGAGAGCCACTAACTAGATTTTTTATGTACATGTTCACAGTACCATAGCAGCATATATAATCTAGAAAAATTTACAGTACCATAGAAACAATTTTATCCAAGTTGACAACAATCAAATGAAACTTCACATGAACATAAACACTGAGTTCACACAAACTGCATAAGTTCACACAAATATTACATAAGTTCAAAGGCCACCATCATTCACTACAAACTGCATAAGTTCACACAAATATTACACAAGTTCAAAGACCACCATCATTCACTACAAATTGCATAAGTTCACACAAATATTACATAAGTTCAAAGGCCACCATCATTCACTACAGAATGTTCCCAGGCCACCATCATTTACTATATAATGTTCCAGGCCACCATCATTCACTACAGAATGTTTCCAGGTCTCACAAAAGCAGCAAACTATAAGGTTCCAGCATACAAGTTGTAGTTTTATTACAAAAGGTTGGACCACAGCGGCATACAAACATATCGTAAGTATTTATTCCTCTCCATACACTAGCCTCCTGAGGCTGCCAGGTTCAGTAGGAGGAGGGTTGGCGGCCGCCTTCATGAGCTTTTTCTTGATAGGTGTCTTCTTCTATTTGGAGGTGCCCTTCTTGTTCTTCTTTTCTTCTTCTTCTTCTTCTTCTTCTTCTTCTTCTTCTTTTCTTCTTCTTCTTCTTCTTCTTATTATTATTATTATTATTATTATTATTATTAAGTCCACTTTTGGCTCCTCAACTATCACGTTTGTTTGATTTTAACCACCAACTGCAAAACCGTTTGCATGTAGCACTGAAACTATCAAAATCGTCCGCTTTTGGCCCCTCAGATCACTTGGCCCGATTTTTGCTGACGTGTGCCTGGTTTTGACCATCACGGTGGCATTGACAGCCACGGTGGCAAAAGGACTCGGCCACCTTCGCTCTCTCCCCACTGCCGCAGTCCCCTCTCCCCCGCCGTCACAGTGAGTTGTCTCGGCCGAACCCTAGCCCAGCCACAGTCCCCTCCTCCCCCGCCACCATCGTCCCCTCCTCTCGTCCTCCTCGTCCTCCTTCTCCTCCTCCACCGTAGTCCTCCGCGCGCGGCAATGGCGAACTCAAGCGGATCCAGCCGCAGTCAGGGCAGCCAAGACTACTGGCGTCTCCATTGCGATGGAACCTCACCAATCCCGTACCGTGAAGCACCACTGGAGTATACCCCGCCAGTTCTATGCAAGTGCGGTGCAAAAGCTGCTCAGTTCATCTCTTGGAGTGACATGAAGCCAGGTTTGCGCTATCTAAAGTGTGCATGGGCTCGTGTAAGTGTGCTTGTTCTGATTTGTAGTTTGATAATGCACGAATGGATGTCTGCATCTCTGATCTGAGTTATTTGCGAATGGTTTGATTCATAGGATGGGGGTTGCGACTTCTACAGATTTGTTGATCCGCCGACAAGTGCGTTTCTGAAGCAACTCCTGCTTGTTTTGAAGGATGCAGTGAAGTACTGGAAGAGGCAAACCAGAGAAGCTGATCGACGATTGGAAGAGACAAGAACAGAGCCTGCAAGAGCCTTGGATGCTGCTAACCCCACCAATCAGAGATTGCAGACAGACCTAGATGTTGCTGTCAAGTTTACTGAAGATAGGTGTACCATGTTTGTTCAAGCTAGGGAAGAGGCGAACACTACTCAAGCTGACTTGCAGATTGTTGTTGAATCTAGGGTAGAATTAGAGGAGAGGATTGGCACACTGGAGAAGCAGAGGAAGTTATTAGGTACTGCTCTAGTTGTGTGTGTTGGTTTAGTGTTTGCTAGCTGGATGTCATGGAGTATGTAAACCATTGTGGTTTAGTTGAACTCAGATCTATGTGTTGGTTGTATCTGTTGAACTCAGTGGTTGTATTCGGTGGTTTGGTTGTATTAGTTGATGTGTTAGTTGAACTCAGTAGTATCTAGGAATGTTTCTTTGTCAATTGTGTTGTGTGTTGGTTAATTGTCCTATCCATTGGCCTAATGCAGAACAAAAATGTTTCTTATCCATGTTTCTTTGTGAATTGTGCAATGTATCTGTGTAGTATGTATTTGTTTCTTTGTGAATTTGATAACAACACTGATAATGTGAGTGGTTTGTTTGGACAACAGAATAGCAAAATTGGATAGCATATTGATAAAATTTGATAACAACAGGTGAAGCAGTTTGATAACAACAGGTGAAGTAGTTCTACCTCTTTGTCATAGCTCCTTCCTATTGTGAACACATTTCATTCAGTTCATTAACGATAAAAATTGAACAAACAAGCATTCAGTGACATAAGTAACACACATGTGACATAAGTTCAAAACAGACACATACAAACAGATATGGTTTATTACAACATATATGGTTCAATACAGACACATTCCTTCTACCATTCAGTTCTGTTCAACAGTTGTAGGCACACAGAGACACATATCCTAGAGTTTATTACAACACTTGAAGGGTCACTTGAAATTCGAAACACACGGACACTTGAAAGCACTTCAGGTTGAAGGATTTGGTCCTTTTAGCAAGAAAGTAGATGTACTTGCTTCCTTGTCAGTCCTTGCTCCTCTTTGACTCTTTCTCTTCTTGGTGGGTGCTCCTCTAGATGATACAGTGACCTTCGAGGTTGATGGACCTGAAACTTTGAGCATTGCTTTACAATGTTTTCCAGCCAAACTCGGTGCACTTGCCTCTAGGGTGAGCTTTGCATGAGCTCCATGCTTTAGAGATGTCTTCACTTTTGCTAATGAAGACATAGGTTTTGGCCCAGCCTGAAACAACATGCAGTACTCAGTAAACATGGTCATCAAAATGAACTAATGAAGGACTGAATTTAATGAACATGGAGCATTTTAAAAACTTACATTGCACTGAACTGATAGCTAAGAGGACTGCCCCATGTTCATTGCACTTGCACCACTTGCATTACTTCTTGATGCAGTACTTCTTCTAGGTGCCTATGATGCACTTGCATTTGCATTACCAGCATTTGCAGCACCAGCACTTGCAACACCAGCACTTGCAGCACCACCAGTCTGACTTGCATTACCAGCACCAGCACTTGCATTGCCTCCACCATTCCCTGAACCTGTCTTCATGCTACAGGTAGTTCAGTTGTGTCCTATGCCTTTACACACTCTACACCTGATAACTGTCCCTTTTTTGCTGAGTTTGCCTCTAGCAGGCTTCTTTCCCTCCCCATCCTGCCTTTTCCTCTCCTTCTTTGGTCTTCCTGGCATCCTTACATATTTAGGTGGTAGAGGTTTTTCTCTATCTGAAACAGGCCAGAAGGGCCTACCTTCCACAAGTTTCAGAGTATGAGCATAGGTCTTGTTGTACTCCTCCACAAAGTAGCACTTTGCTATGAAATCTTCTATAGGCCTACTTGCATAGTATATGCAAGAAATAGCATGAGGGCAAGGAAACCCTGACAAATGCTAGAAACAACAAGAGCAAGTTCTATCTTGGAGGTTAACAGTGAATCTATGGTCCCAATAAGTCACTTCAAAGGCATTGTTGCCATTGCTAATAGCATGGCAATATCCACTAGCTGTGATGTAGGTCATTAACTTCTTAAAGGTGTTAGGATAGATTGGTCCTGTCCACCTCTCTGCTTTGGTCCTGTTCTCATGGATTTTAACCATAACTTGACACCTTATTCCTTCTAGCATGCTGATGATAGGAAGGAACCTTGCTATCAGTATCCAATGATTGAAGCACTCACACATGTTATTGTCCACAGAATCACAGAATGACCTCTCTGCCTTGAGCTTGTTCAAGTTGTAGTTGAATAAAATCATTGAAGATGACTTTGCACACCTCCAAAATACTTTTTGGTACTTCTTGTTAGTGAATTTCTTTCTCCAGTTAGCATAGATATGCCTAGCACACATCCTATGCTCCACTTTTGGTGCCCACTTGTTCACTACATTGATTAGTCCCTTATGTTGATCAGAAATGAAAACCTAGCCATCACCATCACCAAACTTAAGGTCATTGCTAAGTAATGCCATGAATAAGTCCCATGAATCCTTGGTCTCTCTCTCTACCACTGCCCAGGCTATTGGGTACATCTGGTTGTTGGCATCTCTACCCAGGGCACACAACAACTCCCCATTTGTCAACCCCTTGAAGAAACAACCATGTAGACCAATCACTTTTCTACAACCAACCAGAAATCCCTTTTTGCAAGCATCAAAGCATACATAGAACCTCATGAAAGTTGGTTTTGTTTCCTCAGTGTCTAGCTTCACCACAATACTGCTCCCAGGATTGCTTCTGAGCAATTCCAGTTGGTAGTCAAACACCATGGCATACTCCCCCTTGGTTGCATCATACATCATTTGCATGACAATTGACTTGGCTCTCTTGATCTTTGAAATACTAAAATCTGCAAACATTTCTTCCTGAATTGTTTCTCTCATACTCTGTAGAGACCATTGAGGGTTAGCCTTAATAAACTTCTCATACTTGTTTGTTATTCTCCTTGCTGTCACCAAAGAATTGTCCCTCCTTTGTGGGCATGTGTGCACATCTTTTCATGTTGCTATCTGCCAACTCTCTGACCTAGATGTCTTGGACAAGTGCATAAGCCAAGGGAAATTTGGCCATGAACAAACTACTCTACACTTATTGCCTTCATTCTTCACAAACTTCACCACCTTTCTTTCTGCAAGGCCATACTTGATGACAGCCTCTCTAAATGTTGCTTTGTCACTAAAGGCCATGCCAACACAGAATCTTGGTACTAGAGCCTTGTCATCATACTTGGCCAACTTTTTCTTAATCAATAGCTCCCTCTCTGGTGATTCATCATATGAACCATGTTCCTCATCACTATCCATAGAACTAGGATCACAATCCTCATTATTGACATTAGCAGCAAATGGATTGGATGCCATCAAGTTGTCCACATCCACTTCATGACCTTCTTCATCAACCACCAACATGCTTATGGCTTTCAATTTCTTCTTCAACTCCTTTAGCTCAGCTCTAATCTGCACTACCTCTTCATCATCTTCACTACTGTCTTCATCACCAGGCAAGTAATCTTTGTCACTAGCATCCATATCTGAGTTGCCCTCCATATAAAGAGGAGCCTCTTCATGAACTGACACTTCTTCTTGCATAAGTACCCTCTTTGCCTTAACAACCTTCTTTCTAGTATCCTTCCCTCTAACCCATTTGGAATACTTAGAAAATCTTTCTAAGTCCTTCACTATTTCTGGAGATGATGTTGCTTTCAATTGAGCAGTAACAGTAGCTCTGTCCTACTCCTCCTCCTCATCATCATCATCATCAACAACCTCCATCTCATCAGCATCTTTCTCCCAGTCACTACACTGCTCTTGCACATCCTCCTCCTCCTCCATACCATTAGCATTGTCTTGAATAAGCTCAATAAAAATATCAGCAACCCCTCCATCAGTAACACAATCCGTCATGTCCATACATGCCTTGTCATCTACCAAAACTCTGAGCCCATTGCCTAATTTCTTGCCAGGAAACAACCAATGTAGAAGCACTGGGTCTGTTGCATTGTAGTGATCCTTAAGATGTCCAATCACTTCAGGCAACAACATTTTATCATGCTCTATGAAAGACATCCTCTCATGCCCACCCAAATAATGTAGCTTCTTCCCATCATTGAAAAACTCACCACCAAAATGAAATCGGACAGCAAGAAATTCCAACGGATCCATTCCTACAACACACAGTATAGGTTCAGGGCTACAGATCCTCGGTTCATTTGCTAACCAACATGCACTACTCATGGTGCAGGAGATGGTTTGAATCGTACCTTGTCATCTTGGATTCAATCCTTCAAGCTCATGCGAGTTCGATGGTGAGGATGCGCTGCAGGCGAGGATGTGCTGTCGGCGAGGATGTTCTCCAACAAGCGCGGTGAAGAAAGCGGCGAGGATGAGATGGGCGACGGTGAGGATGCGCTAGCCCGAGCGATGGCGACTAAGCAATGGCGGCGGGGGCGAGTTCGTCACCTAGGGTTTGGAGAGACAAAGTGAGAGGAGAGAGTGTGAGAAGCTTGGGTCGGGCCGTTTCTCAGCCGCGCACAACATCCGACGTGCCCGATCGCTGCCACCGTGGCGGTCGTTGCCAGCGTGGCGGGTCAAAATCGCTATGAAGCAGCCGCAAACCGGGCCAAGTGGTCCGAGGGGCCAAAAGCGGACGGTTTTGATAGTTTCAGTGCTACATGCAAACGGTTTTGCAGTTGGGGGTTAAAATCAGACAAATGTGATAGTTGAGGGGCCAAAAGTGGACTTAATCCTTATGATTATAATTACTATTATGATTATGATTATGATTATGATTATTATTATTATTATTATTATTATTATTATTATTATTATTAATATGATGATTATTATTATTATGATTATTATTATGATTATTATGATTATCATTATCATCATCATCATCATCATCATTATTATTATTATTATTATTATTATTATTATTATTATTATTATTATTATTATTGTTATTATTATTGTTATAATAATAATAATTATTATAATAATTATTATTATAATAATTATTATTGTCATTATTATTATTATTATTTTATTATTATTAGTAGTAGTAGTAGTAGTAGTAGTAGTATTACTATTAGTAGTAGTGTTAGTATTACTATTACTATTACTATTACTATTATTATTATTACGATCAACATTTGAGTTTTTATTCTGCCTCAAATTGGCATTAGAAGACTTAACTCCTTTTCCACTAGTGTATTTTGCTCTCGTATTCTCCTCATCCACTCTAAACGTTTATCTCTTCTGTTTTTGAGAGAAGGCAAAATCCCTCCACGAAGATGGTAACTTGATGATGATATTGCTAGCCACAAACTTGTCAAGTAACACATATGAAAAATCCTCAAGTTCCTTAGCTATTGTAGTATCTTATGAGCATGTTCCACTACTAAATCTACCCTACTAATTCACCATATTTTTTTTCTAGATCCACACAAAAAAACGTCCCCTGCTGAGAATCCCACCATCCATCCACCCACCAAATTGTACCCAGAAAAATAACATCTTTAAAAGGACTGTCTAGATTTATTCTAAGTCTTCTCTCTCCTTACTCACTCAAATCTGACGATCAGGATTGCGTGTATCATCCTCTTGTCCTCCCGCACGCCCTTCGCCTCCACATGTGCATAGCCTCCAGGGATCGAATCCCACATGCACCCATCGTCTTTCTCTTCCAAAAAATGAATATTTTCCACGGTTCCATGGCCAGGTTGCAGGAGTCACGACCGCTATCCCGGGTTGGATCTTGGCACCGTGATGGAGCATGCCGGCCGCGACGGCGCCGCTGTCGCGAAGAACGAGATCGAGGGGAAGGACTATGTCATGATCAAGGCGGCCACCACGGATGGGGAAGGGAACCCAGCCGCCGCCGCCGCCGGCGGCGATCGCAGGGATCACGCCACCCCCGACGACAACGCGGCGCCGACCAAGGTGAGTTTTGTCGCACCTCCTGTGCCTGGCTACCTTTTCCCGCAGCGTGTGTGCATTGCAGGCGGTGGTGATCCGACACTAGCCATAGCTCGATGTCGCCGGAACAGCCTCCGCCGCGCTGATGGGTAAGGGCATGTACAGACGACGACGGCGATGTGTGCTCCCAGGTCCCGTTGTCGGTCGAGAGTAGCGTTGTATGGGGTGCGTCGTCTCCAAGCTAGGCGCGGGATCCAGATCCGGCACGCGTGATTTGGCTTCGTCCACGCCAAAAATCCATCTCCTCCGGCTTCATCTTCCCCTTCCGCCTCAGCGTCATCGATCCCAGCAGCTCCTCCTCACCCGCCGCCATCGGCAATGGCAATCTTGGCTTCTGCATCGAGCTCGACCGGCCGGTGGGGGACAACGAGGGACAGGTCACGCTCTGCCTCTGGCCCCAGCTCATGGTCTAACCTCGCCGGCCGGTGACACCGTCTCTGTCGACCTAACCTCCAGGGACGACGAGGAGTATGAAGGGTGCAGATCTAGATTATGTGTGAGTTCTTCTTTCCGTACCTTGCCTTTGATCCAAGCCGGAAAAAAACCCATCAATCTTCATTGCTGCATGTAGAAATAATTGTGCTGATGAACAACTACTTATAACTTTTGTTATTGAGAATTATTTGTTCTTTTAGTCATTTCATTGCTGCTTGTAGAAATTGTGCTGATGTTCAGTGAGCTTATGTTTTTTTTGGCAATTTTTAATTGCTACTGTTCTGAAATCTAAATCCATGTGATACTGATTTTGCATGTGGCTACTTTTCTGAATTCAGTCATTGTCAAAGGACGTCAGTTCTGAAAATTATGCTTTTTTCAATGATGCCTTCTTCTCTGCAGTTATTTCTCTGCAGTTATAAGTATCTGACAAACGAATAAATCAATATGAAATCAGTTGTTCTTATCATGACTGTAGGGTTACTTTGTATTTTTCTAGGATCAAAGATGATGAAAGTATTGTCATTTTTTCTAGACATTACTGGAACAAACAACCGGCTACTTCCATGCTTCCTGTATGCCTGTTACTAGCTTACTATGTAACCTGTTACTAGCTTACTATGTAACTGAATGTCCCAAATATTCAATGATTTGTTTTGTAGTATCAAACTGTTGGTATTTCTTATGACTATTGGATAAATCCACAAGCGCACAGATTATACCGCTGTAGCACTTCACCAAGGAGTATTCCAAGGTATCGTAATTTATATTATCCCAAGGGAAAGCTGGCTAGAAATGATAATTAGAGAGAGATCCTAGAGAGCACCTCAACTTAGTACCAACTAATATAGAGGGGTAAACAATAAATGTGATAGGAAGGGTTTGATGAATGAAGAAGCTACGGTAAAAGATATTTAGAACGGACTAGAAAGACTAGCTAGGTGGGAGGACAATGAGAAGATATAGGGACTCCATGTACTTCACTTTACTTCAATATACTTAGCTAATTAACTAGTCTAAACACAATAGTTTGTTTCCTCAATACAAGTATGCTAGGCGAGGGGATAGATCAGCATGGAGGACAAAACTCCTACCGGACCGCGCCCTCTTCTTACGGGGTCTTACCTTTTAAGAACTTACTATAAAACGTGGTGGAATACAACGACTAGACAGGCTGTCATCTCATGCTAGCTACCACAACAATCGTGCAACAAACGATAACCAAGGATAAGATTATGTATAAACACCACACTTACACACAACTTATTACTTTGACTATGATCTATAATCAAAGCACCCTATGATAGGCAATGATCGCATACAGGAAAGGTCACAAGGATCACAGACTATGGATGTCAAGGCTATTAAAGAGCAAAAGCATATAGCAAGACTATATCTAGTATAGAAATTCTCAAAGTAAATACTAAGTAAAGTAAAGAGAAAGATAATATATTAAATAAGATAAAGTCTTACAAAGAAGGAAAGATACAAGAGCTATACCAGACTTCCCAGAAGACAACTCTGGAAATCCTGAGCACAGCTCGACTCAACTCTAACTCCCACACTAGACTAACTCCTAGAACAATCTAAGGAACAGAGCTTGTAGGCTTCTTCTTCATGTTTAGAGAGGGGGGTATGGCCCTCTATTTATAGTAGGGGGTGGAGTAGGGGCTACTCCATCGCCACATCAACAATTCAGGGCCTTCCATCCTCCACCCTTGGATCAAACCGCCTTAGAACTGACCAAGGGGTGATTGGTGTGGATTTCCTCCATGTGGTAGGGGGTATGGCGGTTGGGGGAGCCAACCGACCTAGGGGGGTGGTCGGCCGACCCCTCTATGGCCAGTGGGCCCTCCCTTTCCTCCTTGGATGAAGCCCCACTCGTCAGGGACTGAGTGAGGTCCATGTGGGCCCACTTGATGGTCGGCCGACCCCCTCCTTGGGGGTTCTGGCCACTTCTGTCGTCCTGGTGCTGGCCCCACATGTCATTGATGTTAATTTGCTGGTTCTGCGGTGATTGTCACGTTTTATCTCCTTGGTGTGGGCCCATGGATCCATGTGCTATGCTTGTGAACCGTTGAGAGATAGCACAGAGTGATCCAAGTGTTGGAAATCACTCTGGGATGCTTCTCTTGGATCATGGCCGAGAGGGGAGAGCTAGTGGGCCCATAGGGTGGTCGGCCGACCCCCTATGTGGGCCCAACTGACTCTCCTTTGCTCCATTTCTTCATTCCTGCATTCAAACAGTCATGGACATGTGGAACTAGTTATTTGATAAATTATGTTCATGATGTGTTTGTTTATCCTTGATCCTTGGGTTTGTGGCAACATTTTAACTATGTACAAGTTGGTCATAATTTGTGCCAACAAGATCCCCCAAGCTTAACCTTTGCTCGTCCCGAGCAAACAATCAAACTTAGCTCGATGGATCAGGAGTCGCTACTATGCTTCATATTTCAAGAGTACTAAATCTACAACAATCATACTTCTCTTTTGAATAGAAAAATTAGCAATAAAGACTCACCCATATTACCTTAGTCCTTCATGGGGCTTATAGCTTTATCCTTTGTCTTGAGAGGTTGAGAGATAGAACAACTTGACTTGAGGACTATTTTTCTCATTCTTTCACAAGTTTCAAATCAGAGGTTTTGCAAGATTTTGTAAAAGAAAACTTAATGTTCCTCAAATGGTACTCTCGAGTCGCTCATAAGGTGTATGATTCCTCACCAAGGCATATATCAAAGTTTGCCTTCTTCCATCCTATCTCTAAAGCTTATGTGGAGCTATAGGTAGGGATCAAAGATGTAGCAAACTTACCTTGCATATATTGTAAAGTCAAATTTCGGATCCAAGGAGAGAAGTGTCATACTCTTAGATCAAGATGTGCAAGTGTGTGAAAACATGGCAAATGATCGATACTCCTACATTTGGATGATCTCTCTTTCCTAACTTATTATTTTGAGACATAGCTATCTTTTTAATTTTTCTATGACCTTTGAAAATGCTCATGGTTTTTTTTTCGAGAGCGCTTTGGATTGCTCATAAATTTTGCATAGTCTATGTCTCATTCACTAGAAACAAACTAGAGTGAGTTTTTCTATTAGAGTATGGAGTATGAACTATGTGGAAATGTAAGACATGTTTCTGCGTACTTCCATAAAAAATCTAATTCTGTTGGACTCGAGTAGATCTATACAATGAATATATAATATTGTATGATTTAATAAAAAAAATTGTTGTAGCTTGAAATCTATACTTTTTATATTTATTGGAAAAACGTTGTACTAAAGCATCATATCATACTATATGTTCACTATATGGATCTACTCATCTGGAGTCCAACAAAATTAGATTTTCTATTTTACGTTTTTTTTTTGATTTATTATGATGTTTCAAAGATTCAGCCAAAATAAAGAAATAAGAAAAACAAAGACAAAATCATTGTTACTGTAGCAAAACCACTTTCCAAAACTAGTCAGGGAGGTAAAACGAACAATTTTCAATGTTGGAGGAGGGAAGATTTCTGATTTCATAATTCAAAAAAGAAAGACGAACGGAGGTCGAAGTTAAGCAAGGAAAATTGGACATTTTTCTAAAAACCAACTTATGTGGACTTGGCACAGCTACTACTGGGTCAAACCCGCATCTGACAGTTAGGCCCAAGTAGACCAAGCGTACATGTCGGGTTCGGCAAGGAATTATAAGCATCACATTTTTGTTTACTACCACATTTATGAGGAATTTGTATTTAGTAGCACATTGTTCGTCGAACCTGAAGCGAAACAATTAGCTCTTATATCCAAATGAGCCCGAAGTCCACTTGGGTTGTTTTTGATAGTCAATGTTCTTTTCAACTTTGCTATCAATATCTAAAATTTCATATAGACAAATCTTTTTCAAATTAACATTATGTATTTACAATTGTTGGTAGCAAAATAAAAAAAATATGCGCACATCATCCCAATTTTGTTTTATGAGTATTATTGTTGTTCGTGCATCTAACACGAGGTGAGACATGGATGAAGGTACTAGTTTATCAGTCGGTATTGTTAGGTGAGACACGAGTATTTATTACTTTTTCTTTCCTTTTTTCTCATTTTTTTCGTTTGCTTTTTTCCTTTTGTGCTAGTTACTTCTTTAACTATGAATAAATTGGAGGCTAGTGAGTTTTCCTGCTTTTCTAACACAGCGCTCGAGCTTTTTCTACTGTTTTTTCCCCTTTTCTGAGATTTACACAAGCCCTCATATTGCTGCTGCTGCCACCTCCTGCGGTCCTGTCAAGGAAAATTATCTTTCAGATATGAACCTACAGCCTAGTCATCGGGTTGTCTTTACTCCTCCGATCCATCCTACCTATCCAAGTATCCATTCTGATCGAACACTGAATAATTGACCAACGACACTTCACACTTATTTATGCAACTCCCTTACGTACATGTCAATGTGACAGTATATGAATTATACAACCGTGTAACACAAGCACGGCTCGCAGTTTGTTGTTGTTGCATCTAGGAAGAAGTATTTGACAGCATATGATGGTGTACACTGTGCACCTGACGACGAACAGGAACAAAATGCTGTTTCTGTACCGATCCGACAAGAGGCCGGATCATCTAACGCTTCTCCCTCGGGAAGCCGAGGAGGGCAAGGATGAGGGCGATGAAGCTGCCGTTGATGAGCCCCCTCAGGATCTTCTGCTTCTCCGTCGTGTAGGGTGGGTACCTGGCGTTCGCCTCGCCGCCAAAGCCGCGGATCAAGACCCCCTTCTTGTGGCTGAAGCAGTCGAAGCCGAACTTGCCGTGGTAGCACCCCATCCCGCTGTCGCCGACGCCGCCGAAGGGCAAGTACGGGTTGCAGAGCTGGGTTGCAGGATCGGGACCAGGAGCAAAGTTAGATCAACACTGCAAACACATTTCCATTTGGGAGATCGAGTTGTTTCTGGGGAAGGAAAACGTACATGTAGCGCAGTGTCGTTTACAAGCATCCCTCCTGCAGGGACGTTCGCCACAAACTGCTCTTGCAGCTTCTTGTTCTTGGTGAAAAGGTAGGCGGCAAGTGGCTTAGGCTTGGCGTTGATCAAGTCGAAGCTGTCCTCAATCTTTTCGACCTGGAAACACAGTTCCGAAATAATCGGACCCTAATGGTAAGAGTTTGTTCGACTACAACATGAAAAGATCACAGAAAATTTATATGTAGCAATAAACCTTTTTGCCCCTCAAGTTAACATTTCAAAAACATTTTTTTTAAAAAATAATACCATGTTTCATTGCAACTTTTAAATACTATATCAAAGACACGCTGTTCTACTCCCATACCAGTAAGTACGTGCTTAGCTTGAACTGCATTTCTATTGTGTTTATGTACATGTGGTTTTTAGTTCTAAACCCTTCAGAAGTAGGTTTCTGAGTCCTAGTGGCGATAGCAACATTATCAGTCGGAGTAACACAAGCGAGCAAGCAGAGACTAGTGAAGATTTACAGTTGTTCTATGAAGGCAGAGAAATATTACTAACCGTCACAATAGGAAGCAAGGGCCCAAATATCTCCTCTGTCATAATTGCTGAATCTTGGGGAACATCTAACAGCACTGTAGGAGATATTTTTCTGCGACCCAAGAAAAAAAATGTTAACATAAATCAAAGAACTTTCACTATTGTATCTGTACCTGCAAAAGTGTGATTAACAATCCTTACAGTTGCTCCTCATCAGCCTCGCCGCCGTGCACAATCTTGTCAGCAACTCGTTTTTCTTCCATCAAACCTTGCAATCTCTTGAATTGCTTCAAAGTCACAATACGAGACAAGTCTGCCGATTGCATAGGATCCTCCCCATAGAACCTTACCAAAACTCTTTTCAAAGAGGTCACCTGCCAACGATTTACATTTACTAAATGGATCAGAAATTGGAAGTTTAGTGGCTTTCTGCAAGAGATTTTATGTCTATAATGCTGATGGGTAAATATACCAGCTCTGGAGCGAGTGATTTAGTCGTTATGATGTAATCTGGAGAAATGCATGCTTGGCCATTGTTGCATCCCCATTTGCCAACCACAATCCTCTTAGCGGCAACCTAAGATGAAAATATAGGTTTTGTAATAACTGGAAAATGATAATTTTATTAAAGAACATGATAGAACACAGATGCATTTACATGAAGATCAACATTCGAATCCACAACAACAGGGGATTTGCCACCAAGCTCCAGAGCCACTGGGGTTAGATGCTTTGCGGCTGCTGCCATCACTATGCGTGCTACAGTTCCACTACCTGGAAAAGTTGATCAAAACATATACAAGTCCGAATCTCAAGACCAACGTACAGTTCAGCATCAAGGACTTCCGGATTATATTAGAAGAATCTCTATTTTCATAATAACTGTGTGATTGCCAATGCCTGTACTATTGTAAAATGAACATGTGTCATAGCATTCAGAGCCTGCGATGATCTTTATTCAATCAATTGTCTAAGTAAGAAAACAAAAAGAATCATGGAGCCATGAAATTCATAGGTCAATTATAGATTAAAGTATAAATATTTTTTATACCAAATAAACATCATTAGATTAATTACGAAATGCATTTTCACAATAAATTAATTTAGAGATATAAATGTGAATAATATTTAATAGAAATCTGGTCAAACGTGAAGCAGTTGAACTAGCACACATATTATAGTTGCATTCTTTTTAGGATGGAGGTAGCATTGTATTAAGAACTTGACCTGTGTAGAAGATCTTATCCCATCTCTGTTCCAATAGTGCGGTTGTTTCTGGAACGCCTCCCTCCACAACTTTAATACAGGAGTCATCAACATACTCGGGTAGCAGCTTTGCTAACACTGACGAGGTAGCTGGCGCTATTTCCGATGGCTTGAGAACAACAGCATTTCCAGCAGCGATTGCTCCAATGACTGGGTCGATAGAGAGTACTACAATGGACAAGTACAAATAATTAGTACTATTTCTTGATTTTCTTTCCTCTGTATTATCAAGGAAAAGGCTATTAGGCCAAAGATATTTTCTTCACAACATGCAAAGGAATTATATAAAAAAAGGTCAAAGCATGGATTCTTCTAGTGGCTGGCATTTGTGTTGAACACGAGCTGTGAATGAATGTTGAGATGTTGACTCGAAGCCAATTATGGCTTGTGACGTGCCGGAAAGAAACTGGTGGGTTGAGTACAG
Source organism: Microstegium vimineum (assembly GCA_022036555.1). NCBI lineage: Eukaryota > Viridiplantae > Streptophyta > Magnoliopsida > Poales > Poaceae > Microstegium > Microstegium vimineum. Next base: position 44,246,191 of record CM039133.1, read on the forward strand.
CTTGCTTTGTGGAAACTGAAAGATACGGAATATCACATCACATAATACAGCACCACCCTCAGAGCATGGGGCACGGAAGCATAAGAAATTCATGGCAGGATCTTCTGGGCTCCAACGCCATCAGAGCAAGGCTAATAATACAGACAACCCTTGGCGGTAAGGGTTGGCTGTAAGGATATCCTTACAGCCTTCTCTCAGCCCACTCATATAATGGTTCGTTCTTTACTATAGATATAGGGCTCACTTATCTCTCTTATAAATTTTCTTGTTATTGTGTCTGAGTTGACTGTAAGCTTACAGCCCACCTCTCCTCTCTCTCCTCCCCTCTCTCCTCCACCTCAGCATTTAGTCTTCTTGCAGCCAACCATAATACTTGCTCTCACGCAACAACAAACTGTTTAATAACTACCTTATCCCAAAACCGTTTGCATGTTAGAATTAAAGAAGAAGAAACAGTAGCCCAGACGGGCAAGTTATATATAAACAAAAAAAAACTTTTGCAGTTCTCTGTTAACGGAATTAGGGAAAGCCTCGATTCGAAAAGGAAAAAAAAGATTTTTTGCAGTTTAGAATCAACTTACTGAAGGGGTAGTTCCAGGCTGAGATGATGAGGACGACACCGAGGGGCTCCGGCACGATTTGAGCGGAGGACGGGAATGTAGTTATGGACGAAGGTACCTGAGCACGAATGAATGAATTCCAAAAGGTTAGCTCCGGACTAAAACAGCGAAACAGTGACCTTTTTCAGGCTGGATTTTGAGCTGGAGTTGCAGAGGTAGATAAATGAATACCTTTTCGGGCTTCATCCAGTTCTTGAGCCCCTTGAGCGCAAACTGGCACGACGACTTTGTCAATGATATCTGAGAAGGCACCAACGCACGCAGGTGAAGCAAGTTAGTAATGGTACACAGTACTAGTGCTAGGTTAGGATGAAATTAATCTTGATGCGACTACTCAGAAGTAAACAACCTCTCAGATTTAATTGACTCTCTCTTTTTTTTTTTTGCTCCTACAATGGTTCATGATTTGCTAATTCGAAGACAATTCAGCGTGAAATCATTGTCAGAAACAACTGTTGACAAGCACGTTTCAGCTGCACCGTTTTTGTTTTTCTACTATTACTAGCGGACAGTACATGATTAGCAAATTATAGTGGCAGGCAAGGTATGGTAGGTAAATTTTGCGGAACCGGAGGAACAGCAGGCTGAGGCTGTGTGAGACGCGGGAGGGAGACCGTGGAAGCAACGCCACCAAGAAGCAATTTACACGCAACGCAACGCAAGACTTTGCAGAGTGAGTCCCCACAGAGGATGAGAGCATGCTGAACACGGAATTATTGTCTGAGCTGAGAAAAAGCACCCAAAACACGGCGACAAGAAAGACAGTCCGCCGAAAGAGAAAAAGGGGTCGATGAGGATGATGACGAATTCGCAATTCAGAACAGTGGCCATGTCAGCTGGGATGGACGGAGTCCATGTCTATGATCTACCGTATCCGAGAAGAGAGGGGATCACATCGGAATCCAAGGCCTCGTCACTTTTCGATTGGATCACGAATTGGAATGAATGCCCAAGAGAGAGAGAGCGTGGAAATCCAAACAACAAACACTAAAAACCCAGAGGAATCGGAGAGCACGAAGCAGAGCACGAGTCGCGTGCTAGTAATGGATGGTATGGTGTCCCATAATCCTGTCCCCCACAACGAACAAGAACAATTAATAAGCATCGCCCGGGGGGAACAATCATGGCGCGGTGGAGAGGCTAGGTGAAGCAGTAGCAAGTACAGTACTAGTAGATATTGACAATTTAAAGTTTACCTCGTGGAGGTAGGACTCCATGTGCGGCTTGGCGAGGTCCTCGTGGAGCGCGGCGCTGATCTCGGCCTCCTTCTCGTCGATCATCCGGATGAGTCCCTTGAGCTGCGCCGCGCGCCACTCCGCCGGCCGCGTCCGCCCCGCCGCGAAGCTCGCGCGCAGCTCCCGCACCGCCTCCTCCGCCATCGGGTCTCCTTCCTTACTCCGGGTTCCCGGCGACGGCGACAGCGGGGAGCAGAGCAACGAGAAGAAGAGGAAGAAGGACGGGGGAATCGGATGGGACAGGGGAGAAGCTGGGGGAGTCCGGACGGTGGCGGTAGGAGCGACGCCTGGTGCGGCGGCGGTATATATATACAGACGCTCACCGGATGGATGGATGGATGGATTACCCAAAGGATTGGATTGGACTGTTCGTTTGGTTTGAAAAGTTCTCTCTCTCTTTCGCTTGCGTGGCCGCGAGCAATCCCTTGTTGATGTTGGACTTCGGAGGAGGAGGGACCGAGGGAGGGAGAAGAAGACGAAGAGGAGAGAGGAGAGGGGAGGTTAAATTAAAATCAAAATCAAATCTTTTTTCAGTCTCCTCCACTAGCGGGACTGCGGTGAGGGGGCATGGTGTCGTGATGTGCGCGTGGTGGGCGATGGGATCTGTTTGGACTTTGGGAGATTGCGCTTGATATTTTCCCCCTCCCTTAGGCTGTGTTTAGATCCAAATTTTTTTGGGTTTTGGGTACTGTAGCAATTTTGTTTTTATTTGATAATTAGTGTTTAATTATGGACTAATTAAGTTTAAAAGTTTCGTCTCGCGATTTCTCATCCAACTGTGCAATTAGTTTTTTTTTCGTCTACATTTAGTACTCCATGCATGTGCCGCAAGATTTGATGTGATGGGTACTATACAAAAATTTTTGGGAACTAAACGGGGCCTACATCCATCTTCTCCTATACTCTCCTACTGTACAATGCGTCACTTGGGAGATAACGTTGTAGACAAGCTTTGAATTAAACATTGGGAATATAAATCATCAATAATTTTAAGTTGTTGAGATTCTAAATGCGAAAATTATATGAATAGATTTGTCTTGAAAAATATTTTCATAAAAGTATACATATATCATTATTCTATAAATATGTTTATAAAAACAAGAGGTTAAAGTTGTGTTTAAGAGAACCGTGTCACTGTCCAAAACGTCATCTAATTACGATACGGAGGAAGTATACAGTTCTAGTCTAGTAGCGTAGTGAAAGGGACGGACACCCAAGTCCCGGCAAAGCAACGAGACATGATGACGTGGGTTTTCTCGCCGCTCGTCATCTGTCACGACCTCTCCCTCTCTTTCCTGGTGGCGTTTCCGGTTGGTGTACGACGTCTATCTAGTACCAGTATTATCGGTAAGTATAATAGTAATAGTCATAAACAAGATGATAGGGGTGTGTGTGGATGTGGATTAAACAAGTGAGTTGCCGGGGCGCACGACTGCGTAATTGTGACAGGCACGCGGCTCTGTGTTTGGATTGGGGTCGAGGTGAGATATCGTGGGTCCGACATGGATGGTCTTTTGTTTGGTTCGGGGTTGAGGTAAAACTGGGTCAACCCGGGAGGGAATATGCTTGTAGGTGAAGGTTCATCTGATCCCTCCAAATCGAGGGGGTCGTGCGGATTCACGTGGGTCGAGCTGCACGCGGGTGCGTGGGGAGCCAGGAGCGGGGCGCGGTCACCGGCGTGGGGTAGGGTAGGAGTGCCGCCAGTGCAGGACGCCTCCATGCCGGCTTCTCTGGCGCTAGCGTCGGGCCGAGCCCCGCTGCCCAGAACCTGCCCCCGTCCGCTGCTGAAAGGTCCTAGATGGCTAGAGGGGGGTGAATAGCCTATAAAAATTTCTACAAGTTACACTTAAGCAAGAGGTTAGTAAACTAGATGGCGATAAAGCAAAGTTGCACTAGCTCTAGAAAGAATAAAGCCAACCACCTATTCACAAGACTAATAATCATAAAATGTAAACCACACATAAGCTACACCATAGTAGGAAGATAGAACAAAATGAACTTGAGATGCTGCAGGAAATACCTGACCGGTACTACCGGTGCCTGTCGGGATTCACTAATAAACCAAGAAATTCACCTTGGATTTTAGATCCAACCTTTTTCCCACACTCCTTGAGGTTGTGGATGTTGATGTTGATGTTCCCTTGGCTTGAATCCTTACCAATTTGTAGATCGGGCCTTCCAAAACCTATGAATCAGGAGAGAGAAGAAGAACACGAAGAACAAGGATAGTCGAAGCTATCTCCACATCAACAAGCACACGAGACTCACGATTTATACCGAGGTTCGGCAACTCTACACTAGAGTTCCTACTCCTCGTTGTTGAGGTGACCACGAAGGTCGGAGTCTCTTTCACCTCCTTGTCTCTTCCTTGAGGCCCACACCAAGAGTGCCCAAGGTTTCCACTAAGATCGAATGAGGATTACAAACACTTTGTGTGCCCTCACAAAGAATCAAACCAAGAATCAATATGGGCAACACAAAGAACACCTAGCCGGCTAGGGTTTCAAGAACCCAAGAGTAACAAATGCAAATCCAAACCGGCTAGATGAGGAACCAAGTGCTCAAGTCTTGAATCGATGTTCCTGACTCTCTAATCTCACTTCTCTAGCTCAAGTATTGCAAGGGATTGAAGCCTAGAGCATGGAGGGAGAGAGGGGAGGAGTGCTTTGTGCTTGGGAGCCTTTTTCTCAGAGTTGGGGCAAGTTGGAATGAGTGGCTCACGACCAAAAGAGAAGGGGCGCGACCTTTATACTCGCTGCTCCAGATGCACTACCGGTACTTCCGATGGCTCACCGGTACTACTGGTGGCTGACCGGTACTACCGGTAGTTCAAAAGGGTGATGCCTTCGCATGTGAGAAAGTCCCACCGGTAGCTGACCGGTACTACCGGTCCTCCACCAGTAGTACCGGTGGGAGACCAGTACTACCGGTGGCACAACAGATAGCCACTAAGGAGCTCTTCTAAGTGCATGTGAGTGCAAGGTGTCTCTCAAACGCATAAGTTAAAGACATGAGCACTTTTATCCCATCTAACTAGATTAGAATGCACCCCTCTTGACAGTGCAGCATGCCCTATGACTCAAGTAAAGATAAAAGATATTTAACCAAAGAGTCGAGCCGCTATCCATCGAATGAAGCTTTAGATTGCTATAATCACCGAATATCATCATTGTATCTTCCAATGGTCTAACACCTTACGAATTCAATTTTGTCTACACACTTAGGCAAAAGGTTAGTCCAATAGGTTTCATCAATTAATCAAAACCAAATAAGGGCTTTCAGCTGCCTTCCCCGTCGTCATCCCCGCCTCTCCGAGTCCTGCTCGTCTCCAGCGCCACCTGCTCCTATCCGCTGCCTTCCCCGTTCCCGCCGCCGCTATGAGCGTTGCTCGTCCTAGCGCTGCCTTCCCCGTCCCCATCGAGCGCCCCCCCAATCCCGAGCTTTCTTCCCGTCCCCATTGAGCGCCCCCATCCCGAGCGTTGCGGGGAAGAAGAATATGGGCATGAGTGGCTGACATGTGGGTCCCTAATGTCAGCTAGTTCATTACTCCGTAGGTAGCAACACCTGAGAGTCGTCATCCATCTTATCCCATTTAATCCCTCCAACCAAACAAGAAACTAAGATCCCTATCTTTCTAACCATACATGGAATGAGTTCAACCCCACCCTGAAAACTGGAACGGGTTGTTGAACCCATTCCACATCAACCCCCAAGCCAAACACACGGTTACTGTTCCTGGTATGGGCGGGGCGGAGGCCGCGGGAGAGCCCCCATCCATTGCAATGCTGCAACGGTCCGCCAGCGACAGGACGGGTTTCGTTTGCGTGCCACTCATCAACAGCATGTGCCCCGGAACGTAGTACTGTAGTAGTATGTGATTGATTGAAGCCAAAACACACAGTATGGCGCACGGAGAGCCCCCGTGACGACCTGCTGGCTCAAAGGGCCCAGGACGACGATGCGGATGACGCCACGCACACACACACACACACGGGATGTCTTCATATTCTTGTTTGGCCTGACCCGTGCGTGCACACTGATCTGCTGGTCTCATCCGATCGATCCGTCGTGGCGTACTGGCGCGGGTTGTCGTCGTCAGCTGGTCACGTACAGGTGTAGTGCGCGTCCTCTCGCGTGGCCAGCCGCCGGATCAGCGTCATCGATCGCCCGGTTAGGGTTGCCGCGACGCCTGACGACCACGAGTACCACGAGTCGTACTTCTAGTAGACGGTTTGAAACGACCAATGGCGGATGGATTCTGTGTGTGACTCAATGCGTTAGCTTCTAGAAGGAAGGAAGGCGACGGCGAATCATGCATATGCATGCATGTAGAATGGCCGTTTTGTCTGGACGCTTGACCGCGCCATGCGCGGCCGGCAGCAGGGCAACCAGTCATCAGCAGTAAGCCTGTGCTTGACTCGCGGCCGAGGGTAGGGGAGATTGCCGGCCGGCACGTGGTCTTTGGTTCTGCCGCGCCTGCAGGAGACGACGCGGAGGAGTTAATGAACTCCTCACTTGCCCGTCCGGACGTCGCCCTTGTGTTGCGCCTGGCGGTCTGCCTCCCGTTCGTTCTCGTTCGCCGCTGCGGTTCCTATTCCTCCTCCGGCCCGAGATCCAGCTCCACGGCGGCGGCGGCGGCACAGCCGCACACAGGCAACACACACGCTGGACCTGGTGTCCTGGTCGCACCTGCACTGCCGCCAACCAGCCAGCCAGGTTCACGGGCGCAGAGAAGAGAAAAAGACAGACCCACCGGGGACCATGGTTGGTCCGTGGGGCAAGGGAAAAAACAGCAGGAGAAATCCGACGCGACGGACCCCCACCGCTGCGTTCCTGCGACGGACACGGCACACCCTTCCAGCGAGTGACGTGTGGCGTGCGTGACCTGACCTGACCTGACCCTCTCACTCTCCCGCAACGGCCCACCCACGTGATCCGGCCGGAGGGGTGGGGTGTGGACGGAATCTCGCATCCGCTTTTCCTGCCCGCCGGGGGACAGTAACAGTACTGTAGTTCGTTAACCGTGGGCCCCGAACGGCCACGGATGGGGTGCTGTGCAGTGCTGGGCCTGGGACGGAAAGAGTCGACGCCGACGGCGGACGAGGCGGAGCCCAAATAGATTCCCGAGTACCACGGGCCACGGCCCCCGGCCCCCTTCCCCTCTCGCGCGGGAAGACCCGACCACACACGTCACGTGCGCGCCGGCCAGACTTCCTATTCATGTATATGTGATCAAAACTCATATATCACATATATAGGGGGAGCTAATACTATTAAAGTTGGAATTTTCATTATATATATTCCTTTGTGAAAGGTTGTCATCAATTATCAAAAAGAGAAAGATTGAAAGCCATGTTTGATTTTGGTTAATTGATAAAATCTATGGACTAACCCTATTGCTAAGTGCATTATCAAGATAGGGTAATTCACCTTGACACATGGAGCCTAAATGATGATCATGTTGGATAAGTACTCCATGGACAAGGAAAAGATGGACTGGAAATGGCTCAAGACAAAGGTATATTCATAGAGCCATTTTCGGTTTAGTCATCAAGACACTATAGAGAGTGTGATCATATTTAGGATAGATAGTTGTACTATCAAGAAGGGAAAACTCGTATCGATTGCGGTTATCATGTTCCATTAGGTCATTTGCATTGCATCTAAAATGAACCTAAGTGACACAAGTATTAAATAAAATCCAAGAAAATATATTGTAAAGGCTAACACAGAGCACAAGGTTATGGAAGACATAGTGTTAGCACATGGAAGTTTGGAGAAGAAGAGGCAGCTCAGTTTGGAACGAGACAGAGCTCCGGACGCAGGTCCGAACTCTAGTGAAATGTGGTCCAGACCAATGGCGGTACATCCGGAGGCATACCCTAGCTGCAGTCTTCACTGGACAGAAGGTCCAAACGCTGATCGTAGTCCGGACGCTCAACTCCGGACGTGCATCCGGTGGTTTGGAGCTCTCTGGATGCTCTCTGATGAGGGTCCGGACGCTAAGTGCCGTCCGGACGTAGGACTCCGAACCACCATCCGGAGCTAAGGAGCTCTCTGGACTGGCTCTGTGTGGAGTCCAGACGCAGGCGCCTATGGTCTGGACTCACACTGTGTGCAGCGTCCGGAGACACATGGCAGGCTCTGATAAAGGCGCCAATGGCAGGATTTCAAATGACAGAGGGTATGGACGCATGGCCTATGTGTTGGGAATATGCCCTAGAGGTAATCATAGAGATGATGTATTCCTTGTATCCATGACATGTTATGAATATCCATTAAAGATAACTTGTATCGATTAGCAATTATGTGAATTGCTTGTGAAACTCTTTTACTTGTATGGTTATTATAAAAGTTGTCCCCGATCGGAGTTCGTGCAAGAAAGCACATGAATATTAGATCAGCACATTATTAGTTGATGACTATGTTTCACAAGTCATGGACATGAGATGTCAAACTAATAATGTGGGCACATGTAGGACATGGTGCTGGACAGACCTGGCATGAGATTGTCTCTATACACATCGTGTACGTTATGTCCTTAGACCTGAGATTGTAGTATGTACTCAAGATGTGAAACGACCTACCCTAGGACTACCAAACGCTACTCCGTGATTGGGTAGTTATAAAGGTAGCTTTCGAGTTTGTTAGGAAACATGCTGTGAGACATAGTCAATCAAGATGGAATTTGCCACTCTCCATATGAGAGAGATATCACTGGATCACTCAAATGATTAGATCATGAAATGCATGGCCGTGCTTGGGTTAAGTGTTTACCCACGAGCTGAACCAAATATCATGAGGCAAAGGAATAACATGTATATTGAATTGTGGTGGTTCGTCTGATAGAGTCGCACGCTTAAGGGGCTGGAAGCCTAATTCGGGTTGGACCCGAATTTGCCAATGGGCCTCCAACGGGGAGCTCATTAGGACGCCTATATAAGCAAGGGGTGGGCGCGGGGCGAGATACTCACATTCTTTGGCTGCCGCCGTCGCCCTCCCCACGCTCGCGCCCAATACTCCTCGCGGACCTAGCAGTCCACAGGCGTGACGCTTCTTCCCTGTACGTGTGGGATTCCTCGGAGGTGTTGAGACGAACCACGAGAAGGAGACGTTGAGACGGACGACCTCGCAACTGCACGGCACTGCTGCGATGTGCACGACTACATCAAGTCGCTTCCGCTGCACCTGCGCGTCTAGTGGTAACCCTGTGATCTATAACTAGCACTAGTTCCTGGTTTATGGGGTAGAAAAATTTTGTTTTCTGGCTAGCGTAGCAACCTCATAACCCTACACTATGGTCTGGACCCCCCATGAAGTAGCATCCGGAGCCACGCAGGAAAGTGTGGAGTTGGGGCAAAACGGCTAGTTGTTTGAGAGTGGCTATAAATATGTTTTGACCGGCCCTTGGGCATCTCCCTTGCACCTCCCATTCATTTTGACATACTTGTGTTTGCTTGAGAAAGCCTCCAACTCATCTCTCTTTGCTTCAATTGCATTCTTGTGAGAGTTTGAGTGATCCAAGTACTTGATCATTGCATTGCATCTTAGTGACACTTGGTCATCGTCATCGCCTCGGGATTTCTTGTTATTCTTGGTGTTTGCCAACACCTAGACAGCTTGGGCGATTGAGGAAGCTCCGACGTATTTGGTGATTGTTTGCGGCCGGCTTCGACAATTGTGAGAGGGCTTGTACCCACCTCAGAGGAGCGTCAAAGGGTAACTCTAGTGGATTGCTCGTGTCATTGAGTTACTCTCATTTGGGTGGATTCTTGTGGCGCTCGAGTTAGTGGGCTAGGCTTATGAAATGCCTATTAGCCACCGAATAACCATTTGAGTAGTCGACACAACGGGGACTAGCTTGGTGGCAACCAAGTGAACCTCGAGAGAAAAATCGTGTGTCAATTTGTCTCTCGGCTACTCATTGGTATTCATTGTGATTGGTTATCTACATTGACATCCATACATCACAAGGCATCGGTATAACAATCATCTTCTCTCTTGTATTTATCTTCCTTCTTATCTTGTCTAGTTAGCTTGCTAGTTAGCTTAGTTTGTTAGTTGTTCTTGCTAGCTCAAGTTAAGTGTCTTAGGTTCTTGCTATTGTTTGATAGGCACTTAATCAACTAGAATTGCATTGGATAGGTGGCTTTGCACCCCAAGTAGAGCTAGAGCAAAAAGTTTCGCTTAAGTGTTATCTAACCTTTGCCCTAATGGTTTGTAGATTTTTTATTAGGATATTCACCCCCCTCTAGCTATCTAGGACCTTTCACCGGCACTGTCGGACCGCAGCACTGTCGCTCTGGGGAGCAGCACTGCAGCTCTTCCCAAAAATGCTCCAAATGAAAAACTATTTTGCAGGGAGTCTAGGCAAGGTATGAGAGGATGTTTCGTGGAATTTGAGCACTTGGTTGCACATTTAAGCTTGTGCATTGTATCCTCCTTTATAGTACAGCCTTTCCTAAACTTAAATTCAAAACATCAAATAATTTAAATGTCTTTGAGTTGGTCACCGTATCCTTTGATAATTTGGGGCTGCACCATTGAATGTATTGTCCTCATTCTTATTATACCTTAAGCATGTGTTTGCAATCATCCTTATCTCATCTCTTTGAGCAAACACACCTTAGAGCTTGTGACTTGAATCTTTCAACACATATGAGTTCAGCCCATGGCTTCAAGTCACTACCACTAATAAATTGATCCTCAACATAATATGATTCCTCATAGCTTGATTAGTACTTCGACTCAATGCAAGTACTCTCTTCTTCACCTTAGCCATAGTACCTCGGTCTCTTTGACCTTCACCTTTGCTTAGTACCTTGAAGTCCTTTCCTTGCTATATTCACCCTATCAAGTCATACTTAAGTCACATCATATTAAACACTGATTGAAAACCATTTCTATAATATTGTGATCCTTGCTTGAATATCTTGTAGATATGAGTGTTGAGATCAATCAAGCTTTGATATGTGAGACTCCACATAAATATGGTCAAGCCAATTCACAATTCCTTAGATCCTCCTTATTTTGGCTTGACACTCCTATCACTCACTTCAATCTCTATCTTCAAACTTCTAGCTTGATCATATTAATGTAAAGTGATTCTCCAAATCTTTGTCCATACAAGCAAACTAAAGTAGAGACCATCTTATATCCAATATACATTGTCTCCTTTGTCATTTGACCTTTGCTTGGTGTTTTCTCACTAATGCACTATTGATTCATTATTCAATCCTTGATCAACACTAGTCCACTATCCAACTCTTCTTGTTCATGCAAAGCAAGCCAATATAGAGACCAATCCATAACTATCAACGCATGTCTCATTTACCATTTGTCAAGTATGCTTGCTTTCACATGATACTATGATATCCCACAACATAGAGGCCATTTCATTTATTCCATTTGTATTGTTGTCTTTTGCTTGAACTAGATTATTCCCATGATCTTCTAATACAACAATACACAATTTGACCTTCATTTTAACACTGTGTGGAATACTATTAAGTTTGTTTTTCTTGTTGAACCTTCGATACACTTAGCAAACTCGTTAGACCTTTAATTGTGTTGTCATTCAATTAAGCAAAACCCACTAAAGGGCTAGATGCACTTTCAATCTCCCCCTTTTTGGTAATTGATGAAAACACAATTAAAGCTTACAAGAGATTGATAAATGATAATATTTTGGATCCTATGATATAATGAGCTTCCCCTAAATGTGTGCATTGAAGGGAATTCAAATTTGGCCTCAAGTGCGAAATTCACATATTTAAGAAGAAGTGTGAGAACTCTCCTATACCATAGCATCTGTGGGGTACAAGGTGTCATCAAGATAAAAGTGATGCTCATGACAGGTATACAAATCAGAGATAATAAATACTAAAATTACACTGGGCGGCACTACCGCTCGGAGAGCGGCACTTCCGCACCTGTGACAGTCAGCACAACTATCCTTGCACACACAACATATTTCTCCCCTTTACATATCAATATTTCTTTATACCCCTTACACTTTTAATATTTCTCCCCCTTTAGCATTAATCTCCAAAAAGGATCTCTCTACCAGAAGGAAGAAAACATGGTAGACAAGTGAGGGCAAGAGGTAGGTAGAAGTTTTAGCATGTATGATTTTACTTTTATGTTTGCTATCAAACAAAGTATGCAATAAATGAAGTCAAGATTCTTGAGAAGTTAGCATATTTAGCTCATACCTCACTTAAATGACATTTTCTAACATGAGCCAAACTCACGCCATCACCACAAGAGGTATCAACCAAATATCTAACTCATTCTCTAATCGTCACCACAAGAACAAACTTATGGTGTGGCTCAAATTATTGCATACACATGCACACACTAGCATGTAAGGGCCTAGATGCACAAAGGTAATACAAGAGTTCATGGAGTGACATACCTTTGTTGTAAGCCTCATAATCTCCATCATGATGATTAATATGAATTTAGTGCTTTGATGGGCTTGGCACTTGTTCAAGCAAAAATATCTCATTTGTGCCCATCTCTCATCACCATCTTCAAGGAGAAATCACAAACTTGTGCTTGATATCAATTGAAAGTCCATAGCTAGCTCTTGTTGTAATTTTGAGATACCAATTGAAGACATATTTCTTAATATACCAAATTGAAAGATTGTCTATCAATATCAATTGAAATATGATCTTCATAGTATGACACCAATTGAAGGAATCTTCCCAAGTGGGTACCAATTGGAATGGCTGTTTGTATCACATCATATCACATAGATGTCTCCTAATAAAGGCTTACAAAAACAAGAAATGACATTAAATTACACAAGCTAGAGTTTCACAACTAGTGACCATTTTGGATGTGAAAGGTATGTAGATCACTAATTGCAAAACCTCATAACATAGACTAAGTTCCCCCTTGCATACATATATATGTCGAAGACACGAACATAAGCACTTTTGGTCATTTAAGCCCAAACAAGGGAATTTAAGCTATATTATGGAGAGTAGCTACTTGAGAGATAATATTGCAATCCAAATAAATATGAGAGACAACTTTTACCAATTTGAATTGAGTTAGGGTAGCATACTCATGAGAAACCCATTCTCATCGGGAGACTATACAAATTCACTAGAAGAAAAAGGTTAGCCTCAAAAGACACAAAACATAGAATGAGCTCCCCCTTAATATATGCATCAAGTACTCGAATTACTTGTGAAATGCATTTAGTTCGGTTTAAGAGTCTAGAGGAGTTCATCCTATATCTTGGTCAAGGCATGATAAGATTGCAACAATTGAACTTATGCCAACGAGAACATACCACCACCAAGGTAGATATATCACCATATTAATATGACCATCATAAGTGAGAATTGATGATTTGGATGGCCATAGTTATCATTTGAAGAAATATGGTCAAATAGAGCTTTCATGATCATCCAAGATCCATATTAGGTTCCTAGTTATTTCTTTACCTAAAGCAACTCACATAGAGAGAAAAAAGGTAAAATTCATAAAACTTGCAAATTGTGAACTAGGAGTTACCACTTTTATTGATAAGATCCTGGGTAATCAATGAGATGGATCATGAGCACTTGAAGAGCTATAGAGTGGAGAACTAACAATGAAAGTTCACAAATTAATTATTTCTCTCCAACCCATTTACAGTTGGTTCCACCAAGGATTGGGGCATTCAACACTAAACCAAAAGCTCTTGGTTTATAAAGACCAAGACTTGGAATGGATGTGAAGGAGCCAGAGAATCCAAAGGAACCATCCATTCTTCTTTCTCTAATGTGTGAGACAACAAGAGGTCATTAGTACCACAAGAACTAGTTTCTCATTTGGATGCTCTCTGTGTTGGGTCTGGATGGGGCGAGTGATGGTCCGGAGGTGGATTGTTTCTCGCGTCCGAAGCCACGTGGCGAGCAGTGGTGCGCGCGGGAAAGAGCCGTTTGAATCGGTAGGCGACCGGACGCATAGCCGATGGTCCGGACGGCACGTTGCGCACGTCCGGAGGCTACGTCCAGAGAAGGAAACAAAGGAGTTGTTTGGTCTGGTTAAGGGCGTCCGTACGTTGTTGATGGTCCGGACCCCAACTGTTGCTTGCGTCCGGAGGTACGCATAAAAGAGGAAAATGAGTGGAAAACGGCTAGTTGTGAGTGGAGGCTATATAAGGTGATATGGCCGGCCCTTTGGGACACCTCTTGCATATTCTCATCACCCACACACTTGTGCTCATTTGTGAGAAGCTCCACCACTCATCACATTGATACACTTGCTAATTTCATGAGAGATTGAGTGAATCAAGTGCATTGCTCTTTTATTTCATTCTAGTGGCACTTGGTGATCTTTGTCATCACGGAGCTCTTGTTATTCTTGGAGGTTGCCACCTCCTAGACGGCTTGGTGCGACGAGGATCGTTGAGCGGAGGAAGGTGATTGTCTCCGGCTCCGATCGGTAGATTGTGAAGGGTTCTTGAACCTACCCCGCGGGAGTTCGCGAAAGGTATCTCTAGTGGATTCCGTGTAGCTTGGGGATCCCCATCTTGTGTTGGTTGTGCGGCACCCGGTGACGGGTTTTGCTTGTGATTGCCAATTAGCGCGTGAACTCCAAGTGGGTGTATCGCTACAACGAGGAGTAGCTTGTTGGCAAACAAGTGAACCTTGGTAAAAAATCTTGTGTCACATTGTCTTTCACCAAGGATTCATATTGTGATTGGTTATCTATTGGCTCATCTCATCGCGGCGGTATAACCTTCGTAACTCTAGCTTTGTATTACATTCTTACCTTCTTGCAAAGTAGAGTAACTTAGCTCTTTTAGCTTGTGTAGGTTTGTTTAGAGCTTTCTAGGGTGCTAGCTAGTTGTGTTCTATTGTTGCTATCTTACTAGTAACTAGAATTGGTAGGTGGCTTGCCTAACCATAGAGCTAGAGCAAACTTGCTTAAGTTGTGTTTTATTTCTAACAAGTTTGCTTAAGTGTTATTGTAGAATTTTTAATAGGATATTCACCCCCTAGCCATTCCTAGACCTTTCAAGTGGTATCAAAGCTAGTACACCATATTTCAAAGGCTTAACATCCCACAGTGTTAAAATGGCTCATATCAACAACACCAAGAGGACACCTAAGTTCGATGCCACCAATTATAGCTATTGGAAGGCCTTGATGACCAACTATCTTAAATCAATCAACCGGAAAATATGGTTGGTGGTCGACAAGAAGTTTGAGGTGGTGAATGAAGAGGCACCCACCCCGGCCGAAGAGGAGAAGATCCAAAACAATGATATTTCCTTGAGTGCAATACATGAGGCAATCTCCAAGGAAGTTTTTGAGCAAATCAAGAACTTGGAGAGTGCTCATGAGGCATGGAAGAATCTAGAAGAGTCTTATGAAGGGAGCAAAGGCCTACATCTTGAAAGAGAAATTTGCAAGCTTCAAGATGAAGGAAGATGAGAATGTGTCCGAGATGTTCAATAGGCTTGAGGTGTATGTCAATGACCTCAAGTCACTTGGTGAGAATGTGGAGAACAAGGACTTCTCCTTCAAATTTTTGAGGAGTCTTCCCTCAAGATTTGAGATGCTAGTCACTCTATTGGTGAGGAGTGGATTGGACACTATGACACCAAACCAAGTTCTTGGTGAGGTGATTACCGATGACACCTTTAGAGAAGACAAGGACAAGATTATAGAGAACAAGGAGAAGAAGGATGAGAAGAAGAATAGTGTGGCATTCAAAGCCACATCATCATCAAATGGCAAAGCAAAATGTGATGAATCAAGAAATGATGAGTGCTCAAGCAATAGTGATGATGATGAAGAAGAGATAGCCCTATTTGTCAAGAAATTTGGCAAGTTCATGAAGAAGAAGGGCTATAGAGCTAGAAGGAAGAAGAACTACTTCAAGAGCAAAAACAATGACAAGAGATGTTTCAAGTGCAATAGCAAGGATCATTTCATTTCGGATTGCCCTCATCATAGTGACAATGAAGATGAGAAGAAGGGTAAGAAGAAAGAGAAGAAAGAGAACAAGATGACTCTCAAGAAGAACAAGAAAGGAGGCTCATATGTTGTCACTTAGGATAGTGATTCCTCAAGTGATGATGACTCAAGTGATGAAGAGAAGAGATCAAGCAAGAAGAAGGCTCTTGCAAGCTTTGCTATGAAGAACAAGATCTCTCTCTTTGACACTCCATCGGCATGCTTCATGGCTAAGGCCACTAAGGTACAATCCGATGATGAGTGTGATTATAGTGATGATGATGATGATGATGATGATGAACCCACTAAATATGAATTAATTGACATGTTGAAAGATGCTAAGACTCATTTTGACATCAAGAGAAAGGAGTGAAAAGCATTGCAAAAAGAGCTTCAAGCTCTCAAGCAATCCTTTGATGAGCTTAATCTTTCTCATGAGAGGCTAGAGGTAGCCCATGAAAAGCTTGGCAAAGCTCACTCTAAGCTTGAAAAGGCTCACTCATCTCTTGTTGAGCAAAACGAGAAAGAGCATGTTTCAACAAGTAACATGGGATCAACTTGTGATATAATCAATGAATCATTCTATGAACCCATCATCATCACCCCAACTAACCCTTCTTGTAGCACTTCTAACTCTACCTCTTCTACTAGTGATGACTTCACTTGTGATGCTTCACTAATAGTTGAGAATGAGACCCTTAAGAAAGAGGTTGGTAAGCTCACTCTAGCATTAGGTAATACCTATGGTGGAGACGCCTGCTTGCTTAAGTGCTTGGGTAGCCAAAGGTTCTCTCTTTGCAAAGAGGGATTAGGCTATACCCCCAAGAGAGGCAAGGCGGCCTTTGCAACTCCAAAGCCTCGCTTTGTGAAGAGTAATGACCGGTTTTGCTCTAGTTGCAAGCAAGTAGGGCATGATGAGCATTATTGCAAACTAAACCAAAGCAAGATAAAATTTACACATGCATCTATTCGTTTTGATTCTAGTTATATGCTTACCAAGGGCAAGAAAGGTGTGACAGCTAAGTACATGGGTACACCCAATGAGAGCTCAAAGAAGAAAGCTATTTGAGTACCTAAGTCCTTAGTCACTAACTTTGGAGGACCCAAGCAAGTATGAGTACCTAAGAAGAATTGAATTATTTTGTAGGTCAATTATAAAGTCGGAGGGAGGCATTGGGTGCTTGATAGTGAGTGCACTCAACATATGACCAGAGATTCAAGAATGTTCAACTCTATCAAGCAAAATGATTGCAATGGGATTGAATCTATCACATTTGGTGACAATGGCAAAGACAAGGTCAAAGGGCTTGGTAAGATTGCTATATCAAATGACATGAGCATATCCAATGTGTTGCTAGTAGAAAGCTTGAACTTTAACTTTCTATATGTAGCTCAACTTTGAGATCTTAGTTTCAAATACATCTTTGGAGTTGATGGTGGCTTGCCTAACCATAGAGCTAGAGCAAACTTGCTTAAGCTGTGTTTTATTCTAACAAGTTTGCTTAAGTGTTATTGTAGAATTTTTAATAGGCTATTCACCCCCCTCTAGCCATTCCTAGACCTTTCAGTGGCAGTGAATGAAAATCAAAGCCTTTGCTTTATCGTAGCTAGATGCATTTTTTCTTTGATCGCATCACCAAGCCTATTGGCATTCAAGTGAGTTTTAACATCTAGCACCCATGACAGATAATTCTTGCTCGAAATATCCAAATCTGTGAAATCAAACTTGGCAAGATTTGACATAGTAAACTATAAAATATATAGATTGCTAATTCAAACAATGATACAAGAATAAAATATAGAAACATATACAAAGAGTAATGTCTTACCATAAAAAAAATATTATGATCAATATAAAGTTTCTTACCTAGTTCTTAATAGTTTTTAGAGATAGATGTGCTGATAACGTGTTATATAATAAATAGTTTCACTATCAAGAATATGTATGTAAGAATATGTAGAATAAAAGTAGAGAGGATGAAAATGAGTTGTTCTCTTTTCTCGTATCTCCTTTACAATACATAAGCCCTCCTATATATATAGCTTCATATGATAAATAGAGTTAAAAGAATTAATACTAGGATAGTTACAACATTGAATCATGAAAGTTGTAACTTTGATGGTATAGAGATTATAAACATCCACATTAATATTTCACTAGCAAATATATCCGTGCATTGCAATGAGAATTGTTTTTTCTTTCTCGTGTTTGATGTTATCGCCGACCCATGCACAATCTATAATAAGATTCATATGTGAAAATATCTTACTTGTTTGGTTATATATGCTTAATTATGACTTTTAACATGGTGTTCTTTTGGTTTTAATTTGAAGCTCTGTTGTTTTTCTATTAGGACCGACGTGGGATTGTTTATTTTTTCTTCTTATTATCCTTTTTATATTTGGAGGAAATAAGATTTAGATATTTGGACTACAATTAGAACTCCTAGTTTTGTCTTTGTTTTCTATTAGTACCAACGCAGGATTGCTTAATTTCTCTTATTATCTTTTTTATATTTATATTTCGAGGAAATAAGATTTAGAGCTCTATTTGGACTACAATTAGAACCCCAAGCTTTTAAGGTTATATTAAGAAATCGTGCTAAAGAAGAGTTATTCTAGCTATATAAACACATGTTATATATAAGTCCGGATATAAGAAACTCTCCCTTGTCTAGTAGTTAGAGAGATATGGACCACAAAATGGATGGACGAAAAAATGAGGCTAGAATTTTGCATTTATTATTGAGTAGTAAGATAGAAGATAGACATAGATAGTCCCTCTACGGCCATTCTTTTTCTGGGGAGATTTAACTTTTTACTATTATAACGATTGGCCACTCTCCGGATCTCACCTTAAGAATGACTCATACAAATTTGTCATCCTTAGAACGAAACTCTTACAATTTTGCCAAAAATGCGTACGTGGCCTGCCACATCACGGTGCTAGCGTGGAGGTGCACTGCAAAAAGATGAGGTTGCCCCTGCCCTCCTTCTCTCTCTCCCTCCCTGATAGTTGGGTCCCACATCTCCCTCTCACTACCACGTGGGTCCCACCCGTCAATTTCATCTCCAACCTCCAGCAGAGGAGAGGGAGAGAGCAGAGAGCGCTGTTGGGGCGGAGCTCACCCACGGCTGTGCCTCCCGTGCCGCCGGGGTGGAGCTTGCCCGCAGCCGGGGCTGAGACGAAGCTCGCCCGCGCCGCCAGGCGGACCTCGCCGTCGTTGCTCCCACGGCGCCTCGCCCGTAGCCGTTGCCCCCGCGGCGCCGAGGCGCACCTCGCCCATTGCCGGGGGCTCCCGCACCGCCGGGCCGAGCTCTCCCGCGGCCGGGGCTCCCGCGTGCATGCTGGGGCGGAGCTCCCGCGCTGCCAGGGCCGAGCTCGCCCGCTGCCGGCGCTCTCTGCTCTCTCCCTCTCCTCTGCTCTCCTCTGCTGGAGTTTGGGGATGAAGCTGACGGGTGGGACCCACGTGGCAGTGAGAGAGAAATGGGTCGGGAGGAGCATCTGAGTCGGCCCGGCTGGGTTCGCGCGAGGGTAGGGGTAGCCGTAGTCTTTTGCCACCCCCATGCTGACTCGGATCGAACCAGGAACATCGTATTTTCTTTCGTTGATGTTCATGTTCAATTGATGGGTCATAGGTTAAATTCCTTGACCTATCCTATTGCTATGAAATGATTGTTTTTCCTCTGTTTAACTCCTCCATCTGTATACCTTTTTAGCCTTGCTGTATTTTGCACAATTATTTTTCAGCGATGTAGCCCTGTATGAGATTGCTCTCATATACATAAATACTTTAACTGACACAATTAATGTATGTAGATGCAATATCTTGTCTCATATATGGTTTGCCTTTTCATGTCTTATTAAAACACTCCTTTGTACTTTCCATATGCTAATTGTCTCTCTGATGGATCAATTTTATATTCTAACTATGACAGAGATGATGGTTTGAATTTACTCTTGGAAATGTCCAAGTGATAAAAGGTTATTGTCCTTCCCTATAACAGAAAAACTAACTTTCTACGCTTATCTCTGGTCCAGTATCCGTTCTAAACTATATAGGGCTACAAGCATGTTTCTGTTCGTTCGCTCGGGAAATAATAGAGTCACGCTCGATGGGAAGGTGCTGAAGTGAACCTTGATTCACAGGTTTGGATCAATTTCCTTTGACCCCATTGCGTTTTTGCCATTATTGTTTTTCCATTTGATAACACATTTTACATTTTCATTGTTTATACAAGAACAAAGCTCACTGCTATTATTTTCTCAAATAATGACAGTCATATTCTAGTGGCAAAGATACTACCCCACACGTGTCTCTCTGACTTGTCAGCACTGATGTTGTCAAAGGAAAGCTTAACCTCATTGATTTGGCTGGTACATCTCATTGGAAGTCTTTATTGAGCCACACATGATTAAGCTGTATCCCTCTACTTGAACTCGTGTTGTGCTTGATTGTTGTTTCTAGGTAGTGAAGACAACAGAAGGACTTTGAATGAGGGCATCCGCCTTCAAGAAAGCTCTAAGATCAACCAGTCACTATTTGCATTGTCCAATATATTTTCAGCTCTAAACAAGAATGAGCACCGAATTCCCTATAGAGAGAGTAAACTGACCCGCATACTTCGAGATTCTCTAGGAGGCAGTAGCCGTACTGTGATGATAGCTTGCCTGGTGATTTTTCTCAATCTTTTTTTCTTATGGATGTCTCATATTGTAGAGGTTGGCTAATTGTTTTTTGTTGTTTTCAGAATCCTGCAGAATACCAGGAGTCAGCCAACACAGTAAGTCTGGCTGCTCGTTCATGCCATATTGAGACTTTCACCAGTTCAAGCAAGCAAGAAACTCCCAAGGTCAAGGTTGACATGAAAGCCAAATTACGAACATGGTTGGAATCATAGGGGAAAACAAAGAGCATCCAAAGAATGGATGGTCTTTTGTCCCCAATTGCCAACAAGACTCTATTGTTTATGAGCCATATGAAGCAACCAACATCTTTCAGAATTTCTTGTAGAGCTAAGGCAATTAATCAGGATGGTGGTAAAATCAAGAAGTTAGTACTTTTTTATCATTTCCTCTTTATATATATTACATGGAACCATACATAGTTCTTATTTCTTTGTCTTCTCCTGCACATGATATTTTTTGATCCAGAAATCCATGTTCCCACTAAAAATATACCACGAGAGCACAGGCAGACAGATGTAAATACACCAAAGAAAGGTACTTTATAAAACTTCAGGAGTATTATATCTGTGAAATAGTGGTTACAAAATATGAAAAGTTAGTTGAAATTTACTCAGAACTACCTCTGAGATTTTTTACCTGTGTTTTCATGTGTGAATCTGATGTCTAAAGGCCTCGAGATTTTTTACCTGTGTTTTCATGTGCGAATCTGATGTCTAAAGTCTTATGTAGTGGTGCTTCCTTCAGTTACTCAATGCCATGAAAAATATGAAGCTTCTCTCAGGAAAGCTCTTTCTCCAATTTCTTCAAACATGGTGCCTGTGAAGCAGCAAATATCTGATAATGGCAATTGTCCCATTTTATTGGAGTCCCAAACTCCAATAGAAACATGTAACATAGTCGAGGAGGCTCCTGGTGCAACACCACTAGAGAGATTTAATGCGCTACAGTCTAACCTAAAGGTTCGTATGGTTCCCCTTCTCATTCTATAGACAAGATATTTGCTACTTTAATATTTATCAGTTGACATTATGAATTTTTAGGAAGCTCTTGTTCAGCAGTACCTTGAAGTTTTAAATGTTGCAAACAAGTAAGTCCAAATTCTACAATCTTTTTTTGTTGGCACCCCAGTTCCAGATTTTTATTGAACTTAGCTTTATTTGATTGATGCGTAAAGTGGCTGATGCTGTACGTATTGCTGAAAACTGATGCCTAACTATTGCAATATAGTGCAATATAGTGCCACTTAAATATGCATGTTTTGTTTTAAAAAAAACCTATCACCTTTTAACATGAATCACAGATGCCTAACTACTGCAATATAGTGCCACTTCCATATACAAGATAGTGTCGTGGCTTCCTCCATCAAACTGATGGGTTTGCTATATAGCTTCAGAACAATAGAAGTGTGCTTTGCAAGCAACAAGTGAAGAAAATGGCAGTAATAAAATACAATCTGAAAAGATGCACGAAGGTAATACCTATCGACCACTTGATGTTAAATCAAAGATAAGCCTTTAGAATAGATATATGTTAGTACCTTGGGAAAAGCTTTTGGTTTAAACGCAAAAACCTGGTCCACTAATATTATATGGAATGAAAGTGGCCAAAGTAGCAGATACTGCAGCTAAAGGACATGGGGCCATGGGGGTATGCACAGACGGAATGGAAATGCTAGAAAATATCATTACTCAAGAAAACACCTTAAATGGCAACTGAAAATTGATCTGCACATTTTTATTACAAAAGACAGGAGGTTTTCTCTCTTTTGTTCAGGCCAAGCAAATTCTAATGCTTGAACTCTGAATTGATACTTATATATCCGTTGAGATTTATTTTGGATGTGCTATTTGCCCCTCTGACCAAACTCTGAATTGATTCCTCTATTACATGTTTCTATCAGTTATATTAGAAAAATGGTAACCTTTTTAAATGTGATTCTCTCATTGTCAGTTTTATTAGCTAACATTGTTGATTTATGGTTTCCCATGATATGTTCTTCTTTGGCACAACCCATCATCCTTGATGAGGATTATCATCTATGAAAAGCTTCCTCTGTTCAAAAGGGATTGTATCCCTGAAAGTATTGTGTATGCACGCAGAGTCAAGGCCAGGGTTTCTTTGAGATCACTCGTGATGTTTTCTCTATGTTGATCCCTGAAAGTATGGAACTAAAATTATCTCCCTGTGATTTTTATCATTTAAAATTGGTTAGGTTAATATGAAGATAAATATTATGGTACAATTGTTTATGCTTTTGTCATCTCCCTACAGCACCCACCGTTTTTATAAGGTCTCTCGTACGGTGAAAAAGTCTCGTGTATAATGTAGATGTAGTAGCATCAAGTCTGTACTGTGGCGTTTCAGTTCATTCCTTGTATGCCATGAGTTTCAGAGTTTGATTTGGATGCTTGGGGCATTAGTCCATAGGCTCAGTGCACATTGTGTATCGTAAACTGATGTCATTAAATTAATTTACAGGGTAGCTACATTGCTTTCACTGTATTGTACAGGTTCTATGACGTTGTTCTTGGCAAGTGCTAGAGCAGGTACATTTTTATTTTATTTTATTGTTAAAATTATCATGTAGTTCCCCTACTGCCACTGCCACTGCCAGAATTGAGATTTCGTTTCCTTTCTCACTATGGCAAAAAGGTTGTGTTCTTTATCGTGGGTTGAACCGTTAGCACCTAACTATACTATGGATCAATTTGAATGCTTGTTCTGCATAAACAAATGTTTGGATTAGTTGCCTAGATGTTTCAGATGAATTGTATATTTTGTTAACTACAACTTCATACCAGGCTGGTTGCCCGCGTTGACTTGGCCCATAGGCCGGCACCTGATGGTGGCACGGGTGGGAGTGAAGGAGTCCATTGGGTTGCAGGAGTTTGAGTGGGATTTGGTGGCCGGGGTGCTGATGGGTTCATGACTCAACATTTAACCTTGTGCAACAATTATCTTAACATATGACCTTTAAGAATTGCCAATATTTTCTTTTATATAATTATTCCATTGTATTTTATATACCATGACCATGATCCACGTCTTATTTTATATACCATGACCATGATTCCAATTATATATTTGGTTGTATGGCATTTAGTGGAGTTGCAATGTAATTGTTCAAAAAGAAAAATATCAGAATGTAATTTGAGAGAGTATGGGTTTGTGAAATACATTATGTGGGGAGACATAACATTCTTCTTTTTGTTTTTGAAGATATTTAAATCAATGTCACTAAAAAGGATTTCCCAAATCATATGACTGGTTTGTATTGTGATGCGTTGAGCTGTAATGATAAATCTTTTACGCAGGGTAACTATCTTTTGGTTGTATATATTTTAGCTCTAATTTAGATATATTCGAATGTTAGGATAGCGTTAACACGAGCATTATATTAGTAACTATAAAAAAAATTAAATTCTCCATTTTTCTGTCATCAATCTCTCGCCCGCAAGTAGGACCCGACTTCGGGAGGCTTTTACCTGTATAACCTTAAAAGTGGCCTCTCATCCGACTTCGGCCCTCCCGCATCCCAGCCCGAGCCACAAGTGGCCTCTCCTTGCCGGAGCTTCCGTCCGCGTCCGAGCGGAGGAGGTTGTCTCCGCCCGCTCCCCGCGCCTCCCGCCGGAGATCTCGCTCGCGCCGGGGTGGTCGCCTTCCCTATCCATCACGCTTCCGGTGTTCCCGTGCCCAGGAAATCGCGAAACCCTAGCCCCCTTCTCGCTCCCCACCACCCCCATGCCTCCCCGTCTCTTACGGCGCCGCCGAAGCCGCCGCCTCCGCGGTCAAGAGTCTGGTGAAGAATGCACCCGCTCGTCGTATGTCCGTTTCCCCTTATCATGCGTCTTCTATTTTGGCAAGATAGAGATGTATCGAAATCAAATAGTTTCTCTTGTGTATCGGTTGCCCATATCGAAATCGAATAGTTCCTCCTGTTTATCGTTTAGATTAGATAGATTCCTATGTTTCAGTGGGATTCTTTTTTTTTCTATCAACTTTCGATAAACATGATGATAATATGTTTAGGTGCCGGGAGGACAAGGAGCATGAGGCTAAGCCTGCATCTGTACAGACGCAGTCTGAGGCATTAAATCAGGTGTCTGAACTATCAGAACACTGCCTTTCCTCGTCTCCTGTGTCATGCATATGGGAGCGGCTGTGGCGTGAATGGGGACGCCGATTTTGTATCAGGCTCGATCTTCAGGGATGTTTCCATACATATCCTGATGTGGGTGGGCCATTTCAGAGCTTACCGGAAACCTACGAGGCTATTGATCGCTATCTCGAGGTCCGCCGGGATCCAAAGGTGTAAGTGTCTCACCTGCGTTACGGATTTGGATTTTCCCCTATTATGCATGTATGCTTGCAGTTGATTATATTAAAAAAGAGCTATGCAGCCACATTCTTCAATGGCATAGATCACAGAAGATAATCACAGTTTTTTTAAAAAAATATGGCCAAACTAAGTTAATCTAAGATTGAAAAATATCAGCATATATTTCTTAATCTAGAATCCTCTTTTTGGGACCACCTAAAGTTAACGAGAGCATTTTGTAACTTTATTTGACAGTTGTTCAAATAGTGCAAAAGATCATACTACCGCTTTGCTTAAAAATTGACAAAGCAAACATAGATGCTATAGTATCAGTGTACAACATACCACTTTGTTCAAATGTAGATTTTTTATTATCTGAATTGTAACCTGTACAATTAGTTAACGTTCAGCCAGCTAAAGAACGGTGGTACCATACAACAATGTTTTCTCATGTACTAAACAAATTGGTTATAGGCAAAGAATATGTTCTGTTAACTGATGAAAATATATTGATGGGAGCACAATTAGTTGGGCCATCTGATAATTTGCAGCGGGATGCATTTTTTCCTTAAAAGAAGGTATACTGCACTTGAGATTTGTAGGCATGTCTGCATATGAACAATCTTATATCATTTTTCTGTTGCTGTTGTTATTTATGTTATTTACTACCATGAGCTATGTTGTGAGGTACTCCCTCCATTCCAAATTATGAGTCACTC
This sequence comes from Microstegium vimineum, assembly GCA_022036555.1. NCBI lineage: Eukaryota > Viridiplantae > Streptophyta > Magnoliopsida > Poales > Poaceae > Microstegium > Microstegium vimineum. The sequence continues at coordinate 44,271,740 of CM039133.1, forward strand.
TGACTTTTTTGGTACATCGATTTTGCTATGTATCTAGATACAACGTATGTCCCCAAACTAGTGAACCTAGTGCTCCCTTTGTCCCCAAAAGAATGCAGTTCTAGCTTTGTTAAGTCAAACCATTTTAAGTTGGGCCATTTTATATAAAAACATACCGATATTGATGATACCAAGTAAGCACTGTTTGATTAATCATGAAATATATTTTCATGGTATACCTATTTGGTTTCATAAATGTTGATACTCTTCTTTATAAACTTGGTAAAACTTAAGAGTTTGACTTAGGATAAAGCTAGAAGCCTAGAATTGCTTATTTTCTTGGATGGCAATCTACTGATGAGATAGAATGTTCTCATCTAAATTAGGTGTGTGGAGCAAGATAAGGCTATAATACAATGTCTTTACTGGCCTGATGGCACAATCAAGAGGCGTACAAGATCATCTGTAACTGAGAAATCCGAAATGTGTCAAATTGTTCATGCTATACTGGACAAGTATAATGAGGATCATAATCTTTTGGAGGTTTGCTCTCCCTTCTGCCCTCATTGTGGGTCTTGTTACCATTGTTGCGCTTTGTCTTATTGCCTTGTTAATGCAACAAATTGCTGATCTGACCCATGATGCTTCTTATTTCAGGGTCTTGCACACGAAGTCAAAGACATTTTACACTACAAGTCAATTTGTGAAAACCAGAAATGGTACTATCATCTCAATTTCACTACAAAGATTAAAGGGGCTGGTCCAAATGAATGTAGCATGGACAATCTTTTCTTTGTGGAAGTGAAATGTGTGCCACAAGGAAAGCTTAAAGAACTGCTGGTTAACTGTTTCTGCACAGTTAATCAGAATGACAATGGTATTATATATATTCTCTATCTTAAATTAAGTACTGTTCAAATTCAGTTATTTGGTCGCACTAACTTCAACTTATCTGTGATTGTAATGTACTCCATCCCAAATTATAAGACATCCCAAGAATCTTGAAGAGTCAAAGTATCTAAAGTTTGGCAAAACTTATATGACAATATAATGACATTTATGATGCCAACTAAGTATCATTAGGTTCTTTATCAATTCTATTTTTATAATATGCCTATTTGTTCTTATAAATCTTTGTAATTTTCTTTATTATTTTTGGTTAAACTTAATATGCTTTACTCTCCAAGATTCTTGAAATGTCTTATAATTTGGGATGGAGGGAGTATCTCTGGCTGTAGCATATGATCTTTACTGTGTTGACCTGTTTGTTTGCCCCTTTCCATGTGTGCCACCTTCGTTGTCATGGAGTTTTTTTATTATTTATAATGTCAAACTGGTTAATGCACAACAATGATTGCATGATGACTTTTTATTACCTTTAATATTATTGTGTGTTTGTGCTTGGTTGGTTCGTTTGCAGTTAACTCTTCTTTTTTTGTTAATAAAGGCCAATGCTATGGTTGCACCAGACATGGAGATGTTGGTATGAAGCACCCTAGCAGTTCTGTTGAATACACTGCTGGTCACTTGAATGTGGGTTTGCCATTTGGATACTATGCAAAGTGGAAGAGGGACTATGAGGACGAGGAGGATGATGATAAATATGTATGATGGTTTATTTCCTAGGAAGCCTTTCAGTCTTTCAACATTTTTGTTGTTTCAGTTTCAATTACACGTGTTCTCCCCCACTTTTACAGGTGAAAGCTAGGGAAGCTGAGCTAAGGAAGATGTTCAAGGTAATGTCATATCTTGTGCCGTATGGTACCATTTGTACTAAGATATTTTCGTTTCTAGATTGATTCTAGTTCCTGCTTGTGTATTTATTGTCCTTAGGGCCTTGATGATCCAGCTGTCATGAAGAAACTATGCACGCCCCCTCCGTGGGCAACTAAAAGAAAAGTGCTGGATTTCACCGTCCATTGCACTTCTTTATGTCCGAATATATATTTCGCAAGGCAATAGCCCTTTTAAAAATTATGTTATCTACCCATGAACTCAGCTTGTTAGTTCATGTTGTTAAGACACTGAAGAAGAAAGCATATTCGAGTGGCACTGAGAAACCATTTGAGTGGAGGTTGAGCTACTCTTAATAAGTATTTCCTCCATCCCAAATTATAAGATGTTTGATTTTTTTGACATCAAGTTTGATCACCTGTCTTATTCAAAATATCACTTCTTTTGTCGTGGCTTTATTAAGAAAACTTCTTCGAGGATGACTTTAATTTGACTATTTTTACACAAGTTTCTTTGAATAAGAAAGAGTAGTCATGCAGCAATTGGCAACTGTGGCTATGTAGTGGTTGTGGTTGACCTCTGTGGCTCTGTAGCTGTTTTGTTGCCTAGAACACGGTGGCCTGTTAGGGTGAGAGTCCGGTTTTTTATTAGTGCAAAGAGGCATGTTTGTTTCATTGGCCAGTTGGCCCTAGTTGTGCAGAGTTCATGTTTGTTTGGCTGCAGCACACGTGCCCCAACCAACAACTATAATAACTATTAATATGAGATCATGTTTGTTTCTCGGGATGGGCCTGGTGGCTCATGCATTGATCTGGCGGGTGTATTCCCATCAAAACAGTATCCATTCAAGCGTGAAGTGCATGCAAATACAGAAAGAACAAAGGATGTTTAACACCTAACAGAGATTACAAATTTTACTCAAACATGTACACATTAGAGGCCAAACGCAGCTACTCGAGGGATGCAGATTTGTTTCTCCTTGCTTTAGCTGAAGAGAGGACGCAGTGAAGAGGCGAAAGCTGGTGACAGCCTGACGGGGGAAGTCTAGCGTCGAAGAGCACTGTGCTCCAGCCACCAGCAGCCTGGAGAAGGGAAAGAAGAAGCAGTCCGCTCGAAAAAGGCCGCCCCAACCACGGATGCGACGACCTACTTCAACCACAGCAGTTAATGATGATTTCACCTTGTCTATTCTCGGTGGGCGGATCTAAGATTTCAATTGTGGGGCTACGGACGAAAGTTCATAAATATGAAAATAACATAATTAGATCATTAAACAATGATGAAATAGTTCAATTGTGGGGCTAAGGACGAAAGTTCATAAATATGAAAATAACATAATTAGATCATTAAACAATGATGAAATAATTACAACGATTTTAGAGTGTTGAGGTTGTTGTATAGTCAGAGTAGGCCAGTAATTGTATTTAGCAACGTACACTATACACATATAAGATATTAAAGACTATATACTTGATTTTTTTAGAAATTATGGGGGACAGCTATACCCCCATGCTACTACGGTACATCCGTCCTATTTCAGATCCGCAAAAACTACACAACATTGTCAAACAGATGAGGAATAATGCACTACCTGGACCTGATGGTCTCCATGTTGCATTCTACAAAGCCACCTGAAGCTGGAGTGGCTAGGACGTGTATCAACTAGTGGCAGAGCCAAAAGATTTTAGGAGCTCAAACGATTCTTATTATACAAAAACATTTAGCTATAAAATTACAAAATTCTATTTAGATATACAGAAAATTTAGCTACAAAGTTACAAAATTCTATTTAATTGTAAAGAAAATTTCTTTTCAACTTGGATGAGGAGCCCGACCACAGGCGGGTGGCCGGGCAGTGGCTCCGCCACTAGTATCAACGGGTAAAAGACTTCTACTGTTCTGCCCATCTTCCCACAGCCATCAACAACACATTCATTGCTCTAATCTCTAAGAATAATGCACTTCAGACACCGAGAGATTTTCGTCCCATTAGCCTCTAAAATCATTGCCAAATCTCTTGCCGCCGACTTAAACAACACCTCCCTCGTATCATTCACCCTACCTAGACTGCTTTTGTGCAAGGTAGGCGCATCACCTCCGACAATCAACCTGTTTGCTCGATCGTTTTGCGGCTGATAAGCCCATTGATGTTGCTTTTAGCTTTTTTGTTGTGAGAAAAAAACATTGTACCATTGCGGATAAGTCGAGCTGATAAGTCAAACGAACAGGGCGATTATCATTGCTCAAGAAATTGTCCATTTTTCAACTTTACTACCTGAAATCAGAATGCCTTCCATCTCAAGCTTGATTTTGCCAAGGCTTTCGATCGCATTGAATGACATTTCATTGTCTCTACTCTCCGCCGTCATGGCTTCCATGATCATGTCATTGACCTAGTTTATGCCTGCATCTCCAACACCTCGCTATCTGTCCTCATCAATGGCGATTCCACCGTTGTCATTCATCTTGGAAAGGATGTCCTTTATCCAATGTTTTCTTAAACGGTAAACGGTCTTTACACGATCGCCCTTTGTTTAGCGTTTAGGCCGTTAACACGGTGTTTAAATGGAGTTAAACGGCCTAACGGTTTACACAATATTAGCAAAATATGCATATTTATTGATGTAAAATCTATTATTCTAGCATTAATACATATTTATGTAATTAAAAAATTAATTATTTAAGTATGTATATATATTTATACATGTAAAAGAATCGAATATACATATTTATGCATGAGAAATTAGGAATACATATTCATGAATATAAAAACTTAAGTATACAAATTTATGCATGTAAAACTTAATTGTATTTACACTGTGTTCACCTAAACAGCCGTTTAAATTGTCGTTTAGCCTATTTAAACCTGTTTACCTCTGTTCCGTTTAGACCGTTTATTCCTGTTTTTTGACCGTTTAAACGGTCAACCGTTTAATTTCCGAATAACCCCTAAACAAAACAATTTTCCACCGTTTAGGCCGTTTAGGCAAACACTGCCTTTATCGCCCTATCTCTTTGTCCTTCCTCAAAATGATCTTTCCACTAGGCTCTAGAACAACGTCCACATTAAAAACATTATAGGCATCAAACTTGGTTCTAGCAACACCCAAATTCATTTCCTCCTATTCATTGATGACCTAATAATTTGTGGCCAAGCCTGCACCGCTGAAGCTAGAAATATTAGCACTATTCTCCATCATTTCTGTGTAGCCTCAGCTCAAACTCCTAATCTCTCCAAATCAGCCATTCTTTTTAGCAAACATGTCGATGTCCACACTAAGCAAGCTGTCAAGAATGTTTTCCCTATACCTGATCTTGATCCTAACATTCACCTTTGTCATCCCCTCATTTTCATCCATTATGATCGCTCCAAATCTTATGACTTCATTATCAACAAACTCTGTGCCAGGCTCACAATTATCAAAGCCAATAAGCTAAATCACATCGGTCGTCTCATTTACATTAAATCATCCTTGCCTCCATCCCCATTTACTACATGTGAACTGTGCTTTTCTCTAAAACTTTCATTGATAAATTACCAGTATTATCAAGAGATTTTGGTGGGCAGGCATCCAAGACAACTCTCAATCTGCTCCCTTTCACTTTATATCCTATAATGATATATGTCAATCCAAAGATAATGGGGGCTTGGCCATCAGAGAATTAATCACTGTCAACCATAGTCTTCTTCTCAATGCAGCCTAGAATATTGCTACACAAAGGGAGCCCTATTTATCTGTCATCCTCAAAGTCAAATATTACCCCAATACTTTCTTCTGGCTCTCCAATACCAGCACCACCAAATTGATATTCTGGTCCTCAATTCTTCAAGTCAAACAAACTCTTAACTAGAACTACATTGTCCAAATCCATAAAGGTGACCCCAACATTTGGTCTTCCCCTTGGTTTCCACTTCGGGGCTCCATTCATAACCATCTTAATCTCACCGCCACTAGGCCTTCTCTACCTCATAATAATGGAAGCAACTTAGGCTATCACTCAAACCACAAATGTCCCTTCAAACGAGCCAGACATCATCAGGCAATGTTCAACTACCGCAGCAAGGATCCAGAGGCATTACTCCTCAGGCAATGTTAATCCTTACTAAAATATGGAAGCTGAGGTGTATACCACCAACATTAAAACATGTGCCTAGAGATTGATTAGAAGGGCCCTGGCAATAGGTCAAGGAGCAGCAAAGTACTCTGATAAAATTAGTATCAACTGCACTCTATGAGGCATAATAGAAAATGATAGTCATCTATTCTTTTATTGCACATTTTCCCATGTAGTTTGGTTCTCGGCAAACCCTCCTCTTGGTACCTCAGTTTTACCCTATGAACATCGTGTGCAGGAAATTTTACCCCTAATCATACATAACCACGCCACTAATGAACATATACTCAGCATTCTTATCACACTTTGTACATTTTGAGGGCTAGAAATGACCATATGTTCAACAATAAAAATGGACTATTTTTTATGTTCATAGTGTGGTTAAAGCAGACATTGCTACTACCTCACACTACCTACGACAAGATGAAGAACAGGTTCAACCTGAAAATGAAAATGAATTTCAAGGACAAGAGGTGGAATCAAGACATCAAGGAATGACATTTCAAACTGTAGGGACAAACACTACATGAGCAAGAAACCATCAAGCTTCATATGAGCACGACAACGTCACCCTACTCTTCTGAGCACCTTTCCTTTACAGAATCTCTATGCCTACACTATTGTAGGGAATTAGGTGCTACTCAGATGCGACAACATAGCCTGACGTTATCAACCACTACAACAGGCCGGTGATCAACCACTACAATAGGTTGGCTGGACTTGGTTTGTTCATTTTAAACACTTACATGCACCCACCACAAACCATTTTGTTGCAGGACAAAGTAACCAACATCACTTCAGTTCTCATGGCGGAGGCGGCAGCTATGACTCTTGTAGCAAAGCTGGTTTCCCTGCTGCTTCATCTCTAGGGAACAAATTTTCTCACAAATTATCAATAGTTGGTGACCTTCTCCAACTCTACAGAATACTCCTCACTACCAGACTAGACAATCAAGTGGTTCACTCAACAGTTTCCAAATTGTAGCTCTGAATTATCATGCAAAATCTTCAAAATTCCAAGAGATTCTAATAGCATGACTCATATGTTAGCGAGACATGTTTTTATAGAACCATGTAATCTCTTGTTCTCGCCTTGAACATTTATCAATGTGCCCCCTCCGGATTGCACGGTCCTACTGTACAATGGGAGATTTTCTCCATTCTCACAGTTAGATGTTGTTAATAAAAGTATGCTTATTATCAAAAATCACACATCCACCAAGTACCGGTGAAAGGTCCTACATGGCTAGAGGGGGGGGGGGTGAATAGCCTAACAAAAATTCTACAAATCACTAGAGCAAAGGTTAGTATAACACTTAAGCGAAGCTTTTTGCTCTAGCTCTACTAGGGGTGCAAAGCCACCTATCCAAGCAATTCTAGTTAGTTAAGTGCCTAACAAACAATAGCAAGATCCTAAGGCACTTAACACAAGCTAGCAAAAACAACGAACAAAGAGCTAAACTAGCAAGCTAACTAGACAAGAAATGGAAGAAAGTAAATACAAGATAGGAGGTGATTGCTATACCGATGCCTTGTGATGAATGAATGTCAATATGATGAACCAATCACAATGAATACCAAAGAGTAGCCGGGAGAAAAGTTGACACAAGAATTTTTCTCTCGAGGTTCACTTGGTTGCCACCAAGCTAGTCCCCGTTGTGTCGACTACTCAAATGGTGATTCGGTGGCTAATAGGCGATCACAAGCCTAGCCCACTACCCGGGCGCCACAAGAATCCACCCAAATGAGAGTAACTCAATGACACGAGCAATCCACTAGAGTTACCCTTTGGCGCTCCGCCGAGGTGGGTACAAGCCCTCTCACAATCGATGAAGCCGGCCACTAACAATCACCAACACGTGCCAAAGCTTCTCCACCACCAAGCCTTCTAGGTGTTGGCAAAAACCAAGAATAACAAGAAAAACTGCGGTGATGACGAACACCAAGTGCTACTAGATGCAAATCACTAAGCAATGCACTTGGATGCATTCTATCTCTTTTGGATTGAGCAAATGATCAAAGAGATGAGTGGGAGAGGTGCTAGAGAGCTCACAAGAGTATGCAACAAGAGAATGAGCCGAGAGGTGGAGCTCCAACCGTCCAAAAGCCTTAAATAGGCACCCCTCCAAAAACTAGCCGTTGTGCCTGAGTCGAGGGCGTCGGACGCTCCGTCGCCAACGTCCTTCGCGCTTCCAGTAAGCATCCAGAGAGGTCCGAAGTCTGTCGTCGGACGCTAGGCAGCGTCCTTCGCTTATGTCAGAGAGTTCTTCAAACCGTCGAACGATCGCCAGTGTTTTGCTCAGCGTTTGTTGACATCGTCCGTCGCGCTTCCAGAGAGCATCCATAGAGCTCCCGAACCCGTCGGACGCGTTTGTCGCCTAGTCAACAGACGCTCTTCAGCGTCCGTCGGAAAGTCTGTACCGAGGCTGAGTTAGGGTTTGCCATCGGACGCTCTGACGCTCTGAACCAGCGTCCGTCGCCTCTTTCTTGACCCTTTCTTGTTTCTATCTCTTTAAGCCTTGCTCCACTGTGCCAAACACTTATGGTACTTCCTTAGAGCAGATGTTTAACATATATTTTATGTCTTTTAAGCAAGGCTATGTTACTAGGTGAATTAATGCACATGAATGAGTGACAACACCTAGTAGCACTTGATAACCGTAATCACAAATGTTTTTTCCCTTCTTGATAGTACGGCTATCTATCCTAAAGGTGATCACACTCTCTATAGTGTCTTGATCACTAAACCAAAAATGGCCCTATGATATACCTTTGCCTTGCGCCCATTTTTGTTTTTCTCTTTCTTCTTTTCCTTAGTCCATGGAATACTTGATTCATCATGATCATCCATCTAGCTCCATATGTCAAGGTGGATCACCATAGCTAGATCACATGCTTAGCACTAGAGTTAGTCCATAAGTTTCATCAATTAACCAAAACCAAACTTGGGCTTTCAATCTCCCCCTTTTTGGTAATTGATGACAACCTTTCACAAATGAAAATATTGAATGAAAATTTCAACTTTGGTAGTATTAGCTCCCCTTACATATGTGATATATGAGTTTGGTTCATTTTGATAACATATGCATGGATAAGAATTGTGGGAGAGTGAATGCTACCAAATGATGCTAAGGTATAAAGAATGGACCTTTGAAGCGTGATACCAATCGGAGTGCCATATTATACCATCCTCAGCACCATGAATGCTTAGAACCACTTGAAAGCACTTTGAGAGGCAAACTTGAAATACCACTTGAAAAATTAACAACAACATATACAAGCTAGTACTTCAAGCATCATATTGATCAAGTTTCTAGCATTCACCACACAAGCATGTCATGAAAATAAATACATATGCAAGCAAGCACTTATGAATGCACAAAGATATGCAACAACTTTATTCATAGGCTTGCTCCCCCCTACTTGTGTGCTTTGATTTTCAAAATTTTCTTTGGTACTTACTTTACTTACTTACCCCCCTTTGTCATCTATTATCATAAAAGATGTGTTCAAATTTGGATTATTGGAGAGAGAAGCTTAGGTGTGGTTCAATCTAGATTACTTGCCCCAATATATTTAACTCGGTTTGAACCATGGACAAGCTTGGTCACTCATCCTATAATGGTTATCTTGCCCATGTTGAGCTAAACAATTGAAGTTCATATTCTAGATCAAACACTAGGATTGCAAGCCTATAAACATGTCATATGCTATCACTAGATCATATCAAGCATAAGAGCAATAGTGGTACCATATAAGCATCAAAACATTCGATTTGCATGAATGAGCCTAATGAATTGATGTCTAGATGCACTAACAAGTCCTAATATTGGATGTATGACATGTCAATCAACTTTTACCTTGCTTTGCTCGAAGGAGAGGCATGCCATATATGGGGGTGCATCAACACATGTTTGAGAAATCAAGAATGTTCAACTCATTCCTTAGCTTGCAAAATCTCTTCTTATCTAATGGCTTGGTGAATATATCGGCAAGTTGATCATTGACGCCAACACTTGTAATTGTAATATCACCCTTTTGTTGATGGTCCCTTATTAAGTGGTGCCTTATGTCAATGTGCTTGGTTCTTGAATGTTGGACCGGATTGTTGGTTAGCTTCACCACACTTTCATTGTCACATAGCAATGGCACTTTCTTGAATTTGATTCCAAAGTCATCCAAAGTTGCTTTCATCCAAAGCAATTGAGCACAACAACTACCCGCACTTATGTATTCGGCTTCGGCGGTAGAGAGTGCCACACTATTTTGCTTCTTTGATGACCAAGATACAAGTGACATGCCTAGCAATTGACATGTGCCCGATGTGCTCTTTCTATCAACCTTGCATCCCGCATAGTCGGAGTCCGAATATCCAATCAACTCAAAGTTAGACCCTTGGGATACCAGAATCCAACATCTTGTGTATGCTTCAAGTACCTCAATATTCTCTTTGTAGCCTTCAAATGACTTTCTTTTGGAGAGGCTTGGAATCTTGCACACATGCATACACTAAACATGACATCCGGCCTTGAAGCGGTCACATAGAGTAGGCTTCCAATCATAGACCGATACAACTTTTGATCCACCATGTTTCCACTAGAATCACTATCCAAGTGTCCATTAGTACCCATTGGAGTGCTAATGCCTTTTGAATTTTCTAGGACAAACTTCTTCATCATATCCTTGATGTACTTGCCTTGACATACAAAGGTGCCATTCTTCAATTGCTTGATTTGAAGACCAAGGAAGTAGCTAAGTTCACCGATCATTGACATTTCAAACTCATTTGCCATCATCTTGCCAAATTCTTCACTAAAATCTTGATTGGTTGCCAAGCTTCTTGGTAAAGAAAGTAGTTTCAATCTTCCCCATGATGAACCTTTTGGATAAGAGGAAATCCCTCAATCTTTCATACCATGCTCTAGGTGCTTGCTTCAAGCCATATAAAGCCTTTTCTCAATTTGTACACATGGTTGGGCTTCTTGTCATCTTCAAAACTGGGAGGTTGCTCAACATATACTAGCTCATTGATGTATCCATTCAAGAAAGCACTCTTCACATCCATTTGGTATAGCTTGATATTGTGTGCAGATGCTTTGGCCAATACAATTCTAATTGCCTCTAATCTTGCAACCAGTGCATAAGTTTCTCCAAAGTCAAGACCTTCAACTTGTGTGTTACCTTGAGCTACCAATCTTGCTTTGTTTCTCACAACTATACCATCTTGATCTTGCTTGTTTCTAAATACCCATCTTGTGCCAATCACATTGTAGTTCTTGGGTCTTTCAACTAGCTCCCAAACTTAGTTTCTAGTGAAATTGTTGAGCTCTTCATGCATTGCATTGACCCAATCAACATCTTGTAAGGCCTCTTCAATCTTGGTTGGCTCTATGGATGACACAAATGAATAGTCTTCACAAAAGGATGCCAATCTTGATCTTGTTTGCACACCACTTGTAATGTCACCAACTATTTGATCAATGGGGTGATCTCTTGCAATGTTAGTTGTGGTTGGAGGATAGGGACTTGATTCCTTGAGCTTGGTTGAGATGAACTAGCAACTTGTTGATCTTGCACTTGAGAACCACTAGCTTTCACATTTGGTGAGTTGAGCACTTGATCTTTGTCATCTTCAATATCAATCACTTGTCTTGGCCGAATATCACCAATATCCATGTTCTTCATAGCCTTTGACAATTGAGGTCCACTCACATCTTCTAGATTCTCATTTTCAACTTGAGAGCCATTGGTTTCATCAAATTAAATATCATGAACCTCCTCAAGCACACCACTAGCCGAATTCCACACTCTATAGGCTTTGCTTGTGGTTGAGGAACCAAGTAAGTGTTGACGGTAATTAAGAGCTATTTTGTCACCATCAAAATACCGTCAACATCCTCATTCTCAAAGGAAAACAAACATAACCTGATCATATTATGCCAAATAACTGGTTCCACATGTCCCTTGACTATTAGAGCCACCTAAATCATCTCAGGACGTTCTGGCCGTTCGTTATGAGCTTCGCCCGAGTCTCATAGCGATGGTTCAGGAAAAACCGTTTTCTGGGGACGAAGACGAAAATCCCTATACTCATATACGTTACTTTGAACAACTTTGTTCATGTGTCCATATCCAAGGGATGAGGCTAGGTACCCTTAAGTGGAAGCTATTTCCATTCTCCTTAATGGGAATATCCAAATGTTGGTACGTTCGCCACGTAGATGACGCAAAAGGAGATTGGGAAAAATTGATGCCTAAGTTTTGTCTGGCGTTCTTCCCTATCCCTTGAGCCATTCGTCTTCGAAAAGAGATCATCAATTTCTCGCAAAAAGAGAAAGAATCTCTAGGTGATGCATGGGCCCATCTGTCAGATCTAGCATCTTTAGGCCCTGATCTCGCTATAACCGAGCCTACAATGTTACAACATTTTTATGGCAGTCTTAGCAGAGATTCTGCACAACTTCTTGACATATCTGCCGAGGGATCCTTCCTGTGTTTACCCATTAGTGCAGGGAAGAGTCTTCTCACAAAGATTCTTGATAACACCCCCTATACTAACGTTTATTATGAAGGACCCACGGAAGAACAAAAACCAGCCCCCAGAATAGAAACAACATCGATAGCCGAAACTTTTCCCTCTACAACTCAAAATCTTGCTATCGAACCTGAACCACCAAGGGAAGAAGAAATTCATCCCTTGGAATTCCCCCTTGATATCGAGGCTGATTTATTTTCCAATTTTGGAAATACCTCGAATCAATCTGTGCAAAAGAAGTCTTCTGCTCGAAAAGCTCCAAATCGCCACATCCCTAGTCTCATAGAAGAAGCATACCTTCAGGAGACGATTCAAGAGCTGGCGTCTGTCATGAGCAATGAGTGGTTAGAAGAGGCCGAATCTTCATCCGAACCAATTCGATTTCTTTCCTCCTCTACCACCATTCCTTGTCAGATCGAGAGAGACAAGTTAGACTCTCCATATGATCCTGCCGTAGGAGTTAGCATTATGTCTAAATCATTAGCTAATGCTCTCCTAGGCAATATAAAATTAACTCCAACCAACAAGTTCTTGAAGCTTTCTTCAGGACAATTGATTGAGAGTTGTGGGATCGCACAGACCATTCCTACGCTAATTAACAAAGTCAATATCCTCTTAAATTACTTCATATTTGATATAGAGGAATTCGACTTGTTAATTGGACATCCACTCATGAGATTCCTTGATGGATCTCTTGATGGAAGTCTCAAGGGTCATCTTGGGAGTAGCATCAAACTCTCGATTCTGCTCACCAATGCCATGAACACCATGACGGAATCACTCCCAGAATCTGACCCCATAGAGGAAGTGATGGTTGCATCTCTTCTAGAATCATCTCATCCTAATCTAGAAGAAGAAGCCGAAGATTTCATCCAGGAAGAAGACGATCTAAACGAACCCATAGATCTAGAGAAATCCGAACCCCCATCTAAACCATCTATAGAACTTAAACCTCTTCCAACTGGTTTAAATTATGCATATCTAAATGATGATCGTGAGGCCCCTGTAATCATCAGTGACAAACTCTCTCCTGAAGAGACGTTCAAACTCCTCACTATCTTAGAAAAGCATCAATCAGTCTTAGGCTACTCTCTTCAAGATCTCAAGGGCATCAGTCTCGCTCTTTGCACACATCGCATCCCCATAGAACCTGAGGCTCTTCGTTCTAGAGAACCTCAGCATAGACTAAATAATGCGATGAGAGAAGTAGTGAAGAAGGAAGTCTTGAAACTCTTGCACGCAGGGATCATCTACCCCGTTCCTCACAGTGAGTGGGTTAGCCCTGTGCAAGTTGTGTCTAAGAAGGGAGGTATGACGGTCGTTCGAAATGATAAGAACGAGTTGATTCCTCAACGAACCGTCATGGGTTGGAGAATGTGTATAGATTACCGGAGACTTAACAAGGCTACAAAGAAAGATCATTTCCCGCTACCCTTCATCGATGAGATGTTGGAGCGGCTTGCAATCTTTCTTTTGTTTCCTTGATGGTTATTCGGGATATCATCAAATACCAATCCACCCCGACGATCAAAATAAGACCACTTTCACATGCCCCTATGGAACATATGCATATAGGAGAATGCATTTTGGCCTATGTGTCAGTGTCTAAAATGGCAGAGTTTAGACGGCGAACGAGTAAATTTCTAAGCGTGTCGGAGTTCGTATGGTTACGCTCGGAGAACACAGAGGTTTATACTGGTTCAGGCACGAATGACCTATGTCCAGTGTGTTGCGGGGTCGTATTACCGAGCGTGGAGAGCTCGTAGAGGGGAGCTACAAGCTTTGGTGAGAGAGGAAAGCGCCTTCCTAGGTCTCGTGCGTGTGAGGTTCTTGGTTCTGGTGTGTGCTCGCGTGAGTGCGAGTTTGAGTGTGTGTGAATGAACGTTGGGATCTCGAGAGAGTCAGATTGGGGGTCCATTCTTTCCCTTTACACGTAGGGATATATGGAGGAGTACAGTAGAGGGAGGAGGAGTGAACGTGGGCCCGGCTTGGGCTACTTCCAAGGGAGAGCTTTATCTTCTTTCGGCCTTCCTTCCCGGAGAAGATCGCGCCAGTAGACACACGTCCGGGTCCTGTTCGTCCTTGTGGTGTGCAGACATGCGTCTTGAGATCGGGAACTCTGCTGTTCCCTCACCTGGGCATGAGCGGGGACTGGTCGCACAGGGACAGGCACCCCCGCGTTCCATCATACAGGGCCGCGTTCCGTCATACAGGGCTGATGATGCCCTAATCCCTGTTGAAGTGTCCGTCGGAGGTATGGCGCGAGTGTAGTGCGCAAAAGTCGCCGGTTAGGCAGCACAGGGCCTCGTACCGCATGAGGAAACAGGGGTAGGCATGGTGCCTCATGCCTTGGAACCCCATCCTTGAGGACGGAGGGCACTGTGGTCCTTGGCGGGGAAAAGATCTCCGAGGGCAGGGATAACGTCACGGATGACGCCTCCCTGGCTCCCGCACGGCCTCCGCTCCGTAGAGCATGAAGAAGGGGGAGTAGCCGGTGGCTCTGCTCTGGGTCGTTCTGAGGCTCCAGAGGACAGATGGCAATTCCGTGACCCAACGGCCTTCGAACTTCTTAAGCCGGCTGAAGATCCTTGGTTTTAACCCATGCAAGATCATCCCGTTGGCGCGCTGGACCTGCCCATTCGTTTGGGGGTGCGCGACGGCAGCCCAGTCCACCTGGACGAGGTTCCTATCGCAGAAGTCCTGGAACTTCTTGCCAGTGAATTGGGTGCTATTGTCGGTGATGATCGTGTTGGGCACTCCGAATCGATATATTATATCTGTGAAGAACATGACTGTCTACTCCGACTTGATCCGGGCGAGGGGGCGTGCCTCGATCCACTTCGAGAATTTGTCGATGGCGACCAGAAGGTGGTCGAAGCCCCGGGCGCCCTGGACAGTGGTCCCACTAGATCCAGACCCCAGACCACAAAAGACCATGTGAGAGGGATGGTCTGAAGAGCCTGCGCGAGCATATGAGACTTGTTGGCGTAGAACTGGCACCCTTCACAGGCGCGTACCACCTCCGTGGCATTTGCTACGGCCGTTGGCCAGTAGAAACCTTGACGGAATGCCTTTCCGACGATCGTGCGGGGGCTGCGTGGTGTCCGCAGTCCCCCGCGTGTATGTCCTTCAGCAGGCTCACACCCTTCTCCGTAGGGATGCAACACTGCAAGATTCCCGTGGGGCTGCGTCTGTAGAGTTCTTGGTCGATAATGACGAAGGACTTGGCGCGCCGCGCGATGCGGCATGTTTGTTCCTCTCGTCGGGGAGGTGCTCCCGAACCAACCAATCCAGGATAGGTACCCTCCAGTCGGGGGGAGGGTCGTCGTCACCGGTCGGTGCGTCATCCCCGGCGTCGTGCACTTCCTCAATGTCCATGACCTCCATCGTGGTAATCTCCGGGGTCTCGGCCTCGGATTCCACATGCCAGGTGACGGACGGCTTGTGAAGGTCGCTGGCGAAGACTCCGGGCGGGACCGTACCCCGGCTGGAAGCCAGCTTCGCGAGCTCGTCCGCCACCTCGTTGTATCTTCTAGCGACGTGGTTGAGCTCCAGACCGTCAAATTTTTCCTCCAGGCGGCAGATCGCCTGACAGTATGCTGTCATCTTTGGGTCATGGCAGTCTGACTCCTTCATAACCTGTTCGACTACGAGCTGGGAGTCGCCTCACGCGTAGAGCCTTTTGATGCCCAACTCCGTCGCTATGTGTAGCCTGTTTACCAGGGCCTCATATTCCGCTCCGGCACCGGTTTTCATCAGCGATCCGTCGAAATACATGACCCAGAACTCCTGGTTCTCCGCCGCTGGTGGCAGTTGGATCTTGGTCCACTCGGCAATAAAATCTGCGAGGACCTGGGATTTGATGGCCGCCTGTGGTGCGTAAGAGATAAACTCCCCCATGAGCTCTAGTCCCCACTTCGCCACCCTTCCCGTAGCTTCACGGCTCTGTATCACCTCCCCAAGGGTGTAGGATGACACGACGGTGACGTGGCGACCGTCGAAATAGTGGGCCAACTTTCTTCGTGTGATAAGAACCGCGTAAAGGAGCTTCTGGATTTGAGAGTACCTGGTCTTGGACTCGGATAGTACCTCGCTGATGAAGTACACCAGTCGCTGGACCTTTAGCGCGTGTCCCTCCTCCTCCCTTTCGACGACGATGACGGAGCTTACCACCTGGGTGGTGGTGGCTAGGTATAGGAGAAGGTCCTCGTGCAGCGTCGGTGGAACGAGGATGGGTGCGCTTGTGAGGATCGCCTTGAGCTTGTCCAGAGCCTCCTGCGCCTCGGGGGTCCAGGTAAAGTGTTCGACCTTCTTGAGAAGTCGGTAAAGGGGGAGGCCTCATTCGCCGAGGCGCGAGATGAAACAGCTCAAGGACACGAGGCATCCCATTACCCACTGCACCCCCTTCACATTGTGAATTGCTCCCATAGCGGCGATGGCAGAAATTTTATCGGGGTTGACCTCGATGCCACGCTGGGAGACAATGAAGCCGAGAAGCATGCCGCGCGGCACCCCGAACACGCACTTCTCAGGGTTGAGCTTCACGCGCTTGAGTCTCATGGCCCCGAACACTATCTCGAGGTCTGCGACAATGGTTTCCGTCTATTTTGACTTCACCACGATATCGTCCACATACGCCTCAACGGTAGTGCCGATGAGCTTCCCAAAAACTGAGCGCATGCACCGCTGGTACGTGGCTCCCGCATTTCTGAGTCCGAATGGCATAGTGACGTAGCAGAAAGAGCCAAACGGCGTGATGAAAGATGTCGCGAGCTGATCAGACTCCTTCATCTGAATTTGGTGGTACCAGAGGAGTATGCGTTGAGGAACGAAAGCGTTTCGCACCCCGAGGTGGAATCGACGATTTGATCGATACGTGGTAGAGGGTACGGGTCCTTGCCGCATGCCTTGTTTAGGCTGGTGTAATATACACACATTCTCCATTTTCCGCTCTTCTTTTTAACTAACACTGGATTAGATAACCACTCGGGATGGAATACATCTTTGATGAATCCAGCTGCCAGAAATTTGCGGAGCTCCTCCCCGATGGCCTGTCGCCTCTCCTCGCCGAAACGGCGCAGGCGCTGCTTCACTGGCTGGGCTCCGTATTTAATCATCATAGCGTGCTCGGCCACGTTTCTCGGTATGCCCGGGGCATCTGCCAGGCTCCACGTGAACATATTGCCATTCACGTGGAGAAAATCGACAAGCGACGATTCCTGCTCCGAATCCAGGGAGGCGCTGATGCGCAGCACTCGGTCGTCCGTCGCGGACGGGTCGAGGAAGATTTCTTTTACCCATTCTAGGGGGTGAAGCTTCCCGTGCCCTTAGAGTCGACTCTCTCGTTGCTCGCAGCCTTGGCTACCGCCACCAGTTCCGGGCATCGCGTCATGGCCATTGCTTTCTCGCAACTGTCCACGTCGCACTGGTATGCCTCCGCGAGCTCGGAGGCGATCATGATGACCCCGTGGGGCCCTAGCATTTTGACCTTGAGGTAGGTGTAGTTCGGGATGGCCATCAACTTCGCGTAGCACCATCTTCCCAACACCGCGTGGCAGGGCGCGCGGTAGTGAGCGACCTCAAAGATGAGGAGCTCAGTCCGGAAATTATCCGATTCCCCAAACGTCACGGGCAAGTAAATCTGCCCGAGGGGTATGGAAGGTTTCCCGAGGACGATCCCATGGAAGGCGACCCCTCCAGCAGGCAAAGTTTTTTCCGGGGTACCTTTAGGGCTCGAAGGCGTTGTAAAAGATGATGTTGAGGTCGCTGCCCCCGTCCATCAGTACCTTGCTGAAGCATATGCCCCCTATGATCGGGTCCACGATGAGTGGATAGCATCCCGGATGGGTGACCTGTTTCGGGTGGTCGCTTTGCCCAAACGTCATGTCGGTCTCCGACGAGTCGAGGAAGACAGGAGCCGTCGGGACGGCCACGAAGGCCTCGGGCCGCTCCTGCTCCTGCCGACACTTGTGGTATCCGGCCCCTGAATCGCCGAAGATCATGAGGCATGTGTCCTCAGGGGATAAAAATTTGTCGCGACCCCTCCCCTCGTTTTTGATGATTGAGAGACATCTAGCCGTCTAGTCGCACTACTGAAGAGTATGTCTGACCGGCATGCGGTAGCATGGGCATGGCTTGTTGAGTATGTCGTCGTAGCCACCTCCCGCCGTGGGGAGGATGACGCCCTAATCCCTGTTGAAGTGTCCATCGGAGGTATGGCGCGGGTGTAGTGCATAGAAGTCGCCGGTTAGGCAGCACAGGGCCTCGTACCACAGGAGGAAACAAGGGTAGGCATGGCGCCTCATGCCTTGGAACCCCATGCCTGAGGACGGAAGGCACTGTGGACCTTTTGACTATAAGGGCTAGGGCGCCACTTGCCCTTGGCGGGGAAAAGATCTCCGAGGGCAGGGATAACATCATGGATGATGCCTCCCTGGCTCGGACGGGGCGGAAGTGCCTCCGAGAGTCGCTGACGTCACGGTTGACGCCACCTTGGCTCAGGCGAGGCGGAAGAGCCCCCGCGGGTTGATGACGTCACAGATGACGCCACCTTGGCTCGTACAAGGCGGAAGAGCCCCCGAGGGTTGACGACGTCACAGATGACGCAACCTTGGCTCAGGCGAGGCGGGGGAGCCCCCGATGGTTTGATTTTGTTTTTGTGAAGTCTCGTAAATTGGGTACCCTATTTTCAGGTGTCCGACACTATGCAATGCTCCTGCTTCTTTCCAAAGGTGCATGATGTCCATTTTCTCCGATATGATCGAAGAAATCATGGAAGTTTTCATGGACGACTTCTCTGTCTATGGAAAAACTTTCGATGATTGCCTTGAGAATCTGGATAGAGTCTTACAGAGATGTGAAGAAAAGCACTTAGTCCTGAACTAGGAGAAATGGCACTTCATGGTTCGTGAAGGCATAGTGCTAGGAAATAGAGTGTCCGAACGTGGGATAGAAGTGGATAGAGCTAAGATCGAAGTCATAGAGCAGCTTCCACCTCCCACGAATGTCAAGGGAATCCGTAGCTTCCTTGGTCATGTTGGCTTTTATAGACGGTTCATACAAGACTTCTCTCAAATTGCCTATCCGTTAACAAGCCTGCTAGCCAAAGATGCGCCCTTTGACTTCAATGATGAATGCTTAGATTCTTTCTATATCCTCAAGAAAGCGCTCATCTCAGCTCCAATCATCCAACCCCCTGATTGGAAGCTCCCCTTCGAAATAATGTGTGATGCTAGTGATTATGCTGTCGGTGCGGTATTAGGCCAAACCAAAGATAAGAAGCGTCATGCTATTTCGTATGCTAGCAAGACCTTAATAGGGCCACAACTCAATTATGCAACAACTGAAAAAGAGCTGTTGGTCGTGGTATTTTCTATAGACAAGTTTAGATCTTACTTAGTAGGAGCAAAAGTTATTGTCTATACAGATCATGCTGCTCTTAAGTATTTGCTCACTAAGAAAGATGCTAAACAACGTTTAATAAGATGGATCTTGCTACTCCAAGAATTTGATCTTGAAATAAAAGATAAAAAGGGAGTAGAAAATTCTGTTGCCGATCATTTGTCTAGAATGCAATTCAAAGAAGCACAGAATTTGCCTATCGACGATTTCCTCAGAGATGACACACTCTTCAAGGTGACGGACTCCAACCCCTGGTATGCAAATATAGTCAACTTTATGGTTGCAGGCCATGTACCACCAGGGGCAGATATGAAGAAACTAGTTCAAGAGGGGTCAAGTACATCTCTGGGATGAGCCATACCTCTATAGAGTATGCAATGATGGATTGTTAAGAAGATGCGTACCTATGGAGGAGGCAATCAAGATCATGGAAAGATGCCATGGAGCAAAGTACGTAGGTCACTATGGAGCATTCAGAACTCATGGTAAGATTTGGCAGAGTGGGTTCTTCTGGCCAACCATGTACAAAGACACTCATGACTATGTTAGAAAATGTGCAAGGTGCCAGAAGCACGGGAACATCAACGCCCGAGATGCCATGCCACTCACCATCAACTTACAAGTCGAGCTCTTTGATGTATGGGGCATTGACTACATGGGGCCCTTTCCTCCATCAAAAGGGTACAAATATATCTTAGTAGCGGTGGACTACGTGTCCAAATGGGTAGAAGCATTACCCTGCTGCAAAGCTGATGCAGCCAATTCAAAGAGAATGTTCCATGAAGTAATATTCCCTAGATTTGGAACCCCAAAGTTAGTCATAAGTGACGGGGGATCTCACTTTATTGACAAAGGCTTCCGTCAGTTCCTCACCAATCAAAGAATCTGACACAATGTTCCAACTCCATACCATCCTCAAACAAGTGGTCAAGCAGAAACATCCAACAAACAAAACAAGAACATTTTGCAAAAGACTGTAGAAGAGATGGGTACAGCTTGAAATCACAAGCTACCAGAGGCATTATGGGCATATAGGACCGCATACAAGACCCCAATTGGTATGACACCATACCAACTTGTATACGGGAAGACATGCCACTTGCCTATGGAATTAGAGTTCAAAGCACATTGGGCAATCAAGAAATGGAACATGGATCTGCCAGTTGCTGGAAAATTCAGGAAGATGCAAATCTCTGAATTGGAAGAATGGAGAGAGAAAGCATACCATAATGCCAGAATATACAAGGAGAGAACCAAGAAATGGCATGACAAGAGGATCAAAGTCAAGGAATTCAACCCAGGAGACAAAGTCTTGCTATTCAACTCAAGATTCAAGCTCTTCGGTCATGGAAAACTGAAAAACAAATGGGAAGGGCCATACCTCGTCGTCAACGCCGCGACTCATGGTGCAATCACACTCCAGGACGACGACGGAAAAATCTTCAAGGTAAATGGCCAACGTCTTAAAGTTTTCTATGAGCATGAAATTTCTGAACAAGAAATTGATATGATAGATTTTGTTCTTAATCCCAATTAGAACTAAAATCTACATGTTTTAACTTTTTTGTTCAAATTTCGAAAAAGACCTTAGAAATGGCCTAGACTTAGCCTTGACTCCCCCCTCGTGAAAGGTCATCCCATTTGGCCACTTTAGTGGATCGGTCGAACCTATGTTTGGGCCAAACAACCTGAAACTTCACGAGCTGACTCACCTGATCCGAACAAGTTCGAAACCTGGCGCTGTTGTTCAAAAAGTTTCAAAAAGCGTTCGGCCGAACGTGGTTCAAACTCGTTCAAATGCCCAGTCGTGTAGGAGCGTCGGGCCAACGCTCCCCTTCGGTTTTCATCGCGATCCGAGCGAAAACGAAGGCCTTGAACGTTGTTTCTTCTCTTCTTAACACCCCTCCTTCTTCTTCCTCCTTCCACCTTGCTTTCTTTCACAACCAGCTGCACCACCATCACCCTTTGCAATCCTGCACACCTCCTTGATCACCCCCATGGCTCCACCATGCAACAATGGCAAGTTGCCACTCGTTCCTAGCAACGGAAGTCCTTCCAAGACCCGAGACCTCATCAACTCCGACGCCATGATCGTCGAGGTCCTCGAGGTGACACCTCTGGCCATGGCACCACCGCCCGCACTGCCAACCACTCCTCTAGGGGGTCGGCCGGCCGGGCAGTGGAGCTCAGAGCGGATGCGGACCATCGCTCGGTCGATGTCTCCGCACCGCAACCTCAACAAGCCTGCTGCGCGACCGGTGACGCCCAAAAGGCCGACAACCGGTCAAATTGGGCGGAAGAAGGCGCCCATCTTCTCCACCAATGGCGACACAAGTACGGGTTACACCCACTCGTACTCTCCATCAACACCACCAGGGATGAGGATTCAGTAGGCTCAAGGAGGACCAGGGAGAGGCAAGGTGCTCATCCCTCCTCTCACCTCCGAGGAGAGGAGGGGGTGCGCAGATCGCTTGAGACGGAGGAGTCTCGCAAGTCGGTCCGACGGACTAGCAGGACGCCATCCATCTCTGGCCCTCCAGGACAGTTCAAGGACGAAGATGAAGAGAGTGATATGGAGAAACTGCTCCACGTACTGGCTAGGCTTAGAGAAAATAATACTAAATTAGCAGAGCGTGCAACAGAGGAGAGGATGCCACGTCTTGATCTAGAGGATAATTTCAAGGCTCTTCGCATTAGCACCAATGCGAAGATCAAACGTCTTGCCCAAGCCATCGAGAGAGAGGATCTCTTTGACCCTCCATCTCCATAGATCACTAGTCCACAAATAAAATAGGCACTTAGGTTTATTTTCCAATTATTTTTGTTCATTTCCCTTTCATCAATGTAATGTGTGCCTACAAAAGTTTGAATTGAATGAAAATGTTTGGTTCTGCTGGTATTCTGCCCAGCAGAACCCCTGCATTTGATGTCTTCTCTGTCACTGAATTCAGCATGCTCCGAAACAAGTATGGGGGAGGTCGGTCGACACTCCAAATTGTCAAAACACAAAAAGGATCACTGAATCATGCTGAGCACATCCATGACACGTACCAGAAAAAAATTGGACTAAAACGACCACTTTTGTGGTTCGGCCAAACCAAGTTGGAAGCCAAAATTCAAAAAGTTCAGAGTACATCAACATTCAGAGGTAAAGGATCCAAATGCAGAGTTTGAAGTGGCCAAACGGCTCCAAAGACGTTCGGCCGAACATGCTTCTAGGGTCTGGACCCACCAGCCAGCATCCTTTGAATTTCAAACGTCAAATCTGACTGGTTTGCCACACCTCTCCCCTTTTCTCTATACTTTTTCATTTGTTTATTCACCTTCCCCTTCAAGAATAAAAATGAAATAAAAATAATTTCTTCATGAAACTTATCACTTAGTTTAAATTCCCTTTTAATATTGAATAAAACAAGAAGATCGCATCAAAAATTAAATTTTTGAAAAGTGACATGATCTATGATATTTAAAGGGCAAAAGCGTCATAAAGACAAATTCTTGCTTTTTGCTTATATTAGTGGGAAGAACACTTTGATAGGAAGATCATATGGACTAAGTTGTTGATTAATGTGATATAGTCTCGGCTCATGATTCATACCCTTTCTATTTAAAGTTCTTGGAGATTAATTTTTGAAAATGTCATAAAACCATAATGTCACTACTCCTCTATAGTGAGAAAATCCTACCAAAGCCATAAACATTTATGCAAGTTCAAAACCTTCCTCAAATGCTTCTTGTATTTGCTTTGATTCTTGTCAAACCTTGTGACCCTTGTTGAGAATTATGTCATAGTTCAAAGATCAAGATCACACGCATGCCACATATTTCTGCTACTTCTACACTGAAAGTACACAAAACATGCCTTTCATTGACATGATCCATGATCATCCAATAAATACTTTTGAAATAAATGTTATGATCTCTCCCTATATTCTTCCAAAAAGAGATATGGCTATCATAAATGAAAAATGATGATGAGCAAAGCTCTTCAATTTCAAAAAAAAGAGAGAAAAAAAAATCTTATCATGATAGCCATGTCTCAAGTAATCTTAAAGTTAGAGAGATCATATACATAGCTAAGGAGTACATGTTAGACCAATACTTTTGTCCACACACATGCACATCTTGATCTAGGATTATGACATTCTTCTCCTTGGATCCTTGTTTTGACTTTACAATATAAGTGATGCAAGTTTGCTACATTGATCATCCCTACCTAAACTCCACATAAGCCTTTAGAAGTAGGAAGATACAAAGAAGGAAAAATCTTTCTGCCTTGGTAAGGAATCATACACCTTGAGTGACTTAGAGTGCTATAGGAGGAGTAAGATGACTTATGATATTTCTTTTGAAAAATTTATGAAAAACTCCAAGTACTATAATATGATTTGGGAAGATGACTTTGCCTCGAAGATTTGTTCCATTTCTCAACCTCTCAAGGATATATGTTAGCCAATACCACATATCCCATTGGTATGAAAAAATGTCTTGAATGAATCTATATGCTTGCTTTATACTTTGAATAACATGATCTTATTAGCTTTTAACCTTTACTCGAGGACGAGCAAAGAGGTAAGTATGGGGGATCTTGTTGACGGTAATTAAGAGCTATTTTGTCACCATCAAAATACCGTCAACATCCTCATTCTCAAAGGAAAACAAACATAACCTGATCATATTATGCAAAATAACTGGTTCCACATGTCCCTTGACTATTTGATGTAGGTAATGACAAATGGGGTCTTTTGGGAGCCAGTGGGCCCACTTAGGGTGTCGGCCGACCACCCATGGACCCACCTGGCATCCTTTGCCCCCATGATGCATGTAACACCCTCAAGAATACTCCTTACCCTTGGATCCAAGTGTATTCACCTCTTAATGGTCCAGATTCACAACACAAGGATCCATGATCCCACATCAAGGAGATTAACGTGACAACTCAACTCAGAACCAACATCCAAGGCATATGACAAGTGGGACCAGTGCCCAGGAGGCAGAGGTGGCCCACAAACCCCACAGGGGCTTCGGCCGAACACAAGGTGGGCCCAACCTGGCCACCACTTGGTCCCTGACCAGTGGGCCACGATCTAGAAGGTGCAGAGGGCCCACATGGCAGCAAGGTGGTTCGACCGAACCACCATAAGGCGGAGCTCTTCAGTATTGTTATGCTAGTTGGAGGAGAGTGAGGAACCTTCTGGAGAAAGCCCCGGGTCTGTCGGGAATCTTCTCTGGAGTTCTTCCTCAGCGGATGCGAGTCTCTTGTAAGTTTAGCACTTGTAAGTGACTTCTTCTAAGTTCTTTATAGTATTCAATGTTCTAAATCTGGTTTAGCTATTATACAACTTTTCACGCTTGATCATCGCTTTGCTCTGAGTAAAGTGCTTTAATCTTAGGCCAAGGTTAAAGTAGTAAGATTAGTGTAGACGTGGTGTCTAAGCTTAATCTTGCCTTTGTAAACCGCTTATCGCATGGATTGTTTGTGGATGCTAGTAGAAAGTGATAGCTCTATCTAGTCTTTGTATTCCACCACGTGTGTAAGATAAGTTCTTAAAAGGTAAGGCTTCAATACAACTTGACGGCGCGGTCCGGTTAGAGTTTTGCCCTCTTTCTGATCTATCCCGTCGCCTCCTGCAAGAGAAGGGCCGATAAGGCCAGTATAACCAGTTATCCCTTGTTAGACATCTATGCTATCTTGAACCTCTCAACCCAGTTATCATAATCTCCCTTGATCCATCATAGGACATATCTTTAATCCTAGTTAGATCACTATCGTTCCTTGAGGAAAATACAATACCTGGAATACTCCCGGTGAAGTGCTACATCGGTATAATCTGTGCGCTTGCGGATCTATCCAATAGTCATAAGAAATACCAACAGTAAGAACCCTTCATCACATTTCTTGTCGAACTTTTCAAGTCTTGTGTCTTTCTTCAAGATGTAGAATTTGCAACCAAACACTCTAAAGTATGGAATGTTGGGCTTCCATTCAATAGCTCATATGGTGTCTTCTCCATCAATGGGTGACAATACAACCAGCTGCTAGAGTAGCAAGCGTTGTTGATAGCTTCGGCCCAAAAGGAGTGACTCACATTGTACTCACTAAGCATAGATCTTGTCATATCAATCAATGTCCTATTCTTCCTCTCAACAAGGCCATTAGATTGTGGAGTGTACTTGGCTGAGAATTGATGCTTGATTCCAAGCTCATCACATAGCTCTTCAACTCTTGTATTCTTAAATTCACTACCATTGTCACTTCTCACTTTCTTGATGGTGATCTCAAATTCATTGTGACATCTCTTGACAAAAGATTTAAATGTGGCAAATGTATCACTCTTGTCATTAAGAAAGAATACTCAAGTATATCTTGTAAGATCATCAACTACCACAAATCCATACTTGTTGCCTCCAATGCTTGTGCTCATCATGCTCTTCTTGGGATGGGTGTTACCAACTTGTTTGCCGGCTTGACAAGAGCTACAAAGTTTATCATTCCCAAATACATCTTTCAAGCCTATAACTAAGTCATCTTTGATCAATCTATTCAATTGCTTCATCCCAACATGACCAAGCGTTCTATGCCATAACCAACCCATACTTGATTTAGTGAGCAAGCAAGTTGACAATTGAGACTCACTAGCATTGAAATCAACTAGGTAGAGTTTCTCATATCTAAAGCCCTTAAAGATCAAGTTTGAACCATCTACACTAATGATCTCAACATCATCTACTCCAAATATGCATTTGAATCCAAGATCACACAATTGAGCCATAGATAGCAAATTGAAGTTTAAGCTCTCAACTAGCAAGACATTTGATATGCTCAAGTCATTGGATATTGCAATCTTACCAAGACCCTTGACCTTGCCCTTTTCATTATCACCAAAAGTAATACTATCAATGCCATCATTGGTGTTGGAGTTGATTGATTTGAACATTCTAGAATCCCCGGTCATGTGTTGAGTGCACCCACTATCAAGCACCCAATGCCTTCCTCTGGCTTTGTAATTTATCTACAAAACAAATTAGTTCTTCTTAGGTACCCATACTTGTTTGGGTCCTCCAAAGTTAGTGACCAAGGATTTTGGCACCTAAATTGCCTTCTTCTTTGGGCCAACAATGGGTGTGCCAACATACTTAGACATTACACCATCTCTCCCTTTGGTAAGCATATAACATGAATCAAAATGCATGGAGGTGGTTTTAGCAAACTTGGTTTGGCTCATGTTAAGTTTGCAATATTGGTCAACATGCCCCACTTGCTTGCAACTATTGCAAAACCGACCATTGCTTCTCATAAAGCTAGGCTTTGGAGTCACAAAGGCCGCCTTGCCTTTCTTGGGGGTATAGCCAAATCCCTCTTTGCTAAGGGAGAACCTTTGGCTACCCAAGCACTTTAGCAAGCGGGGATCTCCACCATATTCCTTACTCAAAGCATGAGTGAGCTCATTAACATCATTTTTCAATTTTTCATTTTCACTCACTAGTGTAGCATCAACCTTTGAGCTCCCACTAGTGGATGCGCTACATTGTGTTTTGGTTGGTGCAACAATGATATGAGTGAAAAATGATTCATCAAGAATATCACAAGTTACTCAAATATCACATGATGCAACAACCTTATCCTTGTTTTGTTCAAGGAGAGAGGAGTGAGCTTTTTCAAGCTTCTAGTGAGTCCTCTCAAGCTTCTCGTGGGCTTCCATTAGCTTCTCATGAGAGCCATTGAGCTCATTAAAGGATTGTTCAAGAGCCTTAAGCTTCTTGTTCAATTCTTTGCACTCCTTCCTCTTTGTCTCAAAGCAAGCATAAGTTTGCTTCATCATGTATAATAGTTCCTCCTTGGAGTACTCCTCTCATAATCACTACTATATATCATCATCACTATCACTATCATCATGAGATTGTACCTTAGATGGCTTAGCCATGAATCATGATGGAGTGTCGAAGATGGATGGCTTGTTGTTGATAGCAATGCTTGCCAATGCCTTCTTCTTGGACTTCTTCCTCTCATCATCACTAGAGTCATCATCGGAAGAATCACTACTATCCCAAGTCGCCATGTATGATTCACCCTTCTTCTTCTTGGTGAATGATAGCTTCTTCTCCTTCTTATCATGCTTGCTCTTCTTCTTCTCATCATCATCACTATGATTGGGGCAATCCGCAGTCATGTGATCGGTGCTCTTGCACTTGTAGGATCTTCTTACATATTCCTTGTTCTTGAAGTTGTCTCTTCTCTTTCTAGCACCATAGCCCTTCTTCTTCATAAATTTGCCAAACTTGTGCACAAAGAGGGCCATCATCTCATCATAAATGTCACTTGCTTCTTCTTCATCACTTGAGCCTTGCTTTCTTGCTTTGGTCTTGCCCTTGGATGATGAAGCCTTGAATGCTAAGCTCTTCTTTTTCTTCTCTTCTTCCTTGACCTCTTCTTCATCACTTTCTTCATTATACTGCTCTTCGGTCATGATTTCTCCAAGCACTTCATTGGGAGTGATGTTGGTCAAACCATCTCTCCTAATTATTTGCCTCAAGGTTTTGTATTTCTTGGGCAAACAACCAAGAAACCGGTTTGAGAAGTCTTCATCCTTCACCTTCTCACCCAAGCAATTGAGATCATTGATGATCACTTGGAGCCTATGGAACATCTCTGGGATAGACTCATCATCCTTCATCTTGAAGTGAGATAGCTTGTCATTGAGCATGTACAACTTGGCATTCTTCATGGTTGTGGTGCCCTCATATGTATCCTCAAGTCTCTTCCACACTTCACTTGCCTTCTCAAGATCTTTGATTTGCTCAAACACCTTGGAATCAATGTCATTGTAGATCACATTGAGAGCCATAGTGTTGCATTGTCGGTTCTCTTGCTCTCTCGGTGTGGGAGCGGCTTCATCAAGAATGACAAAGTCATGTTCGGTTACACTCCACACCTTCTCATGTATTGAGCCTACTCATCTTTCTCTTCTAATAATCAAATGATGTGTCATCAAACATTGGTGGTTTGCTTCCCACATCGTTGAATGATATTTGAGCCATCACTAACACTGAAGCTTGTTAAGCCTTGATAATAGCGGTGACCACGGCTCTGATACCACTTGAAAGGTCCTAGATGGCTAGAGGAGGGTGAATAGCCTAACAAAAAATCTACAAATCACTAGAGCAAAGGTTAGTATAACACTTGAGCGAAGCCTTTTGCTCTAGCTCTACTAGGGATGCAAAGCCACCTATCCAAGAAATTCTAGTTAGTTAAGTGCGTAACAAACAATAGCAAGATCCTAATGCACTTAACACAAGCTAGCAAGAACAACGAACAAAGAGCTAAACTAGCAAGCTAACTAGACAAGAAATGGAAGAAACTAAATACAAGATAGGAGGTGATTGCTATACCGATGCATTGTGATGAATGAATGTCAATATGATGAACCAATCACAATGAATACCAAAGAGTAGCCGGGAGACAAGTTGACACAAGAATTTTTCTCTCGAGGTTCACTTGGTTGCCACCAAGCTAGTCCCCATTGTGTCGACTACTCAAATGGTGATTCGGTGGCTAATATGCGATCACAAGCCTAGCCCACTACCTGGGCGCCACAAGAATCCACCCAAATGAGAGTAACTCAATGACACGAGCAATCCACTAGAGTTACCCTTTGGTGCTCCGCCGAGGTGGGTACAAGCCCTCTCACAATCGATGAAGCCTGCCACGAACAATCACCAACACGTGCCAAAGCTTCTCCACTGCCAAGCCATCTAGGTGTTGGAAAACACCAAGAATAACAAGAAAAACTGCGGCGATGACGAACACCAAGTGCTACTATATGCAAATCACTAAGCAATGCACTTGGATGCACTCTATCTCCAACCAGCCAAAAGCCTTAAATAGGCACCCCTCCAAAAACTAGCCGTTGTGCCTGAGTCGAGGGTGTCGGACGCTCTTTATGTTGGCGTCGGATGCTCCATCGCCAGCGTCCATCGCGCTTCCAGTAAGCATCTAGAGAGGTCCAAAGTCCGTCAGACGCGTCTGTCGCCCTGTCGTCGGACGCTAGGCAACGCCCGTCGCTTGTGTCAAAGAGTTCTTCAAACCGTCGAACGCTTGCCAGTGTTTTGCTCAGCGTCCGTCGACATCGTCCGTCGCGGTTCCAGAGAGCATCCAGAGAGCTCCCGAACCCGTCGGACGCGTCTGTCGCCTGGTCGACAGACGCTCTTCAGCGTCTGTCGGAAAGTCTATACCGAGGCTGAGTTAGGTTTTACCGTCGGACGCTCTGACGCTTTGAACCAGCGTCCAACGCCAGCATCCGTCGCCTCTTTCTTGACCCTTTCTTGTTTTTATCTCTTCAAGCCTTGCTCCAATGTGCCAAACACTTATGGTACTTCCTTAGAGCAGATGTTTAACATATATTTTTATGTCTTTTAAGCAAGGCTATGTTACTAGGTGAATTAATGCACATGCATGAGTGACAACACCTAGTAGCACTTGATAACCGTAATCACAAACGTTTTCCCCTTCTTGATAGTACAACTATCTATCCTAAAGGTGATCACACTCTCTATAGTGTTTTGATCACTAAACCAAAAATGGCCCTATGATATACCTTTGCCTTGATCCCATTTTTATTTTTCTCTTTCTTCTTTTCCTTAGTCCATGGAGCACTTGTTTCATCATGATCATCCACCTAGCTCCATATGTCAAGGTGGATCACCCTAGCTAGATCACATGCTTAGCACTAGAGTTAGTCCATAGGTTTCATCAATTAACCAAAACCAAACTTGGGCTTTCAACCGGTCGCACCCCGAGAGAATGGAGAGAGGAGGCAGAGTGAGTGAGGAAGCGAGAGGGATGCGAATGTGAAAGAGAGAAGACAAGATAGCAACCAAATAAAAGGGCTGCCAAACCCTAATCCACCAGGGGGGAGAGATGTTCCCATGGCACGTGAGCTCACTAGAGTCAACCAGTGCGGGGTTGTAATGACCCAGACGAACATGGCTGCAGCTGAGCCCAGGAGAAACAAAAATAGATCTTGTTTCCCGAAGCTGGCTGAGGAATGCTTTAGGGCTTGTTTGTTGGGTTTTTTGGATCGCTACCACCATAAATCTTCAAGTTTGGAGATTTGTCAAATTACAATTCATCTATTTTAAAACTTACCATTATAATTCTTTATTTGTATGATGCTTGTCATTTTCTACGTCTTCCTTATGCCTAGGCCCACTGTCTAAATGTACATAACTTTCGAATGGACCAAAAACCCCTGTTGCTTCTCTCTAAAGCTGAATTGTAATGACAGACCTCCAAATTGAAGAATTGCAATGACAGCTATCCAAAAAAAACTCCTTGTTTGTTTGCCTAGTCTAGGGCGATTGGCGGGTACTAGCTCACCCTAGGCAAGTGGTGGCAGCCCCAGCGGTGTAATTGGGCCTGTTTTTTTTTTGTCTGCCCAAGTAGAGGCTGGCTAGGGGTGGGAATGTGTTTATTTGCCTGGCCCAAGTGTCAGATTTCACAAGTACCACGTTGAGGTGGTATTTGTTTGCATGCATGGCTTGTGGTGCGCCAGCAACTACCACCAATTCCATCGACTACCGGTTCCAGCAAAAAATAGGCACCCAAATTAACAGATAATCCTAACAAAACCTTAATACAACAGTTAAGTGACAATTATAGCATTACATTTTGAGCTTCCATAGCCTTAAACTTGACACTTACAACAAGCACAGAACCTCAAGTTGATCCACAAGTACAAGACATACATTAACAGTCCAACAACTAAAATAGTTTTTAAGGGGCAAAGATGAAAAATAAAAGTGTTGGTTTTCTAGAGGACAAGTCATCACCAGGACACAAGAGTAAAGTTGAGTTGGTTCTTGAGTTGAATATACATGATTATCCAACACATTGGTTGATTACTTAATCAAGCATACATGAATATTAATAACACTTGAATATATTAGATTGCATAATCATTAGTCAATCTTAACACATTATTTTTAAGCTGGTTTATTTGCTAGGTATTGTGGTCATTTGTGATAGTGATATAACAAGCCAAAGCATTAATTTGAGAATAAATTCATGGTGTGAGCAAGGATGGGTACTTGCCTTGAACAACAACAATTTGTTATAATTAAAAAGTCGAAAGGAATACTTTTTATATTCTATTTATATAGTATATATTTTTTATAGAAACATTTTATATATTTTTAAATATATATGCAGTTCGCTACAGGCCTTGATCGATTTGTCTTGGGCCTTCGTGTCGCATGGTCAAAAGGGCAGCCCACGATTCAGTTCCTTCATGCACGGTGCGCCCCTCCAATATATAGTCTCACCAAACAAATCTCTGCCTAGTTTCGGCTTAGGAAAGTTTGTAGGGAAAACGTCCAATTTTTCTTCATAAAAAAACTTTGGTGTGTGTCTGTTTACTCCGTGAATTATAAAATCAGAAATCTCCCTCATCAAATTTTAAAAATCATTTGTTTTAGCTCTTGACTGGTTTTGGATGGTGGTTTTGCCACAGTGATGGTGGTTTTATCTTTATTTTTTTATTTTAATTAAATCTTTAAAAATCATAGTAAATTGCGAAAAAATATGAAATTGAAAATCCAATTTTATTATACCCTACATGAGTAGATCTATACAGTAAACATATAATATGATATGCTTTAGTATAGAGTTTTTGTTGTAGCTCGATCTATAATTTTCTATTATTAATTGGAATAATTCGTAGGTTCCTAGACAGACGAAGTATATTACAAAAAAGTT
The DNA here is from genome assembly GCA_022036555.1 of Microstegium vimineum. NCBI lineage: Eukaryota > Viridiplantae > Streptophyta > Magnoliopsida > Poales > Poaceae > Microstegium > Microstegium vimineum. The sequence goes on from CM039133.1 coordinate 44,304,259, forward strand.
AAAGCTAATATGAAGGGAGTAATAGTTTTAGTGTAAAACCATTTCGATTTGTATTCACTAGCAGATAGTGTATAATTCACATATAATACCCCTCCACTTCAAATGATAAGTGTGTATCTAGTATAATTCACATATAATACCCCTCCACATACACCTTTTATCCGTATCTTGTACTCGTTCCAAATTTTAGGTTATTTTGACTTTCTTTAATATTATCAAACATGTCCATGCTACGAGCATCAGTAGGGACTCAAACACGTGAAGACAATTAGAAGTGTAGGATCATCTAGATCCAGATCCAGCGGGGTTGGATGAACAAGAGAGATCAGAGAGGGGAGAGAGGAATAGGTTTTGTACCTGGATGAACTTCTGACCGGCACTGCTGATGAGGACATCCTCCATTATTACTCGTTGGCAAAGACGCAACAAATAATGGGTCAAGTAGCTCAGTTGTAGTCGGGCGGCGAACGTGTGAGCCTCTGAATAATCTCACCTTGCTTAGCTTGGGAGGAGAAAGTCACCTTAAAAGGGAGAGTCACCCTTCCCCTATCAGACTAGTCTTTTAGGGAGATTGGGCCTTTCTCCGAGTGGGTGTGCCTAAGAACTGTTGGGGTCCGGGCAACCTCAATTTATGTCGATGGAGTCTGCGCATGGGCAGCGACGATCGGTGAAGCGGGAGGGCGTCCGGCTTGGCCGGAGGCGCTTCCCGTCACTGGCTGCGCACTCTCTCAGATCGATGTTAGGGTTGTGTCGGTGGGGAGCACTATATGACGTCGAACCTAGTACTGTGAGCCGTCAGCCCCACCTCTATTTAGTGCGTAGTGTGACAGGGGCCTATTTATTGCGTAGTGTGACAGGGGCCCTCCAGCCTATAGATGGGCTGGGCGTCCCCGATCAGGACGCGGATCAAGGCCTTGGGCTTATTGGGTGAGAGATCAATCCAACATTCTCCTCCTTGATCTCACCTTATACTTTCAAACTTTATTCACATTTACTTTTTCCATATTCCATCACAGATTAATGCATAGAGCATGTCTCGTCGTCACGGTCATTCGCCGATAGACTTAACAGTTACAACACACGTCTCTGATCTAGAACAAACACTTTAACTTTGGCCCCTTTTATTGTCCAGAAATCATAGGCTTTCCCTTAAACCCATGCTAGCTATGCGTTCTACGTTGGGTGGTAAGCCTTTTGTAAGCGAATCTGTCAGCATCTTATCAATTCTTATGTGCTCAAGACTTTAATATTGGATCCTGGACTTTATCTTTCACAACATAGTACTTTATGTCAATGTGTTTGGCAACACCACTTGACCTATTCTTATGAGCATACTGTACTGCTAGATCATTGTCGCAGTATACATTTAGTGGTCTATAGATGTCGTTAACCACCTTTAAACCGGGTATGAACTTCTTTAGCTAGTTCACCTGCCCCGTTGCCTCATAACATGCTTCAAACTCGACATACATTGTGGACGATGTAATGACGGTTTCCTTTGAGCTTTTCCACGATATAGCTCCCTTTGCGAGAATGAACACATATCCACGTCTAGGTATGTTTTTCATCTCCTGCATAATCAGAATCCGAATACCCCACCATATGGAGTGATTCTGATCTTCTATATGTCAAAATGAGGCCTTTTGTTCCTTGCAAATAATGTAGGACTTTCTTAACTAATTTCCGCCAAGTAACCCGGTAACAAATGCTATGTCAGGGCGTGTACATACTTGAGCATACTGTAAGCTTCCGACAACTAAAGCATATGGAACCTCTTTCATTTGGTTGAGCTCATATTGGTTCCTGGGACATTGAAATTCCCCATATCTATCGCCCTTGACTATTGGAGCAGGTGAGGGAGAACATTTATGAATACTAAACTTTTTTAATACTTTTTCTATGTATGCATTTTGTGACAATCCCAATACCCTTTTACATCTAACTCGATGAATTTCGATCCCTAGAAAGAATGAGGTTTCATCAAGATCTTTCATATCAAACTTTGAGGACAAAAACTTCTTTGTCTCCAGAAGTTTATTGACATCACTACTAGCAAGTAAGATATCATATACATACTGGAGAAGAAAGATATACTTCCCACTTTTGAACTTTACATAAACACAATTCTCCTCTACATTTTCTTTAAAACCCACAATTCTTTATTGTTTTATCAAACTTCAAGTACCACTATCTTGAAGCTTGCTTTAATCCATAAATGGATTTCATTAAACGACATTCCATGCTTTCTCTTCCTTTCATGACAAAGCCTTTCGGTTGTGCCATGTAAATATTCTCCTCGAAATCACCATTAGCAAGTAAGATATCATATACATACTGGATAAGGAAGATATACTTCCCACTTTTGAACTTTACATAAACACAATTGTCCTCTACATTTTCTTTAAAACCCACAATTCTTTATTGTTTTATCAAACTTCAAGTACCACTATCTTGAAGCTTGCTTTAATCCATAAATGGATTTCTTTAAATGACATTCCATGCTTTCTCTTCCTTTCATGACAAAGCCTTTCGGTTGTGCCATGTAAATATTCTCCTCGAAATCACCATTAACAAATGTTGTCTTCACATCCATTTGATATAATTCTAAATCATAATGTTCCACTAAGGCCATTATGATTGAGAAGGAATCTTTACAACACAATTCGTGCTTTATACCTTTCTATATACCCTTGGGAGTCACATTTTGTTTTGTAGACCCATTTACAGCCTACTGTTTTGGATCCTTTAGGAATTGTTTCCATGTCCCAAACTTTATTGGTACTCATCCATTTCATTTCATTTTTCATGGCCTAAAGCCACTTTGATGATTCATTCGCTTCTCATGGCTTCTTCAAATGAGGTGGGATCATCCTCCATTTGAAATTTCTCAACATTATAAACCACATAATCATTAGGTATTGTTGATCTTCTTGCCCTTTGAGACCTCGAGAGGCCTCTACATTTGGCACATTTTCTATTTTGAGGCTGTTGTTCCTCCCTGAAGAATCATGGTCCTATTGGTTTTGGTGATTAATGAGAAAGAGAGATTATTATGGCTAATGTGTGTTTTGCAGAGGCTATGTGTAGCTTAGCCATAGTGATCAACATGAATGGGCATCAATGGCTATCACTAAGCCCCCAAGATGAATATCATTTCGGATTTCAAAGAGACATGATGAAGACCCTAGAATGATAGGCTAAGTGCCATAAGGTGATGAAGGACACTTAGAAATAGATAGGGCTTCTATTTGATCTTTGACCGTACTATAAAGAGGGGTTGAGACTAGTAGCTTGACTTAGGAAAGCTTCATGACTTAGGTGTGGTGCACACTTGACTTCCTTAGCTCTAAGCAAGCATATGGTGACCGTAAGATAGCCTAGAACAGCTTTCGTATTCATCGCGATGAAAAACGAAGTTGAGAGGGCTGAGTTCTGGGCGACGGACGCTCCTGACAGAGGCGTCGGACGTTGTCCGTCGTGCCAGACAAAGGCGTCGGACGCTGGACTGGTAAATCCAGTGCGTCCGTCGGCCTTCCAGAGGGCCCTGTTTTGGCTGAGCAAAACTGAGTCCGTCAGACGCTGTCCGTCGGCTTGGCGTCGGACGCACGCAGAGCGACCGTCGGCCAGTAGGGTTGTTTTTAGCCTAGCTACAGCCAGAGCGTCGGACGATAAGGCAGAGCATCCGTCGCCCCTGCGACGGAGCGCCCGTCGCTAGGATAAGCGTGTCAGGCTATCCGTTGGGTAGAGCGATGGAGCGTCCGTCGCCTAGGTGACGGAGCGTCCGTCGCCAACTTAATCTTTGAGATTTATTCAGCATGAGGTAGTTTTTCAGATGGGCTATTTATAGCCCACCCCTTGCCTTCCTACCTTGCCTTTGCTCATTTCAGTTGTTGAGTTGCTTGAGAAGGTTGGGAAGAGAGAAAGAGCCCTAGAGAGAGAGAATGATTCGCGAATCCCTCCATCCTCTCCTCTAGTTCATCTAAGAGTTCAAATGTGCATCCTCTAGATGTGAAGCTTGAGTGAGTCAAGTGAAGATCAAGGCTTGTTACTCTTGGTGATCGACATCACCTAGATGGTCTGGTGGTGCTTCGGAGGAAGGTGATCGCCGGAGGATTGCCGGTGGCCCTTCTCCATCGACTTGTGATTTGTTGTGGGTGATTCATCGAGCCGGAGTGGCAAAGAATCAGCCTGTAAAGAGCAGTCATCCCTTGCGCGGGATTGAGGGGGAGCAATACCTTGCTAGGTGCTCCAACGAGGACTACGGGGAGTGTCAACTCCTCGATACCTTAGCAAAACATCGCCGTGTCAAGCATCTCTTTCCCTAGCTCTTTCATACCGCATTACATTCCGCACTTGTTCTAAATTCATACTAGAATTGTGTAGGGTGTTCTACCTTTCATTGGCTTGCTACCACTTTCTAGCTAGGACACACTTGCAGTAGACACTAGGGGGTAATTGACATTGCTAGGATTTCATATTGCTTTAGAAATTTGAAATAAGCCCAATTCACCCCCCCTCTTGGGCATCTTGATCCTTTCAATTGGTATCAGAGCTAGGTTGCTCTCAAATTAGGATTTACCGCATAGAGCAAGATGTACCATGGGGATGGACTACCTCCCATGTTCGATGGAGATGACTTTCCTTATTGGAAAGTTTCTATGGAGGCCTATCTAGAGGCCGTGGACGTTGGCGTGCTCAAGGCCGCCACAAAGGGGGGTTCTTACTTCACGGAGGACCCTTACCTTGAGAAGCACAATGCCTAGGCAAAGAATATCCTTTTCCGTGGCATTTGCAAGGATGTCTTCAACCAAGTGCGTAATGCCAAAGATGCATTTGAGTTGTGGACCACTATTTGTGTGCTTCACGAAGGCACAAAGAGTGAGCGTGAGGAACGCTATCACTTGGTCATGGTGAAGCTCAATTCTTTTACCATGCTTACTAATGAAAATGCAAATGAGATGTACTCACGTCTTAACATTCTTGTAGAAGAATTGAATGGGCTTGGCCTCAACCAAATGGCATCGACCGATGTGGTGCACAAGATTCTTTGTGTCTTGCCAATTGACAAGTATGGCCACATCGTCACGGTTCTTCACCAAGGGGATCTCTCCGCTGCTACACCAACACAAGTCTTGGGCAAGATCAATGCTCATGAGATGTACATGAAGATTGGTGATGGTGGCTCTTCATCCTCCTCCAAGAAGAAAGAAAAAGAGAAGGAGGAGAAGAAGGATTTGGCTCTCAAGGCATCCTCTTCGAAGAAGTGCAAGATGCAAATCATGTATGAGAGTGCAAGTGATGATGAAGATGATGACAACATCGCCCTCATGGTGAAGAGAAGACCACAAAGATGTTGAAGAGGCTAAACAAGAATGGAGTCAAATTTGACTCAAAGAAGAAGAAATTCTTTACAAACTCTTCAAGGAAGCCCATCTCACAAATGAAGTGCTACAATTGTGGGATACTTGGTCATCTAGCTCATGCATGCACCGAAGAAAAGAAAGACAGGTTCAAGAACAAGAAGTTCAAGAACTACAAGAAGAAGGATGCACAAGATGACTCAAGCGATGATGAAAAGAAACAAGACAAGCCTTACAAGAAGAAGAAGAACTTTGACTTCCACAAGAAGAAGAAGGATGGCAAGGCTTACATTGTTAGAGATTGGCTCACCGACATTGAAGATTCAAGTGAGCCCTCCGATAGTGAGAGTGAAGATGAGAAGGTGGCCGCATTGGTGATTGGTTCCTCTACTCCACCGCCACCTCATCCTTCATCATCGGGCTCATCCTCTACACACCTATGCCTCATGGCTAAAGGTGACAAGAAGGTACAAAAAGAGGATGATGATAGTGGTGACTCTAGTGAAAGTGATAGTGATGTTGATGAAGACACACCATCCTATGATGATCTAATTAAAATTTGCAACAAATATTCAAACATCATCATAAGGTACAAAAGTAAAAATGACAAACTTCAAAATGTGAAAGAAAACTTGCATGCTAAGCTTGATGCCTTGTCTAGTTCTAATGATGATTTGAAGCTTGAGAACAACTCTCTCACATCTAGCACTAGGGAGCTCAAAGCCTCACTCAAGCAAGCTAATGAGAAACATGATAAGCTTGAGAGGTCAACATAAGAGCTCCATACAAGGTATAACTTGCTAAAAGATGACTACAACCAAGTTAGAAATGAACATGGCACACTTGTGGTAGCTAATGAATTGCTAACAAATGATCTTGCTACACATGTTGCTATTATCCCGGTTGTTAAGTGTCATATAGCTACTTCTTGGGAGGACTTGCTTGATGAAGTTGCTAGTGATCAAAATGCTAAGTGCAAGGGCAAGAAGGTAGTTGAAGCCGAAAAGTATGATGACTATGTGAAGATGAGGCAAGAGAACTCAAAGCTCAAGGAAGAGCTAATCAACCTCAAGGCTAACAAGCCCTTCACCATCAAGTCGGCCAAGCAAGATGACAAGGATGCAATTCCTTGATCAACTCTCTCAAGGAAGAAAATGCAAAGCTCAAGGTTGAGAAGATCAAGCTTGCAAGTGGAATGGAAAAGTTCACCAAGGGCCACAACGTCCAAAGTGAGCTCTTGATGAACACTATCATGAAGACCGACAAGATCGGTATTGGGTTCAAGGAGAACCAACTCATGAAGGCAAAGGTCAAGATTGAAGCTAAGAACTACTACAAGAACAAGGCCAGAAGCAACAATTATAAGCAAGTAAAGCCAAAGCCTAGAAGATGCTTTGAGTGTGGACAAGTTGGTCACTTTGCTCATGATTGCAAGACTCCACCTCGCAAGACCTTGCCCAAGCACACAAGGCCATTTGCTCATGATGCACACTTCATCATCAATAAGGACTCCAAGGGTAGACCCCTAGTTGTGTTTCTCGGTCCTAAGATGAAGAACAAGCCCAAAGTGCTATGGGTTGGTAAGGAGTTGGTGGACAAGGCTATGGGACCTCGCCAAGTGTGGGTTCCCAAACAACAAGCGTAATTTCAAATTGCTTGTGTGTAGGTGAACTACAAGACCAGTGAAAGTCATTGGGTGATTGATAGTAGTTGCACTCAACATATGACCAGTGACCCCTGGATGTTCACCACACTTGATGAAGATTGTGAAGGGCAAGACAAGATTACTTTTGGGGACAATTCAAAAGGCAAAGTACAAGGACTTGGCAAAGTGGCAATCTCCAATGATCAATCAATTTCCAATGTCTTGCTAGTGCAATCTCTAAGCTTCAACTTGCTATCGGTTGGTCAATTGTGTGATCTTGGTTTCCAATGTCTCTTCACTCCAAATGAAGTGGTTGTGTCTAGGATTGAAGATTCATCAATGATATTCAAAGGATTCCGGCACAATAACCTATATCTAGTGGACTTCACTTCCAATGAGGTTGAATTGCAAACATGTCTCTTCTCCAAGAGTTCTTTGGGTTGGCTATGGCATAGAAGATTAGCACATGTGGGAATGTCAACTTTGAAGAAGCTTGTCAAGAAGGAGATGGTTAGAGGTGTCAAGGATGTGGTGTTTGAGAAGGACAAATTGTGTAGTGCATGTCAAGCCTGAAAGATCCTAAGTGATGGCTAGAGGGGGGTGAATAGCCTAAATCGAAATCTAAAAACAAACTCAACAACAAGTTAGATAGCAAGGAGGCGAAGCTTGACTTGCACTAGCCTACTAGGGGTTGCAAAGCCACCTAACCACAATTTCTATCCTAATAAGCTCTAAGATCACACAATGCGTATTCAATTCTAGTAGCCCTCTAGGCACAACCTAATATACTAGGACAAGTATGAATAAGGTAATGAAAAGATGGGAAAGGTGATTATACCGCCGAGGAGAGGAGTGGATGAACCAATCAAGTGATCATCAAGAAAACCAATCAATCACAATTGAGACAACAAGGTTCATTTTCTTCCAAGGTTCACTAGTTTGCCAACTAGCTAGTCCCCGTCATGGCAAGACACTCACTTGGAGGTTCACGCGCTAATTGGCATCACACGCCAAACCCGTCACCGGGTGCCACACAACCAACACAAGATGAGGTATTGAAACACCACGAGCAATCCACTAGAGTTACCTTTGCGATCTCCCGCGGGGAAGGCACAAGAACCCCTCACAATCAAATTGTAGTTGACGAAGCACAATCACCAAGCTTCTCGATCTACCACCCCTTCTCCAAATCATCTAGGTGATGGCAATCACCAAGAGTAACAAGAAATTCGCAGCGAGAACGCCTCCCAAGTGCCACTAGATGCAAGCTATATGCGAAATGCACTTGGATCACTCAATCTCTTTTGGGTTTTCACTAACCAAGCATGGAGATGAGTAGGAGGGAGTTTGCTCAGCTCAAAGGAGTCTCAATATGTTCAAGTGTGCGAGAGGGATCCCCTAAAGCCAGCCAACACATATTTATAGACCCCCTCAAAGTCCACTAGCCGTTGCCCTGTTAAGTTGGCGACGGACGCTCTTCACGGGGGCGACGGACGCTCCGTCGCCAGCGTCCGACGTACTATCAGAAATAGCCGTTGGGCTGATGCACGGGCGACGGACGCTCCGACGCCAGCATCCGACGCTCGATCCTCCAGCGTCCGGCGCCTGTCTTCAAACTGCTCGCTTGCAGAGCTCTCTGGAAGCCCAACGGACGCTCCGAAGTTTCGTGATGGACGCTGCACCTCAGCGTCCGACACAAACTCGTTGCTCTCGGGTTTCTGAAAAATTCGAAGAAAATATTTCCGGACGCTCCGTTGCCGATCCGACGGACAGCGTCCGTCGCTCCTGGTTCTTCTCTAGGCCTTCTGTGTGGCCAACGAACGCGCCATCATCCAGCGCGTCAGACAGCATCCGACGCCCTGACCTGTAGCGTCCGACGCCCTCTGTCTTGACCGAAATCACTTCTTCTTTTTCCACCTTTGCTCCATTGTGCCAAGTACTAAGTATCCAACTTTAGTGAGCATTCTTGGCATGTTTCACTTGTCAAATCACATGATGGATGTCACTAGGTCCTAAATGCACATGCAATATAGATAACACCTAGTGGCACTTGACAAACCGCAATCACTTTTGCATTTCCCCTCTTCATAGTACGGTTGTCTAACCTAAATGTGATCACACCCACTTGGTGTCTTGATCACCAAAAGAAAAGCCCTAGCAAAATACCTTTTCCTTGAATAGCTTAGGGTCTTTCCATCTTTCTTCTTCCCCAAATGTGAGCTTTGGCTTTGCATCATCCTAGCCTTCTCTTGCTCCATCACTTGTCACCATCTTCCATAGGTGTACTATACCTACTCAATTACTTAGAGATAGGTTAGTACTTGGGCTTCAACAATTACCAAAATCACCATGGAGTCTTCAAAGCCGGCAAGAAAGTGGCAAACACTCATCCCACCAAAGCTTTCATGTCAACCTCAAGAGTCCTAGAGCCACTCCACATGGATCTATTTGGACCTACCACCTATGCTAGCCTTGGAGGCAATCTCTTTTGCTTGGTGGTAGTTGATGACTACTCTAGGTACACTTAGGTATTCTTTCTTCAAGACAAGGGAGAGACACAAGGCATATTCAAGAAGTTTGCAACAAGGGCTCAAAATGAATTTGATGTGAAGATCAAGAAGATAAGAAGTGACAATGGCACCGAGTTTGTGAACACCAAGATCGAAGACTATTGTGATGAAGTTGGGATCAAGCACGAGGTGTCCGCCACCTATACCCCACAACAAAATGGTGTTGTAGAGAGGAAGAACCGGACACTAATCACACTTGCAAGATCAATGCTTGATGAGTACAACACCCCCGAGAAGTTTTGGGCCGAAGCAATTAACACCGCATGATATGCAGCCAACCGGCTCTTTGTCCAAAGGGTTCTCAAGAAGACCCCCTATGAGCTTGTGAATGGGAAGAAACCGGATATATCCTTCTTCCGAGTGTTTGGATGCAAAGTGTACATCTACAAGAAGCGTCAACACTTGGGCAAGTTCCAAAGGCGTTGTGACATTGGTTTCCTTCTTGGTTATTCTCTTAAATCCAAGGCATATCGAGTATTTCACAAAGCATCCGGCCTAGTTGAAGAAACATATGATTTGGAGTTTGATGAAACTAATGGCTCTCAAGAAGAGCATGAGAATCTTGATGATGTAGGTGATGAACCCTTGAGGAAGGCTATGAAGAATATGCCCGTTGGTGTCATCAACCCACTAGAGGTGGAAGATGTTGAAGAAGATGAATCAAGCATCTTCTCCACCTCACACGCCTCAAGTTGATGAAGAACAAGTGAGGGAAGCTCATGAAGATACCTTCATCCCTCAAGAACAAGCCTAGGCTCAAGCTAGTGATGTTGGTGCACCACAACCTCCTCCCCAAGTGATTGATAGAAGATCTACACCTATGCTTCAAGCTCATCCACAAGACCTCATCATAGGGAGTCCATCAAGGGGGTAACAACTCGATCTAGACTTGCTTCTTATGTTGAGCATCACTCCTTTGTTTCCTTTGTTGAGCCTTCTAGTGTGGAGGATGCACTTGCGGATCCGGATTGGGTGAACGCCATGCATGAAGAGTTGAACAACTTCACTCGGAATGAAGTGTGGACACTAGTAGAAAAGCCCAAAGGAGCAAGAATCATTGGCACCAAGTGGTTGTTTAGGAACAAGCAAGATGATCAAGGCATGGTTGTGAGGAACAAGGCAAGATTGGTGGCAAAGGGGTTCTCCCAAGTTAAAGGCTTGGATTTTGGGGAGACCTTTGCACCGGTGGCAAGACTTAAAGCCATACGTATCCTTTTGGCATATGCTTCACATCAGAAAATGAAATTATTTCAAATGAATGTGAAGAGTGCCTTCTTAAATGGTTTCATTAATGAACTTGTCTTTGTCTCACAACCTCCCGGGTTTGAAGACCCAAATTGTCCTAATCATATGTATAGGTTGTCCAAGGCGCTCTATGGATTGAAGCAAGCACCCCGTGCTTGGTATGAGAGGATAATGGACTTCCTACTCAAGAAGGGCTTCAAGATCGAGAAAGTGGATACCACACTCTTCACCAAGGTTCTAGATGGAGAGATCTTTGTTTGCCAAGTATATGTCGATGACATTATATTTGGGTCAACAAACCAAGATCATAGCAAGGGATTTGGTGCATTGATGTCCAAGGAGTTCAAGATGTCTATGATTGGCGAGCTTATCTTCTTCCTTGGCTTCCAAGTGAAACAATTGAGGGGGGGGACCTTCGTATCTCAAGAGAAGTACACTCATGATGTACTCAAGAAATTCAAGATGGAGGATTGCAAGCCAATCAAGACCCCCATGCCTACTAATGGGCATCTCGATCTCGATGAGGGAGGTAAACCGATCGACCAAACTCTTTATCGCTCTATGATCGGTAGTTTACTTTACTTCACCGCATCTAGGCCGAATATCATGTTTAGTGTGTGTATGTGTGCTAGATTCCAAGCAAACCCTAAGGAGTCGCATCTATGTGCGGTTAAAAGAATTCTTAGGTACATAAGGCACACCCCTAGCATTGGCCTTTGGTATCCCAAAGGAGCTCCCTTCCAACTTTGTGGCTATTCCGATTCGGATTATGCGGGTGTAAGGTTGACAGGAAGAGTACCTCCGGCGGTTGCCATTTGCTAGGAAGATCACTTGTTTCTTGGTCCTCTATGAAGCAAAATAGTGTGGCATTGTCTACCGCCAAGGCGGAATACATAGCTATGGGAGCAAGTTGTGCACAAATCTTATATATGACCCAAACACTTCTTGATTACGGTGTATTTTTAAAATATGTTCCACTCTTGTGTGATAATGAAAGCACTGTAAAGCTTGCTAATAACCCGGTTCAACACTCTCGCACCAAGCACATAGATATTTGCCATCACTTTCTTAGAGATCATGTGGCTAGGAAAGATATCACACTAGTGGGATTTTCTAGCGAAAATCAATTGACGGATATCTTCACTAAACCACTCGATGAAGCAACCTTTTGTAGGTTGAGAAACGAGTTGAATGTGCTTGATCACTCAAACTTCACTAAAAGATGAAATTGTGTGAACCATGCATCATATGTAATATAACATGTAAATCTTGTAATGCACATAGGCTTGGCTAACACGGTTAGAATAACCATCCTTCAAACATGTGAAGAAGTCTAACCGCGGTTCAAACTTGCAAGCAACCTAGCATATGCATGTGTTGTTTGTCGTTTCTCTTCGGTTAAGCTTGAGCATCCACCGGGTTCGTCCACTTAGGGTGAGCAATCCAAGCTCAAGACACTTCTATACCCCTCTTGTGGCCCTATGATGTCTCCTTGATACTTCCATTCAAATATTTTGAGCTAAAGCTAAAGTTAAAGCCTATGACAAAATATTTAAAAAGGAGAGTTTGAGAGATGGTTCCCATATCAAGTCCAATTAGGTGTTATTTGGATCTTATTTGGATTGGAACTTGGTTGGGAGAAAGAAGCAAATATCATATTTGAAAAATTCCATTTTAAAGGCGTCAGACGCTGCCGTCGGACGCTCGGCGACAAATGCCTCAGCGTCCGTTGCGATCGTCCGTTGATTAAACGTTGCCTGTCTGCGGGGTGACGGACGCTCACCAGCGTCCATCACGGAGCATCCGACGCGGTCAATGCGTCAAGGCGTTTTACACCTGTTGTGTAAGCCCGACGGACGATGCCGTCGGACGCTGTCCAGCGTCCGTCGCTATCCGACGGAGTGTCCGTCGCTCGGATCCGGAGCGTCCGTCGCGGACTTAACAGGCGCAAATGTTTTTGAAAACCTCCTTCTCCCTCTCGGTCGGTTCACTCCACTCCGTACGTCGTCGCTGCTGCGCCCCAACCCTAACCGCCGTCGCTTTCCACTCGCTCTCCAACGCGCAGCCGCCCTTCAGTGTGCCGCCCTCTGCCGCCTCCTGTTCGCCGCCGGCGGTCCTCGTGCTTGCACCACCGCCTTCCTTCTCCACCGTGCCACCGCGCCTCTCCCATGCTCTCTCTGCGCGTGCGTTTCAAGCCACGCAGAGGAGTTCTTTCTTCGTCGTGGTGCTGCCTTGAGGATTTGTGGGGTGGGCATTACTTCCTCCCTGGAATGTGCTTATCCCTTGCTGTGAACCCCTCTCTTCAGAGGTGATTCTCCTCCCTCTCTTGATTGTTCTCTCTTCAAGTTAGGGTTTGTTCCAAATCAAGCAAAGCTTCCTCAAATTCCCTGTGCTCATCTTGATCCTTTCAATTTCCTATGTGCTTAGGTTGCGGAGTGTGGCAATTTGACCGAGATTCTTCCCTTTTCTATCTTGTTTGGTCACAGTGACAGAGGTATGGCATGGACAGATTCGATTCCACACGTATCCCTTTCATGCTCTCAATTAGACCCACTTTCCTCTAATTATTGCTTACATGTTATATACCCTTTCTATCTAATCGAGTAGGGTCAGTGGCAGTGAACTCGGGGCAAAGCCCGCGAGTAAGGAATGAGACAAAACCTCAAGAGGACAGTCCAGGGCCGGAGAGCCATTCTTGATAGTCTAATTTGCTCAGTGGATTGTCAGTTGGCAGTGGGCAGTTGGTTTGTTCTGTGGTTGGCTCGGGGATTCTTTGTCAGTGACACTTGTTCTTCTCGTGGCCGACAATGCCACGGACGAAGAATGCCGGCCCCGTCCCCGGTAGTGGTGGTGACCCTCCACCTCCACCGCGTCCTCCCACCGACCGGGGAAAGGGCAAGAAGCAGCTCATGTCAAGGAAGAGGAAGAGGCCGCTTATGGATCCAGACTCAGTGGCAGCCATAGCAGTGGCAGAGGAAGTAGAGCGTGTAGAGCAGGGTGGACGTCGCACCGGTTTGAGGCTCTCGCCTCGCCGTGGAGCGCGCCGTGAGTCCCCCTCGCGTCCAGAGACAGAACCCCAGAGGCTACTGAGACAGAGGAGGCAGAGCAGGTTCCAGAGACAGAGAAAATAGAGTTCGCGGGTCACTCTTCGATTGGTGAGCTGATGGCTCACAGAGTTACTCGCTCACGTGGGTCCGGAGCTCCCGACAGTCCACCAGGACCACATCTACCAGACCCCGTCAGACAGCAGGTTTAAGTGCTTACAGTGAAGCAGGTGCAGCTTCTTCGGTTTGTGGACTTCCAGACCTAGTTCCCTCCTCAGAGAGACCCTCGTGCCATTCCTCCGTTTTACACACCTCTGCATGAGGATTTCTACCGAGGCTACGTTCAGAAAGACGCACCCCTTCGTGCACACCGCATGTGTCCACTTTGGCGCATTGAGAGTGTCGATGGTCCAGATATATTGCAGCATCTTCAGTACCTTCAGGGTTTGACTGAGTTGATGGGAGGAGCCTGCACATACTAGGAGGACTGGGTTCGACAGTTCTACGCGTCCCTGTGGATCTCACCTGACCACACGTTCTTTCACTATGGCTTCAGAGGTCGAGACTACAGAGTCACAGCTCAAAAGTTCAGGGAGATCTTCCATTGGAGGCCTCAGAGATGAGGATCCACAGTCTGTGTTATGGGGATCAGGAGGCACCTCATCGACCTCACGATGGGATAGTGCCATCTACAGACTACGTGACGCCCTGCTTTCTGCAGCCCTTCACTGAGGGTTCGAGCCGTACTCCACGTGACCACAGACCACTTGCTCGAACTCTCCACGAGGCTTTGAGGAGGACTATATTACCCGGAGTAGGAGCTCGTGACACACTCACTCGCCTTCAGTTGTGGCTCCTAGCTCATGTAATCAGAATGGAGAAGTTTGATTTGTGGGACTTGATAGTCAACGAGCTGGAGGACATCATAGCAGCAGGCTTCCGTGGGCACTAGCAGTTTCAGTATGCCCACTGGATCTCTTACCTGATGGTCTCCAGGGTCGGGTCACCTTCCATGATTACCACCCTTACCCGGTCAGGCACAGTGTTCCCTGAGTACCAGATGGCCCAGTTGGTCATCCATGGGAACCTTCCTCGCCCCAGTCGAGTTTACCGTCCAGGCACCAGCAGACAGGAGTGCCACCACAGACTGAGGAGCAGACATATGCTACAGTTGAGCCGATCTCTCAGGCAGATCTTGCGGATCTTGATGCACAGATTGATGCAGCTGCCGATGCTACCTACAGAGAGGACACAACCTCTGACAGCTCGGATGAGGACTACAGACCTATCCCCGAGTTTGGACCTATGTCTCATGACCACGAGGCAGGTGGATCAGGTGCAGCTCCAGCTCCAGCCTCAGGTACTTCAGAGTCCACCTTACTTACCATCCTTACGAGGATGCAAGAGGAGCAGTCACGATAGGCTCAAGAGCAGAGGAGGCATGCTGAGGAGGTTAGGAGACTCACAGCTCAGCAGCTAGCAGCTCAGGCTCTAGCTCTGGCCAGACATGACGAGTTTTAGAGACAGTTCCTGTCCTATTAGATTCAGCAGGCTGAGATTCAAAAGACCCAGACTCAGTTGCTAGAGCGTCTTCTCAGTTCGAGCTCCGGGCCGTCTTACACTCCACAGCTCCAGTTGCCCAGAGTCTCCCAGCAGTAGTTCACCTCCCAGGCATAGACACCTCCTGTGGTTGTCCCGACTCCATCGTTACAGCCTAGCGGGCTTCAGAGTCAGCCACCAGCTTCGCCTATGTTTCAGACGCCGATGACTCAGGTGTCATTGTGGTGAGCTTCCCCTAGTGACTTCTAGATTGGATTCACTCCTACCCGGGGGGCTACCATTGAGGAGACTACACGAGGCTTCACAGCTACCTATAGAAAGATCACTGCAGAGGACTCACTAGCAGTAGCAGCTCTAGAGACTCAGCTCT
Source organism: Microstegium vimineum (assembly GCA_022036555.1). Taxonomy (NCBI): domain Eukaryota; kingdom Viridiplantae; phylum Streptophyta; class Magnoliopsida; order Poales; family Poaceae; genus Microstegium; species Microstegium vimineum. The sequence goes on from CM039133.1 coordinate 44,320,053, forward strand.
CAGAGGAGCACCCTCCGATGGCAGGCACCTACTTGTCCTCTGTTGCATCGTCGGAGGCCGCGCCAGACTGCTCGACCCAAACAGTCACTACTCCACCTCGGGTTGCAGTTCAGACAGAGTCTACTATTGTCGCAGCCGAGGTAGTTGAGACAGAGAGTCAGTTGGCAGTAGATGTCGGGGCAGTCACAGTGGCAGTGTCCTCATCACTTCACTCTCAGAGCCAACCAACAGAGCTTGTTGAAGCAGTCACTCTTGCAGCTCTGGCAGTGACTACATCCCCAGCGCCTCACGTGTTCACTCGTCGGGCTCCTAGACCCGCTATCACAGAGACAGGGGGAGCCAGGAGAGTCAGCTATAGCTTCCAAGACAACAGCTCCAGATCTAGAGGTCACCCCAGCTGAGCCTACACTAGCAGAGACAGAGGCAGATGCTAAGTGAGATGAGTCAGATCTTCAGGACTTCATCATGATTGACCGCAAGGCTGCAGCTACCTCGGCTCCACACCCAGCTCCAGATGCTTAGTTTTTGATGCTAGACGCCAAAGGGGGAGAGAGGGTCGAGTATCAGATATAAGGGGAGAGTTGTGAGATAGGGGATTTGTTTCTTTCTTGTGTGCTTATTTTCCCCGTACTCATATCATCATATCTACCCTTCATGCATTGTATTTATGTGTGTTGTTTGATGTTTGTGAGATACTCTCCTATGTGTGACATACTCTTGATTATCACTAATACATATTGTGAGTTGTCACTTGTTCATGATATGTCTCTTTGATCAAATGTAATTGAGCTTCCGCGCCATACTCCGATATATTTGTGAGAATATCATGAGGTACTCCAATTCTATTTCATATCCTTGAGTACCATGTTTGTGGCTTGGCTTGGATGAGCAAGTAGTGTTCAATCTTATTCTCTAACCCTTGCTCAACCAACTAAGTCACTTGAAATCCTAACCTTTCAACTCTTATATCTTATACTCGAAGATTATTGTCGTCAATCACCAAAAAGGGGGAGATTGAAGAATCATGGCCCTATTGGTTTTGGTGATTAACGACAAAGAGATATTATTATGGCTAATGTGTGTTTTGCAGAGGCTATGCGTAGCTTAGCCATAGTGATCAACATGAATGGGCATCAATGGTTATCACTTAGCCCCCAAGATGAATATCGTTTCGGATTTCAAAGAGACATGATGAAGACCCTAGAATGATAGGCTAAGTGTCATAAGGTGATGAAGGGCACTTAGAAATAAATAGGGCTTCTATTTGATCTTTGACCGTACTATAAAGAGGGGTTGAGACTAGTAGCTTGACTTAGGAAAGCTTCATGACTTAGGTGTGGTGCACACTTGACTTCCTTGGCTCTAAGCAAGCCTATGGTGACCGTAAGATAGCCTAGTACAGCTTCCGTATTCATCGTGACGAAAAACGAAGTTGAGAGGGCTGAGTTCTGGGCGACGGACGCTCCTAACAGAGGCGTCGGACGCTGTCCGTCGCGCCAGACAAAGGTGTCGGACGCTGGACTGGTAAATCCAGTGCGTCCGTCGGCCTTCCTGAGAGCCCTGCTTTGGCTGAGCAAAACTGAGTCCGCCGGACGCTATCCGTCGGCTTGGCGTCGGACGCAAGGAGAGTGTGACAGAACCGCCGAAATTATAAGAGATCAAGTACTAAAGTAGCCGAATTAACTGCCACTAAGAGCACTTGAGCCCCTATAATCCCGGTAGTCCGCTGAGTGTCCCGAAAGACCTCGGTTAAATCAACGTCACCCCAAGGATCACGAGATTAAGTAAATACAAATCACTAAGCTCAGAGTTTGCGGCAGAATAAAATTTCATTTTAGTTCACAAATAAATAATACAAGTTTGAGTTCAAAAACCTTTTAGTGAAAACAACATAGCTTTGAAATGATTGGAAAAGTATAAGTTGAAATACATGGCTAGCTTAAATCACATCCTCCGACAACAGCATAGAGATGAGAGAATAATATAGAATCACCGTGCCCACCGGTGGTTAGCCACACTTCCAGCAGTATGAGACCTTCACCTGCAACAAGGTGGGATAAACCCTGAGTACTCGAATGTACTCAGCTAGACTTACCCGTCTAACTGAAAATAAAGGACTCCAAGGATATACATGACTTTATCTGGAGTTGGGTAAGCTCTGCTTTGCGGAAATGCTTAATTAAAGGAGTTCACTTTAATGATTAGATGAGCAGTCATCTTTTATCCTACTAATTATCTCTAGGTTATTGCACCTGTACTAGAGCACTCACTTGATCTACTCAAACAATATAATAATATATATCCAATTCCTTCATCAATATTTTAGTAGAACCATTACGATGTCACATGGAGTTGTACCATGGTGAAGCTCAACATAATCCCCCATATCCAGTGGGGGCGGCAATTCGAATCGATATACACCAGCTGGTAAGATTACCTTTAACACACGCCCACGCTTTCCCCGTTAGGTCCATGCATTGGGTTACCGCTCAACGAAGTCCAGGTGGTAACCGTCGTGGGCTCGCATTGGTCCACCCAATTGTAGAAATCAGTTGGCCACCACGGGTAGATCGTATCTACAAACTAGAGGGTGCTCACAGCAGATTGAGCGCCGGCCCGGACAGTGTTTACTCGGCTTCGAGGTCGATACTCACAACGGCCCCTATGTGAAAGGGCGCATTCAAAGATGTAAGAGGGCCACCATCGTGTACAAACCTATACGATCCAACGGACGGACTGCCCCCAAGTCTTGACCACTTGGTGCACTTGCCTTCCAGTTGGCCGTATTCATTACTACCATTGGTTCTTTCCACGATAGCAAATATAGCCAACCGTGATAGTATTACCCCCATGGGATAATATAAACATAAAATATAAAAGTAACCATTTATACTAAGCAGGCTAAGCGGTTGCTTTTACTTTTATTAACAGGGTAACAAGGTAGGTGAAACAATAATCAAGGAAGGTAATGCATCAATTTGGGATTTAAACAACTCCTGTCACCTAATGCATCACAGTATAAAATACTCAAGTAGATTAATTGTAAATAATGAGAGGCTTAAGAATGCTCCGGGGCTTGCCTGGGACCAACACTAGGTTAGTGTTTGTTAGAGGTCACTCGCTTGGCGAGCACCTTGCAGATACTTCAATCTTCTGCGAACTTCGTCCATCAACACCATCTTCGGTTTAGCTCCATGCGTCACGTCCTTCACGTACTTATCGCACCTAAATGAAATGCACATGCGTATGTATGAATGTGAGGCAAAGGTAACACGAACTACGTATATAACCATTTAACACAAGCACAAGATCCTACATGATATACGCATAAGCACTTGGAATATTTATCAAAGTATCACTCGAACATAACATAAGCAATACAAGTTCATTTCATGACATACCTAGTTACTTATAACTAGTTAGTTAATTATTACCCAACTTAACATAGAAGATAGCAAGCACATAGAGCATGGTATATTATTAATAAAAAGTCACACCATGGCACGTATTCATCCATCAACATTTACTTAACAAAATCAACTAGCACGGACAAGTTAAGATAACTAACTTAGATAAGCAACTTTGGGATAGCACACTGCAGTCACGGTTTAAGCCATAACTGGAGTTATATTAATCCGGCAAATATGATTCATATACATATATAAATCTAATTAATGTGTCTACAACTTTCTTAGCAACATGCAAAGGTAATTAAGTAATTAAGCAACTCGAATTAATTAAGAAGGCAGCTCTGTCCAAAACAGCTACAGATTTGACACTGCTTCTTAGAACAGTCATAACTCAAGATCTACAACTCCTAAAAATATGAATCAAGACAATATGGAAAGCTTATAAAAAGAACTACAAATTATTCCACACTAGCAATTCATTATTCAAAGCTTAACATAGTTTAAAACCACTTTGAATCAGATCTGTCCAGAGATTTGGGCAGATTCAACTTGCAACTTAACAAATACATATATCTCAAACTACTGCAGATATGGCCATGAAAGTTTAACACAAGACAGGTAGTAATATTATATACAACTTTGGTATTCATCACATCAACAGAAAACATCATTTGAGACATGATAAAATTTATTTTCTAACAACTATGCATGCAGCCAAAACAGCAATATAACAAACTTGTTATTTTTATAAATCATAAACCATTCAACAAACAGTCCTAAAACTTTAACCAAACATCATTCATCATATAAGTAATACATCATAATTATTTCATAATTTTTGGAGCAATTATTAACTGCGATAAATATTTAATTCACCCTATCAAGCTTTTAGAGCAGCCAGCACAAAAACATTTTTATCACAAATAAATTAAACTAAAACATATCATGCAACAGATCTAGTGCCTAGAGAATTTAACAAGGATTCCAAAAAGTTCAAAAACACATTCATACAATTTTTCTACGAATTATTACGAATTTCCAAAGATCTACTGCATAAAGGGATAAATAAAACGGGAAAAAGAGAAAGTGCACTATTCAGCACTATTCATCTGAGTCATAGGGTTTGCAGTTAGGCCTCTGATTTCTGTCGAATTTGAACACGAAGCCCTTGACGTGAACTGGAACAGAGGAGGCGTCGAGGCTTGTTGTTCCCGGCCGGAGGAGACTCGCCGGGGTCGGGGGAGTGGTGCGGGAGCACGAGGGGACCCGTGCGCACCTGCTGGTGGCCGCATATGGCCACGAGGCGGGTCGCGGTGACCCGGCCACGCACGCGACAGCCGCGGCGGGCTACTGCACGGCGGCGGCGCTGCTCCCAGCGACAAGGGCTCCCTCGAGCGCGAGCGGGGCACCGAGGAGAACTAGGAGGAGGCGGAGGCAGTGCCGACTAGGCGCAGGGGTGCTCGAAGGCAAGGGACAGCAGCAGCGCGAGCTCGGCCATGGCGGCCATGGTGGGAAAACTCGCGTTCCCGCGATTTGGAAGCGAGAAAGAGAGGGCTGAGGGTGAGGGCGAGTGCCAGAGAGAGAGAGGAGGTCTCGGCGTCCTCCCTTGAGGCCGCAGGGGCGCAGAGGCACGCGGCGCGGGGGTAGAGACTCGAGGGCACGCGGCGCGCGCTGCTCTGCATGGTCGCCACGCACTGCCCACGCGGCGCCCGTTGAGGCATTTCGTCGAACACGTGGCGTGCGCCAAAGTGGCCGGCGTGGGAGACAATTTTGGGCCACTTCCCGGCCGAATTTGGAGATGGGCCGAGTACGAAAGTTGCAGCCCACAAGCTCCTCTACATTTCTCGTTTAGCAACCAAAACCATTTGATCAACAGATTAGTGTCTAATCAAGTTCCAAACTGCTAGTGTCAATGAATTGATAGCGGTTACGGAAACTTAAAATTAACCAACAAACCAAAGTCAAATGGATCCCAACGTTTTGCAGGGTCTTCTCCAAAACATGTGTCCCAACTCTTATATTCGGCTCAACTCAAGTTTCTTAACAAAAATTAGAGAACGTGGCTTGCCAACCTAGTTGACACTGCATTTCAGACTTAGCCAAAATTTAACTCTTGAAAACAGCAGCAGATTCAATTTCGGAGCCTCCATTTGACAATCTTGGAGGGAGATTCAGGCCTGGGTCGTTAAACAAAGTTTGTGATAAGCATTTTGATCTGCCACTTTTCTTTAAGTACCATCCTCATATCTTGTACCAAAAATGCATTTCCACTTTGATCAAAGTATCATCAGAGAAAGCATAAATTGGGGTTTTGAGCCGATCGGGGTATTTTCTCCACTTTTGCTCAACACAAACCCTTCATAACTTTTGTTGTAGAATTCATCTGGCGTATTTCGGGAAAGGTTGCAAGACTTGATTGAACTCGTATAATTATATCCGATTTATAAAGTAAACCGGGTAATTATAAAAGTCGTCATTCCATGTGGCGTTTTAATTCCAAAGTCCACGAAACTTTTCCAATAATTCATATAGATAGAAATAGAGATAAGGAACATAAAGTAATTACCTTATCATATATTCCCAATATATGAACTAGGGTTTCTGATTATCGGTTGATCCGATATAAATAGGCTTAATCACTTTTTAAGGGGTGTTACAGAGAGCGTCCGTCGGCCTTCTAGTAGGGCTGTTTTCAACCCAGCTACAGCCAGAGCGTCGGACGCTAAGGCAGAGCATCTGTCGCCCCTGCGATGGAGCATCCGTCGCTGGGATAAGCGTGTCAGAGCTAGCTGTTGGGCAGGGCGACGGAGCGTCCATCGCCAACTTAATCTGTGAGATTTCTTCAGCCCGAGGCAGTTTTTTAGAGGGGCTATTTATAGCCCACCCCTTGCCTTCCTACCTTGCCTTTGCTCATTTCAATTGCTGAGTTGCTTGAGAAGGTTGGGAAGAGAGCAAGAGCCCTAGAGAGAGAGAGAGAGAGAGAGTGATTCGCGAATCCATCCATCCTCTCATCTAGTTCATCCAAGAGTTCAAGTGTGCATCCTCTAGTTGTGAAGCTTGAGTGAGTCAAGTGAAGATCAAGGTTTGTTACTCTTGGTGATCGACATCACCTAGACGGTCTGGTGGTGCTTCGGAGGAAGGTGATCGCCGGAGGATTGTCGGCGGCCCTTCTCCATCGACTTGTGATCGGTTGTGGGCGATTCACCGAGCCGGAGTGGCGAAGAATCAGCCCGTAAAGAGCACTCATCCCTTGCGCGAGATTGAGGGGGAGCAATACCTTGCGAGGTGCTCCAACAAGGACTAGGGGGAGTGTCGACTCCTCGATACCTCGGCAAAACATCGCCATGTCAAGCATCTCTTTCCCTAGCTCTTTCATACCGCATTACATTCCGCACTTATTCTAAATTCATACTAGAATTGTGTAGGGTGTTCTACCTTTCATTGGCTTGCTACCACTTTCTAGCTAGGACACACTTGCGGTAGGCACTAGGGGGTAATTGGCATTGCTAGGATTTCATATTGCTTTAGAAATTTGAAATAAGCCCAATTCATCCCCCCCCTCTTGGGCATCTTGATCTTTTCACTCCCCCTCATCCATGTCAATAAGATTTATAGGCTCCTGAAGGACAGATTCCACATTATCATTCATTGTTGCCATAGGAGGAATAACAACAGGTGTTGGCACCACAATGTCTTGCGTTGCCGGTGTAACAAGTAATTCAAAAAATGGTTCCTGAGTCATCGGAGTGGGAACAAACACCCGCTTCTCCTCAAGATCAATCTTTTGAGCTACCACGCTCCCCTTCATCATTTCATTTTCTAGGAAGACAACATGTCTCATTTCCACAAACTTTCTAAATTTGTCTAGACAGTAGAAACGAAAACCTTTTGACTTTTCAGGGTAGCCAATCAAATGGCAACTCACTGTTTTGGGGTCCAATTTCCCAATATTTGGGTTAAACACTTTAGCCTCAGCATGGCTCTCCCCCACACTCAAATGGTTTAGTGAGGGTACTTTTCATGTCCACAACTCATATGGGGTATGCCGACCATAGTACTCCCCTCCACGGTCGGATAGTACTATCTTTATCTTTAAGTTGTGGTTGTTTTCAACTTCAAATTTAAATATCTTAAAACATTTGTGAATTTTATGAATGAGTCAAACAATCCACACTCTTTACAGGAAAAGGACCACATAGATCTATGTGAATTATCTGTAGAATTCCTGCACTTCATTTGACATCTTTCTATTACATGCATTGTTATCTGAGAACTCTAATGGAGGAAGAATCACATTCTTAACTAGTTCTCAACTAGTCTTTCTATTCTCCCCCTCGAAATATGGCTCAAATGATAATGTCATAATTTCGACAACACATCTTGAGTTCTCTTTTATTTTCTATTTTGTTTCATTGACGAGGATACATCGTTGCATATAACATTTACATTATCGCATACAACGTTCAAATAATCACATACAACCATCATATCATCACATAGTGATAAACAGTAAATCTCATTTTGTAAGATAACAATATCAACACTTGCATTATTCAAATGTTATCTTACATCAACCATCAACCATTTCTAAAATGGCAATCAATTACATCATTGTTCAAATATGAAACATTAATCAAGTATGAACCGACTCTCTATGACCATGTCATACTCTGGGATTAAGCTCACTATCGCAGGCTCAGTCGGGTTTTTATCATTGTTAAACATTTCTAATTGGCAATGAGTCATTCCCTATGCTCAAAATCATGGGATATCTTTCGAATTGGCAATGTGCATGCCCACGCGTGCTGCTGCTCCCTTGTCGCACATGCAGCTCAGCAGTCCAGCAGCACGAGCAGCAGCGCAGCCCCAGCAGCAGCGCACGTGGCCCAGCAGCAGCTCATGCTCGCGGCCCAGCAAGCGCGCACAGCCAGCAGGCGCTGGCGCTCCCTCGTGGCCCAGCAGCATTCGCATGCTTGCACTGCAGCCCAGCAGCACTCGCGTGCTTGCACTACAGCCCAGCAGCTCAGCTTGCTATACGGCCATCCTTGGCCGTCCATTTAATCCTACGGCTGAGCAAGCATTTCGCTGGATCAAAACCGGAGAGCGTGAAGCAATGCCCCTCTCTGATCGGGATTAGGGTTTGAGTTGGTGGGGAAGCTCATGGTGACGAACCTCGTACTATGAGCCGTCAGCTATACCTCTATTTATTGCACAGTGTGACGGGGCCCTACAGCCTATAGATGGGTTGGGCGTCCCCGATCAGGACGCGGATCAAAGGCCAGCGCTCATGTCCCACTGCGCAATAAATAGAGGTGGGGTTGACGGCTCGCAGTACTAGGATCGACGCCATATAGTGCTCTCCACCGACACAACCCTAACACCGATCTGAGAGGGTGCGCAGCCAGTGACGGGAAGCGCCTCCGGCCACGCCGACTGCACCGCCGGACGCCCTCCCGCTTCACCGATCATCGCTGCCTGTGCGCAGACTCCATCGACGAAGCATTGCCGGTCATGAGTTCATTCAGGTACCAAACCTATTCCTCTCTCCCCTCCCGGATCTCTCTTGTTCATCCAACTCCACTGGATTTGGATCTAGACGATCCTACACTTCTAACAAAGATTGGCCCAGCAACAGTGAGCATGATGCCAACACGTTACTGAATTCTGTTATGAACATATTGAAAGGTCCTAGATGGCTAGAGGAGGGGTGAATAGCCTATTAAAAAAATCTACAAAGCACTAGAGCAAAAGGTTAGATAACAACTAAACGAAGCTTTTTGCTCTAGCACTATAAAGGGTTGCAAGCCACCTATCCAAGCAATTCTAGTTAATTGAATATCTATGAATCAATAGCAATAACCTAAGATACTCAACTCAAGCTAGCAAAAACAACTAACAAGATAAACTAACTAGACAGCTAATTACACAAGATATATATGAAGGTAAATACAAAGAGGATAGAGGTGATTATACAGATGCCTTGTGATGAAGATATCAATATGAAGAACCAATCACAATAGGAATATCAATCAGTAGCCAGGAGACAAGTTGACACAATATTTTTCTCCCGAGGTTCACTTGGTTGCCACCAAGCTAGTCCCCGTTGTGTCGACCACTAACTTAGTGATTCGGTGGCTAATAGACAATCACAAGCCTATCCCACTACTCGGGCGCCACAAGAATCGACCCACAAATGAGGATAACTCAATGACACGAGCAATTTACTAGAGTTACCCTTTGGCGCTCCGCTGAAGTGGGTACAAACCCTCTCACAATCGTTGAAGCTGGCCGCGAACAATCACCAACTCGCGTCGAAGCTTCACCACCGCTCCAAGTCGTCTAGGTGTTGGCAAACACCAAGAATAACAAGAAATCCACGGCGATGACGATGACCAAGTGACACTAAGATACAATGCAATGATCAAAGCACTTGGGTCACTCAAACTCTCATGAATATGCAATTGAATCAAAGAGAGATGAGTTGGGGGCTATCTCAAGCAAGCACAAGTGTGTCAAATGAATGGGAGGTGCAACGAGATGCCCCAAGGGCCGGCCATAACACTTATATAGCAAGCCCAAAGCAACTAGCCGTTTTGACCCTCAAAACTGAGTTGTCTGCGTAGCTCTGGACGCTACGATCACGGGTCTGGACCAAAGTGTACGCGTCCAGACCCTTCACCAGGTTTGAAACTAGTCGTTCGCGCCACTAATTTGTACGTCCGGACGCTCGCAACAGTCGAGCTCCGGACCAAAGCGTGTAGCGTCCAGACACGTTACAGAAACGTTCGAGAGAGCATCCAAGCTGCGGACACGCGTCCGAAGTGACACCTCCGGACCAAAGACAATGTCTGAAACTTACACCCAAACCAACAGAGAGTCACTTGACTCCGGACACGTGTCCGAACTCCAAGTCCGGACCAAAGGTAGCGTCCGGACATACTGTTCCAGCACAGACACTGCAAGGGTTTGCTCATGGACGCATAGAGGATGGTCCAGACCAAGCTACCCTAGCGTCCGGACCTCTTTCCTTTGCCAAACCGAGTTGAGTCTATCACACCAAGTTCATGTGTGCTAACACTAAGTGTTCCACCACTTGTGCTCATGTGTTAGCTTTTACTTCATATTTATTAGGATTTAATTTCATTTGTTACCACTTAGGTTCATTTTAGATATGCAATGCAAATGACCTAGTGGCAAATGATAACCGAAATCAACACGCATTTTCCCTTCTTGATAGTACATCTATCTATCCTAAATGTGATCACACTCTCTATAGTGTCTTGATCACTTAACCAAAAATGGTTCCTATGTTATACCTTTGCCTTGAGCCCATTTTTGTTTTTCTCTTTCTTCTTTTCCTTGTCCATGGAGCACTTGATCCATCAACCATCATGATCATCTATGAAGCTCTATCTCATGTGTTGGATCACCCTAGCTTGATCACTCACTTTAGCAATAGGGTTAGTCCATAGGTTTCATCAACTAACCAAAACCAAACTTGGGCTTTCACATATATAGAAACTCAACAATCTAGATTCATAAAATCAAAAAATAGAATTGGATGGGGTCTCTAGACATATGAGGATGGGTTTCTCCGGACTTACCACATAAAAGATAATAATAATAGAACACAAATAAAAATAAAAATGATTTAAATTAGAATTCCTATGCATCCTACTAATGGTTAGAGAGATCTATTTTGATTAGGATTTAAACTAGGATCACTATTCAGCTTACTATGATTGCAGAGATGTATTTAGATTAGGATTCTAATATATACAGGTTACCTAAAGAAGTCCTCTTACTAATGATTCGAGAGATCTATTTTGATTAGAATTTAAATTAGGATTCCTATTCAGCTTAGTATGACCAGAGAGATTTATTTAGATTAGGATTCCTATCTATACAGGTTAAGAGCTATAGACACATGTGAACATATTAGGATTCCTATCTATGCATGTTACCTCAACAAGTCTTGTGTACATATAAAGGAGTTCAAGATGTTGGATAATAATCTCAAGCTCAGGCCGTTACGAGGGGTACACGGTCAAGGGCCGTTTCCCGTGGCCGAGTGTGACGGGGAAACCCGCTACGCCCTCTTAGGATCGACTTTGAGAACAACAAATGCTTGCTTAAATGTATCTAGCAAATTTGCCCGTGCGTTGCAACGGGATTAAAAAAATCATCAAATATTTATAGGAAACGAAGAAAATTATGCATATTTATCTATATTTTATATTTGTTGGTCCATAAAATTCCAAATCTGGCAACATCATATCTTATATGGTTGAGACATTTTTTTTTTAGGGTGTTCATACAAATATGTCATTTTATCTAGCGATCACCGGCAATCAGACGCGCAACGGAACATATTATTGTGTGGTTTGTTTGATTTTAACTGAGCTAACCTTGTTTCATTAAATATAAAGGATAATAATAAAATATATTACCTCACATGAGACTATTATATCCGCGACAAATACGAAAAGCAAACTATACATCCGCATAGGCAGGGTAAAAACATGTATGAACTTTGGCTCAGCCAGTGAAAGATAGGACACGTACGGACTTTGGCTCAGCCAGTGAAAGGATATGACACTGTACCGTATCTGTATTTGCAATGAAAAATACGAAGCGGGTATCGTAAACATAATAATCTCTACAACTAAAAAATACGGATGTATTCGTGCAGGCGACACCAAACCCACTCCGACCACAATATCCCCCGGCGCAGGAGGCCCACCACAATATACCAGCCCGGCGTAACAGGAGGCTCACGATCAGCAGTAACCGGCCGTTCTCCGATTTCCTCTCAGAAAAAAGTAAAGTCATGATCTGGTCAACGAAAATCACGACCGGATATAGAAACTGATGCCTTTGCTAACCCTCCGGTTTTTTCTCACGCAACCCACACCTCTTGTTGAGGCCTTACTCGAAGCTTCGCCTTTGACGTCGCTGCCGCCAACAGCGTCGCTGCCAAACGCCTTCGTCTTCCGCCAAACGCCACCGTCTGCCGCCGCGTCTGCCGCCGCCAACAACGCCGCTGCCAAACGCCCGTCAATTTGAGCAAACCCACGCCACCGTCGTCCACAACACCGCTGCCAAACGCCGACCAACTCGAGCCACCCTGAGCGAGGGGAAGCGCCAACAGGCCAAGTGCTTCAGATCGTTCACGTAATGGAAAAATGTATCCATAACTTCATATGGACAAATCCCTGGTCCGTTTGCAAAATTCCTACAAGAAAATGGAATAATTGCCCATTATTCAACTCCTGGTGAACCTCAACAAAATGGAGTAGCCGAGAGGCGTAATCGCACCCTAATGGATATGGTTCGAAGTATGCTAAGTAACTCTACGATGCCAATGAGTTTGTGGATGGAGGCATTAAAGACAGCCAGACATATACTTAATCGGGTTCCTACTAAATCTATCCCTAAAACACCTTATGATTGTGGGCGGGTAGAAAACCCAACATGAATTACTTACGTATATGGGGTTGTCCAGCCGAAGCTAAATTATTTAATCCACATATTGGGAAACTAGATCCGATCCTAAGACAGTAAGTTGTCATTTCATAGGGTATCCCGATAAATCTAAGGGGTATCGCTTTTATTGTCCGGATCGTACCACGAAATTTGCGGAAACTAGACATGCAGTATTTCTAGAGCATGATGGCTTAAGTGGGAGCTCTGAGTCTAGGAGCATTGATCTTGAGGAAATACGGGATAATGCACTATTACCGACATTCCAAGAGAATTGTGTTTATATGCCCGAAAGAGTTGCACCTTCAGCTGAGAACTTAGCTCCACACCCAGCTGATGGTTGTAATGTTGCACCTGCAGTAGAAAATTCTCAAAGTGAGCACCCACATGAAGATGTAGGGATAGATAATTCAGCACCTAATGATCAGGTGACTAATGATGAAATTGAGCCTATGCAAGCTGAGGAAAACCCTGTGATAGGTGAACATCCTATTAGAAGGTCACAGAGGGAAAGAAGATCTGCTATTCCAAAAGACTATGTTGTGTACATGTACGAAGATGTTAACGGCATAGGATTAGTAGATGATCCCATAACATATAAAGAAGCCATGATGAGCCAAAACTCATCTAAATGGTTGGAGGCCATGGAGGATGAACTAAGATCTATGAGCTCTAATAAAGTCTGGGACTTAGTCGAACCTCCCATTGGGGTCAAACCAGTAGGCAGCAAATGGGTCTACAAAACTAAATATGACTCCAATGGGAAGGTGGAAAGGTTCAAGGCAAGGCTTGTAGCAAAAGGCTTCACGCAAATAGAAGGGGTTGATTATAATGAAACTTTCCCCCCTGTCTCATCTAAAGATTCATTTAGAATTGTCATGGCGCTTGTTGCTCATTTTGATTTAGAGCTACATCAAATGGACGTTAAGACTGCATTCCTTAATAGTGACTTGCATGAGAATGTATACATGGCGCAACCGGAAGGTTTTGTCATGAAAGGCAAGGAACACATGTGTTGCGGACTAAAGAGATCCATTTATGGACTTAAACAAGCATCTAGACAGTGGTACCTCAAGTTCGATAATGTGTTTCGGAAATTTGGCTTTACTAAAAATAGAAGGGATAATTGCATATATATTAAGATCAAGGGGAGCAAGTTTATTATCCTCGTACTTTATGTGGATGATATTCTATTAGCAAGCAGTGATAAGGACATGCTGCATGAAACAAAGGGTTTCCTCTCATCTAATTTTGATATGAAAGATCTTGGTGAAGCCTCTTACATTATGGACATTGACATGCACCGAGATAGGTCCAAAGGTGTGTTGGGTTTATCTCAAACTTTGTACATTAAGAAAGTACTTGAAAGATTTAACATGAGTAATTGTTCACCTACAACTGCACCTATTGTGAAGGGTGATAAGTTTGGTGACTATCAGTGTCCCAAAACTAAGATACAATCTGATCAGATGAAGTGCCTTATGCTTCTGCTGTCGGAAGCCTTATGTATGCACAAGTATGCACACGCCCTGATTTAGCCTACATAACCGGGTTACATGGCAGATTTCAGTCAAATCCAGGAATGGACCACTGGAGGGCTGTTAAGAAAGTCTTACGTTATTTGCATGGGACTAACCATTATTTGCTCACGTATAAGAGATCTGATAGTCTTAAAGTTATTGGCTATTCAGACTCTGATCACGCTAGTTGTGTTGACGGTAGAAGGTCGACATCAGGATACGTCTTCACACTAGCGGGAGGAGCAATTTCGTGGAAAAGCTGTAAGCAGTCCATAGCAACAGGATCAACCATGCATGCAGAATTTATAGCATGTTATGAAGCTGTTGGTCAGGCCGTATGATTAAAGAATTTTATTCCCGGTCTTAAAGTGGTTGACAGCATTTCGAAACCAATTACTTTACACTGTGATAATAAATCTGCAGTGGCTTTGTCGAATAACAAGTCAAGTGCTGCTGCCAAGCATATTGACATTAAATATTTTGTTGTGAGAGACAGAATCCAGGATCAAACTGTCAATGTTGTGCACCTTAGTACGACAGTAATGTTAGCGGATCCCCTAACAAAAGGCTTACCACCCAAAGTTTTTCATGAACATATTGCTGGCATGGGATTAATGGAAAGCCTCTGATTCTGGATGAGGGCCATAATACAACCAACCACATTATGTTTAAGTTTTATCCTATCAAGGTAGTTTAGTGCACTTGTCAACATCTGAGTTGCAGTAGTATTTTTTCTGACTGTTGTATCACATTGTTTCAGTGCTTTATTCTACTAAGTGTGGACTTATGATGATTAAGCCTTTTGATCAAAGGGGAGAATGTTGGATAATGATCTCAGACTCAGGCCGTTAAGAGGGGTACACGGTCAAGGGTCGTTTCCCGTGGCCGAGTCTGACGGGGGAAACCCCGCTACGCGCGACGATCGGTAGCGCCCAAACCCATCTATGGTTGCGGCCCCGAGTCGAGCAGCGCCACAATAAATAAGGGGTCCGGCTTTCTCTTTTGGCCAACGCACAACTGAGAAACGTGAACACCCTAACATCTCATTTCCCGATCCTAAGAGGGCGCTGGATCGACCCGAAGGCCGCCGCCGTACGACGCCGACGCCGGCACCGGTGATTGGCCAGTGCCACTGGCGTCCTGAAGGACGACGCTATCCTCCTCAACCGCTTCGTCCTCGACCTCACACCTCTACTCTACTGGTGGCGGATTCATCTAAAGGTCTGTGATGTGTTCATTTGACTAGACTAGATCATGTATTTGTATTGATCAGTTCTAACACAAGAGAGCTAAAGACACAAGTGAACAGAGACAATTTTACATTCATAGAGTTAGTTAAGAGGAACATACCAAAAAAATGAGAGAAATTTTACATCTTTATTATTAGGTATAAATATAGATATAAATATAGATAAATACTCCGTCCATCCATCCCATAAAGAAAGACACTACAGGATTTCTAGGATATGTTAGTGTTGTGAAGGCAAAAACTTATATATACCCATCAAAAGAACTAATCAACAATGCTAAACTAAGGTGTTTGGGTGTAGAGACTAAAGTTTAGTTCTTGTCATATTAGATGTGATTAGGATTACTAAACATAAGCTATTGCAGAAGTCGTGGCTAATTTGTGACATAAATTTATTAAGCCAAATTAATTCATCATTAACACATATTTTTTGTAGTACCACATTTTCAAATTATGGATTAATTAGGCCTAATAGACTAGCCTTGCAAATAGACTCAATTTGTGCAATTAGTTTTATAGTTAGTCTATATTTGATAATTCAAATTAGTGTCTAAACATTCGATGTGACAGTGGCTAATGTCTTCATTTGTCGTGGGATAACTTTTGAATCGTAGCTATACGGTTTTGTTTAATGGGACCTGTCCGCACTGTTATTTCTCTAAATTCATCATCTATATGTCCTAGTTATCAAGATTCTCTCATGTATACGTCTTTCTTCCGCACTCATCATACTATATATCTCGTACTACTCCATATCAACGGTTAACATGAGAGCTTATTTATAACTTTATCGAAATATATTCATCTGAGATCTTGTTTTGAAGGATTTATTGTAACAGATTTAATGGTGTAATCGAAATTCAATTTGGATTTAAAGTTTGTGAATTATATCATTTTTTGTTAGTTGAACTAGTGGGGCCCACGGCTGGATACTCCCGCCCATGCGCAGGTCTCTGTCTCTGCTGCTTCCTGCATGGTGGGCCCACCACAGTGCGCTTGCATGCCGTGAGGAACGGGCAGAAACTGGCAGAGCCCTAGGAGCAGCGTAATTGGACGGGTAGAGTTCTGGTGTAGCGCATGCGGTGCACAGATTTTTACTGAGAAGGTTACTGGAGTAAATGTGTAGCGCACCCAGTGCGTTCAGTCTAATATAGCGGATATAGACCTAATATAGCACATGATGATATAGGACCCTTGTTGCAACAAATTAATACATGAAGTGGGTGTGCATGACTATGACATGCATACAGTAGCCAAAAGTTTTATTATTATGGAATTGCTCCGGTACTCCCTCTTATAAAAATAACACGAATCCTAAAGCAGTTAATTAAAAAAATAATTATTGTATATAGTTTTGAAACTGGGTTCCGCTTAGTCACAGCCCATCCAAGCCCAGCCCGAGGCTACCCCAGAGGGAAAGTAACGTGGTGTGTGGCTCCATCCCTTCCGTGAGTTCCGTCCACGCCACCGTTTGCGCAGGTCTCGATCCCTTGCTTGTTTACGCCACCGTTTCCCTGGCAGACGATGCACCTGAAAGCCGACGGACCTCCGCTCCCTTGCTTGCGGCGGCCAAGCCCGAGCAGCAGCATCTCCTTCCCCCCTCCTCCCTCAATCAAATTGTGTGAGCCGGCCAGGAAGTTTGGCAGCGCCACTGTCGAAGGAAACGACGTCTTGAGCAGCGGCGATTGCCGAACTTAGCAAAGTGCGGCGGCACCGGCCGGCAAGCGTCTGTCCACACCCGCTGTGCCTCCGCGTCAAATTTAAACGGCCAGGAGCGGAGGTCCACCGGCTTCCAATTCCAGACACATGGTTCCCTTCGGATCAGGGCTGACCTCGGTGTGGGCTTGGACGGGCTGGACCCAATTTTAAAATAATAGAAAATAATTAATTTATTTAATTAGTTGCTTTAAGATTCGTACCATTTTTTAAATAGGGAGTACCTTAGTAGTTCCCTTATTATTATTATTATTATTATTATTATTTTTCTTAGCGGTAGTAGTAGCTATTACTTCCTCTATACTCATAAAACTTGTCGTTTTAGAAAACGACATGGTATCCAAAGTGTAACTTTAACCGCTTATTTTTTGAAAAATATTTATTGAAATATAATATATGTATATTGTTATGAAAGTGTTTTTCAAGACAAATCTATCAAGATGATTTATTGAAATATAATATATGTATATTTTTATGAAAGTGTTTTTCAAGACAAATCTATCAAGATGATTTTTACATTTTCAAACTTAACAACTTAAAAGTTATTCATGATTTATATTCTCGACTAAAATCTTGTCCTAGACGATAAGTTTTTTTTATATAGAGTCAGGAGCGTTGTTGCCTGTTTGAAACCATGACCGCTTTCCTCCCACCCCTCCACCAGTGTAGCTTACTACTACTAGTAATGTCTCCACAATCTTACAGTAGCTCCCATTACGGAGGCTCCAATTTGCTTGTGATCCATGCATGGGCTGGAGGATTGGTGGATCGCGCTTATATATATATATATATATATATATATATATATATATATATATATATATATATATATATATATATATATATATATATATATATATATATATATAAGAAAATCGTAGTTTTCTTTCGTTCTAGGAAAAAGAAACTATGGTGGTGTTTGGATCACTTTTTCCCATTGAGGACGAACCTTAACCTATGCTTGAGAGATAGCTCTGCATACACTGATAAGGGATGTATGGATTTTGAGAAGAGAGGAGCCGTGCTGCCACCCCCCCCCCCCCCCTCCGACCACCCGGATCCCACGAGTGAATAGAAAGTTTGATCTACATGGGATCTCACCTGAATCGCCCCATCTATCCTCGTGAGGAGAAGTTTGTTTGGTTTCAAACTCTGATTCAAACAGGAGGAGTACGCCATGTTAATGTGTCTTGGATGATCCACATCTTCGGGTCAGGCGCTGATGAGCACATTGAACTATCCGTCCTGCTGGCTGTTTGGACCCATGGGCTAAACTTTAGCTCGTCACCCTAAAATGACTGATTTTCCCTTCTCCCACTCGAAAAAGTACATCACCTCGCCTCGGCATTGTCCTCCCGCCATGCGCCGCACGGGTCCGTGCCGACGACCACTTCCCAGATGCACCCGATCCGACCTCGCCCTCCGTCGTATCCTACCGACGCGCCTCCCTCTCTCTCCTCGACGACTTGTGCCTCCACTCGCGCGCGAGCTCGTCGGCCATGGAAGATCTGGCCATGGCTGCAGCAGATCCGAACCCTCCTCTTCCTCAGAGCGGCGCGGCGTGGGGCGGGGCGAACGCAGCGCGAGGCGAGCAGGGTCGTGATGTGAGACGAGGAGCGGGGCGGCGTGAGGCGAGACGAGGATGGGAAAGTGTGGAGCGGGGCGTACTTGGGCAGGGGCGTGTGGGGGGTATGGGCTGTCCAACACACGCCCCGAGGGGCTTTAGGCCAGTTTAACACCTCTTTTGGTACTAAAAAATTTAGCCCAAACTTTAGCTATTTGGCCACTTTAAACCTCATGTTTGGATCCATATTTAACAAAAAAAAAGTGCAGGGCTCTGACATGCATGCAGTAGCCAAAAGTTTTATTATTATTATTTTTCTTAGTGGGTAGTAGTAGCTAGTACTCCCTCCATACTTACAAAACTTGTCGTTTTAGAAAACGTTACGATATCTAAAGTTTAACTTTGACCGCTTATTTTTTGAAAAAATATTTATTAAAATATAATATATGTATATTTTTATGAAACTGTTTTTTAAGACAAATCTATTGAGATGATTTTCACATTTTCAAACTCAACAACTTAAAAGTTACTCATGATTTATATTCCCAATGTTTGACTAAAATCTTGTCCTAAACGATATGTTTTTTTAGTACAGAGGCAGTAGCGTTGTTGCGTGTTTTAAACTAGGGAACGTATGCTATGGAAACCAGATTCCCGTGGAAACTATGGAAACTCGCACGTGGATCGTTGGATCTAAATCCGATGGTGGGAGAGATTAGCAATTAACCTCTCCCACAGTGTGGGGGAGATTAGCACGTGGATCGACACACTGTGGGTGGAGAGGTTAATTGCTAATCTCTCCCACCATCGAATTTCCATAGTTTTCACGGGGTCCTAGTTTCCATAGCATATGTTCCCTTTAAACTATGACCGCTTTCCTCCCACCCCTCCACCAGTGTAGCTTACTACTACTAGCTATGTCTCCACAATCTTACAGTAGCTCCCATTGCGGAGGCTCTAATTTGCTTGTGATTCATGCATGGGCCGGAGGATTGGTGGATCGGCTGTTTTTTTTAAAAAAAGAAAATCACAGTTTTCTTTCGTTCTAGGAAAAAGACTATGGTGGTGTTTGGATCACTAGACCATGAACTAAAGTTTAGCACCTAAACTTTAGTCCTGCTAGGCTGTTTGAACCCATGGGCTAAACTTTAGCGCTTCACCCTAAAATGACTGATTTGCCCTTCTCCCACTCGAAAAAGCACAGAGATCACCTCGCCTCGGCGTTGTCCTCCCGCCATGCCGCCGCACGGGTCCGTGCCGGCGACCACTTCCCCAGCCGCACCCGATCCGACCTCGCCCTCTTGCCCTCCGCCGTATCCTCCTGACGCGCCTTCCTCTCTCTCCCCGGCGACTTGTGCCTCCACTCGCGCGTGAGCTCGTCGGCCATGGAAGATCTGGCAATGGTTGCGGCAGATCCGAACCCTACTCTTCCTCAGGGCCGACGCAGCGCGAGGCGAGCAGGGTCGTGATGTGAGACGAGGAGCGGGGCAGCGTGAGGCGAGGCGGGGATGGGAAAGTGCGGAGCGGGGCGCACGTGGGCAGGGCGTGTGGGGGTATGGGTTGTCCAACACACGCCCCGAGGGCCTTTTGGCAGTTTAGCATATCTTTTGGTGCTAAAAAATTTAGCATAAACTTTAGCTATTTGGCCACTTTAATTAAACATCATGTTTGGATCTATTTGATAAAAAAAAGTACTAAAACTGTAGGGTCTAAAGTTTTGACCTGGGATCCAGGGCTTATTTGCGACGTGGACTCTTTTTTTTTTGACCTCCTATATTATTGCAGCCTAAAATGTGTTGTGTTGTTCGCTGGGAAATTCACATGCTAGACTGTCTGCACTCCTTATCCTCTAAATCTCTCCTCTATCAGTCCTAGTCATCAAGATTCTTTCCTCTATACGTATTTCTTCTGCACCTATCATACTTTATATCACATACTCTATATCAATTAATAATATTAAAGTTCACTTATCATTTTATTCAAATATATTTATGTGAGATCTTGTTTTGAAGTATTTATTAAAACAAATTTAATGATGGAAAAAGAATTTAATTTACATTTTTAGTTTATGAGTTATTGATTTTTAGCTAGCTTAAATAACAGCGCGCGCAAACCAAGGACATGGGCCCCATCACTGCATGCCTGGTCCATCCTCGCGCCCGCCTCCGCCAATGCGCTTGCAGAAGCATAGGTGTTAAACGAAAGTGACAAAATGATTGTAACTGTGTATTCAGATGAACAATAATCCTATATATACAAGAGGCAGTTGTATATGTCATAGACATATACGAAGCGGTGTCTGTTGGTGCCCGAAGGGCCTAAACGGTTATGCCTACTAATGACATAATTAACACATGCTAATTACGAGGTTTAGAGATAATTGATCACTAATTATTATCTATCCTAAATAATCTCAACACTCCCTCTTGATCAATTGATCTTATGTAGGCACCATTTCTTGTTCATCTAAAATGTCTTGAAGCTTTGGAAAAACCCTGTCAGAAAAATCCAAAGTATATCGATATACCAGACAAAACTCCTTAAAACCCTAGTGGAAAAAATAAGGAGAAAACCATGATATATATATGTATAATATCAATTTTAATAGACCCTTTAGGGATACCTAAATATATAGTCTAAAAACAATTTGATCAAAGATCAATATGTCATAAATATTATCTTTGTTAAACCTCTGTGAGGAAAATAGATAATATGACATATACTATGTGTTACTATTGCTTCATTAAAACTTTATGTGAGAAAACCAAAAGGATAAAACTCATATAAAGAAAAAGAGTATAATATGAATTGGAGTAGGTTATATTTTAAAAAGATTCTCCCCTTGATTCTTGCAAGTCTCTAAGTCTTCTCATACCAATACCGTCAACGCATTTACATAATGCGGAGTATGGTAGAGATTTTGTGAATAAATCTGCTAGATTATCACATGACTTAGTTTGCAAGATTTCAATTTCTCCATTCTTCTGGAGTTCATGGGGATAGAATAATTTCGGAATAATATGCTTAGTCATATTACTCTTAATATAACCTGAGTAACACATGCCGAATTATCCTCAAAGATAATCGTAGGTGTCTCAAGGTACAATACATCTTATGTTTATATATCATCCGTCAAAAAACCCCTGAAGGGAAAATTGGATGATATGACATAACCTTATGTTGTTATTGCCTCATTAAAAACTTTATATAAGAAACCACAGGGGAAAACTTATACAAAGAAAAGAGTGCAATATGATGTTTGTAACGACAAGTTATTAATCAGAGAGACTATCCCCCTGATGCTTGCAAAACTCAAAGTAAATTCATACCAATGCATTCAACACATACGAAATGTGGAGCGTAGTAGACTTTATGAATATCTCTATGAGATTATCACAATACTTAGTTTGTAAATGTTCGTATGCCATATTAAAAATGGAATATAACCTTCTTAATACCAAAATATTGTATTAAGTATAACTTGTCTCCATCTATACAACACAAGTTGCATTACCTTTATAGATAATGGTCGTTGATTCAGTAGAATCAACACCACATAACTTCAGTATGTGATATATCATTCTGTCAAGCTATACACATTCATGTGAAAGCCTTGTAAATACAATATCAGAATGATTGGTGGAAATTACCGCAGATGTCTATTTAAAGACTACCACAAAGAGGTCTTTCCATATTCATGTAAAGCTTATCAATGATCTAGTATTTGGGGATCTTATATGTAACTAGAATTATTATATCCAATCGGATCACGAGTTCTTCTAAAAGAACACACCAAGATCACTTATGATATTAAGATATCGAAAGATATTCTTAACTTCAATCTACCAACAATTGGCACTATGTCGCGCTACTACTAGATAGTAAATCATTGCAAAATAATATCCAACTTGGAACTTTTGCAAGATATATTAGCGTGTCAATATGAGATAATGGACAACATGTCCCAATATCTCATCCCAATCACTATGGCATAAAACAATCTTTCTCTATTATGAGGTAGAACAACCATAGGATACCTTCATATTGAATCAACCAATATGATATGGATATAGATAGCTTTTCTACAAAAACTTGAGGGAAGATGCTTGGATTATAAACACAAAATGAAATTTTGGTTTAGTCCGTATCTTCAAACTCCGTCTTCAAATTACTACGTGCTATTAATATGTGTTTATTACCAATGATGTCAAAATTATTGACCATCATATAGTACTATGAAATCCAATCAAGGACTTCAAAATAAACACCCACGTGTAATCAATATTGTATCCCTTACTTTAAGGAATGCACACAAAGTCAATTGTACCAAATTTGACTTATCTGCTTTAAGACAAATATTGACTTAAGCAATACACAATATGTGTTGCGATTTTATGTATGAGTGTTGGGTATGTGAACTCCTTCCTGGAAGCTTCACAATAACCAAATAGAGTGATCACAAAATGTAACACCCTAAAATTTGAATTAGTAAATTAGATTTGAATTTGAGTTAAATTTGTTTTATTTTCAAATGATTTTGTGAAGCATAGAATTAAATAAATAAAATTAAAACTAATATCATGTTAGGGTTCAACATGTTGTGCATTTCATGCCATTGCATTTTTCTTGTGTTGCTTGGTTGGCAAAACCCTAGAAAACATTTCAAAATCAATTTTGAAAATCAATTTGAAAAAGCAGAAAAAAAAGAAAAAAAAACTCTTTTCTCTCTCTCTGGTCTCTCTTTCGGCCCAGTCGGCCTGCTCCCTCCCCTTCTCTCCTCTCCACAGTGGGCCGGCCCAGCTCGCCCGCGCCCGCGCTCCCTCCTCCCTCCTTCCCCTCGCTGACGCAGTGGCCCCACCCGTCAGCGCCCTCTTCTCCTTCCTCGTGTCCGTGTCGGACTCCCGCCGCGACGCGCCGCGTCCGCAACCGCCTCCCCGCGGATTCCGCATCGTAGCCGCGGGGGACTCTCCTCCCCTCTGCCTCCTATATATAGCGCCGACGCCGCACCATTTTCCCCCATCTTCTCGCCTCGCAATCGTAGCAGCGCCGCCGAGCAGAGCTCCGCCGCCGTGCCGAGCTTCCCCGCCGCCGTTCCGTGTGTCTCCAACCGTGGTAAGTTCCCCCGACCCGCGCATCGTCTTCGCGAAGCCGCCAAACGCCCTAACTCCCTCTTCTCCCTCTCTTTTCACACTCGGTTGATACCACCGCCGAACGCAGGGGATCCACCGCCGCGGTTCACCGCCGTCAGCCCTCCCCGTCCTTCTCCGAGCCCGGCCAGTGCCCTAGACGAGCTCGCGGTTCTCTCCTCTCTCTCCCGGTGCTCTCGGTTTTGGAAACCGAGCACCAGGGCCTCGGGACCCCTCGCGCCGCCGAGCTGTGTCTCTGCCGGCCATGGCGCCGCCGAGCGCCGCTCTGCTCCGGTGGGAGAACCACCGCATCCCTCCCCCTTCTAATCTCCACCATCCAGATTAGATCAGATGGATCTAATCCACCGATACCCCTTCGCGGGTAATCTTTCTAAAGAGACCCCCGGTTTCTGGGGAGTAAACCCGCAGTCCTAAAAGCGCCTTTCCCCTTTACACTTTCCCCTCGGGAAAACGTATTCCCTTTTTCAGATCGGTTTAATTCGAAAATAAAAAGAGAAACCCTAATTACAGTTTTGCCACTGATATTCAAATGCTTATAATTTGCTCGTTTTAAATCCAAATCGACCCGTTCAAGTTGCGTTAGATCCATAATTTTATGCTCTATCCAGTAGTATAGATTTCATATATGTTAATTACTTTTGAAAATTAAAGTAAATTAATTCTTTAATGCTTTAATCTTGCCCTTTTCAAAATCTTGTTTAATCTATAGTTTATTCGTTTTAGATCCGATTAACGTGATTCTCGCATCTTTGTGATCGTAGTATAATATAGATCTGTTTTATAATCTTTTCAAAACCTCTTTATTGTTTATGGTGTAATGTTCTGATCATATCTTTATTGCTTCGTGTATGATTGTTCGAATGATTGCGTGGTGATGTTGATCGAGTACAGCCAGTGAGATCTTCGGTGAGCAAGAGTTCTTTGCAGCAGATCAAGATCACAGGAGCTTTGTGATCAAGGCAAGTTTAACATGGGATCATCCTTGTTACCTATTCACCATAATTCAATTTAGTCATATTGCATGAGTCTGAATTTGATTCCTATTTAGATCTATACCATAGCTTGTTACCTTGTACCTTGTCACCCTGGGTTTTCTATCCATATGGGTAGCTTTGCTATGCTTTACATGATGAATATTGAATCGAATATTGATTAACGATATATGCAACAATGAGATAAAATTGGCTTTTATAGCAACATGGAATAGGACCCCACTATAGGGAAAAAGCTGGGGACTTAAATGCTACCACGAGTGCTATATGGCTCTGGCTTTAGTCAAGTATGGAGATTCGTACTAGCATGTTGGCAGTTCGTGAAAGGCACCATTGCCGAGCTGGTTGTAGGGCATGTCCTAGGGTGGTTACCGCTTTGGGAGGGTACCATCGAGTAGGGGCTTTACATACCCCTTGCCCTTGGGTCTGTAGGGTCTGTCAACATGTTGGGAAGACTTTTGAAAGAATTCATAGTGTACCCCGCCCGCTCACCTTGGCAGTGTTATGGGAGTTATAAACCCGGGCATATGGGCAACACGGCTTGTGGGTAAAGTGTATAACCTCTGCAGAGTGTAAATCTATCATGATAGCCGTGCTCACGGTTACGAGCGGCCTAGAAAACTCACAGTGTAGATGATCATGTTGTTTAATTGTTAATGTGGAGTACTAACCTTACCATGTGGTTTATCAATTGGGTTAAGCATAACTAAAGCTAAGTGTTGGTAAAACTTGACCAAGATAAAAGCAACCGCAGTACAGACAGTGTCAGCTTTTGAGCTTCATAACCCTATGTTACTCTTGCTGAGTACTTTAAGTGCTCACTCTTGCTTTCTCAACCCCCTTCATATGGATTTGAAGACTACCGCGAGGAGTACTAGGCTAGTGGTCAACCAGTCGGCGTTCCCTGTGAAGTGGAGCTTCGTCGCGAGAGTTATCTTTATTTCCGCTTTATGTTTTAAGAATATTATTCGTTATGTAATAAGCACTCAATGATGGTACTATTTAAAGATTTGTCGGCTTATGTGTGTGATTGATCTCTGGGCACACATGAGTTATTCTCATCCAATTTTATTCTTAAAATTGGGTGTGACACAAAATATATGCAATCACTACATCTATCAACTAATAACTGCAAAGATAGATGCTTTTGTACTGCCAATTATAAGATAGTATCGGAAATTTACAATACTTACTATGGAGAATAATTTGCATTGATAATCAATGCTTGGGCTTTGCATAAAACGCTTTGTGCTACTAGTCTTGCTTTAACTTCACCACACAATGTTCTCAATCCATCCTTGGATGAAAACACTTTTGTATCCCTTAGTAAAAGATACAATGAGGTGTTGGCATTACGGCCCAAAACACCTTCCTTTTGGTGAACAATACTTTCTCTGTATGTACTACAACAACTCAACAAGTTCCAGTAAGAGTGAGAAAATCACTCTGCCATGGACTTATTTGCTGGATAACTTGGAATGTTGTATACAATTTATTTAGAGAAGTACGTGTCGACACATGTAGCCTTTCAATGATATAATTCTCCAGTCTATCAAGACTCAATGTACCCTGAATGACTCATCGTAACTTCCTAAAATGAGAGTCAGGGCCTTCCGATATCCCAGCATCAGTATTTAGGTGCACCTCTGAGCTAGATTTTGTGGATGAAATTTATCCACTGGGTAATAACCAATATTTACCTGCAAGGTGTCGCCAACAATAGGTTGACCTACATTTACTGCTTTAGAAGAAACCTTCTATAGCTAGCGTGAATAATCCTGCTTTATGGCCATACTTCTCCCCCTCTTATTAATAATTGGGAGTTGAGTGGATTTACTTGGTACCTCCACTCTTTCTGGCACATACTTGAAATAGATTAACAAATTTAAAGACACCTTAGTGATCACTAAATGCATATGGCAGTTTATTTGCAATATTATACAAATCAACAATTCTTTGAACTCAAATTCAGTTTATTTAGTAGGTGATCCCGAGCATGAAATGCCTTAGGCATTCCAAATATCTTCCTGGCATTATGTATGGTACTTCGAGTCTCCCCCTAATGCCTGGAAATGCTCATTATCAAATACAACCCATGTATGGGTCGTAAATAGATCCTCCGTAAGAGGTTCTAGATACTTAGAAATTGATGGAGATTGAAATCTGACATTGATCCCCAGTTTTCTATGTGTACCCATCAATGTATGTTGTGGTGGTGAGATTGATACTAAAAGGTCTAGGTATGGCTAGAGGGGGGTGAATAGCCTAATTAAATTTTCTACAACAACACTTAAGCAAACTTGTTAGAATAAAACACGGCGATAAGCAAGTTTGCTCTAGCTCTACGGTTAGGCAAGCCACCTACCAATTCTAGTTACTAGCAAGATAAATCCTATGTCACACACATGAGCTAGATAACTAAAGTTACTAGACTAAGTTACACAAGTTAAGCTAGAGGCTCTACTTTGAAAGAATGTAAAGAATGTAATGCAAAGCTAGAGATAGAATGGTTATACCAATGTGAAGAGATAAGCTAATAGATAACCAATCAATCACAAGATGAATCCTCGGTAGAGAGACAATGAGACACAATATTTTTTACCGAGGTTCACTTGTTTGCCAACAAGCTAGTCCTCGTTGTAGCGATACACCCACTTGGAGGTTCACGCGCTAATTGGCAATCACAAGACAAGCCCGTCACCGGGTGTCACACAACTAACACAAGATGGGGATCCACAAGCTACGCGGAATCCACTAGATATACCTTTCGCGAATCTCCCACGGGGTAGGTTCAAGAACCCTCACAATCCACCGATCGGAGCCGGAGACAATCACCTTCCTCCGCTCAACGATCCTCGTCGCACCAAGCCGTCTAGGAGGTGGCAACCTCCAAGAATAACTAGAGCTCCGCGATGACGACGATCACCAAGTGCCACTAGAATGCAATCAACAAAGCAATGCACTTGGATTCACTCAAACTCTCATGAATATGTCAAATATGTTGTGAGAGGTGAGTGGTGGAGCTTCTCAAGCAAGCACAAGTGTATGAGTGATGTGAATGTGCAAGGAGTGCCCCAAAGGGCCGACCATATAGCTATATATAGCCCTCACTCAATTCTAGCCGTTTTCCACTTAAAACAGAGCCCATGTGTCCTGTCCGGACGCATTTTTCTCAGGGGTCCGGACCCCGTCACCTCTGAGCCCCAACGGCTCTGTATAAGGCTCCGGACATAGACTCCAGTCGCACCCGAGGTGCAGACCGGACCAACGCTTATGCGTCCGGTCATGCCTCCTTTTCATACTGCTTCTTCCTGCGCGCACCGCAGCGCACCACGTGGATCCGGACGCACGCAACAGTGCGGGTCTAGACCAACGCCTCAGCGTCCGGAAATATAATTCCGAGAGCTCCTTCTTCTTTTTCTCCCACTCCGGACGCAAGTCTGGTTCACCAACCGGACCATCAACAGCGTCCGGTTCATTTTACACAGAGAACAACAGAGAGGGCAGGGACTCCAGACACATGCCCGGTGCCCTGCGTCTGGACCACAAACACCGTCCGGACTCTCTTCCTCAGCCGAGCCAGCTAGCGAAGCTAGGGTAAGCCTCCGGACCCATCTCCGATGGTCCGGACCCGACTTAACCCTAGCGTCCGGACCACAGTTCGGAGCCCTTTTGAGCTGCCAAACATTTCTCCAACTTCTCCCAACTTCTTCCAAGCTTCCAAGAGCTAACACTAAGTGATTCCTCCACTTGTGCATGTGTGTTAGCTTTTAGTTCACAATTATCTTGGATGTAGTTGGTTGTTTCACTAGTTCAATTGATTTTAATGCAATGCATATGAAACTAGTGGCACCTTATAACCGTAATCATACTTAAGAGCTCCCTCCTTGATAGTACGACTAGCTATCCTAAATGTGATCACATCCTCTGTGATGTCTTGATCCCCAAACCGAAAATGGTTCCTAACAATCACCTTTGCCTTCACACCATTTTCCTTTCCACCACCATGCTAGAGCTTGTGCCATCCACGTGATCCACCTTGCTCCATCACATGGCATGTACCAACCTTTCTCATGATTCACACTTAGAGATCAAGGTTAGTACTTAGGTGGGTTTCATCAATTACTCAAAACCAAAACATATGGGGACTCTCAGATATGTATACAACTGCGAACACATGGTGGATAAGTACCCATGTATGTTCAGCTTTGATGATGAGTGATTGACCAACGCTTGAGTGTTTCAGTTTGAGCGGTTTATTCTAACCCTTTGCGAAAGCAAATGTGTGCCTGTCTATCGGCTTGTGGTGTGCAGGTGCTATGCCTAGTGACAGTGGTCAATGGCGTGGAGAAGGTCGAGTAGAGGCTTGACGTGCCGATGGACTGAGAGCGGTGAAGGGCGGAAGCAGGGCTCGGAATGAGGGACCATGGGCGCCGGCAGACTACCTGTGGTGGCTAATGCTTGGCACCGGCGAGTGCGAGAAGACATGGAGGTAGACCGAGTCGACCGAGTCAAGACGGTGGACGCACGAGTCGAGCGGAGGCTCAGGGGAATCGGAGTCCGATCGGACGAGGACAAGGTGGCTCGAGTCGAGCGGTTTGGTGGTTTGGGCCTCAAAACCATCCGAGGACGGTTTCCGAGTTTGGGCCTCAAAACTCGGGGTTCGGTAGTTGAGCCCAAAGCTACCAGTGGCAGGTTTCCTGGGTTTGGGCCTCAAAACCCGGGCGGAGCTTCCGAGGAAGCGGGGATGGCACGTGGCGGAATTCTGGAGGTTGCGTCGAGGCGACGGCAACTCCTGGCAGGAAGCGGGGTCGTCCATTCAAAATGCGGGAGATATTTTCCGGAGCTTGGACTGCAATGCTTAGGCTAGGTAGTTCACTCAATGTATCTAGGCGGGTCTTTGGGAAATAGCCAAAACCCGATAAGTAGGGGGTGAAGGGGTATCCCTCATCCCATCTCTTGAACCCTAATCATTTGCCCCAACTCTCTCTCTTTCTACCCTCTCTCTAGTTCATGAGATCCCTAGGTTGATTTCACCAACTTGAGTTTGTTGCGAGGAATCGGAGGCCGTAACCTCCGTAAGCCATGGTGGCTTCGCTTTCGTGATCGTGTCCCCGTTTTGCTTGTGTTCTTCGCGTTTTGCTTTTGCTCCCTCTTTTTCCCGAGATGATTTCTCTTTGTAGGGAGTAGCTCTTGCAAATCCGTTTGAATCAAGTTGTTCGTATTCGTGAGGAGCATCTTTGCACCAAAGAAATTCTCCTCAAACCTCACGAATGCGTAGATCGGTCGATTTCTTTGCGGAGTTCTTCGTTCTTGAGCTTTTCCCCAAATCTCTTCTCCTCCCTTTTGCTTCAAGCCAAATTGAGCCATGATTTCTACGGGATAGCTCCCCATCTGCACTAGGATCATGCCTACAAAGTTTAGTTGCAGTTGGTGATCATTTGGTTGGGTTTTGGGAAGATTTGGCGGAGTGGAATCGATTTTCGTGGGTTTCAGCTTTTCTGTTCGTGAGCTTCGGACTACCCTTCGGACTACTTGGCATTAGCTCTGGACCATCGCAAGTGGTCCGGTGGTCCTGACCAGTAAGACAGCCAAGCAGCCGAAGGCGTCGGACCAAGCTCTGGACTACTAGGCTTTAGGCTCCGAACCATTCTCCATTGGTCCGGTGGTCCTGCCCAGGTAGACAGCACAACACCCCGAGGCACCGGACCACTTCCATTGGTCCGGAGGTAAGCGTCGGACCAAAGTCCGGAGCTCAGGTGCTCCCTGCATGGTTTTTGGAAAGGCTGAGGAAAGCGTCGAACCAGGGAGTATAGTCTGATGGTGAGCGTCGGACCACCGTCCGGAGCTTGGGCACTCCCTGCATGGTTTCTGTGTGAGCGTCGAACTTTCCAAAGTGGGCGTCGGACCATTCCGAAGGCCTGCTGTAGAGGCGTCGGACCAAGGCTCTAGACCTTGTGCTATGGTATGGAGGTCTTGACTGAGTAGTCCGACGGTTGCTGTTTTCACCCGTTTTGCCTAGGTTCTTGCCTCTTTTCCCTAGGGGTTCAGAATCTGTGTTTTAGGGTTTCCGATGGTTTTCTCTCCACTGCCGGTGAGCTCTCATTTCTCTGTTTTCGTCTGAATACCCGCTCGCATTGCTTGGGGGAGGTTGAGCACCCATCAACTGGGTTTTGCTTTTGGGAAGAGTGGTCCGAATATTTCAAGAGAAATTTGAGGCTCCCATTCACCCCCCCCTCTGGTCGCCGTTCTCGGTCCTTCAATTGGTATCAGAGTCGGTTAAGGATCAATCCACCTTACATGGTTCTTGATCCGCGAAGGCGACATGGAGGGAGGTGCTGGTAAACCTCCTTACTTCGATGGAACCAACTTTGCCTATTGGAAGGTGCGCATGTCCGCTTACCTCCAAGGGATTGATATGAAGTTTTGGGAGATTTGTGAGAATGAGAACTACATGGTTCTTAGCGCTCGGATCACTGATCTCCATGTCTCGGAGTATGCGTCAAATGCAAGAGCCCGTAGCATTCTCTTCTCTTGTTTGTCTCTTCCGGAGTTTGAGCAGGTTTCGAGTTTCACTACGGCACGGGAGATCTGGCAAACACTCTTGAGATATCATGAGAGCAACCCTCAGATCAAGTCCAGACTCTTCGACACGTACCGTAGAGAGTACGAGAACTTTGCTCAGTTGGCCGGCGAATCTGTTGACGGGATGTTCACTCGCTTCCAATCTATCGTCAACAAGATGCGTGCTAATCGAGCCAACTTGCCTTATGATGATCATGAGATGGCTATCAAGCTTTTGCATGCTCTTGATCGGAAGGTATGGGAGATGAAGGTGGCTGCCATTCAGGAGTCACCAGGCTATGATGCCCTGGCCGTGGACGAGCTGTTCAGCAAGCTCAAGTCCTCGGAGATTGACTACCAGACCCGGGCCAAGCTTGAAAACCCGTCGAAACCATCTATGGTGTTGGTTTCTGGCCCCGGCGGTACGTCTTCTTCCTCCTCTAACCCTTCACACTCTTTGTTCGATTTGTCTTTGATTTCTGTGACAGAGGAGCAAGTGGAGGCTCTTGGAGATGACGAGCTGGCGCTAGTCATCACTAGGTTCTCACGGTTTCACAACAACAGTTTGAACCGACGACGTGGTGGCTCGGGCAAGGGGTGCTACCGTTGCGGTGATGAGGATCACTTCATCGCAAACTGCCCCAAGAAAGCTGCGGGTGACTTCACCAAGCGCAAGGACAAGAGCGAGCACCACTTCGAGTTCAAGCACAAGCCCAAGGGCGGCTACCACCGAAGGTCCTCCAAGAAGGTGATCGACAAGGTGAAGGCCAAGCACCGAGCCTTCCTCGCCTCCCTCAGCGACATCGATGCCTCCTCCGATGGAGGTGCTTCTTCAAGCGATGATGAGTCGAAGGGAAAGGTTGAGGACAAGCTCAACAGCCTATGCTTCTACGCTGACGCCAAGCACGGTGGCTTTTGCACCATGGCGATTGAAGAAGGCAAGGTTGGCAAGCGCAAGGATGGCCCCGACTACGACTATGACTCCGACACACCGAGGTATCACCCACCGTCGAGTCCCTCTCTCTCGAGATTGAGTCTCTGAACGACACCTTGATGAGTCAAGATGCGTTGCTCAAGCGTGCCGCTTGTGAGAGGAGCAACTTTAAGGCGAAGTACCTTAGCGCGCTTCATGAGCTAGATTTTGCTAAGGCGTCGGTGGTGGTTACCGAGGAGGTAGAGTGTGATGCTTGCGCCATTCACATGTCTGATCTTGTCACTCTCCAGGACAAGTATGGAACTCTACTTGAGGAGGTTAGTGAGCTGAAGGCTAGGCCTAGCTTACTTGGTGCGTGCAAGTCTTGCTTAGGCTTGCATTCTGAGTTGACACAGAAGGATGCTAGGATCGCTGTGTTAGAGAAGGTCAGCTCAGATAGCACTAGAGAGTCGGATTGCTTTGAAGCTTTGGAGCTTGAGATAGCGTCGTGCAGACACGACAAGATGCGTACTGAGGAAGAAAACACATACCTTCGGTCCATCTTGAGCTGGGTGTCTTGCCAAGAGCCGTAGTTGGGGATGTTGCTTAGCCAATGCAAGCGGGCTGGCAGCATGGGAGTAGGCTTTACTATAGGCGGGAAGGACGATAGCATGTTCGGTAAGATCGGTGAGTGCAGTGGTTTGAGCATGAGTGAGAAACCCACCACACCTCCCAAGTTTACCAAGATCACCCCACCTAAGCCTACCAACCCCTCTGAGTTTCCTATGAGAGATGGTGTGTTTGAAGAGCCACCCAAAACCACTCCACAGAAACAAGTGTGGATTGCTAAACCGAACCATCTTCGCAACCCACTTAACACACTGCCAAACATCTCTAGTGATCCCCTTCCTAAGAGAGCTAGAGTCACCCAACCCAACAAGAGAGTGCCTACCAAGAGTGCGGTGAGGTACCATTGTGAGTATTGTGAGCGGGATGGGCACTTGGCTGAGTTTTGCTTTAGGAGGAAGAGAGATGATCAGAGGAAGGTTGAGTTGAACAACCAGGACATGTACCACCCACGAGTTGGGGTGCGTGAACCGGAAGTTCAGAGGTGCACTTCTAGGCCTAGAGGTACAATGCCTCAAGGTGCTAGGCCTCACGAGGTGAGACCACGTGGTTGTCGTGCCCGGTGTGGTACCGGTCGTGACCCATATGACTACGGGCCTCGTGGCGGTGGCTTTACTCCACCCTTCGCTAGCGGACCACATTTTCCCCATCGTGGTGATCGCTATCCTCCCATGGGACAGGAGATGTTTGGTTTTCCTCCTAACCAATTCTTTGGGCAAATGGGACAACACTGGTATCCTTCACAGTTTACTAACCCTAGTGTTGCACCTTTTGCTCACCCTATGTCTTTTTATTGATGTAGGAAGGAGGACTGGAGGACACTTGGCTTGTGGATTCCGGATGCTCATGCCATATGATCGGAAGTGCCAAGTGGTTCTCCAGCCTCGACCCTATATCACATTCGGGGACAAGAGTAAAGGTAAGGTTGTCTCCCGGGGGTCCATCCGAGTCAATTCATCTTTTGTTCTCAAGGATGTTGCTTTGGTTGCGAATTTGCATTTTAACCTTCTCTCGGTTTCACAACTCCTTGATGATGGATTTGAAGTGAGTTTTAAGCCTAATCTTTCTCGGATTTTGGACTCTCGGGGTGATCTTGTTTGCCAGATTTTGCCTTTCGGGAAGGTTTTTCGTGCAGATTTTTCTATCTCTTCCGGACCTTCTCGTTGTCTTCTTGTCGGTTCTTCTTCCGATCTTTGGAAGTGACATAGGAGATTGGGACACTTGAGTTTTGACTTGCTTGCAAGGCTTAGTTCAATGGACCTTATCCAAGGATTGCCAAAGCTAAAGTTTGAGAAGGATTTGGTTTGCCATCCTTGTAGGCATAGCAAGATGGTTGTCGCTTCCCATCCTCCTGTGACTGAGATTATGACCAAACAACCCGGCGAGCTCTTACACATGGACACAGTTGGTCCAACTCGGGTTAGGTCGGAAGGAGGGAAGTGGTATGTGGTTGTAGTCGTGATGACTATTCGAGATACTCTTGAATGTTCTTTTTGGAGAGTAAGGATGAGGCTTTTTCACATGTTCGAGATCTGATTTTGAGATTGAAAAATGAGCTACCTAAGCATGTCATGAGAGCGATTCGTAGTGACAATGGCACAAAATTCAAGAATGCTCACTTTGTAACTCTTTCCTCTTCTTTGGGTCTCGATCACCAGTTTTCCTCTCCTCACACTCCCCAGCAGAACGGTATTGTTGAGCGCAAGAATTGGACCCTTGTTGAGATGGCTAGGACGATGCTCAATGAGCATAGGACTCCTAGGCGGTATTGGGCCGAAGCGATAAGTTCTGCTTGCTATGTATCCAATCGCATTTTTCTCCGAGCTTTCAAGAAAAAGACTTCTTATGAGCTATGATTTGGGAGACCACCCAAGGTAAGTCACCTACGGGTGTTTGGGTGCAGGTGCTTCATACTCAAAAAGGGCGATAAGTTGGACAAATTTGAATCACGGTCTTCTGACGGTATCTTTCTTGGTTATTCTACTCACTCTCGTGCTTATCGTGCTCTTAACCTTGAAACTAACCGAGTGATGGAGACTTGTGAGATTACCTTCGATGAGACTATGCCCTATATTTCCATTGCTTTTGAGCCTGCAGGTGATGGTGAGGTGAAAACTAGCATTTTTGTGGAGGAGGAGCAGGACGATACCGATTGGGGTGATCCCGAACCGACTCCACCGGCTGCCCTAGTCGACGCTGCGACGTCCACTTCGGCTCATGTCCCCGACCTGACTACTTGCTCTACATGTGGGTCGTTCGAGTAGCTTCCTCAGTCCGTGCCCGTTGCACCTGAGGGAGCTCCAGCTGCTGTTGAGGGGGAGGCGACGTCTTCACGAGCGGCACCGCTACACATTCAGCATCGCCACCCTCCTCAGACTATGATCGGCGACATCGACGAGCATACCACACACTCCAGGTCATATCGTATCTCCCGCTTTGCTCATTCAGCTTTTGTCGCGTCTTTTGAGCCTCGAGATGTTGGACACGCTTTGATGGATCCAGATTGGGTCAATGCCATGCATGAGGAGTTAGAAAACTTTGAGCGAAACCTAGTTGCAACCCCATAGGTACCAAATGGGTTTTCAAAAATAAACAAAGTGAACATGGGGTGGTAGTGCGCAACAAAGCTAGGTTGGTAGCGCAAGGCTTTTGTCAAAAGGAGGGAATAGACTACGAGGAAACCTTTGCTACTGTAGCTCGTTTAGAGACAATTATAATCCTTCTAGCTTTTGTGGCTTCTAAGGGTTTTAAACTTTTTCAAATGGACGTTAAAAGTGCTTTCTTAAATGGCTACATAGAAGAGGAAGTGTATGTTAGGCAACCTCCTGGTTTCGAAAATCCCAAGTTTCAAAACCATGTTTTTAAACTTCACAAATCTTTGTATGGTTTGAAACAAGCCCCTAGAGCATGGTATGATAGGTTGAAAACGTTTTTTCTTGCTAAGGGTTTTAAAATGGGATCGGTCGATAAAACACTTTTGCTCCTCAAGCAAGGCGAAGACACTCTCCTAGTCCAGATTTACGTGGATGATATCATCTTTGGTGGTTCTTCTCATGCTCTTGTTGCCAAGTTTGTAGATATTATGAGCAGGGAATTTGAGATGAGCATGATGGGCGAGTTGACTTTCTTTCTTGGGTTGCAAATCAAGCAAACCCGGGAAGGGACGTTTGTGCACCAGAGCAAGTACACGAAGGATATTCTAAAGAAGTTTGACATGGGCGAGGCAAAGCCCCTCTTGACGCCCATGTCGACTACGACTGCCTTGGATGCGGACGAGGAAGGAGAAGCGGTGGATCAGACGGAGTACCGAAGCATGATCGGGTCGCTTTTGTACCTGACGGCGACCCGGCCGGACATTCAGTTCGCCGTCTGCTTGTGTGTGCGCTTTCAGGCGTCCCCACGGACTTCGCACAAGCAGGCGGTGAAACGAATCATGAGGTACCTGCGCTTCACTCCCAAATTTGGACTTTGGTTTTCCGCCTCCTCCTCTCTTGTGCTTTGCGGTTATTCTGGTGTAGATTTCCCCGGTTGTCGTCTCTGATCGGAAGTCCACTTTTCGGACTTGCCAGTTTCTCAGGTCTTCTCTTGTGTCTTAGTCTTCTCGCAAACAGTCTAGCGTGGCACAGTCGACGTGCGAAGCTGAGTACATTGTCGTGGCTAGCTGTTGCTCGCAGTTGCTTTGGATGATTGCAACTTTGAAGGATTTTGGTCTTGTGCTTACTAAGGTGCCTCTGCTTTGCGATAGCATGAGTGCAATTAGTGTGGCCAAAAATCCCATGCATCACTCTAAGACCAAGCACATTGACGTTCGCTTTCACTTCTTGCGAGATCATTATGAGAAGGGCATCATTGACCTCCGGCATGTCGAGACCCACAACCAGCTTGCGGATATTCTCACAAAACCATTGCACCAAGCTGCGTTTTCGCGCCTTCGGGGCGAGTTGGGTGTTTGCTTCCCTTTTTAGTTGAGGGAAGCTCTTTGTGTATCATAGTTCTTTTTGTCTTTTCTTTGACTTTCTTTCTTTTTGTGTCTTGTTAGTTATTAATTGGTGTTAGTTTGCATTTTGCATCTCATTTGCATTTGTGACATAGTTCATTTTAATCTTCATACCTATAGCCGATATAATGAATCTATGCTCTGTTTGAGGTGTTTTATGTGTCTATGGTGTTGCCTAACTTAGACTCTCTTTGATCTCATGATATGCAATAGAGCTAAGTTAGAAAAGCCTTAAAACTGAATTTAATTACCCATGTCACCTCTGAAATGACACTAGCATGTGTAGGCTTTTGAAGATCCTTCTTGGCTGCCTTGTATATAGCTTGTAACTATGGCTCTTCATTGCTTCATTCACTACCTTTGAGCACCATGATTAATAAAATGAAATTGCTCTCTGTTTTGTGAATTGGAAAGATCGAGTTGGGTCTGCTCTGTGAGCACTTCACCGTGTGTTCGAGACTGCTTCCCATATGGGTTGATACTTGAGCGGTGTCGTGTATGACCGAAACCGGTGTGTCAAGTCCTTTGACTTCGCCTGGTTGGTAAGCAGTGGCATCACCTTGCTTACAACCACTCGCATACAACTTGTAATGTGCCTAAAACTGAAATTTGGCTGCAAAACTCTGAAATTTGGAAAATTCATTCAGTTGGATCATTGGCTTGTTGTATGAACTTTGCTAGGGATAGTTTTACTTGCTATACATGAGATTGCTTCGAGATAGATCCTATCTTGTTTGCCATGTCTAGTTGTCTCTAGGAGGTGATACCCATTCCTTGCTCTCACATGTAAATGCTCTCTAAAATAGCTTCTAAAGTGATCTTAAGCTCAACTTGAGTCTTTGTTGGGCACGTAGAGCTTTTCCTATTCTCACAGGATCACATCACTTAGAGCATATATTAGTTGTCTTAGCTCTATGTATGAAGCTTGTTGCACTCATTTTGCATTTCATGGCATTTGTGACCGAAATCTTGAGTTTTGAGCTTTGATGAGCTTCATGTGTCAACAAGGGGGAGAATTGTGCATTTCTTTCATATTCATCCAAGGGGGAGAAAACGGTGCATTTTCATACTTGCATTAGTCAAGGGGGAGAAATTGAAATGTGTGGTATTTTGAGCTTTGACCCACATTGGTATTTCAACTGGTATCTCTTTTGCGGTCTCGGCTCTTTTCACCCCTTCTTGGTATCTTGAGTGTGCTTGTTCCCAGGGGGAGCTTTTGCTAGATGTGTTGAGCATTTGCCTCTTCTGGAGGGTCTAGCTTGATTTGTTGGCTTCGATAAGTTTCGATGACTTCTTGAGCTTTAAGGTGTTTGAATTGGTATCTTTGAGCTTTCTTTGAAATTTTAATTGGTATCTTTTGAGCTCCCTTAGTGTCTCAATTTGTGTTCTGAGCTTTGAGAGCTCTGATTGGTTTCTTGGACTTGCTAGCGGTGTTGAGCCCGCTTTCTGCCTCTTCTTGAGGGTTAGCTTTGTTTTGCTTGGTTGCGTCGAGCCGTTGCCCATGTCTTTGGGAACCAAGTTTTGGATTCTCTTTGCTTCACTCAAGTGACCCTGTTTTGGCTTTCTCAGCTTTTTGGTCATTTGGAGAGCTTTACCTTGTGGCTCAAATCTAAAATGCACTTGTGTTGACAATGCACTCATCAAGGGGGAGATTGCGAACACATGGTGGATAAGTACCCATGTATGTTCAGCTTTGATGATGAGTGATTGACCAACCCTTGAGTGTTTCAGTTTGAGCGGTTTATTCTAACCCTTTGCGAAAGCAAATGTGTGCCTGTCTATCGGCTTGTGGTGTGCAGGTGCTATGCCTAGTGACAGTGGTCAATGGCGTGGAGAAGGTCGAGTAGAGGCTTGACGTGTCGATGGACTGAGAGCGGTGAAGGGCGGAAGCGGGGCTCCGACTGAGGGACCATGGGCGCCGGCAGACTACCTGTGGTGGCTAATGCTTAGCACCGGCGAGTGCGAGAAGACATGGAGGTAGACCGAGTCGACCGAGTCAAGACGGTGGACGCACGAGTCGAGCGGAGGCTCAGGGGAATCGGAGTCCGATCGGACGAGGACAAGGTGGCTCGAGTCGAGCGGTTTGGTGGTTTGGGCCTCAAAACCATCCGAGGACGGTTTCCGAGTTTGGGCCTCAAAACTCGGGGTTCGGTAGTTGAGCCCAAAGCTACCAGTGGCAGGTTTCCTGGGTTTGGGCCTCAAAACCCGGGCGGAGCTTCCGAGGAAGCGGGGATGGCACGTGGCGGAATTCTGGAGGTTGCGTCGAGGCGACGGCAACTCCTGGCAGGAAGCGGGGTCGTCCATTCAAAATGCGGGAGATATTTTCCGGAGCTTGGACTGCAATGCTTAGGCTAGGTAGTTCACTCAATGTATCTAGGCGGGTCTTTGGGAAATAGCCAAAACCCGATAAGTAGGGGGTGAAGGGGTATCCCTCATCCCATCTCTTGAACCCTAATCATTTGCCCCAACTCTCTCTCTCTCTACCCTCTCTCTAGTTCATGAGATCCCTAGGTTGATTTCACCAACTTGAGTTTGTTGCGAGGAATCGGAGGCCGTAACCTCCGTAAGCCATGGTGGCTTCGCTTTCGTGATCGTGTCCCCGTTTTGCTTGTGTTCTTCGCGTTTTGCTTTTGCTCCCTCTTTTTCCCGAGATGATTTCTCTTTGTAGGGAGTAGCTCTTGCAAATCCGTTTGAATGAAGTTGTTCGTATTTGTGAGGAGCATCTTTGCACCGAAGGAATTCTCCTCAAACCTCACGAATGCGTAGATCGGGCGATTTTTTTGCGGAGTTCTTCGTTCTTGAGCTTTTCCCCAAATATCTTCTCCTCCCTTTTGCTTTAAGCCAAATTGAGCCATGATTTCTTCGGGATAGCTCCCCAACTACACTAGGATCATGCCTACAAAGTTTAGTTGCAGTTGGTGATCATTTGGTTGGGTTTTGGGAAGATTTGGCGGAGTGGAATCAATTTTCGCAGGTTTCAGGTTTTCTGTTCGTGAGCTCCGGACTACCCTCCGGACTACTTGGCATTAGCTCCGGACCATCGCAAGAGGTCCGGTGGTCTTGACCAATAAGACATCCAAGCAGCCGAAGGCGTCGGACCAAGCTCCGGACTACTAGGCTTTAGGCTCCGGACCATTCTCCATTGGTATAGTGGTCCTGCCCAGGTAGACAACACAGCACCCCGAGGCACCGAACCACTTCCATTGGTCCGGAGGTAAGCGTCGGACCAGAGTCCGGAGCTCGGGTGATCCCTGCATGGTTTTTAGCAAGGCTGAGGAAAGTGTTGGACCAGGGAGTATAGTCCGACGGTGAGCGTCGGACCACCATCCGGAGCTTGGGCACTCCCTGCATGGTTTCTGTGTGAGCGTCAGACTTTCCAAAGTGGGCGTCGGACCAGTCCGAAGGCCTGCTGCAGAGGCGTCGGACCAAGGCTTCGGACCTTGTGCTATGGTCCAGAGGTCTTGACTGAGTAGTCCGACGGTTGCTGTTTTCGCCCGTTTTGCCTAGGTTCTTGCCTCTTTTCCCTAGGGTTTGAGAATCTGTGTTTTGGGGTTTCCGGTGGTTTTCTCTCCACTGCCGGTGAGCTCTCATTTCTCCGTTTTCGTCAACTGGGTTTTGCTTTTGGGAAGAGTGGCCTAAATATTTCGAGAGAAATTTGAGGCTCCCATTCACCCCCTCTCTGGTCGCCGTTCTCGGTCCTTCAACAACGTAATCCAATCTTACGCAAATAGGAAATATTTATGGATTCCCACGTACAAAATGCATGTAGGGGATATGCAGTTTAATCACAAGTCAGGAGTGTGTAAATCTACCTGACCCCAACACAAAGTTGGCAAATACCAATGCATTAGCAATGGTCCTACTATTTCTTGATGTCATACTAATGGATTCTATTTATCCTTCTAGATATGTAACTAAACTTTTGTTATAACAAAACTTCAGTAGTGTTCAGGATAATGAGCTCACATGTGAGCCATTATTTACTAAATGCATGGTTGAGTGTGGATCCTTCACACACTCGATAGCACCTTATAGGTGTATCTTGACAACCATGAAATACATGAACTGTCCATACAATCTTTGTATCGGACACACTCATGTTCATTTGAATATGATCAAGAAATCCAAGGCATACAAATATGATTTTAAGATAAGAGGATCTTAGAATCTATTTCCCTATGGCACTTATCGTATCCATACTTTGGGGAAAATGACCAATATATTTGACAATGATTTTTCACTCATCCATATGGTGACCAAGATGATGATTCCAAATCTAGAATACATCAATAGTGTGAAAATTTCTATACGCAACAAGTCGTATGGGTTTGTTGTATGCATAATACAAGCAAAATGAGACTTATCTCATAACTGATATGCCATATCCAATGTTGTCCTTTTGTGTTTTCATATGAAAACAAATTTGGATATCTATATAATTTGGTAAGTACGAGTGTAATTGGGACATAATTAAATATCCTCAATTGCTAACTTAGTATCCATAGGAACAATGATAGTGGCAAAATAGGCCAAACTATACTTAGCCAAAAATATTTCCTCTTCTTGCCATAAGAACTAGAAATATATTGCTCTCCTAATTATAAAGTTTGTGGTATAAAATGTCCACTAGGCACATACCATTCCCACGATGGAATGGTTCCTATACAATCTATATATGACAAGAATTCAATGAAATTCTCATATAATATATAGAAGTCCATAAATATTGTCGAGTATCAAATACATCGATATGATACCCACAATAGTTATGCGTTGACAACAAGTAAATTATATCAATGGACTATGAGATTATTACAATAGTCCATAAGATAAAACAACATTGATGTCCATTGTCCATGTCGAATAGTGATGCAATCTAGAGTGAGTTCTTCAAACTCCTCTGAAGTCAGTATCCATAACATGAGACAAACCATTGATTTAATTAATTTACACCTGAGGTAAATTAAAAATCACTATGGTGATGTTGAAATATCAAATGCAAAATTTGGGGAATTCCATATCTTGACTCTTTGTTTCGGAGAGTTGGAGGTAGTCAACAAAATTCTAAACCTCACAACAACTAAAGGTAATCACAAGATGTGTAACTTACAAACAATCATTATTAATGTTGACACACACATTTTAGATAATCTCTATGTCCGAAACATAGAGTAGATCTCTAAGTAGTAGGCAAACAAATTGCTGTTATAGGCATGGTCTCTGGGCTGATATATTCATATGAATATACTGCAGTCAATGCCTAAGACTCTACTACATGTGTGGTCTTTAATAATGAATGATGGTAGTCACCATAAAGGTGTACCGTTATGATATTACCAAAACACTTATTTGGGACAACACAATGTAGGTAGGCATTAAGTTTAAATAAACATGATGTAGACCTCTCAGTAATGGGCGAATAATTGTTGCCATAGACACGGTCTCTGGGCCGAATAATTAAAGATGAATTAAGTGCAGCCAATGCCTAGGACTCCATCACTTGTGTTATGAACTCAAATATATCCAAGATATGAAATAACAACAACCGTGGATTAATTAATTTACCGCATGATAAATTAAAATCAACATGGTAATTGTTGTTGTATCAAATGCAATATTTTAAGGTATATATCTTATCATAGTATTGGATTGTTGTAGGTAATTACAAATTTGTGTGTACCCTACAACCAGATTCATCATAAATTTTGATAAACACAAGACAAGATAATCTCTATGTTAACGACAAAGAGTAGATCTTTATAGTAGGCAAATATATTGCAAACAGGGCAAGATAATTCACAAGTGAATTAAATGCAACATTTTCTTAGGTCTTTACTATCTTGTGTAATATCAAATTAATATGATGAACATAGCTATCCAAAACCTTTATTGTGGTTAAATACACAGTGTAGGTAATCATCGAGTTTCAAAGAAACAAGATGTAGACCTCTTAGTAATAGTTGATTGGATTGCTATGGCACGGTCTCTGGACAGGATAATTCACAAGGAATAAAACGTAACCAATGTTATAGACTCTATTACCTTGTGTTCTTTAACCATAATAAACAAGATATGTATATTGCCATGTGTATCTATAGTAATTAAATTATTTAATTCTATAAATGGTTTAGTTAAATTGCAACTAAGTCTACTAGCAAATTTAACTTATATGTGGTGCAAAATTGTGGTTTGGGGCACCAACATACCCAATTCTATCGTAAAATTACAAGTGTAACTAATATGTTTGTGCAAAAAAGGAGGTTTTGGGTGCACCAACATAGTCAAAAGAAAAATTATCAAATCACAAATGTAATAGGTATGTGGTGCTAAGGGGGATTGGGTGCACCATATACCATAAAATGATAGATAAATAAGACATTGTATAATAATAATTATAAACAAACCACAATTATTTATACAATATCAATATCCTGAGCAACAATAATTAATACAACAACTGATGTTGTTGCAGAATTAAACTTGCAAAGCATATGCTAATTAACTAAAATTATTGCTGAAACGAAATAATAAAAGAGAAAAACAAATTACCCAAGCAAGCCAGCAGCCAAGGAGGCCCAGCGCGGCCAGGCGCGCGGGCGCGGCCCAGCGGTGTGCGCAAGGGGGGCTGGGGAAGGCCTGAGGCCTGATGGAGTTGCCCATGTTGCCCTTGGGCTATAAAAGCCAACGGTTAGGGTTCTGTAACCCTAACAACCCACTCCTAGCAGCCGCCGCCGCCAACTACTGACGCCACCGTCTCGTTGCTCCGCCGCCGTCGCCGCCGATGATGGCCTTCGTCGTCGATCTGCGCCTTCTTCCCCTCTTCCACTTCCTCCTCTCTTGGCGAATCGAGCCGAGCCCAATCCGGCCATGGAGGCCGACCGACAGGGCACTGCCCGCTCGTCCATGGCGAGCTCCGGCCATGGAGGCCGTCGCTGCAAGCCGGGAGCGGCGCGGCAGCCCCCACCAGCCCAACCGAAAGGACTCAGGGGGTGGGGAATCGCCTCCCCCTCGGAGGAGGAAGACGCGAAGGCGGCTCCAAGCGCACGACCGTCTTGAATCGCCACCGTCGGGCGGCTAAGGGCCGCCATGCGGGCGGCTGCCTCTGCGTGCGGCGTCGGTGGGGTGCCGCCGGAGACGAAGCCGAGGGGGTCGTGCGTGTTTTCTATTGATGTAATTGGAGATCAATTTTCTTCTGCTTCTATGGACCACGGACGAACTGCAACTTCTCCAACCGGCCTTTCTTCTTAGGGAAAGAACAACGTGTCTGATAACGTGTTAAACGAAAGTGACAAAATGATTGTAACCGTGTATTCAGATGAACAGTAATCCTATATATACAAGTCAGAGACATATACGAAGCGGTGGCTGTTGGTGCCCAAAGGGCCTAAACGGTTATGCCTACTAATGACATAATTAGCACATGCTAATTACGAGGTTTACAGATAATTGATCACTAATTATTATCTATCCTAAATAATCTCAACAGTAGGATCGCGCCGCGCGTAGTCGATAGAGTGCAGCGGTGCGTAGATTTTTTACTCGAACTGCTACTCCAATA
Organism: Microstegium vimineum; assembly: GCA_022036555.1. Classification (NCBI taxonomy): domain Eukaryota; kingdom Viridiplantae; phylum Streptophyta; class Magnoliopsida; order Poales; family Poaceae; genus Microstegium; species Microstegium vimineum. Next base: position 44,364,793 of record CM039133.1, read on the forward strand.
CGGGTTCCAGTATCCCAGTGCGTTCAGCCAACATCCATGCACCGTGAACCGGACAAGTTGTTCCCAGAAACTTCGCAGAGCTTGACTGCCGCACGTCCGTCCGCGATCCCCACGGAATGGAGTCAGTCGGGTCGACGCACCTGGCCGCGATCCCGTCCAGGGATGGAGCCGATCGATCAACAAACTCCCAAATCCCCAGATGCATGCATCCATCAAAGCGCTTGGACGACGACGGGACCACAGGCTGATGATCTGAGAGCAAGTTCAATAATAAGAGCCAAATACTTAGCTACAAGTCAAGTTATACAATAACTTGTCTCTTATTTGACTAAAATAAGTTTCTCCTTTTCTATTCTTTCTCACAATATTTACTATTTGAGTCCACTACTATCTATCTTTTCGTACTCAGCTTGGTGCTTATATGGGAGCCAAACTCCTCTCCCTCTCCTCTTTTTTTTTCTCTAGGTCAGTATTTGCTTGGCTATCTGTAAGCTCATTATTGTACTTCTCTGGTACGCGGCGGGCGAGGCCGCACAGCGCAGCCCCCGTCCTCGCCTCCCCACTCAGCTCTTGGGCCCCGCCAGCTACACGCACCCGCAGCGGCCCGTCGCCGCGCGCGGTGGCCGTAGTGGATCTCCAAGCCGATCTCCACCCACCCATCGTGTCGCCGCGTAATAACCCACCGAGATCCCCGCCACCTTCTGGTGCCTCGCGCGCCGACTTTTTTATTAGCCCGACCCCGCCCCGATCGCTTTCGCTCTCTCGCTCGGCGTCTCGTCGTCGCAGTCGCCGGTCGCCATGCTTATTTTATTGACAAATCTGCCTTGGTCGCCAAGATTCCGCAGGCCGGGATGGACGTCCGGATTCCACAGCGAGTGCACTCCAATTCAGGACCGACTCTCCAACCACGCGCGCGCACACAGTAGAGAGCCAGAGATGGAGATCTACGACTCGATCAACGCTTTATTTATTTGCTTATTTAATTAATTATTATATACCGGCCGCTGGGTTGGTCAGTTGCATTGGGAGTGAGTTGTATCTGCCAAGGTGCTCATCGGTGAAAGTGAAACAACCAAAAGAAAAAGGCAGAGAGGAGAGGAGTCCGGTGGGGAGCCTCGCCTGTCGCCATTCGCCATTAATTCGCCAATCGGCGTCGAGACACGCACGCAGTGACAGTGGCGTAGAGTGTTGGCCGGGAATGCTGGGGACGGACGGACTCCAGCGGTTCCCGCGTATACTACCTATGTATGGTTTCGGTGTGGCCGGGAATAATCCGGGCTCCCTCGCCAAGCCCCATCTCTATTGGTTTACCAACACGAGATAGTAGCAGGTTTACCGACACGGAAATCCGTAGTACTATTATAAGAGCAAGGCTAATAATACAGGCTGTATAAATCCTTACGGCCAACCTCTCAACTCACTCATATAAAGGCAGTCCCAATGGTGTATTGATGATGATTTCTATCCTCATTAAATGACTTGCCACGTAGGTAAAATGCTGACATGCATCCTAATTAATGATGAAAGAGAGCATAAATCGTAGACCTAGTTTCTTCATGAAGAAATCAGGTCTTCACTCTACCCAATGCACCAAGAAACTATCAAATCACCATTGGAAAGAAACTACCAGTTTCTAGGGGGCTCGTGACACACTCTCATTGGAGGAAGAAGATAGAGTTGAGAGAGAGAAAGAGAAAATAATTATTACTCGAAGACACCTCCATTGCGGAAGATTGTTTCTATGGATGATTTCTTGTGCTATGGAAATCGTGTCAGTTTCTTCCATTGGGACTGCCCTAATGGTTTCACCTTCACATTCAATGCATGACCTACTTGTCTATCTCGCATCATTTCTTGGTTCTTGTGCCCAAGCTGGTTGTAAGCTTACAGCCCACTTCTCTCTCTCCTCCCTTCTCTCCTCCACCTCAGCATTCAGCCAGCTTGCAGCTCATTAGTATACTTGCTCTAATTGTGGAGCGGTCCTCTCCTACTTGATGCAGAGAGGTTACTACAATACAATACGGAGTACATCAATTATTGGGCTTTTTTAAAACACATCTGGCTAGGGCACCCAACTTATTGATTACTCCACTATTGTCACTGTTTTTTTTGGGGGGTGGGAGGTAGATGTGGACATGCATGCCTCACAAGAATGCCGCAATACCCTCCGCCTCGGTTGTCGCTTGTTTCGAACTTATTGTAGGTTTGTGGTCATATTTTCGGTTGAGTTGTGGCTTTTGCAAAAACTGTTATGTGCCATGACTATTGTAAAAGCTTATTCGGAAAAGTTGGTGCTGCGGAATAGTAGTTGAAAGCTCGTTTGGTTAAACAACTACGACTTTTAGGAAAGATTCTCTCACTTTCAAGTGGGCCCCACATACCATGCATAGACAGTTCTTCTTCCTCCTCTCATCGTAACTCGCTGTATAGGGAAGGTCGCGTCGTTGACCATGGCTACATATTATTTTTCCCTAATTAGTGGTATGTGGGTTATTTTGGACTCAAATGTCAGTAGAGCTAGGGAATGTTCATTTTGGATTTGTACTGCAGTGAAACCTGCTTTTCAACAAAATCACTTATGACTTTTTATCCCTTTAGTTTGATTTTAGATTTTTTTTTAAAAAAAAGTAAAAGCAGGTTTGGAAGCCTAACTAAAGAGGGTCTCGGTGTTGGTTCTCATTGTTACCAACATCAATTGGCACGGATAACAGAAACCAGCAACTCAAATTCGAATCTCATGCATGGAGGCAAATTGGGTCCGTTTGGCACAGTCCAACTTGGCTTCACTAGTGAAGCTGTGTTTTTAAAAAATAATTTCATGAGTAATTTGTTATGTGAAGCTGAGCTGTTTTGAAAAACTAGCAAAACAACTTCACCAACGGCTTGATGAGAGAGAAATGAGGAAGAAAGCTGACATAAACAAGGTTTTTTAGCTTCATCCTTAACTCATGTCTTTCTCACCTATGAAGTTGTTTTTAAAAAATATATATATATATATATTGATAAAAAAAAATAGCTCACTGTACGCCCTATAAGTATTCAAATACGAGAGAGATCAGGCCGGGAGTAAGGCTGCCTTAACATTGAATCCATCAGAGATCAGATAAAGAGGGCCGGGAGACATATATATATATATATATATATATATATATATATATATATATATTTGATAAAAAAAATAGCTCACTGTACGCCCTATAAGTATTCAAATACGAGAGAGATCAGGCCGGGAGTAAGGCTGCCTTAACATTGAATCCATCATAGATCAGATAAAGAGGGCCGGGAGACACAATCTGCAAGTTGCGACATTGTTAATTCCTTCTGTTGCTAATTAAACCAAAGCACACGCACAAGAGATCAGGCCGGGAGTAAGGCTGCCTTAACATTGAATCCATCATAGATCAGATAAAGAGGGCCGGGAGACACAATCTGCAAGTTGCGACATTGTTAATTCCTTCTGTTGCTAATTAAACCAAAGCACACGCACAAGAGGCCGCCGCCCGCCGGCCGGTGGTGACAACGGATTCCACCATCGCAAAGTGGATTGTGATTCATGATACAATCAAGTCCACCAACTGAACAATACAACAGTTTAATTATCCGCCCACTTTTCATCCATGCATGCATCTCCCGGTCTCATCACCTCTCCCCGGGACCATCGATCAGCAAGCAACTAGCGTTGCTGACAGCATCGATGGATTAATTAACTCTGAGATTCTAATATAAATAGAGCGGGATCAACTACTAGCGGCCGGCTTCTATATCGTCTCAGCTCCTGCTGATCCTGTATCCGTGGCACGCGGATTGGTAGGAGTATCAGTTGCAACTGGCTTTACGAAACAATAAAGGGCACTGTCATCTAATCGAGAAAGTAAACAGTCAATAATGCAATTAACAAAGTTCTAGAGCACTCACGCATGGCCGCATATTTCAGTGCTTCGTCCTCGGGTTCACAAGCAAAAAAAGTAGCATTAGTTTCAGTTCGTACTTCATCAGGTAGGTCGTATGCCAGTCACCTTCCAGAGGCAAATAAATTACTTTTTATTTCCAAAGAAAAAGCAAGTACGGAGTATTTGATGCTGCAACAGTGGTGCTGCTAATTGCTATTAGTAAAATTTAATCCATACTAGACTAGTTCATAGCTGTAGCTACTGCTTTTTATATACAGACCGGGACCAGTCCAGCTAGTTAGGATAATTACAAAGCCAAGTCCAATAGATTAATTAACAATTGGAGTATATATATATACTTGCCAATTGTCACTGAAACCATCAAAAATTAATAAGCAAATGGCTTTTCTATATGTAGAAGAGGCCGGGGCCATGAATTGCCCACTTTGGGGTTGTGTATCTGCCACTGCTAGAATTAGGGGTTCGATAATGGCACCAACACACTGCAGGCTGCGGCATGCTTGTCTTTTCTTTTTCATACTTCCAACCGTTTTAGAAATAATCTCTACTATAATTAAAATCTTCTGAAAGAGTGGGAAACTTAGATCTCACCTCCTAACCCCAGAACCAGGCTCTCACCCTCTTCTTCCGCACTATCTCTATTATAATTGAAATCTTCTAAAAGAGTGAAAAGCTTGCATCTCACCTCCTGACCCCACAACCAGGCTCCCACCCTCTTCTCCTGCACCACCCACGCACAGTTTCAGGGATCGAATCCCACTCGCGTGCCTCGCGAAAAAAAACTCGCGTGCCTTGCGAAAAAAAAACACGCCGATCCCGCTTCATCTCTACTATAATTGAAATCTTCTAAAAGAGTGAAAAGCCTGCATCTCACCTCCTGACCCCACAACCAGGCTCCCACCCTCTTCTCCCGCACCACCTACGCACAGCTTCAGGGATCGAATCCCACTCGCGTGCCTCGCGAAAAAAAACACGCCGATCCCGCTTCAGGGGTCGAATCCCACTCGCGTGCCTTACGAAAAAAAACCACTCCGATCCCACTCACGTGCCTCGTGAAAAAACTCACTCGCCCCGCCGCCGGTTTAGCATGAGGGACCCGAAAAAAAGAACCACACCGCCGGTTTAGCGTGAGGGACTCAGGTGCTGTGGCGGTGTGCGTTTTCCTTCCTTCACTCGCGACCAGGCGTGGGGGAGCGAGCCGCGACGACTCGGGGTGTGACGGCGTATGGGACTGAGGTGCCTGGAGGCCATCGCCGGCCGTCGGCTCGGGCTCGCAGCGAGAAGAGCTCGTGCTGCCAACGAGCGGGAGCGGGAGGCCGCTGCTTCGGCCGCGGATGCTGGGTCGACCGCATCGACGCTAGCACGTCGGCCGCCGAGCTATTCTCGTGGTGTAGCCATGCCGAGGGGGACCTCGTAGTGGAGAAGAACACGTACATCGCCTTCGCCACGGCCACGGGGCTGGAGGAGACGCTGTGGCGGGCGGTCACCGACGAGGTCAGCAGTCAGATCAGCGCGTCGCTGGTGGAGGTGGCCGGGGCGGCTTGTTCGCTCACGGTGGTTATGGATGATCCTCTGAAAGTGCAATCAAGCCTTAAGTGGGTTTTGGTGACATGATAACGCATTTAGAAGACTAATGAGATTTTGTGAGTATAACAAGTAGGTTAAACTTAAGGAGGTTGATGAACAGGTTGGCGGACCCCTCCAATTACAAAAGTGCATGACAACAAGCTCAAAGGGTTTAAATTCTTTTATACTTTGAATTTGAGTTATGTATGCCGTACTATAAAGAGGGATTCAACACGCATGCCAACAAGTGAACCAAATGCATATCTTTACAAATACATCACACCTCCACAGAAATAGTGGGAAAATCAGCCAACTACATTGAAGATCTTTCCTTGTTGTTCTGCCCAGGCCGGCAGTGCCGGCGTGGTGGCCGGCGGTTTGAGTTCTTTACTCTTGGAGCTTTGCTCCTAGCCGGTTAGAGGTTGCCCTTGAGCTTGCCTCTTCTTGTGGCAGCATAGGGAAGTTTGTATTACCCATCAATTGCTAATACACTCCTCTCATCTTAAGGGCTCATCCCCTTAACTTGAGACCGAGGAAAGAGCTAGCCTTGTGTGGCGAGCTTGAGCCTTGTGTGGCGTACCTCAACAACGTGGACGTAGGCAAGCCTTGTTGGCGAGCTGAACCACGGGTCAAATCTTGTGTCTCCTTGTGATTGTCTCTATTATTTGATATATATTGTTTGCAAGGTGATTTGTAGGGTTTGGACCCGATCTACTCGGTGGGTGTGTTGCTACTCGGTGGGTGTGTTGCTACCACTTTCAGGTGGTGCTAGAGGTTCCCTACACCTCTAGGAAGGTTTCTATTCAAGCACAATTCACATTCTCACTTTATATTTTGAATTGTGCATATATCTGTTCTGGTGACCAGCACTGCTGCCCTAAGTCCAGCAGTGCCGGCCTCTCAGCTGACAGAAAGTTGCAGTTTGTTTTAAACAGACCTATTCACCCCCCCCCCCCCTCTAGGCTAATCAGGTCCTTACATCCTCGCCTGCACGAGGCCCTCCGGCTACACTTGCCCCCCCCCCCCCCCCCCGACTACGACGCTGCCGGGCCCGTCAATGGAAGGTGTGAGTAGGGCAAGGAAAAAGAAGAAGGTCTTCAATCTCTTTTGTCTAATATTCATATCCTAATATTCAATCATTTAATTTTCTCAACTAAAAAGTATTTGTGACAACAAATTTATAACATAAAGATTAACAATTTTGGTTGGGAGGGAGGATAATATATTTCAGCAATTTTTATCATATATGATTTTTTTATGAAATAAGATTGAAATACATCGATGCCTTTGGAACTTGCATTGCTCTAATTTTTGTTTTGACACCACACAATTATGCTTTTGACTAAATCTTAATTAAGTATTTCAAATTTGGTAGAATTAAATTTGGACTTAATATAACCCGTAGCGTTAGCACAGGCAAATATACTAGTAATAATAGGGTGTTTTAGTTTTCTCCAAAGTCAAACAATTCTATCGTTGACTATCATTTCCAGAAATCTATATAGTTTAACAACATAAGATTTCTCTGTTAGATTCCATGAGATAGAATCTGCATGTTATTCACTTGTATGATGACTTTATAAATTCATAGGAAATGGTGGCCAAAGGTATAAATGTTTGACTCGAGACAAAAAAAAAACAGCATTATTTGTGAAATGGACAGAGTAATGTGTGTCCATCTCTTCCACATCATATATTTGAACAAAATAATTAACACACCCATATATGGCAGTACATGTATAGATTCCAAAAGATTCATATGGTGTTGTTCATTTCATTGAAATTCCGCTTATGTTGATTTGTTAAGAGAGTTCATTTCATTAAAATTTGGCTTATGTTGATATATTAAGAGAGGAAAACATTGTTCGTTGATTGAAAAGTATTGTTAAAGTAATGCTGATGAATAGGGTCATCAGCATACCCGGCCCATACGCAATTAGTGATCTGGTATTTCAAGTAAGTAGGTGGATTACCAATAACACACCCACCATATGGGCTATGGCATTCAGTTTTTCTTAACCATGTCCGGAAGCCATCATTTTATCCCCCTAATAAATACAGGAGGTTGTTCGTCTTTTCCACGGTTCACTGCACCTTGCCATGCATGTATAGGCAGTACAGATGTAGTCAAAGTTCGCGCGCCTGATATGTACTCCTGCAAACGACAGAATCCTATTGGCTGCTATATATAGCCACTGCATTTCTTACTCCGGTAGGCCCCACCAGGAAATTAAATGGCATTGACACTGAAATGCCAACATACAGAACGTACAGATGCACCAGGAAATTAGCCGATGTTGCCATTTGATTCGGCTGATCTGATTCAGTTGATGGCCCCGGCCGGTCCCCGTAATAAGAAATTAAAACACTGATGTTGATCTGTATCGCATATACTCAATGAACAAGTGCGTGCTGAGTCTGCTGTATTTGGTGCCATGTTCGCCAGCAGCTAATTATTGCTAGCTCCCTCCAGCCACAAGTCAAATGTTTGTTTGCTTTTACCCAGTGCCTGCCTGCATGCATGTCGACACATTTTGAATATACTCCTAGTAAATTAAAACATTGAATTCCTCCCCCAAAAAGACTAATACTACTCCTACAACGTAATAAGAATAGATCGGCAAATCGGCGGTCACATGAAATTTCTTTAATACAAAGTTTTTTTAAAGAGAAAGTTCGTACTACCTGTATCTTGTGACTAATCATTTTTTAATCTAATAATCTGCAATGGATCGATGGTTATAAGCTGGTACGTACGTAAGCATCTCCAGGTGTACATGTTGACATGTAGAAGATGCGTCTTTGTCTTAATTATTAAGTAATATACTCCATCTATTCAAAATGCAAAGTCATTTTATTTTTGTTTCGATTATTCAAACTTATCAAAATATATCATCGAAAATGTTTTGATATAGTACATCAATTTAGTATCGTAGATGTTAAATATTTTTGGTATAAAAATATAGTCAAAACTAGAGATATCTGAAAACGACTAAGAACAAAACTACATGACATGACCTACATTTTTGGACAGAGGGAGCACAATTTAAGAATCACAAAGCTTACATCGATAAAAAGAATCACAAACTTACAAAGGAAAACAAATTAACAACGCTATGAGGATTTAAGTCGCAATACTGCGGCGCAACGCCACATACTATGGTTTATAGTTAGAATAATTAGCGATAGCTTTCGGGTGTCCCTTGTTTTCTTCCCTGTCATGTTCCACCTAATACGCTGTTAGTTTATATATCCCAACGGTGGCATCATGCATATATATATATATCAAACTCCATTTCACTGGAGAGTGGGCCCTGGGGAGGCGCATAGGAGTGCATATAGGACTAGATGTTTCGTCTCTTTGATGTATTGGTGATGAGGTGCAAGCTAAGGTCACATCAACTTGGCAGTTTATTAGGTCTTAGATTAATATTGCAACTTGCATCTTTCTTGCCTAAGAATTCCAGTTGTTTAGCCTCAAGTGTTTGTCGAGTACAAGGCATCAATGATGTATACATGAGAAAGAAACGTCGACGAATCTCTACCTTCACGTATTGAATCCAACAGTGTTTATTTTTTAAAAATTAAATTGACGGAATCAGCCAGGTGCACTAATCATATTATAGGAATCTAGAAAGAGTATATTCAATTCCTTACCCATTGCACTTGACGGAAAACTCATAGGGACGACCGGGGAATAAATAAATTTGCGTTGATTATTATTACCAAAGTATTATATATATATATAAACCTCCTCACAAAAAAAATTATATGACCAATATTTCCCATGGTTAATTGTAATCTCAGATCGATGATCGAGGGGTTAGTTCAGTATGTTAATCTATGTAGAGAGCAATAATGATTTTCTGCCAACTACTACCTTGTTTGTATAACAAATAATATAATGTTCACTCAAAAACTGAAATAGACTGTAATGATAGGAAACAAGTGGTATGTATGTTGTGGCAGAGAGCTCAATGTCCTAGAAACAAGTATTGTCATTCTCCAAACTCTTCAAGACATTTTTTCGCAGATTGTACGTTGGTTTCAAGAAGGTGTACCAAAAGACCCCAATTATATATATTACCTAAATAAATTAAACCCGTTTAAAGAATCAATTCGACATGTAGCTATCTAATTGTTCTTGTTGTGTTTTTTCATATTCTAAATCGATCACTATGCTGAAGAATTGCTTACGCCTATCATGCTCGACCATCGCAAATGTCCGTAGACGACGGCACCAATGAAACCCCGACGGAAAATAGTTGGTAGAAACTATTGTGTGCCAGTGCGAGTAAAATCATGGAATCAATCAACTGCCAACAACTCTTCATCCGTGAAGAATAAATCATCCTTTAGTCTTGGCATAAGTCAAATTTTCTGAAATTTTAACAAATTTTATAGGAAAACCCCTAATATCACTATAGTCAGATACCATATAAAACATATTTTTTATATTATTTTCTATGGTCATATACTCCCTCCGTCCCTTTATATGTGTCGTCCCCGTGTTTGTGGGGGAAACACGGTTTTCTAGAGAAATGCATTTAGGGACAGAGGGAGTAGATGTTAATATTTTCCTATATAAAATTAGTCGGACGCAAGAAAAAAAATTGGATTTTAGGATATAATATACTAATTCTATATAAAAAAAGTTGATTTACTTAGACATGAATAGTGTAAACGAGGACTACGTGTATAGTAAATATAAACATGATCCACAGTACCACCATGGTTTTGCTACGCGTTTGTGAGAGTCAGACAAGGACATATACAACGTGCGCAAGACGACTTGAACCATGCATCATCGCAGTTTGAGCTTTGACAAAGTACAAAAAAAAAAAAAGTGGACCAGGAGTAGAGGTGAATATTCCGAAATCAGCGGCTCTTCGAAGCCGCGCAGGGAATACTCCTGCAAATAAAGAATAACCAACTGGCACCGCCGCCCACTGTCAGCATGCGCCAAGGGGCGTCGCGCGCCGATTGGCCGGCCGGGGGGCATTAAACAAGGACGAAAATGACGTGGTTGTCTGGTGTGGAGACGGCACGCACCCACGGTGGCTTGTTGCCTTGTCCCGGCGCCCGATTGGCCGCAGTCGCCGCGGGACGGATCGGATAGGAACGGAAAAAGCGTCACCAGTGACGACCTGCCCCGGCTCACGCTCGCCGCGTCGGACCAAACTGCTCCCGGCCAGGTTCCGTCGAATAAACAACAAGGCCTTTGTGACGTACATGCGGGGCCCGGCATACGTTGACCCCACGTGTCACTGAGAGGTGCTGCGTCGGCTTGTACTATACTACTGGAGTAGGAGACCAAAAGGCGTCAAAGCAAGCATGAGCCGTCCGCCGCATCTGATTCGTCGATAAGAGATCGGGCTTATCACCCACCCCCAGCCTAGGCAGTTGGTTGGGGTCATCATTCATCAAGTCGGTCGTCGGGCCACACGTCAGTGGCAGCAACTGGCCGTAAACAAAATCACAAGAGTGGAGACGGGGACAGGATGACAGCACAGCTCACGCCAACGTCGAGGATCACGCGCGAGTATAGACAGAAAGACCCACAAGAGGCGCCGGTTCCGTCGCGCAGACGTAGGACCGCCGACGCTGACGCCTGGGGCCTACTGGAAGCATCGGGCCCACGTCGAAGCCAACTACTCCAGGGGAAGAAGCTACCGCGACAGCCCGGGCCCGGGCCGGACGGGCGGCGTCGCACTCGCTGCTGCGCATCGCCGCGTCTGACCAGGTCGGGTCAGCGACACATGCGGGGACAGGCGGGCCCTTCCGGTTCCGGTCCAGGGGCTCTGCACCTGCACGCGTCGGTTTCCCAGTTTCGGTTTCTGTTGCCGCCCGGGGCCAGCTCAGCATCTCAAAGCACGCTCCAGCCGTACGCCCACCGCGCCGCAGCGAGCTCCCGTCCTCGGCCTCGGCCTCGTTTTTGCTAGGACCCCACATGGCCCGCGGATATGCGTCCTCGTCAGCCGATCCCGGTGGAACCGAGAATCAGAGCCGCACAAAGCAACCAGGATGCATGTGGGTGGATCGATCCAGCTAGCTGCTGCACGCAGGCGGCAGGTTGGAGTTTTTTTTTTTTTTTTTTTTTTTGTGATCAAGTTGGAGTTTTGTTGTGTCCCGTATCATGGGCGTCTGCAGAAATGCGCATCTCCCTCGTCAGATTATGGGGGGAAAAAAGATACGGGCATCCAACTGCCAGTGCGATGACACCAAAGTACAGTACCAATTGTTTAGAGTTCACTACGTAAAAGATACTGTACAGCCAGAAAATTGTTCATCATATCTCCTCTTCTCACAAACGTCTCACCAAATAAAAATGATGACATAAGCGTTCTAGACAACTGCAACTACAATTTAGGTCATGTTTGGATCCATGGAGCCGGTTGTTATTAGTTGCTAATAATTAATTAGCTCCTTTGAATCCAAATAGGTCCAACTAATACTGTAGCTAATTATTAGCTAATGCTCAACTAACAGCTATCTCAATTGTTTTGGCCAAACCAGCTAGTAGCAACTAATGGATCCAAACATAGCCTTATACCTAATAAAAGTTCAAACCACGCATGGCTACCTGGCCAATTGCTAATTGTTAGCTAGTAAATATTAATTATCAATTATTAACCAGCTACTAATGGATCCTAACAAATCATTTGTAAAAAAAAGGTTAATACGATTCACCAAGTGGAAATTTTGCAAAAGACTCCTTTGCAAGTTAACTTCTGACAATCTATCAACACAAATGAATTAGAAATGAGTTTCAATTCCAAACATAATTGCTGGGGTCGCTCTATCTTGTCCCGTGCATGGCTCAATAAACTCTATTTTTCACTGATTTGTAAAGTTTTTCTTTCATATACTCTGATCCCTTCCATATGTTTGGATATACTGTACAAGCAATGTACGTATAGAAAAACTATAGCACCTTATAATTTGGAACAAAAGTAGTAATAAGTGTTACAAATTGTCACGAACTAAGAGCCCCTCCCAGATAAACAATATCTGAGATACTACATTCTTTTTTGCAAAAATCTTTTAAAAACAATTAGGAAAATCAATGTGTAGCTACAAATTTGACGCTTGGGAAGAGCGCCACTTTTTTTTTAAAAAAATAAGCCTATAATCTCGATGCACATACCGCCGCAAAGCTGACCAAAATACGCTTGGTGATCATCAAAGTTTAATCCCAGGGAATCACGGCGGAATCGACCGTGAATACCTCAGCAGGTGTATATTTTAGTCACCGGACACCAGGGGCTCCACCAAGTGGACGATGGGAATCTCCACTGCCAGTGCCACGATAGTAAAAAAAAAAAAAAACCGTTTCCTAAAAATAATACACGGAGTATACAGAAAAAACGACGCCTGGGGCCCACACACACCCACGACAGGAAACCGGTCCCACCAGGCAGTCACCGGAACGACACAGAGGGTAGCTTCGGGTGGTGCCAAAACAGCTGACGCAAGCGATGACAAAATCCTCCCCCACTAGACCCCTCGCTCTCGCATCCCACCGCCCACTCGCCCACTCCCCTCTCCGATGCGCGACACGCGTTCGGGGTTTTTTTTTTTTGGCTCCGGGTCAAACTGGCTGCTCGATCACCCGCGAGGGACCCTGGGCCTGCCCGCCCGCCCCGTTTCGCTGCCGCTCCACACCCCTCCGGCCCAAGATGCACGTGCGTCACATCGAGCCCGCTGCGGCCGCGCGTCGACACGCGTCGCCCCGTCTATCTATAAAGTAACGCCGGGTACGGCTGGGCGATGTTCCATTCCAAAAGCTCGATCTCCTCCTCCAAACGAGCAGAGGCGCCCCCGATCGAAGCAAAAAAGATCCCCAGCTGCAGTCAGCTGAGCTCTCCTCGTGTTGTCCAATCCGCCGCCGGCTGTTGCTAGCTAGCTAGGTGACCGACCGACCAACCAACCGACCGATCGAATGGACAGCGGTGGCGCGCTGAACCTACCGCCGGGGTTCAGGTTCCACCCCACCGACGACGAGCTGGTGATGTACTACCTCCTCCGCAAGTGCGGCGGCCTACCGCTCGCCGCGCCCGTCATCGCCGAAGTGGACCTGTACAAGTTCGACCCATGGCAGCTCCCAGAGAAGGCGTTTGGTGGGGAGAAGGAGTGGTACTTCTTCTCGCCGCGCGACCGCAAGTACCCCAACGGGTCGAGGCCGAACCGCGCCGCCGGGACGGGGTACTGGAAGGCCACCGGCGCCGACAAGCCCGTGGGGTCGCCGCGCACCGTCGCTATTAAGAAGGCGCTCGTCTTCTACGCCGGCAAGCCGCCCAAGGGCGTCAAAACCAATTGGATCATGCACGAGTACCGCCTCGCCGACGTTGACCGCTCCGCCGCCGCACGAAAGAAGACCAACAACGCGCTCAGGGTACGGAATTATTCACTGCTCCGACCTTGCTGCTTTTTCATTATATGTATGTATATATATTCCTTGTTTTTTAATCTCAGTAATTAGTTAGAGTGTGCAAAAAATTAATATAAACGGGATTGAACTTTGTTTTTACCAATGTTACAACAACAAGAAATAAAATTAGCTAGGCTTGCAACAGCTATGCAGATTAGTTAAAAGAGGAATTGAAAAAAAGTAGGCGTGCAAATTGTCCATTTGCAGCAGCTTGCTCCATCCAGCCAGTTGTCCCCTTCGAGACAGCGCACGCCGCGATAGAGACAAGAGAAGCGCGGCGAGGCAGCCATGGCGAGGCCAGAGCCGCCTGATCGATCTTATCGCCCCGCGCCCGCCCGCAAACAAATGACACCCACACGCGCACCGAATCCGACGTCACATCGTCACGTCGATCTCATCTCCAAGCCAAGCCTCACCAGCGCGTAGTAAAAAACCAATCAGCTTCGATTGACTTTTCAGTACTGGGGATTTTGCGTGGATTTGGTGGCTGAATCTTGTTGTTAATTTATCTTGCAGCTGGATGACTGGGTGCTGTGCCGGATCTACAACAAGAAGGGCGTGATCGAGCGGTACGACACGGTGGACGACGATGGTGACGACGACGCCGTGGCCGACGACGTCAAGCCAGCGCCGACGCCGGCGGCCAAGACCAACCCGCGCGCCGGTGGCCGCGGCGGGGCAGCAGCGGCGCCGATGAAGGTGGAGTTCCCGGAATACGGCGGGTACTACGACTACGACGATCTCGATACGACGCCGTCGGCGGGGATGCTGTGCTTCGACCGCCCGTCGTCGGCCGCGGTCCAAACGGCCTTGGCGCCCGCGCCGGCGCTGTCGTCGCCGCCCACGGCGGACGCGGACCGCGACGACTCGAACAACTCGATGCCGTCGTGGACGACGACGACGCCGCACTACAACGCGCACACGGACAACTCCAGCTGCGGCTCCGAGCACGTGCTGTCGCCGTCGCCGGACCTGCCCGACCGCGACCACGCCGAGAGCCAGCCCGGCGGTGGAGCCGGGTGGTGGCCCGTCGGCGACTGGGGCAGCGCCGCCGAGGACGACGCGTTCATGGTGGACGTGGACGACGTCGACGGGAGCTCGCTACTGTTCGGTCCGCCGCCGTCGTCCCCGGGTCTGTTCGCGCGCGTGGACGCCGCCGCGTTCGGATTAGGCGACATGCTCGCGTCCTACTCGTACTCGTACCTGAACAAGCCGTTCTGAAGCGACGCCCTGCTTCTTCCGGTAGGGCAGGCATCGACCACTGACATGGACGTTTTCTGGTCGTCGTGTACTCGATCGTGTAGCTCTGCTCGGTTCGTCGGGTGGAATTGCAAGCCGGCCCGGTCTAGGTAGGTGTAGTTCAGCTGGCGCATGGAGATCATTGATCGAGCACGGTGGATTGGTGGTGATCATGGTTGGTTTGGTTATTGGTAGAGAGAGCTAGATCGAGCTAGCTAGCTAGCCGCCGTCAGATCGGGCATCGGGATTAATCTAACTGACAGTTTTTGGTCGTCGTGCAGTGTCTAGTAAAAGTATGTAGTAGCTGACAACTTAAGAACTACAGTAAGCCTACTCGATTCAGGGGCTACCTGTTGAATTGTTGTCGGTATGGTGCAGTGTATGCATGTACGTATCTAGATGTTCTCTTCTTAGAATTGGTTTCAGCACGTACTGTCGTAGCTTGGTGGCAGTGCTACTGTACTATATATAATTGCAACGTACGTCATGTACTAGAGTCGCTCTCACGTACCGGTCGCTTTCTCGTGGCCGGGCGGGGAAGCCGGAAATTTTGTAATGCATGCAATTATCCTAATAAATATGTGTATGTACTTATGCTCTTTGATTTGCTGTCTTTCTGCCTAATCTGAATGGATGTTTTGGTGCACAGAGTTTAATTAACAAAAAAGTGCCTTTCTCTCTTCAGAAAACAGGAGCGTACTGTACTAGCTACAAAAATGCTGTCTCTTTCAGCGTGCTAGCTGTGCTACCCTCTTGTGACACCTTTTTTTTTTTGGTCCCGTGAATGTGATCGATGCTAGGAATAATGTCATGCTGATGCTGGTCGAATCCTAGTCATGCATGCCCGCGGCTGCGAAATGTCAGGCGACGACCTGCGTTTGAAACTTCACCACTCATGCATGGCTGCGACTGCGAGGCAGAGGCCAAGAGCTTGAAGCTTGATGCCTTGAGCATCACACTCACATCACATCCGAGCTCTGTTGAAGGCATAACTGCATGGAGGACGATGGAGCTACACGTCGCTTCCCACTGTTTATGACTTTCTGTTGACATGACATTTCGCTTGTTGCCTGGAGAAAATCCACTGTTTCTTCACTGCACAAATTTTTGTCTCTCACTCTCGGTGTACCGGAAATAACCCGTTACCACTTTTACCGATAGATTATGCGATGGTACATATAGTTTTAACGAGAGTCATGCCCAAAGAGATAAATTTAAATAATTAAAAAAATAAGAATTGATCCATCAATTGTTAGCAATAAATACAAATGTCACCCTAAGCTTCAAAAGTTCGTTCATCAAATACACAACTAGGATATTTCAACCTCAATAAACATGCATTCATTTTCACAAATTTGACTATTGACACCGAATAGGATTTGGATCACACACCAGCAGGGCTTTGGATGTCTTAGCCGTCACGGTCCGAAGAACGCAGCGGTGATGTCACTCTATCATGGTGAAGAACAGAGATGTTTACAAGCAAACCACCAAAGGATAACCAATCGCGCTTACGTGACTGAGAACGACTTTTTCTAGGCAAAGTAGCAAAGGAACCGCCGAAACTCTCGACCGGGAGGGACCCCGTCAGGGCAAGTACATTGACGGATTGCCCTAGATTGATCGTCAATCCTAGGGCGCCATCCTTGGTCGTCAGATCAAGGGGTGGACGGCATGGAGGTTCGAAAAGAGGGTAAAAGGGTCGTAGTAGATTGATTTTGTCGATCAGATAGATAGGATCTCAATCGACCATGATCATCTCATATATATAAAGGGGGTGTCTTATCCCGGTGGGAAACCTCTCAAAGCCTTATTTTCCTAGTTTCCTACGAGTTCAGAACAATTCAGATCGGAATCCAAATGCAAGATCCGAAGAGAATTCAGGTTTGTCGGAAGTCCCGGCGTTTGTCGGAAGTCATGATGTTCATCGGAACTCCCGACAACGAAACATCTTTAGGGGCATAACTTCTTCATCCGAACTCCGAATTGGACGTTCCATATATGATTTTTTATCATCTCAACGAGAGAAACAAAATGATGAAGTTTGTTTCACATTTTGACAACTTCACACAAACAAACAATTTTGGTTGTCAACATTGACCAAATGCTTACATTAGCTCACATAAATAATCTCACTATTTCCTCTTGAGACAATAAGAACATCCTCCAAAACACAATGATCCTAGGGGGGGGGACAATAATGCCTTCCAATGGCCATTCTTTTAAAACATAAGATGAAACAGAGGGAATTGATAAGCAACAATGACATGTCCATGAACCAGATTGGCACAAACAGTATAGAATAAATAGCCCAGTCATCCGACCTGCCATCCTCTCAAGCTAGGGTGCTAGACTCCAACTAAGACAAATAGGTTGAGAATCAGTCCTTGTATTTATAGCTCACTCAGACTTCAGACCACACAAGCAGATCGCCACTTAATTGATGTTATTATTTCAAATCAAACTTGCAGTGTTCACAATGTTCGCCAAGCCTATGTGACAGGAAGTTTGCCACCAGTAAATATTACAAAACAAATAGAACTTTATCTTATACCATTTAATTAAGTATTAGTGATGTGCAAGCATAAAGCAAAAAAAACATGCAGAACTATAGACCCTAGCTAGATGACTTAGCTGGTGTAAATTTAAATGCAGAGAATTGATAGCTGCAGCAGCTACTACATATCAACTTAACTATTGCATATATGTAGTAAACAAAATTCATAGGTAGAGACATTGTTTTGAGGGCCAACATTCAAAACAATAGTTGAGCTTACCTTCACTGTTATTGGCTTACTAATTGCCATTCAAGCAGGTTCCTAACTCCTAATTAAAGAGTAAAGACAGTATAAATGTTAGAACAGTATAATTCAGATCATGACTTCTTAAAAATTCAGTTTAGTAACGTCTCCAATTCGGCAAGGCGAGTATTATTGCGTTGGGCTATGGTGAATGTAATCCCTGCTTTGAACTATCCCTATACATACAGTGCGGTCATATGCGTATATCAGGATTCAATTCGTTCTCAGAAAAGGGTCAAATGCTACAAGGCAGCAGCAGCAGCCGTACGTACTGCTTTTTGAAACCACAATTGTTCTACACAGGGTGCAGTTGATCAGGACAATCTTCAATCGTTGTAGGGCGCCACGGCAGACACACTAGAGTTCTTATGCCAAACTATGGAGCTGCCAGCGCTGGACCCTAGTTGTTATACTCCATTCTTCATGTCAATAATAGGTAGAACTTCTTTCGCATTCAAAAACAAAAATTAATGATGATTCTGTGTCACAACTGTTGCTCCCCTGCACCACTTGCTGTATAAAACTGTGAAATACAGACGCTAAAGTTTGAGAGACCCTTTACAATGGTTGGAATCGCTTTCTATCGCTTTCCATCGCCTTCACAAAATAACTTTTTGTATTGATAATATTCACTGAAGGGTACTATGGTCATTGCGCACAATCCTCTCACCCTCCCACCCCCACCCCCACACCCCCACGGCTGCATCTCCCGAACCCACAGCGCCGCCGCCGTTTCTCTCCCTCGTCGAACCGTGCCGCCGGCGGCATCTTGAGCTCGTCATCTCCCCACGCCTCCTCACCCACCAAACCCCACGCCACCGCTCTCCTCTCTCCGGCGGCACCTCCGGCGGCCAATCCTCGCGCTCAATCTTCGCCGACCTCGCCCCTCCGCCGCCTTGTCCCCGGAGTTTTCCCATGCACACGACGTGCTGAGGAGGCGAGCGCCGAGGCGTCATCTCTGCTCGCGTCCGCAGCGGCGGTCGGACGAAGCGGGTCGTCGCTGGAGCAGGTGAGGAGGCAACGACGCGTCCTCGCTCCTCGCGTCCGTTGCAGCGGCGGCGAACGGAAGGGCGAGGAGGAGAGGTGGGCCGCATAGCGCAAGCACGCAGCGGGACCAGGCGCTGAGCCACGGAGCTCGAACCGCTGCCGCCTCGACCTCGCCATCACGCGGCGCCGCTGTCGGCGGACCTGCCCACCACCGCCTCGCCCTCACCATCTCTCGGCACCGCTGCCGCCGGCCTACGCTCGCCCCTCCGCCACCTCCCGGAGCTCGACTCAGAACACGCTCGGTCGCATCCACCGGCCGGCAGCAGTTCACAGCGACCTACAAGGCACTGCGGCCAACCTTCTCACCACTTCGGATCTCGACCAGGGGAATCCTCTTGCTTCTAGGATCTGGGATTGTGTATGATTGTTGACACAAAAAGCGTCAGGATCTACGAACACCTCGGGCTTATACCCGAATTTGATATCCAAAGGTGTGCCAGTCGATTTGACCAGTTAATCGACAAGGACGATAACTAGAATAAGGTTGAATAAGGCTCAACCTTGATCAGGATAACTAGAGCAGAGCTGAACGAGACAACGGCGATGCGCCCAGATGTCAAGGCTCAGATTACTCCCACGCGGAACTTGCAAGGGTTGACGGAGATCGAAGAGATGCAGCCCGTCGAAGCTTGAAGAACTCGTAAGCTAGGTCTAATGCGATAAAAAGTAGAGTTGCTGAAAAAGTAAATAAGAGTAATAGATTTGTTTTGATATATGATTGATTGTTTTTCTCACGACCCTTAGTTACATATTTATACTCCAACAATAGGAGTTGTAAACATACACAACTCGTACCTTCCCTAAACAAACACCTCTATTTTTAAGGAAATAAACAACTCGTGCAAGAGTCGGACTCAAACTTCTATAACAATACTGGTATAAGATCACCAGTTTCCTTACGTCTTCTCCTCGATGAAACTTTCCATCAACACATCCTTCCGATCCGCAACTTCCTTTTAGCGCCATTGGCAACTGTATGCTCACATTAGTCATGTCATCCTTCATCAGCAACATCCCTGCATGCTTTATCATTAGCGCCCTGGTTTTATTCTCATTAGCAATTTTGACCGATGACCTTCCGATGCCGATAGAAAACAGCTACCGATCAGAGTGAGTCAACCCTTTTGATAATCTGCAACCTTCTTCTATTGCCATCGGCAGCTCTCTGCTGACACCGGCCACTTCATCCTGCTTCCATCGGCATCATCTCCTCATCGGCAATATGCTTCAATCGGCAACTCTTCACTCCTGAACCTGTTTTTTACCAACCAACTTATCGGCAAAAAATCATCCAGTTTCCATCGACAACAAACTTATCTCATTTGCAGCATTCACTCTCATCGATAACCTCAACCGATGACTTTCTGATGCTGATAGAAAACGGCTACCGACCAATGTAAGTCTTAGCTCTTTTGACACATGCCCCCCAATTTTGGAGGGTAAAATATTTTACACGCCGAAATTCTCTGTGCCGCAATCTTCTCCTCTAAGGCACCTGCGTGAATTCCTCGATTCCCGCGCGTGAAAATTTCAAGTTACCAACAAAACCCCGCGACTGTAGCGTAAACAGTTGCAAACCCAATCATATCTCCTCAATCAACGCTCAAATCCACTACCATACCCTTCCATATTCTCGTCCCGTGCAAAGAAAATTCCAAAATACCCCTAACTCGGCTTACAAAAGTTACCACCATTCAATCTGCCTTTCACTCCGAGCTCGCATTCATTTTTACCCCTGTCTTCAAACCTTCTCCAGCGCTCCCAAGAGTCCTCCGACGTCCTCAAGAACTCCGGCGATCAACGGCAACTTCTTCCCCCTTCGGAAGGCGTAATTCCTGCAAGAACTCCTTCTGCTCCAATGGCGATCAACTTTGACGTTCCCGCGGTAAATCTCTTTCCTTCTCAATCTGCCTCCCGCGATTTTTTGTTCTGCGCCGCTCCGTAATTTGTTCTTTCTTCCCCTTTTTACTGTTTGAACCCTAGGAACTGCACAACAAGATAGTGATCCCCCTCGATCAATCACATTTCCACTGTCTGGGTCCAATGGGAAACGCAGATCCCACCAATTTGATCAATGCAGAGACCAATCGCATTCCTTTAAGATCTGAGTGTTTCAGTCTAGGGTTGTGGAAAGATGCTTTTCGTTCATGGCCCAAACCCACCAAGGGGTGGAAGAAGTGGTACCTCAGAATGATCAGAACACAGCAAGTTTACTGGGTAGAGCGCAGTCTAGAACAATGCATTAGGCTTTCTATTGCCGATATGGCAAAGAATGAAAACATGATGATGGCCGCTTCTTATTTCTGGTCCGAGACAATGAACGCGTTCTTATTCAGACACGGACCAGCCACACCCACTCTTGCCGATGTGCACATGCTTACCGACCTCGACGTCTCCTCTGCCGATCCCTCCAATCTTTTCGGTAGGAAACCCGAACATCGGGTAGTCACACGCAACATCGGCGGCTGGACCGGATATATTCGAGAAAACCAGAAGACTGGATCGGTAAGTCATAGGGAACACGCCATTTTCCTGAACATGTGGTTGGAAAAGTTCATCTTCTGCGGCAGAACAGTTGGACCTACTACTATGTACCTTCCTGCAGCAGAGCTTCTGGCCGATGGAGCAAGACTTCCTCTTGGCCGATACCTCCTTGGTTCGGTATATCACCTCCTTCATCAGGTATCCAGAAAGCTATTGCTCGGCGAGCCCATCGGCAACCTCGGCGGTCCATGGTGGTTCGTCAACATGTGGTTGAACGCACACATGCATAAAGCCCTCCAGTTCGACTTATTCAATCAACAATTTCCAAGGGACATATCGGAGGACTATGAATTTAATGATGATGAATCGGCAACCCGTTTCCCACTCAACTTTGGGGAGGCCATCATCGTATTGCCAGGAACCGATGCCAATGAGGGCCAGTTCGACATGTTCTTTCAGAGACTTTACTGCGGGATTCCAACTGCAGAACGGGTCTGGTGGCCTTATATTGATCAGGACAACCGATTTCCACTTTCTTTCAATCTTACCGATGGAAATATACCACAAAATGAGTCGATCATGAAGGCCACCATCATTCCTTGAGCCATCCCAGTTAACATCTTTGGGACCGGGAAGAATACTTCTCCAACTTATGAGTTTTATTATCCATCGGCAGCAGCAAGGCAGCTGGCATTTGGTCAGTTGCCGATCAAGTTCAGCTATGCCAATGTAATCAAACCAAGAGAAGTCATTTCCAGCGCCATGGACTGGAATAGGATCGTCAATCTTTCTCCCCATGCCGATACATCAAACATTGATTTATCTTCTTGGGCACCAACATCCTTCATCACGGAGTCATACAAATCCTGGTGGCAAGAATGGAAAAATCAATTATTTCCCAAGTCGTCGCATTACTATCGGCATTTGATCGACGCCGATCACATCATTCCCGATGATGCAGTAAGTTCTTCATTCTAATGCATCTCTTATTATTTACTTCTACTATCGGCATCTGACCCTCTTTTACTAACAGGTTGACGATCCAATCCCTCGAACGAGCAAGAGCGGCAAGCACTTCAACCTTCGAACGATGAACCCCATATCAATCATCGGCAACAAGGCTCCTACGTTGGCTGCTTTCACCCCTCAAAGGGTACCCAAGGTCACCCTCAAGCCTAGGCCGACACCAACTAGGACCACCGCTACTCCATCGGCCGTTGCCGCCATCTTGGCGCAAGCTTTCGCGGTAAGTCCTTCTCGCATTTATACCGACCACAAACTCTCATCGGCAACATTCACTTTGTCTAACTTGCACCAAATATCTTTTACAGGCAACGAGCTCATCGGCAGCTGCTCCAAATGTACAAGCTTCTCCGATTCGTGCTACCGATGCCCCCCAAGTTTCGCAACCGAAACGCACCGGTTCACCAAGTGCTGCCCCGAAGAAGAAACGCTTGAGGCGAGCCACTCCATCCGTGCCATTAACTCCAGCTGCATCACCAACTCCCATTGATGCACCAATACCAGAGCCAACATCGACATCCATTCCTGAACAACCGTTGGACGAAACTCCCGACCAGGAAACGATACCATCGTTGCAGGAACCAACTGCAATAATGGAGACAACATCGGCATCGATACCAACACCAACACCAACCAAAACCCATGACCAGGGACAACACCATCACCACAAGGGTTAGCCACCACGGCAGAGGCAGCACCGGCAACAGCACCACCAACGCCAACCGTTCCTCCCATGGAGGCAAGTTCATCGGCAACCGTTGCCGATCTTCAAGATGATGCCACGCCAGCTGCCTTCCCGAGCCCAAGGCAAGAGATCCGCTTTAAGATGGTAAGTTGACTCACATTCTGTAACACAAACTTATGATCGGCAAGCTCTAATCTTCTTCTTCTTCAGGCCCAAGATTCTCCAAATAGTTTATTTTCCTTCGCCGTTAATCTCCCTGACGAAGATGGAGAGGAAGAAAGTTCTGCCCTAGCTTTATCAGCAGATGTTAAACTCAAGCTCGAAGCATTGCTATCTTTACTACAACAAGACATATCTCATCTCGTCCAAGACTCCACTACAGTAAAGATAGCTTTTAAAGACATTCAAGGCTATCTATCTGCCGATATAGAAGAAACACTCTTCCAGGCAGCGTTTCTTGAGAGCAAGCAACTTCAGTATCAAAGACTCTCTCACCGCATAGCCGATAGAACTGCTCAATCAGAACTTGAAGAGAAAATGCTTCAATTCAAGCAATCTGTCGATGAAAAACACAAGGACATAGGTCGCCTAGAAGCTTCTGGCATTGAACTTGATCAAGACATTGCCCATCTATTGGCAAGGAAGGAAAAGCTATTAGCAGAGCTGAAACAAGTTGAGGAAGCCTTGATTGTAGCCAATCAACAGAAGACTGAACTTCCAAGTGCCATCCAAGCTTTACAACAAGTAAGATATGCCGATGCACGTCAAGTCCTCCGGATGAAGAAAAAGATCAAACCAATAGAAGGATCCGCCGACGACGATGCCAAGGAGATAGAAGAAATAGAGCAAATTCGCCTGCGCGCAATATCAGCTATTCAATCCTTGTTGTAATTTCAGTCCAGTGTATCGGCAGCTGTAAACTTAACGTCCGATTTTTCTTGTAATATAACATTAGCACGCTTTCTGCCGATGTTCTATCAGCACTTTTACTTTGTATTTCTTCATGCATCTACCCAGATACTAGGATAATACTTCTTTAAATATTTGCCGTTGATTGCTCTGGGAAACGCAACCCCTTCGAGGGTTTCCAAAAGATAGGCTTTACCAGGAACTGACTGACTTATCCGAAACGGACCTTCCCAATTAGGAGACCATTTTCCAAACTTAGGACTCTTAGTCCCAATCGGTAAAATCAATTTCCATACCAAATCACCATTGGCAAATTCCTTCAACTTTACTTTCTTGTCATACCACCTGGCGACCCTCTTCTTGTTTTCTTCAATGCTGATCAAAGCTTTCAAACGATGACTCGCTAGATCTTCTAACTAATCCTTCATAAGAGTACCATAATCATCTGTTGTCAATTGGTCCTGAGAAGATAATCGCCTAGAACCAGTCTTAATTTCCCAAGGCAAGACAACATCATGCCCATAGACCAATTGATATGGTGAAACCTTAGTTGCACCATGACAAGCCATCCGATATGACCACAAAGCTTCATTCAACACTATATGCCACCTCCTAGGGTTTTCTTCACTCTTGCGCTTGATAAGCTTGATAATTCCCTTATTAGTTGCCTCGTCCTGACCATTAGCTTGAGCATAATAAGGAGAAGAGTTTAAAACTTTGAACCCCATACCGATCGCAAAATCCTCAAACTCTCCCAACGTAAACATGGTTCCTTGATCAGTCGCAATAGTTTGAGGAATACCAAATCGGTAAATGATATGCTCTTTTACAAAATTTATCATATTCGCCGATGTAACCGTCTTCAAAGGAATTGCTTCAACCCACTTTGTAAAGTAATCAGTAGCGACAAGTATAAACTTATGCCCTTTGCTTGATGGTGGATAAATTTGACCGATGAGATCAATAGCCCATCCTCTGAACGGCCAAGGCTTGATTATATGATTCATTGACGATGTAGGCGCCCTCTGGACATTACCAAACTTCTGACAATCTTGACACCCTTTAAAGTAATTGAAGCAATCTTCAAGAATCGTCGGTGAATAATACCCATTCCGCCTAATCATCCACTTCATCTTAAACGCCGACTGATGTGCTCCACACACTCCTTCATGAATTTCGCTCATTAACTCTTTCGATTCTTCTATACTAAGTCATCTGAGCAAAACTCCATCAATGGTCCGATAATACAATTCATCATCAAGGAGCACATATTTGGTAGCTTGAAACCTTAACCGCCTCTCAACCTTTCTAGACAGATTTCTCAAGTAATCGGCAATTTCCTTCCTCCAGTCATCGGCAACCGTTACCGATGTCATTACTCCTTGAATTGGCTGATAGCCTGAAGCATACTGTGCCAACCGATTAGCTTCTTCATTATACAACCTAGGAATGTGTTCAAGGCAGTATTCTTTAAATTCTTTCAATAACTGCAAACACTTCTCATGAGCCGCAATTAAGACCTCACTTCGGCATTCATATGTTCCGATCAATTGATTGATCACCAACATGGAATCACCGAAGATTTCAACAGCATCGGCATGTACATCCCTGAGTAATTCCAACCCCTTCAGTAAAGCCTGGTACTCAGCCTGATTATTAATCGAAGTAGCAATAATCGGCAACGAGATTTCATACTTTTGTCCTCGAGGTGAAATTAGGACAACGCCGATGCCTGCCCATTCCTTGCATGTAGATCCATCAAAGAATAAGGTCCAAGGAGCAATCTGCACGGCGCTTACTGCATTGCAATGTTGGGTAACAAAATCAGCCATCACTTGACCTTTAACTGCTTTAGCCGATTCATACCTCAAATCAAACTCCGATAGCGCCAAAACCCATTTGCCGATTCTTCCACTTAATATTGGCATCGACAACATATACTTAACCACGTCATCTTTGCATATGAAGGTGCATTCGGCCGATAGCAAATAATGTCTCAACTTAGTACAAGAGAAGTACAAACAAAGACATAACTTTTCGACGACCGAATACCTAGTTTCAGCATCCACCAGTCTTCTACTCAAATAGTAAATCACATGTTCCTTTCTTTCAAATTCTTGGATTAAGGCTGACCTGATAACACTGTCATCGGTAGACAAATACAATCTGAAAGGTTTCCTGTGTTGAGGTGGAACCAAGACTGGAGGATTCACCAAATATTTCTTAATCTCTTCCAAAGCTAGTTGCTGCTCTTCTTTCCATATAAATTCCTGATCGGCCTTCAGCCTTAACAACGGCGGAAAGACTTAATTTTACCAGACAAGTTGGATATGAATCTCCTGATAAAATTAATTTTGCCGATCAAAGATTGCAGCTCAGTCTTATTGGTAGGAGAAACTACCTTGTTAATTGCATCAATAGATTTTCTGCCGATCTCGATACCTCTCTGATGCACCATGAAACCCAGAAACTGGCCTGCCGATACACCAAATGCACACTTGTTAGGGTTCATCTTCAACCCATGCTCCCTTGTGCATTCCAGGATTTTTTGCAAATCGGCAAGATGCTTCTCAAAATTTCCGGATTTAACCACCACATCATCAATATAGATTTCGACTATCGTGCCGATGTACTTATGAAAGATAAAATTCATTGCTCTTTGATAAGTAGCACCGACGTTCTTCAAGCCAAAAGTCATTACGACCCACTCAAACAAACCGACATGACCTGGACATCTGAAAGCAGTCTTGTTTATGTCTTCCCCAGCCATGAATATTTGATTACATCCAGCATTACCATCCATGAAACTAATAATTTGATGTCCGGCAGTGGCATCAACCAACAGATCGACAACTGACATTGGATAACCATCCATCGGTGTAGCCTTGTTGAGATTCCTGAAATCAATACAAACACGAACTTTTCCATTCTTCTTATACACAGGAACCACATTAGAAATCCATTCGGCATACCGACACTGTCGAATAAATCCAACCTCAATTAATTTTGTAATTTCAGCTTTAATATCAGGTAATACCACAGGATTGCATCGGCACGCAGGTTGCTGATGTGGTTGGAAACCAGACTTAATAGGCAACCGATGTTCGACTATTGATCGGCCTAAACCAGGCATCTCTGTGTAATCCTAAGCAAAACAATCTTTATATTCCTTTAATAAATCAATCAACTGTTGTTTACATTGGGAATCTAACTTAGTACTAATAAAGGTTGGCCTGGGCCTACTGCCATCGCCGATATCTACCTATAGCAAATCATCGGCGGATGTGAACCCCTGTCCCATTTTTCCGTCATCGGCGAATCGATCCATTAAAACTCTTCTTCAGGACCGACTGCTTGGATCGGTGTAATGCGGTAATCAGCAACTTTGAGGAACTCCGTGTCCCAAGATTCGCCTGATATGCACCTGGTTTGCTCATAAGTTTCCGATTCTGCCGATGCAACAGTTGACGGAGTTTCACTCCGGACGACTTCAATCTTGTCTCCAACCCATTGCACGAGGCTTTGGTGCATTGTAGAAGGAATGCAGCAATTAGCATGGATCCAATCCCTTCCTAGAAGCAAGTTGTAGGTGCCTTTGCCACTGATCACGAAAAATGTTGTCGGTAAAGTTTTACTACCGATGGCTAATTCAACACATACGACTCCCATAGCTGGCGACACATTGCCTTCAAAATCTTTAAGCTTCATGTCCGTCTTGACTAAGTCTTGGTCACCTTTCCCAAGCTTCCTGAACATGACATATGACATTATATTGATTGATGCCCCACCGTCCACCAGCATCTTCGTCATGGGCTGCCCATCTACTTTACCTTTGATGAACAGAGCTCTTAAATGCTGCCTTTCATCATCGGCAGGCTTCTCAAAGACAGCTGTCATCGGATCTAACACCAACTGTGCCATCTCAGTAGCTTCTTCCTCAACATCGACAGGTGCCATGAATTCTATCGGCAATATGACGACCATATTGATTTCTGCCGATGGATCCCTATCCTTGCTATTTGGCCTCCACTGCTTGACTAGAGACTTTTCCCTTGAGGGATTCCCACTGTCATATAAATCTTCTTGGAGTTTGCGCTGAATCCTTCTTTTCTGAGTCTTTCTTAGACCTTTGGGGCACCATTGAGGAAGCTTAGTTTTCCAAACAGGTTGGTACTGTTTTTCACCGCTTGTATCGGCACCACGCCTTATGTTTGGATCTTGTTGACACCGTTTTTCGGCACGTGTCAAATGAGCTAAGACTTGTAATGATTAGCCGCCGTTTTCCATCGGCATTGGGAATTCATAAGTCAGTATTACCGATGGAGGTAAAAGCTGTGAAAAGGACAAGTGTGTTGCCGATGGAAGCTGGATGTTTCGGATGTTGCCGATGGGAGTTGGGTAGCTCTTGCCGATAAGAATTAATTGGTGAAGTTAAATCACCAAAACTGCAAAGTTGCCGATGCCGATTGCCGATGAGGAGATGGTACCGATGGGCATAGGGTGACTTGGTGGTTGACGTCAGCGAGAGTTGCTGATGGCGAAAGAGGAAAGTCGCGGATTGAAGGAGTCTGCCGATGGAAAGTTTTCATCGAAGCAAAGACATAAGGAAACTGGTGATTTTATACCAGTATTGTTATAGTAGTTTGAGTCCGACTCTTGCATGAGTCGTTTGTTTTCCTTTAAAATAGGAGTGTTTGTTTAGGAAAATAATATTGTTATTTGGATCCGACTCCTGCGCGAGTCAGTTATTTCCTTTAAAGTAGGAGTTTGTTTTAGGGAAGGTACGAGTCGTGTCTTTGTACAACTCTCCATGCGGGAGTATAAATATGTGCCCAAGGGCTGCGTGAAAAAGGATCAATCCTATCAAAATCAAATCAATTTATTCTTATTCTACTTTTATCGCAATTTACCCTTTATTGCATTAGTCTTAGTTTATCTACGAGTTCTTCAAGCTTCGATGGGCTGCATCATCTTGATCTCCGTCAAACCCTTGTAAGTTCCGCGTGGGAGTATCTCTGAGCTTTGACATCCGGGCGCATTGCTGTTGTCTCGTTCAGCTCTGCTCTAGTTATCCTGATCAAGTCTGAGTCTTGGCATCCGGGCGTATCGTCGTTGCCCTGTTCAGATTTTGTTCTAGTTATCGTCCTTGTCGATTAACGGGTCAAATCGACTGGCACACCCTCGGATATCGAATTTCGGGTATAAGCCCGAGGTGTTCGCAGATCCTGACGCTTTTTGTGTCAACACCTCTTTTGGCACAACCGGTGGGACCAATTTTTACATCTATCATGGGTGATAACTCCGACGTTAACCAAAGGAACGTCATCGAAGTCTCCGAGGCCGATCTGAAAGATGATCAGAGGCTGGCGATGGAGCGGGCTATGGAGGAATACAAACAGTTGTATCTCAAATCCTTCAGCCTAAGCAGGAGCGGCGAAGCAATCCAGAAGCAAGATCCGCCATTGCCACGGCAGGTTACGTATGATGCCAATCTTGGTAAGTTACAAGAGATGGTTAATTCTGCTTTAAATCAAGCATTAATTAGCCACTCCAGCGTGCTATCCAATACTGTCTACAATGCTGTTATGCAATCATTCAAAGAAGGACATGCACCTCAATATGTTGGTCCAGCGTATCATCAACCTGGATCGGCATCCATGAACCCATCGGCGGCTCCAACAACATCCTTTACTCCTGTGAATCCGTCTGCCGATGTGGTTACACCGCCAAGACCGAGTCCTGAGAGCGCCACCAAGCTTAATGCAGATCCAGTGGCGTCGGCAATGTCAGGGCCTGCTGTCCAGAGTCATCCAGCACCTGCCAACTGGTGGGGTTACGGTATGCCTTCAAATCCATGTGCTGGTTCTAATCTGGTGCAGGGAGATAGTTCAACTTGGAAGGGCTCTGTGGCATCGGCAATACAATCACAGCCGGTGATCCCTATGATGCATTACTCCCCGTCCTCCCCAACCGTACAAGTGCCATCAGAAGATTTCCAAGTGATTCCTAAGATACCTCTGATGCCACCATCGGCAAGCTCTGTGCCGATGCAACACAGTATAGCAGCTAGAGGTCAACTTGTGGTTGTAAATCCTAAAGCCGGAATACTACCACATCAAGGTAACCAATTTGTTGATTACTCTAAGGTGCAGGAACAACAGGTGCCGGTCAGCTATTAGCCATCGGTAAGTCACATGCCGATGATGTATAATCTTGGATGGACTAACCAGCCGCTGGTCCAACAGCCTGGCGTACTAATGTATCAATATGGAAGTCCAGCAAACACTCAGAGTGGGCCATCGGTACAGCAACCGATGACTATGACGACCCAACCTAATCCACTAAGTGTACAAAACTATCTATCGGTAAATCAGCC
This sequence comes from Microstegium vimineum, assembly GCA_022036555.1. Taxonomy (NCBI): domain Eukaryota; kingdom Viridiplantae; phylum Streptophyta; class Magnoliopsida; order Poales; family Poaceae; genus Microstegium; species Microstegium vimineum. Next base: position 44,395,265 of record CM039133.1, read on the forward strand.
GATGCATAACGCCCAGATGACTGGTGCCGCGCCCGTGACTACTCCGCATCATCTTCTACCAAGACTCGAAGAGGCGCGTCAGCCGACTCCACCAGTCAACAACCAGCCAATGAGTCAGCAAGAGCAGGATGCATACTGGACCGATAAGATCGCCGAAGTAATGAAGGAACAATTCGGCATTAAACCTAAGGTCAATACATATTCTTATCGGACATCATATCCTCCTGCATATGACTTAATTCCTCTCCCAAATCGGTACAAAGTGCCTGATTTTACCAAGTTCTTCGTCCAAGACGACACATCGACAATGGAGCACATCAACCGCTTCATTATTCAGTGTGGAGAAGCTGCCAATAGGGAGGAATTGAGAGTGAGATTGTTCTCTTCATCATTGTCTGGATTGGCATTCACATGGTTCATATCATTGCCTCCAAATTCTGTAATCACATGGGCCGATCTAGAGAGGCAGTTTCATAAATACTTCTTCGCCAGCATACATGAGAAGAAGATTACCGATTTGGTCAAGCTGAGACAACACAATGACGAATCGGTGGAGAACTTTGTTCAGAGGCTACGAGATGTAAAGAACAAATGCTATAGCCTAGTGCTTGATGATCGGCAACTGGCAGATTTGGCTTTCCAGGGACTACTACCGCATATCAAAGATAAATATGCGTCTCAAGAGTTTGAAAGCTTAAGTCATCTAGTGCAAAGGATTGCCGATCAGGATATCAAAGCCTTTGAACCACGGAAGACTTGGAATAAGAAGGTGACCTTCATTGAACAAGAAGATTCTGGGTCAGATGAAGAGCTGAGCATCGGTGCAGCCGAATGGGTGAAGGATAAGAGGTCTGTGTCTTGTCCATTTGGCCAGAAGGAAGCTGAGAGGTTCGCCTTTGACATCACCAAGGCCAATAGGATGTTTTACTTATTGCTTCAAGAAGGGAGAATCAAGTTGGTGCCTAACCAAGTAATTCCATCGGCCGAAGAACTCAGAAAGATTAGGTACTGCAAATGGCACAATGCGACTTCTCACAGTACCAATGACTGCAAAGTATTCAGGCAGCAGTTGCAGTCAGAAATTGAATCTGGACGAATCAAATTTGAAAATTCTAAAGTCCAGAAGCCGATGAAGATTGATCAGCACCCGTTTCCAAATAACATAGTGGAAACTAGTAGAAAAACTAAAGTGCTGACATCGGAAGCTGCCAGGAGGAATGCATCGGTAGACCCTAACCATCAAGCAGCCAAGCGCGACGAAAGGAGGTTTGCCGATGACAGAAAAGGAAAGAGGGTTGCCGATGAGGGTAGCAGTGTCAAGAGGGCTCCTGGTGTTATAATCACGCACAAGCAGCCAAGGCAAGAATATCGGCAATCTCAAAATGAGCGATATCGGCAGGAAGAAGAAGAGCACCAAGAATGGCTTCGGCATAAGGACCACTGGAAGTGTCCCTTCTTCGTTCACTGCTGGGAAGAAGGCATCAAACTACCCACTGCCGATAATTGTCCTGAATGCAACAGGTACTACACTGCCGATCGGTCAGGCAAGAAACCTTGTTTTGATGATCGAGCATCTGGGTATGCCAGACCGCTCAGAGAGAAGAAATCGGCATATGACCGACTGGGGAGCAAGCTCAGCGCGCATGATAGGCTTGGCAGGCGTGTCGATCAAGAGGAGCTTGAGGAGAGGGCCAATGCAAGAGTGCCTGATGAAGAAGTATTCTCCAGAGACCCAAACATCGGGAGAAGTGCCGATGCAAACAATGAGAGGCATCACCAGCCTGTCTGGAAAACCAAGCTTCCTCAATGGTGCCCTAAGGGTCTAACAAAAACCCAGAAAAGGAGGATTCAGCACGAACGTCGAAATGACTTGTATAACAACGAAGATCCTTCAAGGGAGAAGCAGTGGAGGCCAAAGCACAAGGACAGGGATCCATCGGCAGAAATCAATATGGTCGTTATATTGCCAATGGAGTTCATGGCACCTGCCAGTGATGATGAAGAGACTGCAGAGATGGCACAGTTGGTCCTAGATCCAATGGCGGCTGTCTTCGAGAAACCTGCCGATGATGAAAGGCAACACCTGAGGGCCCTGTTTGTTAAAGGCAAAGTGGATGAACAACCCGTGACAAAGATGTTGGTGGATGGCGGGGCGTCAATCAACATAATGTCATACGTCATATTCAGAAAGCTTGGGAAAGGCGACCAAGATTTAGTCAAAACGGATATGAAGCTCAAGGACTTTGAAGGCAATGTGTCGCCGGCCATGGGAGCCGTATGTGTTGAGTTGACCATCGGCAGTAAGACTTTGCCAACAACGTTTTTTGTGATCAGTGGCAAAGGCACTTACAACTTACTCCTCGGAAGGGATTGGATCCATGCCAATTGCTGTGTCCCTTCTACTATGCATCAGAGTCTTGTGCAGTGGATCGGGGACAAAATTGAAGTCGTCCGAAGTGAAGCCCCATCTACTGTTGCATCGGCAGAATCGGAAACTTATGAGCAGACCAGGTGCATATCCGGTGAATCTTGGGACAAAGAGTTCCTCAAAGTTGCCGATTACAGCATTAAACCGATCCAAGCAGTCAGTCTTGAAGAAGAGTTTTAATGGATTGGTTCGCTGATGATGGAAAACTGGGATAGGGCTTCACGTCCGCCGATGATTTACTCGAGATAGACATCGGCGATGGTAGTAGACATAGGCCTACTTTTATTAGTGCTAAGTTAGATTCCCAATGTAAACAACAGTTAACTGATTTATTAAAGGAATACAAAGATTGTTTCGCTTGGGATTATACAGAAATGCCTGGTTTAGACCGATCGATAGTCGAACATCGGTTACCTATTAAGTCTGGTTTCCAACCACATCGGCAACCTGCACGCCGATGCAATCCTACAATTCTACCTGACATCAAGGCTGAGATTACGAAGTTAATCGAAGCTGGATTTATTCGGCAATGTCGATATGCCGAATAGATTTCTAATGTGGTTCCTGTGTATAAGAAAAATGGAAAACTTCGTGTTTGTATTGATTTCAGGAATCTCAACAAGGCCACGCCGATGGATGGGTACCCGATGCCCGTTGCCGATCTGCTGATCGACGCTACTGCTGGGCATCAAATCATTAGCTTCATGGATGGTAATGCTGGATATAATCAGATATTCATGGCTGAAGAAGATATATCCAAGACTGCGTTCAGGTGTCCAGGTCACGTCGGCTTATTTGAATGTGTTGTCATGACTTTTGGCTTGAAGAATGCTGGTGCTACTTATCAGAGAGCAATGAATTTCATCTTTCATAAGTATATCGGCACGATAGTCGAAATCTACATTGATGATGTGGTGGTTAAGTCTGGAAATTTTGAGAAGCATCTTGCCGATTTGCGAAAAATCCTTGAATGCACAAGGGGACATGGGCTGAAGATGAATCCTAACAAGTGTGCGTTTGGTGTATCGGCAGGTTAATTTCTGGGTTTCATGGTGCATCAAAGAGGCATCGAGATCGGCAGGAAATCCATTGATGCAATTAACAAGGTGGTTGCTCCTACAAACAAGACTGAGCTGCAATCTTTGATCGACAAGATTAATTTCATTAGAAGATTTATATCTAACTTATCTGGTAAGATTAAATCTTTTAGTCCATTGTTAAAGCTGAAAGCCGATCAGGAGTTTACGTGGAAAGAAGAACAACAGTTAGCCTTGGAGAAGATTAAGAAATATTTGGTAAACCCTCCAGTCTTGGTTCCACCTCAACACGAGAAGCCTTTCAGGTTGTATTTGTCTTCCGATGACAGTGTTATCGGATTGGCTTTAATTCAAGAATTTGAAGGGAAGGAATGTGTGATATATTATTTGAGCAGAAGGTTGGTGGATGCTGAAACCAGGTATTCGGCCATAGAGAGATTGTGCTTATGTTTATATTTCTCTTGCATAAAATTGAGACATTATTTGTTGACGACTGAATGCACTGTTATCTGCAAAGATGATGTGGTTAAGTATATGCTGTCGATGTCGATATTAAGTGGAAGAATCGGCAAATGGATTCTGGCACTTTCAGAGTTTGATTTAAGGTATGAATCGACTAAGGCAGTTTAGGGTCAGGTGATGGCCGATTTTGTTACTCAGCATTGCAATGTGGTAAGCTCTGTGGAGATTGCTCCTTGGACTTTATTCTTTAATGGGTCTACGTGCAAAGACAGAGCAGGTATCGGTATTCTCTTAATTTCACCCCGAGGACGGAAGTATGAAATTTCGTTGCCGATTGTTGCTACTTCAACAAACAATCAGGCTGAGTACCAGGCTCTACTTAAGGGGTTGGAATTACTTAGGGAAGTACGTGTCGATGCTGTTGAAATCTTCGGTGATTCTATGTTGGTGATTAAGCAATTGATTGGGACGTATGAATGCCGAAGTGAAGCTTTAATTGCAACCCATGGAAAGTGTTTGCAGTTGTTGAAAGAATTCAAAGAGTATCGCCTGGAGCATATTCCTAGGTTGCACAATAAAGAAGCCAATCGGTTAGCGCAGAATACTTCAGGATATCAGCCGATTCAAGAAGTCATGACATCGGTAATGGTTGCCGATGACTGGAGAAGAGAGATTGCCGATTACTTAAGACATCCGTCCAAGAAGGTTGAAAGGCGTCTAAGGTTTCAAGCTACCAAGTATGTGCTCCTTGACGATGAGTTATATTATCGGACAATTGATGGAATCTTGCTCAGATGCATTGATAAATAAGAATCAAAGGAGTTGATGGGCGAAATCCATGAAGGTGTGTGTGGAGCACATCAATCGGCATTCAAGATGAAGTGGATGATCAGGCAGAATGGATATTATTGGCCGACAATTCTTGAAGATTGCTTCAACTATTTTAAAGGATGCCAGGATTGTCAGAAGTTTGGTAATGTCCAGAGGGCTTCTGCATCGGCAATGAATCCTATAATCAAGCCTTGGCCGTTTAGAGGATGAGCCATTGATCTCATCGGCCAAATTTATCCGCCATCAAGTAAAGGGCATAAGTTTATACTCGTTGCTACCGATTACTTCACGAAATGGGTTGAGGCCATTCCTTTAAAGAAGGTAACATCAGCAAACATGGTGGATTTTGTAAAAGAATACATTGTTTACCGATTTGGTATTCCTCAAACTATTACTACCGATCAAGGAATCATGTTCACATTGGGAGAGTTTGAGGAATTTGCTGGTAGTATGGGGTTCAAGGTATTGAATTCTTCTCCTTATTATGCCCAAGCTAATGGTCAAGCCGAAGCAACTAATAAAGGAGTTATCAAGCTTATCAAACGCAAGATTGAAGAGAACCCTAGAAGGTGGCATGTAGTCTTAAATGAGGCCCTATGGTCGTATTAGATGGCTTGTCATGGTGCAACCAAAGTCTCGCCGTATCAGTTGGTCTATGGACACGATGCTGTTCTACCTTGGGAAATTAAAACTGGTTCTAGGCGATTGTCTTTTCAAGATCAATTGACAACCGATGAGTATGATATTCTTATGAAAGATGAGCTGGAGGACTTAGCAGGTCATCGGTTGAAGGCTTTGATCAGTATTGAAGAAAATAAGAAAAGGGTTGCTAGGTGGTATGACAAGAAAGTAAAGGTAAAGGAATTTGCCGATGGTGATCTGGTATGGAAGTTGATTTTACCGATTGGGACTAAGAGTTCTAAGTTTGGAAAATGGTCTCCTAATTGGGAAGGTCCTTATCGGATAAAACAGTCTGCTCCTGGCAATGCCTATATTTTGGAAACTCTCGAAGGAGTTGCGTTCTCCAGAGCGATTAACGGTAAATATTTGAAAAAATATTACCCTAGTATTTGGGTAGACGCATAGAGTGCTCATTTGAATGCCGATGAAAGAGAAAGTTGTAAGACATCGGTAAAAGTTGTACTGACATTACATTACAGAGCAAAAATCAAGTATCAATGTTACATTTGCCGATACGATGAATTGTAATAAATTACAACAAGGATTGGATGGCTGATATCGCACGCAGGCGAATTTGCTCTATTTCCTCCATCTCCTTGGCATCGGCGTCAGCAGACCCTTCGACTGACTTGATCTTCTTCTTCAGAGCGATAGCTTGTCGGGCGTTACTATCCCTTTCTTGACGCAGAACCTTGATAGTGTCGGGCAGTTGGGCTTTCTTTTGGTTGATTGCGTTCAAGGCTTCTTCAACTATTCTTAGCTTGGCCTGTAGCTTTTCTTTCCTTGCCGATAATTGAATGAATTTTTGTTCAAAATTAGTGCTGGAAGCTTCTACTTGACCGATGTCTTTATGCTTCTCATCAGCAATGTGCTTGTGCTTAAGCATTTCTTCTGTAAGCTTGGATTGAGCGTTCCTATCGGCTATGCGACGGGAGAGCCTCTGGTATTGGAGTTGTTTGCTTTCCAGAAACGCTGCTTGGAGAAGGATCTCTTCTGTATCGGCAGAAAGATGGCCTTGGATATCTTTGAAGACTGCCCTTGCTGCAGTTGAATCTTGGACGAGAAGAGATGTGTCTTGTTGCAGCAAAGAGAGCAGTGTTTCGAGTTTAGATTTGACCTCTGCCGATAAACTTGGAGCAGAGCTTTCTTCATCCTCGTCTTCATCGGAAATGTTGATGGCAAAGGAGAACAAGGTGTCTGCTCGAGCAGGGCCTTCTTGGTTTTCATCCTCGTCCTAGAGGTTGACGCCGAAGGAAAACAGGCTGTCTAGGGAGTCTTGGGCCTGAAGAAGAAGAAAGTTAAAATGTGCCGATCAAAAAGTTATGCTACAAGTTTTTAGGTAACCGACTTACCATTTTGAAACGAATTTCCTGCCTAGGACTTGGCATGCCAGATGGTACAGCCTCATCCTGGAGATCGGCAGCAGTTGCCGATGAGCGAGCTTCTGTTGGAGAAGCAGTTGACGCCGTTGGTGCTGGTGGCGCTGTTGCTGGTGTTGCTTCCGCTATGGTGGCTGGCTCCTATGGTGGCGATACCGTTCTCTCATCGGGGATTTCGGCTGGTGAAGGTGCCGATGCCGATGTCGCCTCCACTGTTGCAGCAGATGGTGTTATCTCCTGATCAGGAATATCGTCCAGTGGATGATCAGGGATAGGAGCTGATGATGGCTCTGCTGTTGATGCGTCGGTAGCTGGGGTGGCTCGCCTTAGGCGTTTCTTCCTTGGTGCAGCAGCGGGAGAGCCAGCCTGTTTTGGTGAAGCCTGAGGGGCATCGGCAGCAGGAGTTGGGGATGCTTGTACGTTTGGAGCAGCTGCCGATGACCTCATTGCCTGAAAATGTTTAGTGTGAGTTATATAAAGTAAATGTTGTCGATGAGCAGCATGTGATCGGTATAAGTAAAGATGAGATTTACTGCAAAAGCCCGTGTCAAGGCAGCAGCAGCAGCAACCAATGTAGCCATGGTTTTTGTAGGCGTCGACTTGGGCTTGAGAGGAACCTTAGGTACCCTCTGAGGGGTAAAAGCGGCCAGTTTGGGGGCATTATTGCCGATGAGTGATATAGGACTCATCATTCGGAGATTGAAAGATTTGCCACTCATGCTCACATTAGGGATTGGATCGTCAACCTGTTAAGCATAAGGTCAGATAACAATGATAGGAATAAAGTAATAAGGAATGCATCGGGATTAAAAACTTACTGCGTCATCGGGAATGACGTGATTGGCGTCAATCATATGCCGATAGTAGTGTGATGACTTGGCGAATAATTGATATCTCCATTCTTGCCACCAGAATTTATATTCATTTGTGATGAAGGATGTTGGTGCCCAGGAGGATAAGTCAATATCTGACGTATCGGCATTGGGAGGAAGATTGACGACTTTGTTCCAGTCTATGGCACTAGAGATGGTCTGCCTTGGTTTTATCACTTTGGCATAGCAGAGCTTGATCGGCAGTTGGCCGAATGCCAGTTGTCTTGCCGCTGCCGATGGGTAGTAGAACTCGAAGGATGGAGGGGCATTCTTCCCAATTCCGAAAATATTGACTGGGATGGCTCGGGGAACAATGTTAGCCTTCATAATCACCCCATTCTAAGGCACATTCCCCTCGGTAAGGTTGAACAACAAGGGAAATCGGTTGTCCTCATCAATATATGGCCACCAGAGCCATTCTGAAGCAGGGATTCCATTGTAAAACTTCTGGAAAAACATGCCAAACTGCTCTACACCGGCATCGGTTCCTGGTAGCACTATGGTGGCCTCGCAAAAATTGAGTGGGGGACGAGTTGCCGATTCATCATCCCCATATTTGTAATCTTCTGATATGTCCCTTGGGAATTGCTGGTTGAATAGATCAAACTGAAGAACCTTGTACATGTGTGCATTTAACCACATGTTTATGAACCACTAGGGGCCCCCGAGGTTGCTGATAGACTCACCTAGTAATAGCTTCTTGGATACTTGATGTAAAAGACGGTACATAGATCCAAGAAGATATTGGCCGAGAGGGAGTTTTGTTCCATCGGCTAAGAGCTCTGCTGCAGGGAGGTACATTGTGGTCGGTCCGACAGTTTTGCCACAGAAAATAAACTTCTCCAGCCACATGTTCAGAAAGATAGCATGTTCTCTCTAGCCTACCGATCCAGTCTTTTGGTGTTCTTGAATATAACCGGTCCAGCCACCGATGTTCCGTGTGTTCACTTTATATTCGGCTTTCCGATGGAACAAGGCTGAGACATCGACAGAAGAAACATCAAGGCCGGTCAGCATATGCACATCGGCAAGGGTAGGGGTGGCTGGTCCATGTCTGAATAAGAAGGCGTTCATGGTGTCGGACCAGAAGTAAGAAGCCGCTATTATCATATTCTTGTTCTTCTCCATATCGGCAATGGAGAGCCTGATGCACTGGTCTAAGTTATGCTCTGACCAATAAACCTGTTGCGTTCTAATTACCCTGAGGTACCAGTTCTTCCACCCCTTGGTATATTTGGGCCATGAACGGAAAGCATCCTTCCATAAACCTAGGTTGAAACATTCGGATCTGAAAGAAATACGGTTGGTTTCCACGTTGATCAGATAGTTGGGATCAAGATTTCCCATTGGGCCTAGGCAGTTGAAGTTGGATTGCTCAAGGGGGATTACTACTTTGTTGTACAGTTCCTAGGGTTCAGAAAAATCAAAGAAAGAAAAGGGGAAAAAGGAATTATAAAGTAGTACAGAAAAAGAACTTTCAGAAGATAAGGTAAAGAGGGAACAGATTTACCTTGGGGATGTTGACTTGGATCGCCATTGGAGTTGGAAGAGTTCTTGCGGATCGTACTTGGCTCGAAGAAGGTGCTGTTGCTTGAACTCGTGAATGATGTTCTTCAGAGTCGCCGCCGGGTTGGAGATGCCGAGGTTGAAGAAGAGGGCAGGTGGAAAGTGAAAGTAGGCCCAGGGTAAAAAGACAGGTTGAATCGCGGTAATTTTTATAAACCTAGGTCAGGGGTATTTTGGAATTTCCGCTCATACTGTACAAGAATGTGGAGAGACCTACAGTGGGTCTGCGCGATAATCAAGGAGATATGGTCGGATTTGCAACTGTTTGCGCTATGATCGAGGGATTTTATTAATAAATTGCGGTTCTGCGCGCAGGGATCTAGGAAATTGTGCAGTTATCTCGGAAGGAACGGCTACAGTGGAGAAAATTTCGGCGCGTAAAATATTTTACACTCCGAAATTGGGGGGCATGTGTTGACACCGTTTTTTGGCACGTGTCAAATGAGCTAAGACTTGTATTGATTAGCCGCCGTTTTCCATCGGCATTGGGAAGTCATAAGTCAGTATTACCGATGGAGGTAAAAGCTGTGAAAAGGACAAGTGTGTTGCCGATGGAAGCTGGATGTTTCGGATGTTGCCAATGGGAGTTGGGTAGCTCTTGCCGATAAGAATTAATTGGTGAAGTTAAATCACCAAAACTGCAAAGTTGCCGATGCCGATTGCCGATGAGGAGATGGTACCGATGGGCATAGGGTGACTTGGTGGTTGACGTCAGCGAGAGTTGCTGATGGCGAAAGAGGAAAGTCGCGGATTGAAGGAGTCTGCCGATGGAAAGTTTTCATCGAAGCAAAGACATAAGGAAACTGGTGATTTTATACCAGTATTGTTATAGTAGTTTGAGTCCGACTCTTGCATGAGTCGTTTGTTTTCCTTTAAAATAGGAGTGTTTGTTTAGGAAAATAATATTGTTATTTGGATCCGACTCCTGCGCGAGTCAGTTATTTCCTTTAAAGTAGGAGTTTGTTTTAGGGAAGGTACGAGTCGTGTCTTTGTACAACTCTCCATGCGGGAGTATAAATATGTGCCCAAGGGCTGCGTGAAAAAGGATCAATCCTATCAAAATCAAATCAATTTATTCTTATTCTACTTTTATCGCAATTTACCCTTTATTGCATTAGTCTTAGTTTATCTACGAGTTCATCAAGCTTCGATGGGCTGCATCATCTTGATCTCCGTCAAACCCTTGTAAGTTCCGCGTGGGAGTATCTCTGAGCTTTGACATCCGGGCGCATCGTTGTTGTCTCGTTCAGCTCTGCTCTAGTTATCCTGATCAAGTCTGAGTCTTGGCATCCGGGCGTATCGTCGTTGCCCTGTTCAGATTTTGTTCTAGTTATCGTCCTTGTCGATTAACTGGTCAAATCGACTGGCACACCCTCGGATATCGAATTTCGGGTATAAGCCCGAGGTGTTCGCAGATCCTGACGCTTTTTGTGTCAACAGATCTCTAGAGAATATCTCCTCATCGGGCATTCTTGCATTGGCCATTTCCTCGAGCTCCTCCTGACTAACGCGCTTGCCAAGTCTATCATGTGCGCTGAGTTTGCCCCCCAGCCGATCATGCGCTGATTTCTTCTCTTTGATCGGCGTGCGATAGTTTGATGCCCGATTATCAAAACAAGGTTTCTTTTCTGACCGATTCGCAGGATAGTATCCATTGCATTCAGGGCAATTATCGGCAGTAGGTAATTTAATACCTTCTTCCCAGCAATGAACGAAGAAGGGACACCTCCAATGGTCTTTATGCCAAAGCCACTCTTGACGCCTCTCTTCCTCCTGTCGCCGATATCGTTCTTCCTGTGATTGCTGATAATCTTGTCTTGGCCGCCTATGTGTGATTATAACACCAAGAGCCCTCTTGGCATTACTGCTTTCATTTGCAACTCTCTTTCCCCCTCTATCATTGGCAAACTTCTTCACATCACGTTCAGCTACCTGATGGTCTAGATCCACCGATGCATTCTTCCTGGCAGCTTCCGATGTTAACACTTTAGTTTTTTCAGTAGTTTCCACCATGTTATTTGGAAACGGATGCTGGTCAATCTTCATCGGCTTCTGGGCTTTAGTATCTACAAACGTAACTCGCCCAGATTCAATTTCTGATTGCAACTGCTGCCTAAAGACTTTGCAATCATTGGTGCTGTGTGAAGTTGCATTGTGCCACTTGCAATACCTGATCCTTCTGAGCTCTTCGGCCGATGGAATTACCTGGTTAGGTGCCATCTTGATCCGTCCTTCTTGAAGCAATAGATCAAACATCCTATCGGCCTTGGTAACGTCAAAGGTGAACCTCTCAGCTTCCTTCTGGCCAAACGGACAGGATACCGACTTCTTGTCCTTAACTCATTCAGCAGCGCCAATGCTCAGCTCTTCATCTGACTCAGAATCCTCTTCTTGCCCAATGAAGGTCACCTTCTGTTCCATGTCTTCCTGGGCTCAAAAGTTTTAACATCTTGATCGGCAATCCTCTGCACTAGATGACTTACGCTTTCAAATTCTTGAGACGCATACTTATCTTTGATATGCGGCAGTAGTCCCTGGAAAGCCAAATCTGCTAGTTGCCGATCATCGAGTACCAGGCTGTAGCACTTGTTCTTTACGCCTCGCAGCCTCTGAACAAAGCTTTCCACCGATTCATCATTACGCTGCCTCAACTTGACTAAATCAGTAAGCTTCTTCTCATGCACGCCAGCGAAGAAGTATTTATGAAACTGCCTCTCCAGATCGGCTCATGTGATTATAAAGTTCGGAGGCAGTGTAATGAACCACGTGAATGCCGATCCAGACAATGATGATGAGAACAATCTCACCCTTAGCTCTTCTCTGCTGGCAGCTTCTCCACACTGGATAATGAAGCGGTTGATGTGCTCCATCGTTGACGTGTCATCTTGGCCAGAGAACTTGGTAAAATCTGGCACCTTGTATCAATTTAGAAGAGGGATTAAATCGTATCCCGGAGGGTATGGCGTCCGATAAGAGTATGTGTTAACCCTGGGTTTAATGCCGAATTGTTCCTCCATCACTTCGGCAATCTTATCGGTCCAGTACGCATCCTGTTCTTGCCGACTCATTGGTTGGATGTTGACCGGCGGAGCCGGCTGATGCGCCCCTTCGGGTCTTGGTGGCAAAGCGCTTGAAGTAATTGGTGCATGCGCGGTACCAGTCATCTGAACGTTATGCATCGGCTGATTGGCCGATGGGTAGCTTTGCACACTTACTGGATTATGTTGTGGCATTACATTCATCGGTTGCTGTACCGATGCTCCACCTTGAGCGTTTGCCAAGTATTGATACCCGGGTTGTACCACCTGATGCTGAATTGGTGGTGGAGCAGTCCAACCAGGATTGTAAGTCATCGACATATAATGCACCGATGGTTGATAGCTAACTGGAGCGTGTTGCTCCTGTATTCTGGAGCAATCAATAATTAGACTACCTTGAGGCCTTGGTACTCCAGCTTGAGGATTTGCCACAACCATAGGCTGACTCGTATTTGCAGGACCCTACTGCATCGGTAAAGAACTTGCCGATGGTGGCATTAGAGGCATTTTAGGTATCTCCACCTGAAGCTCTTCTGACGGCAATTGAATACTTGGAGCAGACGTAGCATAATGGATCATAAGATTCATCGGCTGTGAAGACATTGCCGATACCATAGGACCGCTCCACGCTGTACTATTACCCTGGATTAGATTGGAATCAATAGATGGATTTGGAGGCATACCGTATCCCCACCAGTTGACGGGAGTTGGCTGACTCTTAGCTGCGGGTCCTGACATTGCCGATGCCGCCAGATCTGTATTCAACGGAGTGACACTTGCAGGGCTCGATCTTGGTGGCGTAGCCACATCGGCCGACGGATCCACAGGAGTGGAAGACGCGATTGGCATTGCCGATGGGTTTATAGATGCCGATCCAGGTTGATAATATGCTGGACCAACATAACGGGGCGCATGTCCTTCCTTGAAAAATTGCATGACAGCATTGTATACAGTATTGGACAGCACATTGGAGTGGCTAACTAATGCTTGATTTAAAGCAGAATTAACCATCTCTTGCAATTTACCAGGATTGGCATCAAAGGTGACCTGCCGCGGCAACGGCGGATCTTGCTTCTGGATGGCTTCGCCGCTCCTGCTTAGGCTGAAGGACTTCAGATATAATTTCTTGTACTCCTCCATAGCCCGCTCCATAGCCTGTTTTTGATCATCTTTCAGACCGGCTTCGGAGACTTCGATGATGTTCCTCGGATTGACGTTGGTATGATCACCCATAGCAGATGTATAATTGGTCCCACCGGGTGTGCCAAAAGAGGTGTTGACACAAAAAGCGTCAGGATCTGCGAACACCTCGGCTTATACCCGAATTCGATATCCAAAGGTGTGCCAGTCGATTTGACCAGTTAATCGACAAGGATGATAACTAGAACAAGATTGAATAAGGCTCAACCTTGATCAGGATAACTAGAGCAGAGCTGAACGAGACAACGGCGATGCGCCCAGATGTCAAGGCTCAGATTACTCCCACGCGGAACTTGCAAGGGTTGACGGAGATCGAAGAGATGCAGCCCGTCGAAGCTTGAAGAACTCGTAAGCTAGGTCTAATGCGATAAAAAGTAGAGTTGCTGAAAAAGTAAATAAGAGTAATAGATTTGTTTTGATATATGATTGATTGTTTTTCTCACGACCCTTAGTTACATATTTATACTCCAACAATAGGAGTTGTAAACATACACAACTCGTACCTTCCCTAAACAAACACCTCTATTTTTAAGAAAATAAACGACTCGTGCAAGAGTCGGACTCAAACTTCTATAACAATACTGGTATAAGATCACCAGTTTCCTTACGTCTTCTCCTCGATGAAACTTTCCATCAACACATCCTTCCGATCCACAACTTCCTTTTAGCGTCATCGGCAACTGTATGCTCACGTTAGCCATGTCATCCTTCATCGGCAACATCCCTGCATGCTTTATCATTAGCGCCCTGGTTTTATTCTCATCAGCAATTTTGACCGATGACCTTCCGATGCCGATAGACAACAGCTACGGATCAGAGTGAGTCAACCCTTTTGATAATCTGCAACCTTCTTCTATTGCCATCGGCAGCTCTCTGCTGACACCGGCCACTTCATCGTGCTTCCATCGGCATCATCTCCTCATCGGCAATATGCTTCAATCGGCAACTCTTCACTCCTGAACCTGTTTTTACCAACCAACTTATCGGTAAAAAATCATCAAGTTTCCATCGGCAACAAACTTATCTCATTTGCAGCATTCACTCTCATCGGTAACCTCAACCGATGACTTTCTGATGCCGATAGAAAACGGCTACCGACCAATGCAAGTCTTAGCTCTTTTGATACATGCCGAAAAACGGTGTCAACAATGATCTGGACTGTGTCTGATATTTTGATGTGTACAGTCACAGAGCAAAGAATCTTTGCCATGATGTGTTCTCCTTTGTATTTTTTTTGTATAATTCTAATATGCACTATAGAGAATTTAATTGGAATTATTAGAAAATTGTTGTTGGCAGGTCCAGACAGGATTGTGTGATGTGCCCATTCATGAAAAGAATGTAAGCGTTCTGTACAGTACCAAGCATATGAATTATATCATAGCATCATGCAAGACTACATTAGAACACTTGCATTAAAAAAAATTAGAACAAAAAATAGATGTAAACAGATTAGACTTACCACATGATTTTGATGCCTGCTGGTTTTGTTTTGCAAGTGGTATAATCGATGTCAATTTTGATACTGTATTGCAAGCCCAGGATGTTGATTTCGCAGAGTCCACAAATATCTTCGATCCCATTCATGTGCCTGGCAAAGGGGCCCCGAAGAAAAAGCTGAAGTCACTTTCAAATAAGAAATCTAAGGTGAAATATACCCTGTGTAAGGGTGAGGGTCACAATCGACGAACATGCCCCATGAGAAAAGAGGTACTTAAGAGTATTGTTCATCAAAACTTATAGTTGGCTGTCTGTGAGGCATGTCTAGTTATGACTAATGTTACTCTTCATTTGTAGGAAACAAAGCTCCCTGAGGATGTGTTGGATTTATGATTTGTCACTTGAAAACAAAGCTTCCAGTTTTCAGTAAGATGTTGAATAAAGGTGAGACTTTTAATCTGAGTAAAAGGTGCTCTCGTTGGTGTATTTCTTGTGCGGATGACATTGCTGTGGTAGATTGGATTTTGAAATTCTCATGCTCTGGTTATTTTATTTGTAAAGACTAAAGATAGGATCTGGCAGCTTACAGTTTTCTGCTAGAGTAAATATATGATGGCATTGTTGTGGTAGATAGGATCTGGCATTGCTGCTCCCAGTTTTCAGTAGGATGTTGAATAAAGGTGAGCCTTTTAATCTGAGTAAAAGGTGCTCTCGTTGGTGTATTTCTTGTGCGGATGGCATTGCTGTGGTAGATTGGATTTTGAAATTCTCATGCTCTGGTTATTTTATTTGTAAAGAGTAAAGATAGGATCTGGCAGCTTACAGTTTTCTGCTAGAGTAAATATATGATGGCATTGTTGTGGTAGATGGGATCTGGCATTGCTGCTCCCAGTTTTCAGTAGGATGTTGAATAAAGGTGAGCCTTTTAATCTGAGTAAAAGGTGCTCTCGTTGGTGTATTTCTTGTGCGGATGGCATTGCTGTGGTAGATTGGATTTTGAAATTCTCATGCTCTGGTTATTTTATTTGTAAAGAGTAAAGATAGGATCTGGCAGCTTACAGTTTTCTGCTAGAGTAAATATATGATGGCATTGTTGTGGTAGATGGGATCTGGCATTGCTGCTCCCAGTTTTCAGTAGGATGTTGAATAAAGGTGAGCCTTTTAATCTGAGTAAAAGGTGCTCTCGTTGGTGTATTTCTTGTGCGGATGGCATTGTTGTGGTAGATTGGATTTTGAAATTCTCATGCTATGGTTATTTTATTTGTAAAGAGTAAAGATAGGATCTGGCGGCTTCCAGTTTTCTGCTAGAGTAAATATATGATGGCATTGCTGTGGTAGATAGGATCTGGCATTGCTGCTCCTAGTTTTCAGTAAGATTATTAATCCAAAAGCTATCTCTGGGTTCTGGCAGCTTACAACTCCAGCATTAGAGAAAATGCCCTGCAATGTGGAACCTTATTGTTTCTGATCATGAGGGAATTGATGCAAGCACCAATATAATTGCAGTTAGATCTTGGCTTTTCTTTATACGAAATCATTTTAATTTTTATGCTAATTTTAATGAAAGGGAGAGGAGCCTCATGGTACTATTATAAATTGGAAGGAAACCTAATGACACTTCAATTTCTATGTTCAGGTTTAACAGTCTCTATTGTGAGGACAGCTACCGGTAGGCTTCTGTTAATGTGTGCATTAATTATATCCATTTTATCAGATAATGTGGAGTATCTGTGTAGTTCTGTACTGAACTTGTGATTTTCTGGTATCTCTTCATGCAGTGACAGGATATTTCTAATAAGGTGCTTGGAAATTTTGCCTTTTCTCATTTGAAGGAAGCTGGATCACACTTATGGAAAATGGATTGGCAGGTGTGCTTACCATTATGGTACTAGAATGGTTTGTATTCCTTTTATTTACATTCTATTTGGATCATTTTCATTCCTTCGAAGACGGAATGAGAAAAGCAGCAGTCCCATTTGTTCGCTCCCGCATAAATGGGAGCCATTCTGAAACTGCTCAGCAGCAGAACATACAACTTCAGGAGTTCAGAGCTTCCGTTGAAATGGAGAGAACAGATGTCAGCAAAGAGGTGTGCTCTGCTCTATTCTTTGGTGCACTCCAATCAGTTTCATAGAGCTCCAGGAGTCTTTTCTTTTCTTTGTTTTTTTAGAAAGAGCTTCAGGAGTCTCTGTTGAGATAATTATTCAGGTTGTCTGCTGTTGTACTATAACTTGAGTTTGTGCCTATTACTCTGAAAAAATTGTTTATTTAAGTGACTAATCTGAGTGTATGTGCACGTACGCATGTATCTGTTCTGTAACGTGTATGTGTACGCATGCATATATCTGACGAACTGTGTAACGTGTATGTGTACGCATGCATGTATCTGACGAACTGTGGGTTTGGACGAACCGTGGATTGGTGTGGCTACAGTTTGGATCACGCTTGTACGGGTGTCGTCGTTGTGCTTTTGTTTTCTGTTTTTCGAAAGGCGAAATAGTTGGTGTAGCTTGATTATCATGGACAGTGAGTATTGATTTTGTGAGATTATATAAATCTACGAGATGTGAGCTTGACCAGTCAAGTCGGCGATAACCGTACCAATCTCACCAATCTATGCCCGTTACCTGCGTATACACTCGATATACCGTACCAATCTCAAAACAAAATCAATGGTCCAAAAAAAACAAAAGAAAACTCTTTAGAAAAATAGTATAAATGGTAAAGTAAAATTACTCTCTTACCCTTCACTAAAAAATAAAACTACGAAAAAGAAATCACCCCTTATCTAATTTTGGAAGCGATGGGAGACGACGTGACGAATATGGGCCCACCGGCCATAGACACCCTTATCGCCTTCCATCGCTTTTTTTTTTCATCGTCTCCCATCGCTTTCTCATGTTCAGGCCCACCGATCGTAGATACACTCATCGCCTCTAGTCGCTTCAACAACCATAGTTTGAACACAAAGTTTTTTTTTTGAGAATGTTGAACGCAAAGAAACTGAGTTGGTCCTGTTTTACTACCTGTCTCTGTTTAACCAAATGCAATTACAGTTCTAGTCATTCCTGGAGGCTACACAGGTAAAACATAGCATCGATGGAATTGTTTCGTTTCTAATGAAAGAGGCACATATATGGAGTGCACAATCAAATTTACGACAGCACACAAAATATCTCATGTGTGTTTGCAAAAAAGGGAAAACAAATCTTACGCGAAAAACATACTTAATCATCAAATATGCTTTATTATGATTATGAGCATCGATCACTGATCAGAAGGTACACACAAGTTTCTTCGTCATAGAGTTCTTTTCTTACAATCCTTAATTTTTCTTTATTCTCTTCTTCACCTTCTTCAATCTTTCATCCCAGCAGGTACTAGCAACTTTATTCAGGATTTCAGATACGCGAAATGATCTTAGCTTTGGACTTCGGTATTTTATCACACGGTGATGGCATCCATGCGAGCCTCCCTTTCTCATTGTCGTATATCACAAGCTGTTCCTGCATTGTGATGTCTGCAGAAACAGAACATCCATTGGAACAGAAAATATTTTACAGATATGTATGCTTGAACACTGTATTCTGAATTGAGAATTGTACACAATATGCGAAATTTTGTACCTCCGATTATGATCAGATCCAAGCCTCGCAGTCCAAGAATGCCAAAGCATGCATTCCCATGCCCCTGCCACAAACACAAAAGCACAAGAATTTAAATCATTCTCCTCCTTTTTTGACAACTTAGAATTCACTGCTAGCTGTGTTTGGAGTGCTTACAGTAACAATGAGGTAGTTTTCAGGAGGGATAGTCATGGTGACTCCATGGTCAAATTTCAGAGACACCATTGGCTTGAATTCTTTCGGGAGGTCGTGTACAGTTTTGAAAGGTTTAGGTCCTTTCCAGCATAGAGGCTGTGCAGCATCAGACACCTCTTTGAGTGACTTGCTGAGAGAGGCCTTCAGCTGCAGCAACATCCTTCACATGTCATGAATCCTATGTCTACTGTCTCTAATATATAACCGTGGTACCTGGGGATTAATAATGAATTGTGATTACTGATTAGGAACATACCGCAGAAACGAGCTGAACATGTAGATTCTCTGGCAAGTAGGTGTAAGTGCTGCCGCTGTCGAAGATCGCCTTCAACGGCTTTGTGCCTATCGGATTTCTATCCAAGTACAGGGTTGTTTGGCCCGGCGAGTAGTGATTAGGTTGCCTGGAAACACGTTGAAACAAAGTCAAATGAAAAGAAAGTTCAGTGGTATATCCTTCTCAGCTAGTTTCCATTATTAAATTTCTATTTTTCAGAAGAGAAAGTGGTTCCTTTTACAAGATTGACAAACAAAAGGGGGCATCAATCAAAAACGTCTCCTGTCAAGTGGTGATTATTACCTGGAAATGCATATGTATATGATATGCAGGTGTGCAGGAATCAGGTGTGCAAAATTCAAATAAAAAAAGGAATCAGGTGTGCAGAAATAGTGTGTGCATGGTTGAATATGAATATATAATGAACCAATGAAATTTACAACAAACTAACAGCCTTCTCAGACCATCATTGTGAACAAGCAAGGACTCTGCATGAAAACATAAGCAGTACTAGTATAGTAGTGCTTACCCGGGTTTTGTTGGAGCCATGGGGACCCAGGTTACGTGTGAAGAGGGCACATTCTCTTCCCCAATGAAGAGGTAGCCCCCTCCCTTTGAGCTGAGGCAATGGCCTATCACATTCTTGGAGACGGCTCCACTGTGCTTCAGCTGCGAGACCAGGTCTACCGAGCCCCTTCCAAGCCCAAGGATGCCGTCGACCGGCATCTTCACCGGCCCCTTCTTGGATCCCTTGATCTGATCATAACCACAGCTGCATGCAGAAATTAAGAAAACTACAACCTGTCATGAACAGATCCAGTGAACAATGCAAAGAGAATGTAATATAAATATTCAATGCATGCATTCAGTTGCATACCCAAAGGCCATGTTGGGGCACTGCCCGTAGGCAACGAGAACTTGTCAAGGAGGAGCACACCAAGAGATGACGATCCCTCTACGTACTTCACTTTGTAGTCGCATTGTTTCGCTCCACCTCTGCAGTTCTTGGTTGTTCCCAGATCTCTGTGCAGTGCGTCGCAGAGAGGATCTGCGCATGGAACTATATTCTTGGCTGCCGGTCGGTACAGTTGGTGTGGCACCTGCAGGGGCAAGGATCACCAAAGATATATAGCATCAAACACCCCCGGCAGGCTCCATATAGACATTGTCAACAACTCAACATATAGTGCACTTCATGGCAATTTTTTGTGTGCATCGTCATCCACAAGCACAAGTTGTTTCATTCAGATTATTTTTTGAAGAAACTGGAGGGCCCCTGCAAGGGATTTTATAACAAAGCAAGAAAGAGAACAAATTACAAACAGAGTTTACAGAGATTGAAGGAAGCTTTATAAAGAAGCTTCAAGAAACAAAAAAAGCAGTTTCATTCAGATTATTACTTTTGTAAGAAAACTTCCAGTGAACCTGAATACAAAGGTGATGTATATGTGAGTTCTGCAGCACCGATAGATCGTACCTCGTTGCACGTTTTGCAGGAATCCTTGGTTGCCTGGCACTCGAGCCAGGTGAGGCTGCTACCGGTGTCGATGTCCAGGAAGTAGGGCTTCGCCTCTTCCCCGATGTTCATGGTCACATTGAAGTAGCTGCATGCACAAGTGGACAGCCATGGGAAAATCGTCGAACAAACAAAGGTGCAGTAAACAACAAAGAAACCATGATGATAATATGCAGTAAACAACGACGACGACGACGGTCCTTTATTTCCATTTTATCAATTTATCTACAGCTTTCCGCGCCGGTTCACATCAAGCCATGCTAGTTCGAGAGAGGAGAAGGTCATCGTGTACATTGTACTACACATACCCTTCAGGGTAGACGCTTCTGCCAAGCTTGAACACCATGGACGAGGTGGCCAACGGAAGGAGTGGAAGCAGGAGCAGAACGCTGACGACCATCTTCCAGCTGCCAGCCATGGCAGTGCTGATGTTGCAGTACACTTCTCTCTTGCTGAAATTCAGTCCTTTGTTTGGTGGGATGATGGAGAGTGACAGAGTGCGAGGTATTTATAGGCGTTGTTGGCTTGGGGGCTAGGGCTTTCTCCAGCCTGTTCATTTTTCTTTTCTTTTTCTTGTTGTTTTGCATTTGGATGGTTCTGGGATTAGACATCTGTTTTTTTATGATCAAGTAATGAGCTTCGCTTGCTGGTTTATTGGATTTGAAAACTTTCTCTTTAAAAAAATTTGGATAGTAGTTTGTTTGTGAGATGTGCTTTATGTGTAGTAAGCACTTTTTTTTAAGAAATTGTGAAGATTCCTAGAAAGTTAAAGGGATCAAATTATCTTATAAAGACATGGTAGCACCTCTATATTTTGGTCACACGTCACATGATACCTTCAAAAAAATGTACACACACGAGTTTGAACAAACAACTCAGAAGCACATGCGCTTGTACCAGTTACCTTCTAAAATTATAAGTTTTCTCAATTGAGTTGAACATATACCAGGGAATACTGATTCCGTTTGCTACAAAAGTGACCACGCACCTTTTTTTTTCTTCACATTCTAAGGCCCTCAGCTGCAGCACTAACCAACCCTTTCACTTATTGTTTTGTTACTTTTGTACATCAATTTTTCTTTCATACAAAGATTGTTAAATTTGAGAACAACCCATTTTAAAATAAAAAACGGATATAGTGTGATTTTCAGATGCTTCATGTACACAACAATCTTTTTAGATAGAAGGTATATATGAGGATTCTTTAGACAGTTTAGGGTCTGTTTGGAATGCGAATTTTTTTCATGTTCCTAATTTCCTATGATGTTCATGTAAAATTAAACTGATTCTTGTAAATTCTTGCATGATTCCCGCGTTCCAAACAGGCTAAGCGATAAAGTCTGGGCAGTAAATATATTTTGATCATGCAAAAAAAGTTCTTTCAAAAAATTTACACACACAGGATGGAAGTTTCAACAACCAACTCAGAAGCCATGCTCATGGACTAGTTACCTCAACAATTGTAGGGTTGCTCAGCTGAATGTTATAAAACAGTTGACTTGAGGACAAGGGAATACATATAAAGGTGCTATTTGTATTCAGATAACAAGCACAATATATTTGATAAATTGGCAGTGATGATGTGTGTAAATCACTCGAGTTTATATGATCTCTAGAAACTCGATCTTATTATTTTTATCACATTTTTTTATATAAATTTTCCATCCTTTTGAATCTATAGTTGACCATTCTATGCTAGTGAATATCATATTTGAAGTGGGAGTACTACAGTAGAACAAATATTTGTATCATACTCTATTTGTTCTAAATTATAGCTCACTTTTGCTTTGTCCTAAGTCAAATTTCTTTAACTTTGACCAAGGTTTTAGATAAACATCTACAAGTTCAAATAAATGTATTATCAAAACATATTTCATAGAAAAATTATTAAACTAACTAGCTTGTGGTTGTTGTAGATGTCAATATATATTTTTTTCTATAAACTTGGCCAAAGTTTAAAAAGTTTTGTGTTGGACAAAGCTAAAGTGACATACTTTGGAATGGATACAACAAGATATTACCTCTAAGTGATAATTCATGAAACTTGCACACGGATGATTATCCACTAAATGTGGAAGATATAGATACAACCTAAAATAAACTTTAGTCAATATTTTTTCAAGCTAATTGTGCCCCCCTAGAAATAAGAATCGTGACATCAATATATTTGGTAGCCTACATATATATATATATATATATATATATATATATATATATATATATCCACCGATCCTATGGTTCCCAAACATGATGACTTTGGAAAATATTGACTCACTGGAGGAACATTAAATTTCAAGTAGTCTACTACACATTAGAAAGTATAGTTGTCTTGTCAACTAATTGTATGACATCTAAAACCCAGTTAATAGAGGAACACCACTGTAACTCCTTTTCTTCTAGCTATGTATGATGCAAATCATGCTTTACGATAGCGAGCTATATGTTGCTCTGTTCTCTATAGACGATGCATGTGGATAGTTCTAGGATTCAATATCTGTTTTTTATGACAAGTAATGAGCTTTTGACAAAGTTATTGGATTTGAAAACTTTCATCTAAAAAATTTGGATACTAGTTTGTTTGTGAGATGCTTTATGTGTATATGTGTATAAGCACCTTTTTAAAGAAACTGTGAGGATTCCTACTTTTCCTAGACAGTTAAAGGGATCAAATTACCTTAAAATATGGTAGCCCCTCTATATTTTTTATCACACATCACATGATACCTTCAAAAATGTACCCACAGGAAGTTTGAGCAACCAACTCAGAAGCACATGCGCTTGTACTAGTTACCTTCTAAAATTGTATGTTTGCTTAATTGAACTGAACATACATACACCAGAGGATAACTGATCCATTTGCTACACAAAAGTGACCACGCACCTTTTTTCACATCCTAATGCCCTCAGCTGCATCACTAACCTACTTTTTTTCACTTATTGTTTTGTACATCATTTTTTTTTCTTTCATACAGGGCTTGTTGAATTTGCGAACTCCTCATTTTAAAATAAAAAAATGGATATAGTGTGCTTTTGAGATGCTTCATGTACACAATAATTATTTTAGATAGAAGCTTGGAGGATTCTTTAGACAGTTTGGAATATGGGAAACTTTCCATGTTCCTACAGTTTTCATATAAAGTTAAACTGATTCCTATGAAATTTCTACACGATTCTTGCAAAATTGCTATGTTCCAAACATGCTAAGGTATAAAGTTGGAGCAGTAAATATGGTAAGCCCAGGAATATACTTTGATCACACAAAACAAAGTTCTTTCAAAAAAATTACACACAAGGCTGGAAGTTTCAACAACCAACTCAGAAGCACATGCTCATGGACTAGTTACCTCCTACAATTGTAGGGTTGCTCAACTGAATGCTATAATATAATTGACTTGAGGGACAAGGGAGTACCTATCCAGGTGCTATCTGTATTCACATAACAACACAATATAGTTGATAAATTGCTAGTGATGATGTGTGTAAATCACTTTAGTTTCTTTGATCTCTAGAAACTCGACCTTATTGTTTTTATCACATTTTATCTTTTTATATTTTCCGTCTTTTTATTATACCAATAGTTGAGTATGCTATGCTATTGAATATGAGATTCAAAGTGGGACTACTACAATAGAACGGATATTTCTATCATACTCCATTTGATTTAAATTATAGCTCACTTTTGCTTTGTCCTAAGTCAAATTTCTTTAAGTTTGACCAAGGTTTTAGATTGACATCTACAAGTTCAAATAAATGCATCATCAAAACATTTTCATAGAAAATTGATAAATCTAACTAGCTGGCGGTTGTTGGAGATGTCAATATATTTTCTAGAAACTTGGCCAAATTAAAGTTGAATTTTTTAAAATTTGCATAGGACAATGCTAAAGTGACATATAATTTGGAATAGATGGATTACAATATACAATAATATATTCTCTCTAAGTGATGACAACTTTGGAAAATATGGACCCACTGGAGGAATGATTAACTTTCGAGTAGGCTACTACACATATATTAGAAAGTATATAGTTGTCAACTAATTGAATGTCATCTTAAATTCAATTAATAAATTAAAGGGACATCACTGTAACTCCTTTTTTTTCTAGTTAGCTACGGTATGATACAAAACATGCTTTACGATAGCCAGCTATATGTTGCTTTGACGATGCATGTGGTAGGAAATGTTGGTTATCTTCTAGAATTGTGTCACACACAAGTTACCTTCTAAAAAAAATGCACAAAGAGTCATTTTCTATAGTCACATATGCATCTGTAGGGAACAGAGTATATAGCTGGTTGTCATACGCAAGTTATCTTCTAAAAAAAGTGCATACAGGAAGTTTCAACAACCCTCCCACAAGCGCATCTACCACTACTAGTTGCCTTCTAAAATTGTAAGTTTTGCTCAATTGAGTTCTACAATTGACTTGCGCACCAGGGATCAGCTGATCCGTGTGCTAGAAAATAAGCACAATATATGATATTTGGGAAGTGATAACGTGTATAAATCACACATTGCAAAAGTGTCCACCCTTTTTTCACATCCTTAATGGCCTCAGCTGCATCACTGACCTACCAACCAAAGTCAGAAGCACGTCACATGCACGAGTTACCTTCTAAAATCATAGGTTTGCCCAACTGAATGGCCTTGCTCACAAAGGGAATGCTGATAGAGGTGATATATCTGCGTTGAGATATAATATATGTGCACCCTATGGTAGTGATGATGTGTATAAACCACAAACATTTTCTTATGTTCTAGAAAATATGTTTTGTTCACATTCTTTATTAGGGCCTCAGCTTCCTCACTAACCTCCTAACTATTTTTTTCCCAAGCTTAGAATTGGGCCATTATAGCAAACACACTCACATAATGTCCCGTCCTGATGAAAAACACACACTAAATGATGGATCCTGGCAATATATATTTGGTCTTGATTGTTTAGTCAGTAGGAAAAATATTAGAATTCTATCTTTTTCAATACAATAATTAAGATTGAAATTTTTATATTCTTTCGGTCCTTCATAGTATCTAGTTGATTATTCTATGCTAGTGGACTACTAATAAATAAACAAATATTTATATTATTACGATATGACATATAACCAATAATTTATGAAACTTGTGTGGCTACACCTGTAACTACTCAATCCACATGTATCAGGGTGGATTGGAGTGGATACAAGTACAGCCAAATAAGCTCAAATGAAAAAAAAATGGAAAACATAAAAAAAACAATCTTTTAACTAATATTTTTCAAGCAACATACAGTTAGCGATGGTTAATTGTGGGTCTACAATTTTGCTTTGTGATTACATACATCCAATTGGTGAGTTGAATATCCATAACAACTTACTGGTCTTCACTGGATTCCCAACCATGATAAGTTAGTCTCACTTCCAAAATTTTGACCATCATTCAGAGAAAAACATCATTTTAATTGAGGAAAAACCAGAAAATTTAAGGTTGAAGAGGATACATTTCAGGTTTATTGTTGCACATTAGAAAGAATACCTGTCCATTATGCCAATTGAATCATCTGTAATAGATTTAATAAAATATCTTGTAATGCCTTCTATTCTAGTGAGCTATATAGTACTCATATGATGCAAAATATGGTTTGTGTTGCCAATTATATGATCTTTAATGTACAGGAATGAAAATGCACATTTGGAAGTATGTGAGTAGTGGTACATTTCGTCTAAAAAGATGAAGACGGATCAGGAAATGCTAAACCTCTAGCAAGATATATATCTTCATCATGCATAAGTTATCTTCTAAAAAAGTGCACACATGAAGTTTCAACAATCCACTCACAACCATATATGTCATCTGATAGTTACTACTCTCTCAGTTCCTTTTTTATTTGTCGCTTGGGAAGCGTGCTTCTCAAGCGACATAAAAAGGGTCGGAGGGAGTACACTCTAAAAACTAAATGTATGGTCAGCAAGGTGAGACCCACAATTACTTTTTTGGAGAAAAAATCATCTGCAAAACTGCAAGTGTTCACCAGACGGCTAGGGTAGTAATGCACCGGGCTCTAAAATTATGACAAACTAAAATCTCTACAAAGCATGTGAAAATATTTGAATTTATATGCAGATAGCATATAGCACAATATGCAGTCAAAACATGCATGTGAGGTTATAACAAAATGCATTCATTATTTGTTTAGAATATGGCTGCCACCTCCCATATGCATGAAACTTCTCATGTTTAGAATGTGTTAACGAAGGAATTAATGGTGCGGTTCACGCTAAAACCAATGTATATTCCTTGAAACAACATCGATCATTTGTTTGGCAGAAAAAGATCAAGAGTTGTCTCTTTTCTAGATAAGTAAATGTTATGTCATCCTATTCTACAAAGTGACTCCACTTTCTCCTTTTCCTTGAAAGATAAGCAAGTTACATTTTTGTTTAAAAAACTCTAATTTCAATTCCGTATATTTTCCTACAAGTTTTGATCTTCTTTTATTAATTATGCTACCCTAGTGAAAATAATGTTATATTGACACTAGTCAGTATAAATTTCCAGTAGAGGCTCTGCCTCTCCTGTTCCATAAAAAAAAGTATGGACTCCTGCAATAATGTTATACATTTTTTAAATATAATATTATTTTAATATTTATATAATCTAAAACATACACTAGATGGTCGATGAATAAAAATGATTATTAAGTGGGAAAATACATATATCATCCATATATAGTCAATTTTTTCTAGCTGTAACATGCATATTCAGGATTGCCCAGTTGTAGGTTTCTAGAAATAAGTATCTAATTTGGATCATTGGATGTCCATCTGATTAGAGGGCTAATTTGGATCATTGGATGTCCATCTGATTTGTGGGTTTGCTTGTCCTTCGCTGCTAGCTATTACAGTAAAATTTCCATAAATGAAAATGTATTCATTCCTGCCGTATATATCCACTCAGTTGAGAATTGAGATAAATATTTGAGCACAATATTCCACTGTATGTCTGTATGAACAGTATCATCGGAGAATTCTTTCTAAAGTTGGCACAAACCCTATCACAGGCCCTAATAACCCCATGCCCGATCTCTTGCATTGGCCCAGCCTTTTTTTTGCGACGAAAGAAGAATTATATTATATGAAACCTGAGTACATCAATACTCCCTCTGTCCCTTAATATCTGTCTCTAGAAAACCGTGTTTCCCTCACAAACACGCTTCCCGGATGACACATATAAAAGGGACGGAGGGAGTACCTTACAAACCCCTGCAAGGCTCACCGTATTGAACATGTCAGACTTCAGTTATTCAGACTGCAGTTCCCTCTTCACTCTTTAGTAGCCGCACTCCATCCTCCATCTGACAGAACAAGTTAAAGCACTCACGCCAAGCTCCCACCAAACTGCTCATATATGTATTATTGTTATGTTATACAATGTTTAATTCTTGCATTAAGTGTAGTAGTCCATGCCTGTAAGGCTCTTATGCCATTCAGGATGAACTCCGGACCCTAGCAGTAGCAGTAGAGTATGTCTCCAGTACTCCATCTCCATGGATCGTATATGGAGATTCTTCAGTTATCCCTGAATACAAGTTGATGCTTGATTTCATTATTGATTCCTTCCCACTTCTCAGTTCCTCACGGAACAATCCTCAACCCTGGTCTCAGCTCACCTCCATATATGTGCATGTGCGCAGAATATTTTGATTGTGGAGGAAAGAAATATCCAGGTATCAGTGATCTTCTCCGTCCATTCAGTTTCTTTGCTTTTGGCTTGCGGAACTTTATGTAAAAAGCATTGTAATAACTAACAATGAAATAAGAAGCTCTGCTGTATCATTATTTCAAAATGGAACTCTAGAGAGGCTTCCAGTTAATAGCATATGGGGAACAACTCAGATCAACCTTACAAATTATGGACTCCACCTTTATATGAACAGGAGGAGCATACAGCCACTGTTAGTAACTTCCTATCTGCTTATCTAAACTACTCTCCTATAGTTTCTTTTTTTTTCTTTTTTTTTTTGAAGAAACCTAGTCTTTCATTAGTCATTCCCCTGGATTTTAATGCAAACAAAACTTTATTCCGAAGGAAATAGGCTGGCACTCTTCAGTTAGAAAATTGACCATGCACTCCTAGGAGTTTTGATGATATAGTAATTTTCTCAAACTCCATCAGAAGTACATACAACTGAGTTCAGGGAAAGGAAGACAGAATAGACTTGGCGCTCCTAGTGCATGCTCCACGTGCCCATCCCAGCTGTGATTTCTCATTGTCATATATCACCATCTGATCCTGCATCGTGATGTCTACAAAACAAAGGTCAAGACAAGTTAGTACACAAAGATGCATTGCATGCAAATCTCAGAAATTTGGTACTGTATGACTGGACTCTGTACCTCCAATCACGTTGAAACTCAGCTTAGCAGACGTTCCATCAAGGATGCCCAAGCACACATTTCCATTTTTCTGGTACAAACATGTAAGAAGACAATTTAGACATCATTCATTTTGTTCTCAAAATAAATGTTGTTCAACCGCTGGTTAGTCAAATGAGTGTAGAGAGTTTACAGTGACAATGAGGTAGTTTTCAGGAGGGATCTCCATGATGGCATTCTTGGCACTGGCAAAGCTCAGAAACAGTGACTTGAATTCCTTCTTGACGTCGAACACAGATTTGAATGCCTTCGGGCCTTTCCAGCACAGAGGCAGACTGGGATCTGACACCTGTTTAAGTGATTTGCTGAGACCACCTTTGAGCTGCAAGGCCAGAGTACCGATGTTCAGTGTTTGTTTCTTGAAAAATTCATGGAAATCAGCACAAATCATGGTCGAAATATACCGCAGAAACAACAGCTTGGTATGGTTGAGCAGTAAAATAGGTATATGTGCTACCACTGTCAAACACCACCTCCATTGGCTTCACGCCTAGCGAACGTTTATCGAAGTACAGTGTTCCTGAGCCAGGTGAGTAGTAGTTCCTACAAATGTGTATAATGCATCAAACAAAATGAAAAAAGGAAAAATAACTTAAAGATGCACTTATACACAAGTCCTTTGTATGGGATCATCCATGATGGAGATATGGAATTCTCATTATTCACTCCAGGTGGTAAACTTAGCTTGAGTTCATTAATTTTAACAATCAAGGGACAGCTTATTGTATTTTTAGAGAATGACCATTCATTTGGTAAACTGGCATCAAAATCTTTAAATAGACTGGAAGGATAAAAAAGAGTATAAATTGTTTGCAAACTAATAACATCAGTGAGCTGTCAAGGAAACTGATGCAAAAAATTGGCCTTTCAATCCAAAGGGACAAAAAGGATAATTACTTAAACTAATCCTATAAAGGTCTATATTGACCTTAAGACCATAAAGTTTTTGTATGAAAACCTCAAGTCCATGTTGTAATAGAATGCTAAGAAACTTGCAGCAATCAAATACTAATATGGATAAACTATGCCTTTTCTTGATCCTTGTCAAAATTAAGAAGCGTCCACGACAAATACAATGTAGTACGGAGTAATAGCTTACCCAGATGTCCTCTGAGCCATCGGTACCCAAGTAACACGTGACGTAGGCACATCCCCAAAGAAGAGGAACCCCCCTCCATTCGTGCTGAGGCAATGGCCAACGACATTCTTGGTGATCCCTTGCTGCTTGAGCTGTGAAACAAGGCTCACTGATCCCCTCCCAAGCCCAAGCATGCCGTCAGTCACTGCCTGCACAGCACCATTTTTCCCCACTTGCTGGTCATATCCACAGCTGCACAAACAAAATTAACCATTAACAGCTGAACCCAGTGGCATTCATCAGACAACAACGTTAAGTGTTATACCCAAATGTGAGGCCAGGGCGAATGTTGGAGGATCTCATGGGCAGTGAGAAGTTGTCGCTGATGAGCACGCCTTGAGAAGATGCACTGTCAGTGTACTTTATCTTATAGTCGCATTGTTTCGGTGAAGGGCATTTGTTATTGGAGCCCTGTCCACTGTGAAGTGCAGTGCAGAGTGCGTTTGCACACGGTACAAGGCCGTTTGCTGGTGGTCGATACAAGGGATGTGGCACCTGCAAGCAACAGAAACCAGGAACGTAACATCAAGGACCATGCCAAGATTCTACATATACAAATGAAGATAATGCAGTCATTGAATGGGGAAAAGTCAGTCAATGTGAGGTGAGGTGAGGTGATTTGAAGCAAAACTGAATAACTGATACCAATTCCTAGGTCAAACCAACCGGCCAACTTGGAATACAAAGACAGATCATATTTACACATGAAGCATGCTTGATGTAAAGAAGAAAGAATTGACCCCGAAACAGATACATGTTCTTTTGATACACTAGTGTAGAGTTTATTCTGTCATGGATACGATGATCGCAAGGATTGGAACCAAACACAATGCATCCATTAACCAAGACTAGAGTTATGCTGCAACCATGAAGAATACTATGCAGCACAGCACTGGGACTGAAAAAAAGTACCTTGTTGCAACTCTGACAGGGTGCGTCGCACTGTAGCCAGGTGAGATCACTTCCAGTGTCCACGTCCAGGAAGTAGGGCTTTGCGGGGTTCCCAATGTTCATTGTGACATAGTAGTGACTGCAGATGAAGAGGAAAATGTAAGTTAAGTCTCAAAACCTTATAAGCTTCGATGAAACCAAGGAAGGGTAAAAGCAATCTGATTCTTGTTTCCTAACAAGTAAAACTGCACGAGAAAAACAAGCAGAGGATTTTTATCCTTTTATTTCCTTCATCGTAATGGAGAATTTGGAGTTATTACTGACGAACAAAGAGCTAGCAGAGGCAGGGGAGCATCAGAGCAAGAACAGAGAGAACGAGAAAATTTCGATTGGGGTGGTAAAAGTCAATGCCGATAAAGAAAAAAAAAGCTCCCAGCAACCTGAAAGTAGTTTGAAGAAACCACGCTTGCGGCGACATTTGGTTGGAGTGAAGAGTAACTTGTGAAATGCTCTGAAGCTTGAAGCCAGCATTGAAAAGTGAGATAAAGGCAAAGAAACCGTAGGATTGTACGAAGGCAGGCAAAGAAAGGTTTGCGAAGTCAAAAGATAAAATTCGCGATTCGATCGGCGACTTGGTCAGACAAGGCCAACGCCCGCCGCGCCACGGAGGCGACGATGCCGTGCCGTGCATTCCGCTAGAAAAATAAAATCCCAAATGGCCAGGCGCGGCGGGAACTGATTAAGCAAGAAGGCGCAACGAAAGCTTCAGAAAAAAGGTCCGACTCGCGCATTTAATCGAACGGCAAGAGCTCGAATTGAGCGGCGGAATTCCTTCCCTCCTCGCGGTCGCAGGCGACAACCCGTGCTGCTGATTGGACTCCTATACTAATCGTCAGTGATCAAGGGAGGGGAGGAGGTCTCGATCAGCGTACCCGGTGGGGTAAACGTCGCCCTGGAGCTGGAACACGGCGGTGGACGACGCCGCCGGCGTGGCGGCGCGGGACGGGGTGGCGGCGAGCGGGAGGAGGAGCAGCAGGAGAAGACCGGCCGCCGGGGTCCAGCTGGAAGCCGCCGCCATGGCGAGACGAGACGAGGAGGTAGGGAGGGAGGAGCTGGGTGAGCGCCCGCCTGAAGCGGCTGCTGTGGTTTTCTCCCCCACCTTCCTCTCGTGCGTGCCTCGATCTTCTTGGATTTATAGCGGCAGCGTGGAAGAAGGGGGGACGGCAGCGGCAGAGCTGAGCACGCGGCTTTGGAAGCTGCTCCGTAATTTCTTTTTGTTTTCTCTCTCCTCTTCTATTTTAAAATTATTTATATTATAGATATTATATTATATAAATAATAAGGATTTTGTGCCGCTGTTTGTGTGCTGCTTGCTCGGATTCCTGGTATATCTGTATATGTCACGTACTGCTCGTGGCGCTACTCCGTGTATAGTTATGAGGAGTTAAATGCACGGGGCCTTGAACTTGTAAATATGTAGCTTCCAAACTTTTAAAAATAAAAATGTATTTTTCATCCTTTAAACTTGTTAAGTGATACACATAGACTCTTAAATTTTAAAAATATATTTCTGGTCGTTAAGAGTATCTCACTAGTAGAAAACACGTCTTTAGTGCCCCCTCCCCAATACACCACATGCGGCTTTGGTTGTCAACCACGTGTGGTGTGTTTTGGCCCGGCTAGACTTTCTAACTGTCTGTGAAGATCGGTTACCAGTGTAAATCATCCATTTACACTGGCGGTTAGGTTATGTCAACCGCCAGTGGTAATCAATCTCCACTGACGTTTGGTATAACTTAACTGCCAGTGTAAATGGGGCGATTTACATGCCAACCGCCAGTGGTAAATCCTGCATATAAACTACCCTCCCGACCTCCACTATCTTCTTCCTCCCAACCAGCTACAGTTCTAGCTGCCACCTTCCATTGGAGACGATTTTGGAGGTCCAAAATTACCAAATACAAGGGGAGAGTTTTTTATCTTCATTTTTTCGAAGGAGGTCGTTAAGTAAGGTTAGTTGGTGCCTCTTTTGGCCTCTTTTAACCTCTATTGCTCAATTTAAACCATTTTTTGGATCTAGGGTTTCATGAGCTAGCTAGAGAGAAGAATAGCTAGATTTTTGTATTTATTTCTAGTAATGAGGTCACTTAATTAAGATGGATAGATATATATTATTGTGCTTCTTCTTGATTTAGTTTCTCCAAGACATATATTTGTTTTCATGTACAATAGCTAGATTTTTGTATTTATTTCTATAATTGAGGTGACTAAAATAAGATGGATAGATATTATTTCTCCAAGATATATTTATATTCATGTGCATGGATATATATATTGTACCTTTTTTTAGAAAGAGATATATGTTCTAGCTGTCACCTTCCATTAGAGGCAATTTTAGAGGTCTAAATTTTTTAAAATACAAGGGGAGAGGTTTTTATCTTCATTTTTTGGAAGGAGGTTGTTAAAAACGGTTAGTTTATCTCCCTTTTGCCTCATTTAGCTCTTTTTCTCAATTTGAGCCACATTTTGGATCTAGGGTTTCACCATGAGTGAGAGAGGAGAATACCTAGGTTATTTTCTTTGTTTAAGGTTGATTAAATCCTTAGCTAAATAATCCAGTGACCCTAGCTAATAATCCCTAGCTAAACCCTAAACCCTAGCTATTAAACTCTAAACCCGAGGTAAATCCTCTCTAAACTTCATTTACACAGACAAGGGCACATTTTGATTTGAGGACTGTTGAAAGGAGGTGATTTTGGAGAGCCACATTTACAAGGGGGAGGTTTTCATCTTTATTTCTTGGAAGGAGATTGCTAAGAAAGGTCAGTTTTAATCCATTTTCTTCAAGTCAGGTTGATTAAGATGGTTACATAATATTTGTCGTCTTTCCTTTTTGAAAATTCAAGTATTGATCGATGGAGAGGTCATTCTGAATGTATAAGTTATCAAGACTAGATGCATCATACATACCCGAGGTTCATAAGTTTATTGATGCCGCTAAGAACCATGCTTGGAGAACAAAGAAGACGCACATACATTATCCATGCATGGACTGCAGGAATATTGTTGTATTTGATTACTATCAACAAATCCTTTCTCATCTTGTCTGTCGAGGATTTATGAAGGATTACTTGATTTGGACAAAGCATGGAGAGGGTAGCTGTGTGCCTTATACAACTATTAGTCGTGCAAATATCGACGCTGATGGTCTAGATATGCTTGTTGACTGTGGGTTTCAGTTAGTACACGAGACACAACAACATGTCACCGATGGTCTTAATCATGGTTTCGCTGGAGGAATTGAAGGCGTTAGAACTGATGTGATGCAAAATAATATGGCTACAGAAGATGGAGAATTCCTGGAGGAAATGTTGCATCGTCATGCAGAAGATCCATCAATGCTCTTCAAGAAAGGTATGGAGGCCCTGATGAAGGTAGCAAAAGAGTCATTGTACGATGAGTCTAAGGGTTGCACCAAGAGTTCATGACCTTGCGTTTGGTGCTAAAAGTGTTGGTATGCAAAGCTAGGTTTGGTCTTTCTGATGCTGGATTTGATGCATTCTTGAGTATTATCACAGACATGCTTCCAAAGAAAAACAAAGTGCCTTCTAACACGTACTATGCAAAGATGTTAATCAGTTCACTCACGATGGGTGTTGAGAAGATCCATGCTTGTAGAAATCATTGTATCCTAATCGAGGTGACGATTATAAGGACATGGAGAGTTGTCCAAAGTGTAATGCAAGTAGGTATAAAACGAATAAAGACTACAAAGAGGAACATTGTGATGCCTCGGTGTGTAAAGGAAAGAAGCGAAAGAAGACTCAACAGAGTTCAAAACCCACGAGCAAAGAAAAAGACGAAGTAGACTATTATGCGCTGAAAAAGATTCCTGCTTTGGTGATATGGTACCTGTCTGTGGTCGATCGACTGAGGTGTTTGTTTGCTAACCCAGAGGATTCCAAACTTATGAGCTGACATGCTTCTAATGAGCACATCAAAGACGATGGGAAGCTTCGGCACCCAGCCGATGGCAAGCAGCGGATAGATTTCAATAACAACCACGAAGACTTTGCAAAGAAACCAAGAAATGTTAGGTTTGCACTGAGCACTGACAGAATGAATCCATTTACGGAGAGGAGCACAGCACGCACAACACATGGCCAGTGATCCTCACCATCTACAACCTTCTGCCATGGTTGATGCAGAAGTGAAAGTATCTCATGCTAACCATTCTTATCTATGGACCTACACAGCCTGGAGTTGACATGGATGTTTTCTTGGAGCCCTTAATGGAAGACATGAAGATATTGTGGGAAACAGGTGTTAAAATGTGGGACGAGTACCGCAAAAAATTATTCACGTTGAGAGCAATTATCTTTGTTACCATCAACGATTACCCTGCTCTCTTCACATTATCAGGGCAGTTCAAGGGAAAGGTTGGTTGTGTAGTATGCATAGATGAAACCGCTCACGTGTCCCTTACTGCATCTAAGAAGATAGTGTACATGAGGCACAGATGCTTCTTATCGAAAGGACACAAGTACCGCTAGAATAAGATGGATAAGTACTTCGACAATAACGTTGAACTCGAGTCTACTACCCCACTAGGCAACAGTAAAGGTAAAAGAGTTTTCAACCTAGTCAGGAACCTTAAATTTGTTTTCGGGAAGAAGACAACAGACGTAAAACCAAGAAAGAATGTCAACCCAACTCCAGGGGGCTACGTTCAAGAAGAAATCTATTTTCTTCGATTATTTTTCATACTGACCTGAGTTAGACGTACGACATGCAATCGATGGTATGCACTGTAACACCCTAAAAATTTGCCTTCTTTAAAGTAGATTAAAAATTGGATAAATGCATTTTTGGTGGACATTAAAACCTAGGGAAAATATATAAGGATTTCATGAAATAAAATTATCACAAGTAGAAACACTTTTGTCGCATACATGCTGGTGCATAGTGTTTTGTATTGCTTGGCTTTTCAAAATTCAAATTTGAATTCAAAAGTGCTTTGAGCTTTGATTTTGAAAATTCAGAAATAAAAAGGAAAAACAATTTCTTTCTTCCTCTCTCTATTCCTTCTATTCTGGCCCGCAGGCCTTCTCCTTTCTCCCGGCCCAGCTCTCTCCTCCCCGCACCTCGGCCCATGGTCAGCAGGCCGGCCCAGCAGGCTATCCTGCACTGGCGGACGTGCACCCCGCCATGCTCTCACTGACCAGTGGACCCCACGCGTCAGCCCCACCGGCCCCCTTTCCTTCTTCCTCCTCCCTCCCTTTCCTTTCTGCTCGCCGACACCTTCCTTCTTCGCCGAGCTCGAATCGGAGCGGAATTGATCCGCCTTTCCTTCCCTGGTCGCACCCCGGGGCTATTTAATCGAGCTCCCGCACCCCACCTCCCCCACCGCAATCCCCACCGCGCACAGCAGAGCCACCAGCCGCCGCTGTGACCTAGCTCCGCGCCGCTGTCGGAGCTCCACCGTCGGGATACCACAGCGCCGCTCTCCACCACTCCCCGAGCTTCGCGTGGCGGTAAGAGAGCCCCCAGGAGCTCGCAGACCCTCCCTGTTCCCTCTGTCTCGGTCGCGTGAACCCTCACCGCATCCGCCGGCTTCACTCGATTTCAAATGTTTATTAAATGTTCATTTTAACTCCGTTTTTATCCATTCAAATTGCGTTAGATTCGTATCGACATAATCTACGTGTTAGTGAGTTCATAGTTCATGTTAGATAACTTTTAAAAACAGTTAATCACTTAATCTCTTTTAATCTCTCGTTTAAATTATGAAACTTGATTAGTTCATATCTTCTTCGTTATAGCTCTGTTTTTTGTGATTCAAACGTCTACGTGATCGTAGCGAGGCGTAGATCAGTTTTATAAACTTTTAATCTTGTTTTATTATGGTTGGTGTACTGTTCTAATCTATAGCCTTGGTTTGCTTGCATGTGATGTCTCGGTATGATTGCATGTTGATGTGGTGATCGAGTATAGACGGTGACCAGTACGTGGGTGACCAGGAGGTTTTCTTTGAGCAGGAGCAGCAGGAACCTTTTGAGCAAGGCAAGTATTCATGGGATCATCCTTGTTGTCCTAAATCACATTAATCATTAATTCATGTCATGCATGTGTTTCCTTGATATCCTATATAGCTTTACCATAGATCTGTACCTTATACCTTGTTACCCTGGGATTTATGCATTTGGGTAGATCAAGCTAGTGCTCTTGAAAAATAACTATGATCATGTAACCTTGACTAATGACTTATGCAACAACGGTAAAATATGCTTTTTAGCAACATGGATTAGGGTCATCTAGAGCATAGTTTTTGAGATGCTCTAGAACCTCTGTAAGCGATCACCCGCGATTTACAGTACAACCATGAGAGCTACATGGCTCTGGCTTTAGTTCAGTATTAGGGTCACTTTCTCGCATGTGGCAGTTCACGAAAGTTGCCATTGTCGAGCGGTTGCGGGTTGCGGCCGGAGTGGCTACCGTTGCGTGTGTGTACCATCGAGGGGCTCCCGTATACCCCTTGCCCATGGATCTGTACTGTCTGTTGTATGTCAGCGAGCCCCTTTGAAAGACTTCATAGTGTACCCTGCCCGCTCACCTCAGCAGTGTTTTGGGAGTTATAAACCCGGGCATATGGGTAACACGACTCATGGGTAAAGTGTACAACCTCTGCAGAGTATTAAAAACTGATATATTAGCCGTGCTCACGGATACGAGCGGCCTGAAATTCTTATGGAACAGAATGACTTTAATCTTTCATTTACTCGTTTGCTATTCATTATACATGTTTACTTGATCATATGGTTATTGGGATGTTGATGTTATTGATGCTATCTATATGCTAAAATTGTGACAACATAAAAGCTGATGCAGTTTAACCAGTGTCATACCTTTTTGAGCCTCATGAACCCCATGTTTACTTGTTGAGTACTAGAAGTACTTACGCTTGTTTTCTTTTCAATATTTGGATAAAAATCCCGGATGGGTACCAGATTATCAGAGTTATGAGGAGTATCCAGAGGACTACTAGGTTTGGGGTCAACCAGTTGATGTCCCTGTGTGATGGAGCTTTGCGAGAGTTATCTTTTAATTCCGCTGTTATGTAATAGACATTAATAGATACTTATTCGCTATGTAATAAACACCTGTGATGGTACATTTTTGATAATTTATCGGCTTATGTGTGTGACTGATCTCTGGGCACACATAAGGTTTATGCATCCCGTTTTGTATTTAAAACTGGGTGTGACAGATTGGTATCAGAGCCATGTTGACTGTAGGACGCAAACCTAGTTAGAATTGGTTCTTAGGAATGCTGTTTTCATGCTTTTATACCTTGTTATTATTTGCTAAAACTATTACTCATCTCAAAATTATATTATCTTGATTCTAACTTAATACTCATCTTTGCTTTTCCATAGATGGCCCACAACAAGCAGACTGCTCGCAAGTCCACTCGTCCCCCACCGAAGTACGTGCCAATGGAGCCCCGCGAGGATAAAGAAGAAGAAGTCCAAGAAGAGAGCTCAGGAGACAGTCGCTCCAGGACTCCCTCTGATGAGAACAGCCGCTCCAAGACTCCTTCTGGTGGTTCCAAAGCCGGTGAAGAACGATTGGGGTGGACCAAGCACTTCCACTTCAAGGAAGGAGATGATGAGGATTACTACCATGGCATGTTGAAGTGGACATTGGAGAACCACTACTCTGACTGGAAGTCTGATGTGAAGTACATGTGCTATGAGAACAAGCACTTCCAGGACCCCTCCTTCTGGAAGTGTACCCTCTACATCTACATCCGGAAAGATGTCACCCAGTCGTGGCAAGTGGAGGCCGTCTATGAGCTCAAGGTAAGCCATGCCAGCATGATGGAGTGCATGGAGGATGCAGCTCGCATGGCCTTCTTTGATCTTCGTGCTCATCGCCGTGACCGAATGATGAAGGATAAGTACCAGCACCTGCCCTTTGAGACACATGAGGGTTGGTCCATGTTCGAGGCTAAAGATGGGTACGACGACGTCACCAAGGTGATGATCGACTTTGCTCATGAGTTGATGCAGCAGGTCAAGGTGCTAACTGATGAGCTTGGTAGCCAGCGCAAGCTACTCAAGAGGGCCCGTGCAGAGAATGATGAGCTTAGAAGACGCCTGAAGATGCCCAAGTTTCATCAGAAGCTTCCCTCAGTTTTCCTCCCATAGGTTGAGTACCAACCCGATGTAATAAAACGCTAGCAACGAGAGTTGAGTCGGTCGTGTCGTGTCATGTGAACTTGGTTTTGTTTAATGGTTGTTATTATGCTTATGAGTGATTTGTAGTTTTGTTATGAGTTTTGGAACATTGTGGGCCTATCCACAAGTTCCTTAGTTAAGAACAAATAAGTTTGATATAAATAAAAGTGCTAGCAGGTGGGTTATCCTGTTTTCTATCTCGTTGTTTTTCTAGAGCAGTCAGTAATCTTTCAGTTATATCTCAAAGTTGGTTCGTCCAATGGTCATGAAATTTTTATGGCAACAACTAGACTTCAGTACCTTTCCAATGCATCTTTAATTACGTCCATATTTGTTCTGGTTTGGGAGATATGACACTTACAAGTTGAAGTTTCTGCGCAGTCTGGAACTCAGGAACAGTTTTGTTAACTTGCTGTTTTCACCTATTTTCGCATCTGAATCTGAAAAAAGTGAGAATTATAAAAGTTGTAGAAAATTTCATAAGCTTTCCAACCATGTAAATTTCACATTTGTTTGATATCTGGAACGTGAGATATGGCTATTTTATAGTACCGCTTGTAAGATTCAGATTTCAGAAAGTTATGCTCAGTCATGTGTTTTGATCCAAAGGTCATACTATGTGTTTTGGATGACAGATGGCCGCAAGAGGAGGTAGAGGTAGAGGCCGTGGTAGGGGTGCACCACCGCCACCACCACCAGCACCCCCGGCCATGTCTATGGAGCAGTTCATGATAGTGCAGACACAGTTGATGCAGACGATGATGCAACACCTCCAGAATCCACCTGCACCACCACCACCGCCACCACCACCCGTCTAGCCACGGGACAAACGTGGAGAGTTTATGAAAGGTCACCCTCCTGTGTTCACTCATGCTTCTGAACCAATGGAGGCGGACGACTGGTTGAGAGCTGTGGAGAAGCAGCTGAATATCGCTCAATGCAATGAGCGTGAGAAGGTGCTCTACGCATCTGGTCAACTGTAGGGTGCCGCTCAAGATTGGTGGGACTCATACATGTATGGACGTCCCAACAACGCACCAGAGGTATCTTGGCAGGAGTTCACCGATAGCTTCATATTCCTGAAGGCATAGTGGAGCTCAAGCAGGAGGAGTTCAGAGCTCTGAGGCAACGGTCCATGACAGTGGCAGAGTATCGAGACAAGTTCGTACAGTTGTCTCGATATGCTCCTGATGAGGTTGCCAACGACGCTGACAAGCAGCGCCGCTTTCTGAAGGGTCTCTATGACGGTTTGCAGTTACAACTCATGTCCAATCTCTACCCCAACTACCAAGCCCTTGTGAACCGCGCTATTGTGATTGATAGCAAGCGCAAGGAGATGGAAGCCAAGAAGAGGAGGCTTTAGGGACCAGCTTCGGGAAGCAACACCCGCCAGCGACCCAACCCCCCATAGAACTTCCAACAGAGGTACCAGGGTCCGAACAACCAGTGGAACCATGGCCAGAACCCGCAACACAGTCAGTTTCCGCCGCGTCCACAGAACCAGCAGCAGTCTGTACCGCAGACGCCACGTCAGGGGAACTCCAATGCTACTCCAATGAAGAACAGTGCTCCCAACACTCCCAATAGGTGTTTCCGTTGCAACAAGGAGGGGCACATGTCCTACAACTGTCCCGAAAAGCAGAACCCACAGACGCCCCAGAACCAGAGCAATCAGCAGAGGGCAAGGCAACAACCTCCCACCCAACACTGGAAGGGTGAACCACGTGTCGGCAGATACTGCACAGGAGACTCCTGAAGTTATGATGGGTACGTTTAGTATCAACTCTATCCCCGCTACTATACTTTTTGACTCTGGAGCTTCGCATTCTTTCATTTCTCAAGCTTTTGTTAGAATGCATGACATTTCATTATGTACCATGAAAACCCCCATAATAGTAAGTTCACCGGGAGGGACTTTGTCTGCAAATTACTATAGTCCTTCAGCTAGCGTGCTTCTAAGGGGGTAGCCTTTGAGGTTGAACCCATTCTGCTAAGGACAGCTGGTATTGATCTCATTCTAGGAATGGATTGGATGAAACGATACAAGGCAGTGATTCAGTGCCAAGAGAAGGTTGTTGTCTTGACCTCACCTAAAGGGGATAGAATCAGTGTGGAGGTTGTGTTACGGGCACCACCGACAGCTACCGTGAATCAACTAGATGATGGTGATCGTGAACATGAATCAGTTGTTGATGAGTTCCCAGATGTTTTCCCTGATGATTTGCCAGGTATGCCACCCGACCGCGACATTGAATTTCTTATTGAGCTTTTGCCTGGTACTGCACCTATTGCGAAGCGTCCATATAGGATGGGGGTTAATGAGTTAGAAGAACTTAAGAAACAGTTGCAGGGGTTACAACAGAAGGGTTTCATACGTCCTAGCTCTTCACCTTGGGGAGCTCCGGTGATCTTTGTTGACAAGAAGGATGGTACACAACAGATGTGTGTGGATTACCGTTTGCTCAATGAGGTGACCATCAAGAACAAGTACCCTCTACCAAGGATTGATGACCTGTTTGACCAGTTGAAGGTGTTGACACCGTTTTTCAGCATGTGTCAAATGAGCTAAGGATTGACTGGTCAACGACTGTTTTCTATCGGCATCGGGAAAGCATGAGTCGACATTGTAGATGAGGGTGTTGCGGGAAGACCAAGTGCGCTGCCGATGAAGGCTAGATGATCTTTGCCGACAAAGGTTAATTGGTGAAGTCTTGCTGATGCTGATTGCCGATGAAGAGATATTGCCGATTGCCGATGAAGAGTCATTGTTGATTGCCGATGAAGGGTCATTGCCGATGAAGGGTCATTGCCGACTGTCGATGAAGGGTAGTTGCCGATTGCCGATAGGGAATGATTGGTGAAGACAGTTACCAGCACAAGGTCGCTAATCGGGAAGTGTTGCCGATGCCGATGGGCATGAGGTGCCGATGAGTACATCATAACTTAGCATTTGGTGTCAGCAGGAGGCTACCGGTGGTCAAAAAAGGAAGGCGCGGATTGAAGGGATCTGCCGATGGAAAGTTTTCATCAAAGAGAAGTATTATTATTATAGTTTGAGTCCGACTCTTGCATGAGTCGTTTATTTTCCTTTAAAATAGGCGTGTTTGTTTAGGAAAATAAATATTGTTATCCGGCTCTTGCGCGAGTCAATTTCCTTAAAATTAGGAGTTTGTTTTAGGAAGGATAAGTGTCGTGTCTTTGTACAACTCTCCATGCAGGAGTATAAATACGTGCCCGAGGGCTACAGAAAAATCAATCCAATATCAAACAAACCAATTTATTCTTATTCTACTTTTATCGCAATTTACCCTTTTTGCATTAGTTTTAGCTTATCAACGAGTTCTTCAAGCTTCGACGGGCTGCATCACCCTGATTTCCGTCAAATCCTTGCAAGTTCCGCGTGGGAGTACCTCTGAGCCTTGGCATCTAGGCGCATCGCTGTTGCCTCGTTCAGCTCTGCTCTAGTTATCCTGACCAAGTCCCAATCCCAGCATCCGGGCGCATCGCCGTTGTCTGGATTGGATCTTGTTCTAGTTATCTTTGATCAATCTGAGCTTTGACATCTGGGCGCATCGCCGTTGTCTCATTCAGTTTTGTTCTAGTTATCGTCCTTGTCGATTAACTAGTCAAATCGACTGGCACGCCTCCGGAATACCGAGCTTTGGGTAATAGCCCGAGGTGTTCCCAAATCCTGACGCTTTTTGTGTCAATAGAAGGGAGCTTGTGTGTTCTCTGAGGTTGATCTTCGATCGGGATATCACCAATTGAAGATACGTGCCTCTGACATACCTAAGACTGCATTTACTACAAGGTATGGGCTATATGAGTACACTGTGATGTCGTTTGGGTTAACCAATGCACCTGCCTACTTCATGTACTTGATGAATAAGGTGTTCATGGAGTTTCTTGACAAGTTTGTGGTAGTGTTCATTGATGACATCCTAGTCTACTCCAAGAATGAGGAAGAACATGCAGAACATCTCAGGTTGGTCTTGCAGAAGCTCAGAGATCATCGGTTGTATGCTAAAAGGAGCAAGTGTGAGTTTTGGTTGAAAGAAGTGTCGTTCCTAGGGCATGTTATATCCAATGGAGGAATAGCGGTGGATCCAAGTAAGGTGGCAGATGTGTTGAATTGGAATCCACCTACCAGTGTGACGGAGATTCGTAGTTTCCTTGGACTAGCTGGTTACTATCGGAGATTCATTGAAGGTTTCTCCAAGCTTGCTAAACCAATGAATGCATTGTTAGAGAAGAATGCTAAGTTTGTATGGTCTGAGAAGTGTCAAGCTAACTTCGAAGAATTGAAGAAGCGGTTAACCACAGCGCCAGTGTTGATTTTGCTAGACCTAAACAAGAGTTTCTCTATATATTGTGATGCATCGCGTCTGGGTCTTGGTTGTGTGCTTATGCAGGAAGGCAGAGTTGTTGCTTATGCATCAAGGCAATTAAGGAAGCATGAGTTGAATTATCCTACACATGACTTGGAGTTAGCAGCTGTGGTACATGCACTGAAGATCTGGAGACACTACTTGGTCGGTCACAAGAGTGATATTTACACGGATCACAAGAGTTTGAAGTACATATTCACCCAGTCAGATCTGAACTTGAGGCAACACCGTTGGTTGGAATTGATCAAGGACTATGATTTAGAGGTACATTATCACCCTGGAAAGGCGAATGTTGTGGCAGATGCCCTCAGTAGAAAAAGTTATGCCAATGAAGTACACCTGGAGATACAGTCCAAAGAGTTGTGTGCTCAGTTAGCGCATCTCAACTTGGGTTTTGTTATTAATGCTATGGAGTTAGTTTTGGAACCTACCCTGGAACAGGAGATACGCAAGGGTCAGTTGGAAGATGAGAAACCGAAAGAGATTGCTGAGAATATTGTGATTGGCAAGGCACCAGGTTTCAGTTTGGATGACAATGGTACTCTTTGGTTTGGTAAAAGGTTATGTGTAC
The DNA here is from genome assembly GCA_022036555.1 of Microstegium vimineum. Lineage (NCBI taxonomy): Eukaryota > Viridiplantae > Streptophyta > Magnoliopsida > Poales > Poaceae > Microstegium > Microstegium vimineum. Next base: position 44,439,453 of record CM039133.1, read on the forward strand.
CTAGAGTGAAAGAGATCCGTGAGACAATTCTGTGAGAGGCCCATGATTCAGCTTACTCTATACACCCCGAAAGTACCAAGATGTATCTGGATTTGAAGGAAAAGTATTGGTGGTATGGGTTAAAGAGAGATGTTGCAGAGTATGTGGCACTGTGTGATACCTGTTAGAGGGTTAAGGCCGAACACCAGAGACCGGCATGATTGTTGCAGCCGATGAGGGTTCCCGAGTGGAAATGGGAAGAAGTTGGTATGGATTTTATCGTGGGTTTACCTCGTACTCCGAGAGGATATGATTCTATATGGGTGATTGTGGACAGGTTGACTAAAGTTGCACATTTCCTACCAGTGAAGACCACCTACCACGGGCCGAAATTGGCTGAGTTGTACATGGAAAGGATTGTGTGCATGCATGGGGTACCTAAGAGGATTGTCTCTAATAGGGGTACCCAGTTCACATCTCACTTCTGGCAGCAGATACATTCCGCTCTGGGGACAAAGTTAAACTTCAGTACAACATATCACTCGCAGACAGATGGTCAGACCGAAAGAACCAATCAGATATTGGAAGATATGTTGACAGCATGTGCATTACAACATGGTACTATTTGGGATAAGAGTTTGTCGTATGCTGAGTTCTCGTACAACAACAGTTACCAGAAAAGTCTAAAGATGGCACCGTTTGAGGCTTTATATGGAAGAAAGTGCAAAACCCCTTTGTTCTGGAATCAAACGGGAGAAAGTCAAGTGTTTGGACCAGATGTGTTGAAGAGTGCAGAGGAACATGTACGGACTATAAGAGAAAACTTGAAAGTTGCACAACCCTGACAGAAGAGTTATGCTGACACCCGCAGAAGAGATTTGGCTTTCAAAGTAGGTGATTATGTCTATCTGAAGGTGTCACCTATGAGAAGCGTAAAGAGGTTCAATATGAAGGGTAAGTTAGCACCCAGATATGTTGGTCCCTTCAAGATAGTGGAACAATGTGGTGAAGTAGCGTATCAACTGGAGTTACCTGAGAATCTAGCAGGTGTACACGATGTTTTTCACGTGTCACAGTTGAAGAAGTGTTTGCGTGTGCCAGAGGAGCAGATACCGTTGGAAGAGTTGGTAGTTAAAGAGGATCTCACTTATGAGGAATACCCGATAAGGATCTTCGAAACGGCAGAAAGAGTCACAAGGAGCAGAGTCATTCATATGTGCAAAGTTCATTGGAATCGGTATTCAGTGGATGAGGCAACATGGGAAAGAGAAGAGGATCTGAAAAGGACATACCCGCAGTTGTTCGAGTAAGCCAGCTGAATCTCGGGACGAGATTCCTTTAAGGGGGGTAGATTTGTAACACCCTAAAAATTTGCCTTCTTTAAAGTAGATTAAAAATTGGATAAATGCATTTTTGGTGGACATTAAAACCTAGGGGAAAATATATAAAGATTTCATGAAATAAAATTATCACAAGTAGAAACACTTTTGTCGCATACATGCTGGTGCATAGTGTTTTGTATTGCTTGGCTTTTCAAAATTCAAATTTGAATTCAAAAGTGCTTTGAGCTTTGATTTTGAAAATTCAGAAATAAAAAGGAAAAGCAATTTCTTTCTTCCTCTCTCTATTCCTTCTATTCTGGCCTGCAGGACTTCTCCTTTCTCCCGGCCCAGCTCTCTCCTCCCCGCACCTCGGCCCATGCTCAGCAGGCCGGCCCAGCAGGCTATCCTGCACTGGCGGACGTGCACCCCGCCATGCTCTCACTGACCAGTGGACCCCACGCGTCAGCCCCACCGGCCCCCTTTCCTTCTTCCTCCTCCCCTCCCTTTCCTTTCTGCTCGCCGACACCTTCCTTCTTCGCCGAGCTTGAATCGGAGCGGAATTGATCCGCCTTTCCTTCCCTGGTCGCACCCCGGGGCTATTTAATCGAGCTCCCGCACCCCACCTCCCCCACCGCAATCCCCACCGCGCACAGCAGAGCCACCAGCCGCCACCGTGACCTAGCTCCGCGCCGCTGTCGGAGCTCCGCCGTCGGGATACCACAGCGCCGCTCTCCACCGCTCCCGGGCTTCGCGTGGCGGTAAGAGAGCCCCCAGGAGCTTGCAGACCCTCCCTGTTCCCTCTGTCTCGATGCGTGAACCCTCACCGCGTCCGCCGGCTTCACCGAGCCGCTCCGCCGCAAGCACCGCCGCGACCGAGCCCTTTCGACTTCAACCAACCCCGCCGTAGTGTTCGCCATCTCTCCCTCTCCCTCCCCGTCCGTTTTGCGCAGAGAATCGTGCACCGAATCACCGGATTGCACTGCGCCGCCGCCGTCCGGCCATGGCGCCGCCGTCTGCTCACCTCCGGCCGCCGCGCGCCGCCACCCCCTCTCCCTGATCTAATCGTGTCTGTCCATCGTGGATCAGACGGCTCACAGAGCCCCATACCGATTCGGCCGACTGTTTTGCAAAAAGAACCCCACCCCTTTCTAAGTCTGAACCCGCAGTCCTAAGGCGTATTCCCTCTTTCCATTTTCAGTTCTGGAAGACGCATTCTCCTTTCGGTTTTGTTTCAATTCAAAATTAAATAGAAAACCCTAATTACAGTTTTGCCACTCGATTTCAAATGTTTATAAAATGTTTATTTTAACTCCGTTTTTATCCATTCAAATTGCGTTAGATTCGTATCGACGTAATCTACGTGTTAGTGAGTTCATAATTCATGTTAGACAACTTTTAAAAACAGTTAATCACTTAATCTCTTTTAATCTCTCGTTTAAATTATGAAACTTGATTAGTTCATATCTTCTTCGTTATAGCTCCGTTTTTCGTGATTCAAACGTCTACGTGATCGTAGCGAGGCGTAGATCAGTTTTATAAACTTTTAATCTTGTTTTATTATGGTTGGTGTACTGTTCTAATCTATAGCCTTGGTTTGCTTGCATGTGATGTCCCGGTATGATTGCATGTTGATGTGGTGATCGAGTATAGACGGTGAGCAGTACGTGGGTGACCAGGAGGTTTTCTTTGAGCAGGAGCAGCAGGAACCTTTTGAGCAAGGCAAGTATTCATGGGATCATCCTTGTTGTCCTAAATCACGTTAATCATTAATTCATGTCATGCATGTGTTTCCTTGATATCCTATATAGCTTTACCATAGATCTGTACCTTATACCTTGTTACCCTGGGATTTATGCATTTGGGTAGATCAAGCTAGTGCTCTTGAAAAATAACTATGATCATGTAACCTTGACTAATGACTTATGCAACAATGGTAAAATATGCTTTTTAGCAACATGGATTAGGGTGATCTAGAGCACAGTTTTTGAGATGCTGTAGAACCTCTGTAAGCGATCACCCGGGATTTATAGTACAACCATGAGAGCTACATGGCTCTGGCTTTAGTTCAGTATTAGGGTTACTCTCTCGCATGTGGCAGTTCATGAAAGTTGTCATTGCCGAGCGGTTGCGGGTTGCGGCCGGAGTGGCTACCGCTTCGTGTGTGTACCATCGAGGGGCTCCCGTATACCCCTTGCCCGTGGATCCGTACTGTCTGTTGTATGTCAGCAAGCCCCTTTGAAAGACTTCATAGTGTACCCTGCTCGCTCACATCGACAGTGTTTTGGGAGTTATAAACCTGGGCATATGGATAACACGACTCATGGGTAAAGTGTACAACCTCTGCAGAGTATTAAAAATTGATATATTAGTCGTGCTCACGGATACAAGCGGCCTGGAATTCTTATGGAACAGAATGACTTTAATCTATCATTTACTCGTTTGCTATTCATTATACATGTTTACTTGATCATATGGTTATTGGCCTGTTGATGTTATTGATGCTATCTATATGCTAAAATTGTGACAACATAAAAGCTGATGCAGTTTAACCAGTGTCATACCTTTTTGAGCCTCATGAACCCTATGTTTACTTGTTGAGTACTAGAAGTACTTACGCTTGTTTTCTTTTCAATATTTGGATAAAAATTCCGGATGGGTACCAGATTATCAGAGTTATGAGGAGTATCCAGAGGACTACTAGGTTTGGGGTCAACCAGTTGATGTCCCTGTGTGATGGAGCTTCGCGAGAGTTATCTTTTAATTCCGCTGTTATGTAATAGACATTACTAGATACTTATTCGCTATGTAATAAACACCTGTGATGGTACATTTTTGATAATTTGTCGGCTTATGTGTGTGACTGATCTCTGGGCACACATAAGGTTTATGCATCCCATTTTGTCTTTGAAACTGGGTGTGACATGCACGTTCAGAAGAACGTGTCTGAAAGCCTAATTGGAACCTTGCTAGACATAAAGGGCAAGACAAAGGAAGGACTAAAGTCACGCTTCGACATGGTACAGTTAGACATAAAAAAAGAACTCCACCCTGTTCTTCAAGAAAATGGGAAGTACCATCTCCCAGCAGCAAGCTACAACCTCAGCAATGATGAGAAACATTCGATGTGTGTGTGGTTGAAGAATCTAAAGGTCCCATCTGGATTCTACTCTAACATACAAAATATTGTGTCAATGAAAGACCTTACACTCACCAACTACAACTGACATGATTGTCATGCCATATTGAATACTTTCCAGATGAGCTTCGAAAACATATTGATGAGCTTCGCAAACATAATCATGGGCACACATATGAGTGGTTAATGAAGGAACATAAGAATAAGTTCATCTCATGGCTAAGGGAGCTTGACATTCCAGAGGGGGGGACAATTGAGGAACGCACCATCAAGGTGTTGGCTTCTGGATCATCATGCTAGGTCACAACATGGCAAAGCTATGACATTAGTGGCTTCACATTCTATACCAAGTCCAAGGACCAAAAGAGCATTGCACCAAGACTCTGAAACTAGGGATGAAACTATATACTTTGGCTTCGTTGATGACATATGGGAGCTAGACTATGTTACATTTTAGGTCCCTATGTTTTGATGTCAATGGGTTGAAGACAAACATATCACAGTGGACAACTATAGGGTCAGAGTTCTTGATCTATGTAAGGTAGGCTACAAATATGATCCGTGGATAATGACTAACCGTGTTGCACAGGTATTCTATGCTGAACAGATCTTTTGTCCTAATGAGAAGAAAAGTACCGACAAGCCGAAGCATGTAGTTATTCCTGGAAAACAACAAACTATATGGGTTGATGGTGTATCTGACCTGGATGAATTTAATGAGTTCAGCAACATGTGTCTCTTTGTAGATGACCATCCAGTAAAAATAAGGAGTGTTGAGCAAAACATCCCACATAAATCGCTACCTTGGGTGCGCCACGATGGACAAGGAAGAACAGTATAGCTGCCTAGATTATTTTTGTTATTTGTCATGTAACCTGTTTATGCTACAATGTGAGATCCTATTTATGTATCTATATGTGAGACCCTATTTTTTTTCTACGTGTGAGACTCTATGCTTATTTCACATAAATGCAATCTATTTCTATAATCTCGAGATAACCCTATGATTTTTTGAAGCTTACGTATGGATTTATTATAAATATAGCTACATATAAAAATATCTCAAACATGTCATTTAATATTTTGAACATGTATATCTTGTCAAGACAAACACAACAAAATTTTATTCACAATTTTTGGAACAATATTTCTTAGGATATTATTTTTTGAACCTTATGCAATTATCGTGATATTTGACATTGTAAGTGTAGTTACATATAAAAGTATCTCAAACATGTCATTTCATATTTTTAACATGTATATCTTGTCAAGACCAACACTATAAAATTTAATTCAAAATTTTTGGAACAATAGATCTCAAGATATGATTTTTAATTTTTTTTGAATTATTTCTGCAAATTGATTTCTACTAAATGTCAACCGCCTGTAGAAAGAGTATCAGTACTGGCACCTGTAGAAATCATTTCTACAAGCGGTTGGCAGGTCCGTATTTATATCCCGCGCACTCGGCCCCGAAATTTTCTAAGTCCCGAAAGCGCCAGTTCTTTTCGAAACACGCTGTCCGGCTGCCGGATTTTCCCACCCACCGCCGCCGCCATTCCCGACGCTCACCGGCCATATCCGTCGCGTCGGAGTCTTCTTCGTGCAACCGTGGTAAGGCCTGGGCCGCTCCCTCTTCAATTCTTCTCACTGTCTGTGGCGTGGTGGCTCGGCGGCGCGCGGGGCGCGCGGTGGCGCGGGCGCAGGAGGAGGAGGTGCGCGCAGCGGTTGCGCGGGCGGTGGCGGCGGCGCTCCCGTCTGGAGGAAGAAGAAGACTGGTGGGGCCGGGTTGGCAGCGGAGACGGACGCGCCTACAGGCGGGCCCGACCTTTCAGCGAGAAGGGGAGGAGGCGAGTGCGCGTGGGGGAGAAAGGACACCAGGCCGGACTAGGCCGCGGGTGGGCCTATATGCGCTCGCGGGAGAGAGAGAGAGAGAGAGAGAGAGAGAGAGAGAGAGAGAGAGAGAGAGAGAGAGAGGGGGAGGCGGAGCCTAGGCCGGCTGCGCGAGCGGGCCAGAAAAGAAGAAAAGGGGAGGGAGAGAAAAGAAGGGCTTTTATCTTTTTTTAATATAAAAATGCTGATTTTCCTATATGCTTATTTGAATGCTCCAATATATATTTAAATGATTATATATATGCTTCCAATATATATTTAAATAATTATATATATGCTTCCAATATATATTTAAATGATTATACATATGCTTCCAATATACATTTAAATGATTATATATATATATATATATATATATATATATGCTTCCAATATATATTTAAATGATTATATATATGCTTCCAATATACATTTAAATGATTATATATATGCTTCCAATATATATATATATATATGCTTTCAATATATATTTAAATACTTATAGAATATATATATATGCTTCCAATATACATTTAAATGATTATATATATGCTTCCAATATATATTTAAATGATTATATATATGCTTTCAATATATATAAGCTTCCAATATATACTTAAATACTTATAGGAATGTTTATCATTTATTAGATTTCCACGATGATATCTGCAAGCAAGGACCAAGCACAAGGGTCCATTCACATGAAACAAGTCCCAGGGTCCGACCCCACGGAGCAAGTACAAGATACCCACCAAACGGGGCAAGACGTGGGGTCGTCCGACCCTACGGAGCAAGTACTAGATACCCATGAAACGGGGCAAGGTCTGGGGTCGTCCGACCCCATGGAGGAAGAAGAAGGGAACCAATCAACTTCGAGCGACGACTTCGAGCGTCTCGAAGTGAGGAAGGCTCGAGAACAAGTTGAGCGTGAATTACGTCATTCTGATTATGATCAAGAAGCCGAGGAGGTAATTATATCGTGTCTATTATTATATGCTTGCATGTTTCTATTTAATTAGATGTCTGTATATAAACCATCACCATTAAACTCACAATGTCTATATTTAGAGGGCATTTACTCATATGGAAGAGTTAATCTCGCAACATGCCACGGAATGTGCCGAAGATGCACTCGAACCGACCGCGGCGATGACTACTGAGAGATCAAGGAAGAGGAGGCGGAGCAGTGCCAAACGAGGCGAGAGAGGATTGAACAAGTTTCTAGACGACGTATATGCCATCTTAGAAGTCAGCCTGACCGGACAGCCCACGGCTCCTTTGGAGGCCCTAGCCAAGTACCGAAACACAATTCGCTTCTGTGTTAGGGACTTTCTTCACATCACTATCAAGAAATGGTCTAGTGTGTCGGAGGATGACAAGACAAGAATTTGGGATAAAATGAAGACGAGGTTCCAGTTTCCTTGAGCCGTACCAGAGGCACAGTAAAGGACTATACATTGAAGCAGCGTGCGGTCAGTTTCCGAAACTTGAGGTCCGATTTGAATACCAAGTTTGCCAAGAAAGGGTTGGACCCTACAACAACGTACAAGATTTCTAAAGGGCAGTGGGCGGTCTTTCTAGAGCAGAGGAAAGAGGCAGACTTCTTATCTGTAAGCGAAGCCAACTCCGCTCTTGCTAAGAAGAATAAGTACCACCACCGTCTAGGCTCAGGTGGTTATCAGCGTCAGGCTCCCAAATGGCAACAAGAAGAGGCTGCGTGGAAGGTGAAAGGGTTGCCGGCACTGTCCGAACAAGTTGGTGAAATGTCCGCGAATTGGATTTGGGCTCAAAAACCAAAGGAAACCGAGAGTGGTTTGTCCTTTGATGACCCTGAGGTTGAAGAAGTAGCAAAGAACATCTTTGTGGTGGCAGCCATGCAGCAGGAAGGTAAATTCAAGCCATGAAGAGAGATGGACATACTTAGCGAGGGCATGGGTAACCCTGAGCATCCTGGCCATGTTCGAGGCGTGTCATCCAAAGAAGGATGGAAGGAGGGATTTGGCCCTTAGTGGGAAGGTGAGTATAGGAAACATGATCGATACAAGGAAGAAATTGCTAGCTATTGGAAGGAGGAGGCTAAGAAAGAGTTCACAGAGTTTATGCAGAAATTGCTAGATGATCCTCCTATTGAGTTGATGCATAAACTGGCGAGTGCGGTGTCAAATCAACAAATGAGCACTCAGGCACCCTAGATGCAGCTAGTCCCAGTGGTGTCCGAGCAGACCGTTGCTGAGGTACCAAGCAGTGTCGCGTCTACAGGGAATAAGGTTCAATATCCAATTGACGACATTGTTACTCCAGTGGCTTGCTCCCTAGTCATAAGATATGACATTAACAATCACCGTACTAGGGAAGTAGCCACGGGCAAAGCGATCCCAGGATGCAAGTACCACGGTGCTAACATTCCTGAATACTACTGCAGAGTAGAAGTATCGACCGTGGTCCAAGGACATGATGATGAGATTTTAGACATCCCCGGCCCCAAGGACATTGAGAAACTCGGACAAGCTCTAAATAATTTCATTCTTTGGCCTCGGTGAGACGTCCAGCTGAGGGAGCCGCCACTGTCCTCGCAAGAGATACCAATTGAGGAGTCATCAGGACCTACTTATCCTCTTCCGAACCCACCACCATCACCATTCCATTCTCTTTAGAGCCCACCTCCGTCACCTCAGCCACAATCATCACCTCCGCCATCTCCATCACCTCCGCCATAGTCATCACCTCCGCCACCTCCATCACCTCCGCCATAGTCATCACCTCCGCCACCTCCGTCACCTCTGCCACAGTCATCACCTCCACCACAGTTAGCACCATCTGCACCACAAACATCACCTCCGCCGTCTCCACAACAAAAATCCACACCTTCCCCACAATCCAAAGATCCTAAACAAACACCAGTGCCGCCAAAGAAGAAGTTTTCGGTGCCCAAGTTGATTTCCCCCTTCGAGCCAAAGAAGAAAACAGCTGGCACGACCAGATTTTTGAAAGGACTTGGGACAAAACGCAAAATTGAATTCTGCAACTTGTCTGAGCTCAAGAAGTCAGCGCAACCGGTGCCTAAGGTAATTCCCTGCACATACAAGGTGCCTAAATTTGAAGACTACAAGTCTGTGCCTAAAAACTATGTGTTGGGAAAGCCTCTACTGAACTGGGATAAACTCCAAAAGGTCACAAACAATGTAAAAAAGGCTGAATGACTGGTACATGAGAGCCTCTTCTACTGGCATTCACGCCATCAACGTGCGTATACCACATAAGACATTTCAAAGTGTTCATGATCTGTGTGTGATTAGCTTTGAAGACCTTTGGTTGATGATGAGCTTCGAGAGGCTAGACGTACAGATCATAACGATGTTTGCATTGTAAGTGTTACATAGTTACACATCCATTGTAGTTGCATCAATATTCAATATATGACATGCATTGTAGTTGCAAATGTTCAATATCTGACATGCATGTGCCTTGTAGAATGTTATATGATCAGGAGGAGTAGACTTATGACCAAGATTTTGATTATTGTGCCGCACAAAGGGTTGGCTATCAAACCCAATTGATATATGCGAAGAAAGGCACACCTTAAAAATTGGGGAAAACAATGACGACTTATTGGGCTTAGTAGGTGAAGCACGGGCCGCGAAAAAACAAAATTTAAAGTTTCAATTTGAATCCAAGTACACCTTCTACATTTCAAAGTGTATGAAGAAGTATCAAGATATGAAATCGATAGTGGCACCGTACAACTTTGGGTAAGTATGAGTTTGAGCAGTGACACCGTATAACTTTGGGTGATCAAACTACATAATTTCAATGCACAAATGTATCATGAATTTGATTCATGCAAGGACCACTAGATATGTGTCATCATTTATCCTAGAAAAGGAAGGGTGGTGGTGCTAGACTCCGCAAATTACCCGCCAGCAAACTATGTTGGTTTCATTGAGAACTTAGAGCTGTAAGTGGAGATATATGCACGTATACTTTTGCATTATAAGATTTTAAGAATAATTAACATGGTGATTGTATTCATAGGGCATGGCGGTTTTATAAAATCCACGGTGGAAAGCTTGATTCGAAGAAAAAAGAAAAAGGAACCATTGGAAGTTATATATGACTAGCCGGTAAGTTGTATGAAAACTTACTCTTATGAATACAAATCATACATGTACTAGGTGGATATACTACGTGTGCGAGCATCTATAAATAACCACTTTTCTATTTTATATATAGTGACACAAGCAACCACCAGGATCTGTCCTCTGTGGATACTATGTGTGCGAGCACATGAGAGGAGACATGTCAGGATACATGAAGAAACCTTCCAAGAAAGCCAAGGCGACGACCATCAATGTAAAGACGTTGTACGACATATATAGTTGAGGACGTGAGCCTTTTCCTGATCAAACAGGTCATCTCAACTTTTGGAAAATATCATGATCATGACAGTGAATTAGCCAAGCCAGAGTACCAAGCGCTCACAGAGGTTTATAGCCTAAATCTTACTCGGGGCGGTTTTTAGAGGACATGTGCAAACTATTTGATGTATATAGTATGTGATACACTTGTAACTTTATGTGTGTGAGCATGAGACTAATGTATATAGGGTGCCATACACTTGTAAGTTTATTGCGAGCATGAAACTTTGAAGTAATGATAGATGTATGTATGAAATATTTAAATTACATGTTGCTATATTTAAGAACATCATTCAGTAATGTTTACTAGTTTCAATAATATATATATATATATATATATATATATATATATATTAAATAATAAAACAATAAATAAATACCAAAAATAAAAAATGGAAACTCATTTTCACAGGCGGTTCTCTTAGTGAACCGCCTGTGGAAATGGGTTACTACAGACGGTTCACAAGAAACCGCCTGTAGAAATGGCCTATTTCTACTGGCCCCCAGCGCAGACGGCGCTAGAAAACGTCTGTAGAAATCGGTTTAGAACCGCCAGTATAGGCCGGTTTTGTAGTAGTGTCTCCAACGGTTTTGCATCTTTGGTTTGGCAAAATTAGAAATTTGCTAAGTCTCAAATGAATATGGCAAAGATAAAAAGAGTCAAGCTCCAACCATTATTCACTTGGCAAAACTAAAAATTGTACGCGCGAGGGGAAAATATCCCGCGATAGTAGCGCGCGGGGCAATTGCCAAGCGAACTGCAGTTTGACATATATGCCAAATATCACCTGGTGTTTGCCAAGTTAACAAAAATGTCAAGCCCATTTATCAAACCGTTGGATAGGAGATTTTTAGATTTTTTTTGCAAAAACAAGAATGTCAATCTCATTTACAAAACCGTTGGAGATTCTCAGTAGTACTCCCTCTATCCCAAATTATAAGACATCCTAAGAATCTTGGAGAGTCAAAGCATCCCAAGTTTGACTAATAATTATAGAGAAAACTATAAATATTTATGACATCAAATAGCCATACTATGAAAATATAATTGATAATGAATCCAATGATACTTATTTGACATCATAAATGTTACTATATAGTCGTATAAGTTTGGTCAAACTTGAGATATTTTGACTCTCCAAGATTTTTGAATGTCTTATAATTTAGGATGGAGGGAGTACACCAGAGGCCCATATTCATCATACAACCATTGTTTTTGCCAATGTGACGTTGCTACGTGGCAAAAAAAAGATGCATCAAACCCCTTGAAACCCAATCCATGTCACTGTCATCAGCGTAGGAGTCACCTCCACATAAAGATGCTCGTCGTCACGAAGGAAAATGAGGGGAGGGTCTACAGTTGGAGGGTAAGGTGGCGCGTCAAAGAAAGCACGACCCTGACCGTCAGCGATGCTTCTCCTAGGAGCGTAACGGGTCCAACGAAAATCATAAAACATTTTTGCTCTATATACTACTCCCTCCATTCCTAAATTACAAGACATTTTAAGAATCTTATAGACTCAAATCATCTCAAGTTTGATTAAATTTATAGAAACAATTATAAAGATGTGTATGACATCAATTAGGTATATTATGAAAATATAATTAAAGAAAAATCTAACGATACTTAATTAACATCATAAATATGATTATATTATCATATAAGTTTGGTCAAATTTAAAATGTTTTGACTCTCCAATATTCTTAAGATGTCATATGATTTAAGATGGAGAGAGCAGTATATTGTTAGCATTTCTGCCAATAGTATTATATATATTCACCATGAGAATTACTACGAAATTATGTTTATCTCCTGCCTATAGCATGCATCAGGGTCAATTCAACGCTAGCTTGGCACCTGACCTCTGCCTCTTCCGTCTCTAAATAACTATTTTTTTTATTTTCGTATAATAAGTTTAACTATATCTATAGAAAAATATATAATATTTATATCTTTAAACAAATTTATTATTAAAATAAATTATCTGTCTAATATATTATTGGTCTACCAGAAATATTAATATTTTATATAAAGTTATTTAAGGTTATTTTCTCAAGAAGTGAGAACAGTACATGTACGGATGAAACACGCAACATTACTTCAACACATACGGCCTGTCTTTTATCGGTTGGTGACGCTAAACTGCTGCTGCTATAGCAGCCCACGAATCTCAATAAATTTTCTAACTTGGACTAGGATTTGCTGGCACAACGACCAACGTAACGCGTGTGGATAATTACGTTGTTCTGCTCGATCGACAAGACTGACTGACGAGTGAAGACTTTGAGCAAGATGGGAGGAGCGCGTTAAGCTATCGACGAAGGTTCGGAACTAGTACTGCTGACGCTCCTCATGAGTACTACTAGTACTAGGTAGCTTCCATTATTGAATGCTGCTCATATGTAGTACTGTACAAAGTACAGTAGGTCGTTGAGTCGAGTCATTAGTCTAGTGTTGTTTATTTCCTTAGTCCTTACATATGTTTGGATGGGAGGATTTGAATTTGATATACTCTTCCATGGTCTTAATTAATAACGCGCGACACGACTGCATTATATTGTTCGTTGAAGAGAAATTGTTACAGATCGGTTACATGATTGGAGAGAAACTTTTCAAGATAGAATTCTGACCCATATGAATGAATTATTGGCTATACAAAGAAACGTGCACTGGTCGACAGTTCCGTTGCCTGGTACGGTGCTTGCATTTGACTAGGTCAGCTCGTTTTGGCTCGTTAGGAGCTAGCTCGCCAGAAAGCCAGCTCGGCTCGTTAAAAGCTCGAACTAGCTCGTTAAGCTCGCGAGCTGGGTATAAAAAAAAACACAAAATGTAATATTGGTATTTATCTAAAGTTTGATAATAATAATAATATAAAAGTAAAATATCCAACCATCTTAAATTGAACAAAAGAATTTATATAGTATAATAATATATAAAAATAATATAAGTTATGCTACTTTTTCTTTAAAATTGTGGCTCGTTTGACTCGCGAGCGTCTCTCGAGTTGGCTCGTTATAGCTAACGAGCTAAAATATTGGCTCGGCTCGGCTCGTTATCTTAACGAGCCGAGTTGAGTCGAGCCGAGCCAACCACGAGCAGAACGAGCTAACGAGCTTCGAGTTTTTCATCCAGCCTTAATTGTGACTGACCTCACCCGATCAAATCTACAAAACAATTTTAGGAGATTGTTCCTTTGCTTTTCAGAATTTGTCAAAAAAAAGTGAAAGTTATCTCTAAAGATATAAAATGATTTTTAGAGACGAACGGCTCATTTACGGAGATACCAAATGAAAATATCGTCTGCTCTGAAAATAAAGCCATATATCTTGAGAAGCAAACCTCTTAAGCAATGGAGGATCTAGAATTTCAGTCATGGGGTGGACCAAAGCAACGTAATTTATCGACATTTAAATGATATAATTTAATCACTTAATGATGATAAAATAGTAGTTATGGCGATATATAAATGAAACAAGTTAATGTTTTCATTAGAAGTTTGCAACTAATAAATCTTATAAATGATCAAAATACGCCTATGTTCAAAATTACAATTAAGTCATTTTTTTCTATGTACATAGTTTTTGTTATATACCTAAAAAAATAAAATGACTTTTGATTTGAAACGAAGAGCTTTAAATGTGATAAAAAAATAACTCAAATATTGATCACCCATCTTGTACTGTCTTAGATTTTTTTAACTCCTTGCTGTCCGACGCATCTCTCGACGAAATTCGCGTTGGCGTTTTAGGTGGCCTTGCTGATCCTACCCGGGAGGTATTCATGGGTTTATCAGGCAAAGAACAAGCGTCTAACCGTCCTCGTCGACTTGCTAGTCAGCCTCACCATTGGAACCTCCCTTCATTGCGTGCTAGGCCATGTGTGGTTCCCAGATGATCTAGCCCCTACTGGTGTGTGACCCGAATCGGCGTCAACAAATATATTAAAGAGATTTGTAACTATGATTTTTTTAGGAAAAAAAAAGTTGAGCATTGTCAAAGGTGGTAGGCGATAGGCTTATAGGAAAGTAACATTAGTCCAGTCTTCTCGTTCTGTTTCAGTGTTGATGCTTTGCTTAACTGGACAAACCTTTGGTCACCTGGGTAACAAGTGGAACAGCACACGGGAACGACACGAGCAATACGCGGCGTCCACACGTTTTACTAACAACGGGTGTTAAATAACATGACAATACGTACGACATCATTTCTTCAAATATTCGTCACCTAACTTAACGATATAGCTAGCTAGCTAGTACTCTCTCCACTAAATTATTATAGGGCACTCCTGTTTTCATTCGAAGTCAACTTCGCTAGCTTGACCAAGGTTTCATGGAGAAAATAATATTAGCACCTAATTATTAGTTAAATTTTAGCTAGTTTGACTCGGAATAGGATCGGCATTGCATTCTTTTTGACCGGAAGGAGGTACTCCGTAGCATTTATGCTTCCCTTACGTGCAGACAAGGCGATAGTGGCTGTTTAGAGTATTATTACGGGTGTTTATGCTTCCCTGTTCCACGTTCCAGACCCTCCAAGTCCAAGATCTCCTTAGAAATACGGGTGTTGACATGACCGTTGGAAATCTACTGGATTCTGGTGTACGTGTTCTGAAGAAGGGAAGAGAGCTGATGCCAGTGGCCATCCAAGGATGCAGCCATGCTTGTGTAGTTGTGTCACTGTCACATTACCGGACGGATGCCCTGCAACAGACAGTTGTTTAGATCAAAAAGATTTGGACGTATTGTAACGATTTCGTTTATTATATGTGATAATTATTGTCCAATCATAGAGTAATTAAGCTCAAAAGATTTATCTTATAAATTACATATAAGCTGTATAATTAGTTATATTTTTTATCTATATTTAATGCGTTCAAAGATTTGATGGGATGAAAAATCTTGTAAAGTTTTGCAATTTCGAGGGAAACGAGGACTAAGGCTAAGCAAAGGCACTCTGAAATCTGGATTCTAGTCTTTCACGGCATCCAGGAACACTGACGGACGCGGCGTCCAAGTTTCAACTAGTAGAACAAGGTTGGGTTGTTGGAGCATGGCGCGTTGCTTGGCAATCAATATCATGAATAGCAAAACTCTTGAATTAAATTTATTCCTTTGCGGCAGTCGGCAATCAGATCTGCCGAACCCATTCACGGGGGCCAAGAGTCGGAAGCCTTCTCGTCTCTTCTACACTGCTACAGTACAGAGGGGCCAAAAGGAGGAGACCGGTGGTTCCGGCGGCGATTCCGTCGGTCCTCTTCCTGTCCGACGGCCGGAGAGGCGTCGGAGAGAGAGGAGGGCCAAGGAATCGCCGTGTGGATGTACATAGAGTAGTTTGAAGTCTTTTTAGGTCTACGGTTTGCTCGTCGGCCATGGTTGCCTGCGGAGCTTGGTTTTGCTGCGTGGGTGTTCCTCTGCGGCTTGCTTTTCAGAGCGGCGTTGGTGAGGTGAAGGTGGCAACGTCGCTTGGGAATAATGCTCCAACTCCTCCTCGCCTCTCTGGCACTCTACTCCGGTGTCAGAGGAGAGTTCGGGAGCCCCTGTACAGGAGTCCAGGGCTGGCGTCTCGTCGTCTTGGTCAGGCGATGTTTCTGGTGGCCTTCTTCCTCAAAGGGTGCGATGCAGTTTGTGGGTGATGTGGATGGTGGCCGGCTGGATCTGGCTAGATTTCCGTTTGGCGGCGCTGATCGTCGACGGCGAATTCAGATCCAGGAGCTGGACAGGGTGGGGCGTGGCCCCGGTCGATGTGCGACTGCCGATGGCTTTATCTTGTCTTCCGAGATTGGTGTCTATTTCGACTCCTCCAAAAGCCAGCATGCGAGGGGCCTTTTCCAGCTCATGGTGATGCCCGGCGTCTTCTTCACTGGTGGTTACCGGCGACGGTTACCGGCGACGAGGATTCTTCGGCTTGCAACGGATCTGGGGACTGGGATGTAATCCTTATTTTTTTCTGGATCCTTTGCGTAGTTTGGCTGTTACAGTCTGTATCCTTTCAGTATGTCTCTGTATTTGTACGGGTGCTTGTATGCTTCTCTTATCTAGAAATACAGAAACGTATTATCAAAAAAAAAATATTCCTTTGCACGCCCTTCGTTCCAAAAACAAATTGACTTTCTACGGTTATCCTAAATCAAACTATCTTTATTTTAACTGAATATTTGCACAAAAGTGAACCAGGACATAAATTCATAAATTAGTATCATTACATCCACTACAAAATATACTTTTATAAGTACATACTCCCACCGTCCTAAAAAGAAGGTCGTTATGCGATACGTACAGGTCAAACTTTCTCAACTTTGACTATGTTTGTAGAAAATACGTGTAATATTTATATATATTCAAATAAATTTGTTAAAAAACTAGACTTAAAGATCTTTCTGATGATACTAATTACTTTGCATAATTATTTATATATTTTAATATATAATTGCTGGTATTTTAAAAACATTGATTTCTCGGAAAACGAGAATGACATTTATTTAGGAATGGAGGGAGTATATTTTTATAGTGTACTTATTGTCAGTGTTGTTTTTCTCCATATATTCATCATTAATTACGCCCACATTGCGTAACCTACTGCATGTACTTATTCTTTTCTAGCATGCTTAAAGTGTTGCCTGTTGTGTTGTCAAAAAAAAAATGTGTTGCCTGCTCACAGTCGATTGCTCCGTCGATTCATTTTTTCTTTTAGGATCTAATAAAGTTCAACTGTGTTGAACCAACTCTTGGATATACGTCGTCGAATGAACGTGACTTTCTGCATCCGATTTTTAATTTGATGAAAAAGATTTGGTGAAGGACCTATATATAAGCTAGAAGCCATTGTGATCGACACCGTAATACATTCAGGCTTTGCATCTATAAACAATTTAATATTGTACGCGCGCGCTCTCTCTCTCTCCATGGTTTGGTGACTGACTTTTGAGGGTATCTATATTCCAAGTTCCAATTCAGCAAGTATTATAGCAGGCTGTAAGCCGGCTAAATGCTGATGTGGAGGAAAGAATGGAGGAGAGAAGGGAAGCGGGTTGTAAACTTACAGCCGGTTTGGACACAAGAACCAATAAAACCTGTGAAATAGACAGATAAATCATATATTAATGAAGGAGACCTCACCACTATATAAATGAGATTGGAGAAACCTATAACGAATCTTACATCCATCTCATGGGTTGTATTATAATAATTGCTCTCACGTGCAGTGTGCAGACCACCAAAATCTTGTTAGATATTAATTCGTGTGATGACGGCTGACCACGGTGGTTCAAAGTCTAAACCTACTACCACGAAGTCTGCAGGCTTCTATTGTCAGGCTGTTAGCCTGCAGTCTAGCTAATGCTACCTTTCGAGAAAAGATAAAGTTTAATCAAATTATACAAGAGTATTCATAATTACTTTTTGGAATGCAAGTATGCATACTACTTTTTGGAATGTAGTATGCATACATACGCCATGCATACTTAAATCACACCATCCACATTCCCGTCCTCATACTATTTTTTTAGAACAAAATACATGTATACTTTTGTGAGAATGGAGTGTGTATATACTTTTCAAACGAGTACATATGTGTGAACGCTGAATACGTGTGTACGGTTTCCATCTCCCAGGTGCACGGAACTGACGAATGTCATCTCTAGAGCAGAGTATTTGATGAAGCGGGAGTGAGATATCACGATGATGTCGTGTCTCAATTTGCTTGCTACGAGGAGAATAAGATTTTTAGATGGAGAATAAGTAATCATATTATTAGAAACGCCTGAATTGCACCAACGAATACACTATCAAAATCACTCCGCCCATTGACTGTTATAAGCGTCGCTGAATTAGATGACAACAGAGAAAATATAGCGGGTTAAACATTACGACATATATCCTATCTATTGAACAGATATAATGATTTAAAAGACATTTTCTCGGTGAGCGAAATACCGATGTATAAGATGTTGTTGACCGTACACATAACTAGCGGATTCAATGTGACTCACTAAGGTCAGTCTCAATGTAATGTTTCATTGCGCGCTTTTCTAGTTATATAAAACTTAACATGAAATGAGTCTCTCTCAATGTATAGTTTGATGTGGTTATCAATGTATCTCTCTTTCTTTTATCTCTCATCTCCACCATACATTTGCTTTGCATGCATCTCATGAAACTAAGAAAGACTCTCAGTGGGGGATTTCACACGGTTTCCAACGTTTTGGAAACAACATTGTATAGTTTCATCATCTCCTCACTGTTTCATGCAGAAAGTGTAAATCTGCTGATGTGGCATCTTATTTAATGTCCATGAAACCCTATTGAGATGGGGGTTTCATGTCACAGTTTTCAACACAGTCATATTTTGGAAACAGTGCATATGAATTTCTCTCTCTACTATCATGAAACTTTCATCATCTCTCTCTTCATCAATAGAGAGTCACATCAGCATATTTAATGGCCATGAAACTTTGATAAAAACCCCATTGAGACTGGTTCAAGAGAGTCTGGCGCACGGGGTGTAGGCGGTGTAGAGGAGTGAGAGTAACGAATTAGTAAAATTGAACTTTCATATATATATATATATATATATATATATATTATCATAAATGTGATATTTTTATTATAAACTTAGTCAAACTAATGATATTTGATTTTAACTCGGGGTTTGTTTGGAACGCAGGAATTTCGTAGGTGAAAATATCTAGGCCCCTAGGTTTTAATAATTAATGACAATAATACAAGATTACTATGACTAACGTGTGTTTCTATAAGTGTTCGACGAGATTTTGTACAATTTATTTTGAACATGTGCATATACATATTTATATGTGCTATATTAAAAGGAAAATAACGTGACAACCTTCACGTATGGCGTCCTATACGTGTATAAATTCTGTTGGCATTCAAGGATTGAGAAACAAGACAAGAAGAGAAGCAAGCAAGTTTCTTCACGTAGGCTGAAAAGTGCCATATACGTGCATATGTACGGAGAAAGCTAGCAGGTGTAGTCATAATACATACGTGCACCTGTACACGACGTACCGGAACCGGCCGAAAAGCTAATTCGTACGACGGTCTGTGTCGTGCGTATTTCGATACGAGTATCTGTGT
The DNA here is from genome assembly GCA_022036555.1 of Microstegium vimineum. Classification (NCBI taxonomy): domain Eukaryota; kingdom Viridiplantae; phylum Streptophyta; class Magnoliopsida; order Poales; family Poaceae; genus Microstegium; species Microstegium vimineum. The sequence continues at coordinate 44,459,269 of CM039133.1, forward strand.
CAGCTGAGCCCACAAGACAGGTCCAGGACCTTCTGGAACCTATGCACAAGACCGTCAGGTTAGTGTTAATCGAGGGGAAGACTAATCCCTTCATCATCCCAGGCCCATGCATGCGTCAGGGAGCAAGATATGGCCACGAGCCGTTTCAGCTATGTAACATACGTACGTATTGCAATATAGGCCGGGCTCCATACTGTCGGGTCCTCAATCGAGTTTGGTCGTAGAGGGAGCAACCACCATATACATGAGGTGCACGTACAGGATGAGGTGCTAACCCGTCCAAGCTCATTAACAGCGCGCTCATGCATGCATGGATAAGTACGTACCTTAGATTTGGTGCACGGGAAAAGATCGGATACAGACTCCGCGCGCAAGTCTCGTGCCTGCCAACAAACTCGGGCGGCGCGAGCGCGTAGTCCAGGGGCCGGCCAACAAACTCCAGGCGGCGCGTGCGTGCAGCGGCCAGCTGCAGCCCTAACCCCTGCCTATATAAAGCTGCCTCAGGGCTCCACGCGAGGAGAGGACAGATGGGATGGAGAAGCGCAGCTGCTTCTTTTCCCAAGCCCGGACGCACGGAGGAGATCGCTGCACGCCGTCCTGCTATCCAGAACAGGACGCGGGGCGAGTTCATCTGCTAGAGGAGGCGGCGAGTCCCAGGAGATGGCGTTCACATCGTCTTCCATGAGTAAGAAATTAATCTAATCTATCTCATCCAATCTTGTACAGCAGTATGTATACGTTGGCCGTCGTTACAACCCCGGCCTTGTTTAGTAGGGATAGGTTAAATTCCAAGCTGCCTCAGAAATGAAGTGAGAGTCACAAAGCGGAAAGAGAAAGGCATGCTTTGTTTCAAGTGCTAGTAGGTCAAGCTTCTGGTAGTAGTGCGAATAGACCTACTTCGTCAGAAATGGATACTCTCAGGAATATTCTTTATACTGGCACATAATGCCTATTGGAAAAAACTGTCTTTGCTAGTAAGTAAGCAGTTCATTCATTCAACGCTTGAAGATAGGAACTCGGCACCCATAGCCATTGAAATGTGTAAGTTCGTTTTCGAAGCTTTCTTCCACTACTACAGCACTTTGGTGCTATTGTCTCGGGATAATGGCTTGCTTGCTGGCAACCGCAACTCCAGGCTTGGCAAAGTCCGATCAATCAGGCAGTGCTTACTCTTGTTGCAAGGTCTATGCCATTAACAACTTCTACGGGACTAGCAGTGCTTATTTTCCGGTAGTTTAGAGAGGTTGAGAAGAAGACAATGAATGGGATATAGAATATCGACTTAGTCTTAGTGAAGCTAGTTTATGAATTAGGTCACCAGTGCGTGCCTTATTGGAAGTGGAATGTTCACTCTTCTTGGCTGTTAGCGGGAGTGAAGTCCGCCTATTCAGTTCTATCGGCCTTGGAAATAAGTTCTAAAGCAACTCTCTTTTTCCTGTGAGAATGAGAAAGCTAGTCTATCAGTTTACAAAGAGTCACGAACATTTTATTTCCAGTTATGCAAGCTCTGTAATTCAGTCTCTCCTGCCTTACGAGCAAGCGTTTTGCAACTTGACTTGACTAATAAAAGACATGCCAACTTTAGTATATGCGCTAGGAATAGAATAAGCTTTGAAATAAGGTCTACGCTTTCCTGATTCAAAGTTAAGATGTTGGGTTTCGGAACTAACTGGCACACCATAGATTTCTAGCTAGGGGGTGCCGGCTTTCTTGAATGGTAGGTTTTGGGCTGGCGGGTCGAAAGCATGAATTATTTTTTTCACAAGTATGTCAGTCAGAAAGTTACGTTGGGTGAATTTTAGGTTCAATTGTATGATTTAGTATTACTAAAGGAACTAATTGGGTGGTTTTTGCCCCGGATGCACGAGATCAAGTAGTAGCTTGCTTGTGAGTGCCAGGAAGAAAACTAGAAGAAAGAGAGGCATATGGCTAAGCGGTAAACTACAAGTCAAGTAGCTAGGGATGCCCTGTAGAAGTGTGGGTCAAGTAATAGAGTTAGGTGTGACGAAAGAGACATCTGGATAGCTAGGGCTAGGCGCTTAAGATAACTTGATAAGGAAGGTTAAAATAGATAGCCAGTATAGGCAAGCAAGGAGGGGATAAAGGACCACGGAACCCCACCCCAACCAACCAAAATCAAGTGAAAGAAGAGTGGGAACGCGGGCTTCTTTCACTTGATTTTTGGTGAGTGGGTTAAAAGAGACGGACCTACCTCTATAAGAAAATACATTAAGTAAGGTATATTTATCTATAGCCATGGTTTGTAATACACAAGCCGACCCGTGCATCTTCATGGATATCTAATCTACTACCATGAAAAGTAGATCGTTTGAGGGAGGGTTTGCTGTGATTGTTTTCAAGTGATCTGCCACTGGTTTTCCTGAGAAGGTAGTCCAATGGCTTCTTCTTTTTCTACACCACCTGGGAACTGAAGGGCTACTCGGGAGGCTTAAGGCAAGGTCAACCCAATCCTTACCACTTTGTCTTGATCATACTTCCGCTTTCTACCTTCTTGTTTGCAAACTCGTAGCTTCTTCAACACTCAGCCTAAAACAACCATCTTGAACAAGAATCTCTTCTTCAAACCAGAATCTGAAATCAATGAGTCCTGATCTACACCCTTAGACGTCGATGCACTTACTCCTTACTCTATTTGGACTTTATGGCTAATGACTTACTTGAAAGATTCGTGCAGGTACATATACAACTGACTATACTACTAATAATAATAGTGACTCTGATTCAACTTCTTACTTTTCTTGATCATACTAGTACTAAATTAGAGTTGATTGAATAAGGAAGGTTGGCACGCTTCTCGGTTGTGGAGTCAGTTCTCGGTGGTGGTTGCCTTCTTCTTTTTCTTAGAATAGAGACAAATACATATTGACTTGTTGACTTGATTTGAGAATATACTTCATTTACTTTCTTTCATCGTTGACAGAAACTGAACTCAAGACAGACCTTCCAGCTTGATCTTATTGATGGATTCCTATCTCAAAGGATAAGAAAATGCTAGTAAATGCACTCAGTCAACCGAAAAAATGTATAAGAAAGAGTGCTTCTGGAGGGAATGTAGGTTTTAAGCGAAATGAAGCACTTAATCTCTTAAGATGGGCAATGGCTACATGGCCTTGTTGATCCGGAATTGAAAACTCCCTCTCGCTCGTGAGAAGCCCCTGTTTTTCAATAAGCTCAGCATCAACCCTTTTCTTTGTAATATAATATGTGATCAACTTCCATTATCGTGCCTGTGTTCCCGCGGCAGCCAGATGATCAAGATGGCGCCAGACTGCGAGAGTCATTGCGTCACGCCGGCGTCAGATGCATCCACCACGCCGGCCGCAAGTCTTCATCCAGGCTGCTCTTCGGCTAATGGGGACGATCGGCATCTAATCCAAGAAGCTAAGTAGTGCCGCCGGCTGCTACCACGCTGTGGCATGCGCCGCCATCTCAACAAGGCAGCAGCACCTACATAGGCTACGAGCTTTCTAGCCATGCCAGGAGGAGGTGAGCCAAGATGGAGATCAAAAGCTCTTCACCACATCAGCAGCATAGCCGCCGAGGACACGTTGACTTGGCGTCCGTGTGACTTGCATCTACATCTACACGAGGCTGCTGCGGCGCATAGATGATCGAGCAAGGAGATCGATCTCACGGTCGGGTGATCGCTACGTCCATGTCATCTACGTGTCCGTTTGGACGCCTCTAAGAAGCGGTCGTTGTCCCGGATCGATGGAAGGCATCCAACAGCATCTACACGAGGTTGCCACGTGCACCTGCATACGGCGCCAAGGAGATCGGTTCAAGTCGGACGCACGGAGGGAGCGTAGCTACGCGTGCCCTAGCCGCGCCAAGCCACCACGCTGCTGTCGTCCAAGATCATCCAAAGGCAGGCTGTCACGAACACGGGAGACACACGGATCCGACGTCGCCACCAAGGCGCCATCTGCGTCCACAAAGCTGAGGCATAACTACCGCACCCGCAGACGCAGAGAAGAAGCACGTCGAGCCGGACAACCACCGCCCCTCACATCGAGCCGTGTCGGCAGAGGAGACGCCCTCGACGTCGGACGACTGTGCCAAGCCGGAGGAGACACTCTGGGCGCCGGACGACCACGCCGAGCTGGAGGAGACGCCCTCGAGGCCAGAGGACCACGGTTCGAGCCAGGTTGGAGGAGACGCCCTCGACGCCGAACGACTGTGCCAAGCCGGAGGAGAGACACGGGAGCGCTGCATTAACGCCGTGAGCATGCTCCGTGCATCTACTTCACCGCTCTTGCTTACACCACCGACATCGCCGCAACGCAAGGGGCGAGTCCGGACGCCATTAACAATGGCTCCACACTGAAAGGATCAAGATGCCCAAGAGGGGGGTGAATTGGGCTCTTTTTAATTTCTAAACAAGAATTAAACCTATAAAGAGCCAATTAACCCCCTAGTGCCTACCGCTTGTGTGTCCTAGCTAGAAAGCGGTAGCAGGTCAATGGAAAGCGAAAACTTCCTACACAATTCTAGTATGAATTGAAAGACAAGTGCGGAAAGTAATGCGGTAATAAAGAGCTAGGGAAAGAGATGCTTGACACGGCGATGTTTTGCCGAGGTATCGAGGATTCGACACTCCCCCCTAGTCCTCGTTGGAGCACCTCGCAAGGTCTAGCTCCCCCTCAATCCCGCGCAAGGGATGAGTGCTCTCTACAGGTTGATTCTTCGCCGCTCTGGCTCGGTGAATCGCCCACAACCGATCACAAACGTCGATGGAGAAGGGCCGCCGACAATCCTCCGGCGATCACCTTCCTCCAAGCACCACCGGACCGTCTAGGTGATGTCGATCACCAAGAGTAACAAGCCTCGATCTTCGCTTGACTCACTCAAGCTTCACAACTAGAGGATGCACACTTGAACTCTTGGATGAACTAGAGAGAGGATGGATGGATTCGCGAATCACTCACTCTCTCTAGGGCTCTTGCTCTCTTCCCAACCTTCTCAACAAACTCAGCAACTCAAATGAGCAAAAGGCAAGGTGGGAGAGAAGTGGGAGGGACTATAAATAGACCCTCTGAAAACTGCCTCGGGCTGGCATTTTAAGTTGGCGACGGACGCTCTGTCGACTAGGCGACGGACGGTCCGTCGCATGCCCCAACGGCTAGTTTCTGTTCATAGTTTGGGCGACGGACGGTCCGACGCCCTGTCTAACGGCTAGTTCTGACACACTGTTCCCAGCGACGGACGCTCATCCCCAGCGTCCGACGCTACACTCTGGCTAGGGCTGAAAACACCCTCTCTGGAAGGTCGACGGACGCTCTTCCCAGCGTCCGACGCCTGGCCGACGGACAGCGTCCGACGGACCCTGAAAAACTTAGCCAGAAAACATCCCCACTGGAAGGTCGACGGACGCTGTGGACTCAACCACCCAGCGTCCGACGCCTCTGTCCGACGTGACGGACAGCGTCCGGCGCCCCCGTCAGGAGCGTCCGACGCCCAGAAAACAGTTTTGACAACTTCGTTTTTCGTCGCGATGAATATGGAAGTTGTTCTAGGCTATCTTACGGTCAACGTAGGCTTGCTTAGAGCTAAGGAAGTCAAGTGTGCACCATACCTAAGTCATGAAGCTTTCCTAAGTCAAGCTACTAGTCTCAACCCCTCTTAATAGTACGGTCAAAGGTAAAAAGAGAAGCCCTATCTATTTCTAAGTGTCCTTCATCTCCTTATGGCACTTAGCCTATCATTCTAGAGTCTTCATCATGTCTCCTTGAAAATCGAAACGATATCCATCTTGGGGGCTAAGTGATGACCATTAATGCTCATTCTTCTTGATCACTATGGCTAAGCTACGCATAGCCTCTGCAAAACACACGTTAGCCATAATAATCTCTAATTGTCGTTAATCACCAAAACCAACTAGGGCAATGATTCTTCACACACCTACACCAAAGATGCACCATACCATGGGAAGAGACGAGCCCGAGCACCATCAGCAATGGCTCTACATCTACAAGTACCAGGGAGAGGCTAATGAATTTCCCATCTCCCCGGCGCTCCGCCGGAGATTCGAACCTCAGACCTCAAGCCTCGCGTGGTACCTCCTCTACCACTCCACTCATGACTCACTTGTGTCTAGATTCTGTTTTACTTCCTCATATTCTATATTAAACCGAGTGTAAATTGATTGTTTGAGCCACTAAACGAATTCAAATGAAAAGGTTGTAAACTACAAAGTTTCATAACTTTTTGAGACCTACAACTTTCATGTAGCAAGTTTTTTCATCCGAGGTCGTTTATAAAATTTTTAATTTCAAATTTGACATCTTCGAACGTATTTTCTGATGACAAGATGATTTCAAATGAAAAAGTGCTGAACTACAAAGTTTCATAACTTTTCGAGATCTACAACTTTTATGTACAAAGTTTTTTTATCCGAAGTCGTTTACAAAAATCAAAAAAATCTGTGTCCAGGCATTTTTAGTGGCGGTTTTCTTAAGGAACCGCCACTAAAAATCGATTTTTAGTAGCGGTTGTTTAAGAAAACCGCCACTAAAAATAGTATATTTTTACAGACGGTTTTCCTAAAGAACCGCCACTAAAAATCAATTTTCAGTGACGGTTCATAATAATTTTTTTCTATTTTTTTCTACTAGCGGTTGATAACTTAAACCGTCTGTGCTATTTTTCTAGGGCGCAGGCAAAATTCGTACGGAAGAAGAAGCGCTGCTAGCTTTCCCTTCTTCGAGTCTAGAGAGGAGTACATCCATCAGCGACGCGTCCGTTCTCCTCAGGCCACAAGCCTGTACGTCCATCGGCAGCCATGCGTATTCCAGCGCCAAGGAGATGGCGTTCACGCTCGCTACATCCATGGGTGAGCAGCTAACTAATCTAATCTAGCTTTTCTTATCTAGTTTGCACAGCCGCATCCACACACAAGAGCGCAGACGTGTGCATGCGCATGTTGGATACGTTTGCATCTACATGCAAGCACGTACGGTCGTACAGATGCATCTACGATGTAAGGCTCCATGCAAGGGAAGCCTTCTACTCTCTACACCGTACCGTCTACGTCATCTACTACGCAAGATGTCAGTCTTCATCCACTACTACGACTACAACTCCGCCGATCAAGCTGATCAGCGTACCTCGACGACGATGCTGTCGGAAAGTCCGAAGCAATCCAATCTACACCAACCATACAAGTCTACAACAACACCACACCACATGTCGTTCGACACCGACGAGGCGAATGACACAGGCGGACGTAGCTGATTTCTCCAGCTCTGCTGACCGGCAAATGGACCAACGAGGTCATCATGCCGACGCCACCTACACCTACACCAACACACAAGCATGGAGACGTGAAGCGAAGATTGAAGACGACAACCACAGCAGCTTAATCGGAGGTACTCTGTGAGCTACTTCACAGGGGTAATTAACTGGGAGCTTTCCGAGGCCCCAGGAACCATGAAGACCACAGTCGTCCAAGTTAGATCGCCGCCAGCAGGCTATAGAGCGCGCACTTGTACTAGGGAACTCATATTTGTATTTTCTTTAAATATGAATAAATTGGGTTCCCTTATTTTCTTTTGTGTACTTTAGTACACTGGCACGCCCGTATTATTTTTCTAATGCGCAAAGAGATCCACTCTGCTGTTTTGGATTTTTTCTGTCCAAACAATAAGTTAGGTCATTAGTAATGGTGATAGAGTGGGCAACCAAAAGTATTCATGCCCCCAAGATGGATATCATTTCAGAATTCAAAGAAAAGCGAAGAAGGCTTAGAATGTCTAGGTCTAAGTGTCAAAGGAGTTGAGAGACACTTAGAGTACATTAGGTCTTTGTTTTACCTTTGATCGTACTATTAAGGAGGGTTTGAATTGGTAGCTTGACTTAGGTAAGTCTCATGGAGTAGGTGTGGTGCACACTTGTATTTCATAGCCCTAAGTGAGCCTAGGTTGACCATGATATGAGTTGGAACAACTTCCGTTTTCGACAAAACTTGATTCAGAGTCGTTTTGGAGGTTTAAGGGGGCACCAGACGCCGATGCAACTGGCACCGGACGCGTCCGATTTGTGCTAAGGTGCTAGGGTTTAGCACCAGGCCCACCCCCAGGAGGCACTGGAGTGTCCGGTGCTCTCTGAGTGTTCTTGACTGCACCGAACGCTGGCACCAGACTCTGGGTCCCCCAGAGGGGTGAGTCCGGTGGGTGCATCAGATATCCATGCAAAGAGGTTCCAGAGAGGGTTTGGAGCCACTGGACGCGTCCGGTGGGTGGTCACCGAACTCACCCCTGAGTCTGGTGGTCACTCAATGAATTTCTAGAGGATGAACACTGGCACTATACGCGTCCGGTGCAGGGGCACCGGTGCATCCGGTGCTCACTAATTTCAAACATTAACTAGTCGTTGGGAAGGCACCAGATGTGTCCGATGCTCCGCGCCGGAGCGTTCGATGCTCATTAAAAAGCAGAAATGAATCCCAACGGGTAGGTTTTGGGTTTTGGGTATTTATACCCCTTACCTTGCTTCTCTCTATTGCCTTTTCTCATTCTATCTACTAAGAGACACTTGGAGAGTGAGAGTGAGAGAGAGAGAGCAAGAGCCCTAGTGAGGAGTTGAGTGTCACCTAATCCCATTAGTTGATCCCTCACAAGAGAGTAGAGTTGATCAAGTGTGCATCCACTCACCTCATGAGACTTGTGTGAGTCAAGTGAGAGTTCAAGCTTGTTACTCTTGGTGTTCAACAACACCTAAATGGTTCGGCGGTGATTGGTGTCTTAGCGACCATCCGAAGCCGATTGTGGATGGTGCAACTCGCTTGTGATCGGTTGTGGGCGATTCATCGAGCCGGAGAGGCGAAGAATCAGCCCGTAGTGAGCACTTGGTCCTTGTGCAGATCAAGGGGGAGCGATACCCTTGCGCGGGTGCTCCAACGAGGACTAGGGGAGTGTTGACTCTTCGATACCTCGAGAAAACATCAACGCGTCATCTCCTTCCTTCTCCCTCTCTTACCATTACTTTCAAACATTACTTTCTTCATACTTGGTATATTGATGATGATGCTTGCTTAGAATTGCTTCTAGGGTGTTAGTCCTTTACTTCTTGTCAAGGTACTTGCTTTGATTAGCTAGTTTCACACCTTAGGCACTAGGAGGTAATTGACAATGCTTAGGTTTTAAATTTCGCTTTAGAAATTTAAGAGAAGCCCAATTCACCACCCTCTTGGGCATCTTGATTCTTTCAGAATCATTTCATTTTTACAGGAAAAACGCAGAAACAGGGAGGAATTCCTGCGTTCCAAACAGGGCCTCAATCTATAAGGTCATTCTTTTGGGATGGTGAAAAGAGTATCTTTTAAGAACCTTTTTTTTTGCATTTGTTCAAAAATACTACTGCCTATTCCAAGATAGACTATTTTAAGATCAACTAAGTTTATAAAAAATTATATATTATATATTCTTGTTACGGATCCTCATAATACATAAAAATATATTCCTTGAGGTTTCTAACAGAAATAGAGAGGAATTCCTGCGTTCCAAACAGGGTCTCAATCTATAAGGTCATTCTTTTGGGATGGTGAAAAGAGTATCTTTTAAGAACCTTTTTTTTTTGCATTTGTTCAAAAATACTACTGCCTATTCCAAGATAGACTATTTTAAGATCAACTAAGTTTATAGAAAATTATATATTATATATTCTTGTTACGGATCCTCATAATACATAAAAATATATTCCTTGAGGTTTCTAATAATATACTTATTTGGTATATAAAAAATAATATTCCTATGAAAAAATAGTCAAATTGGATCAGAGATGCAGCTAGAATTGCAGGCATGTAGAATGACCGTCATGCCCATGTACTCCTATAGAGTGATGCCTTGCATGGCCAGGGTTACTTTACATGTATATATGACCCCGACATGCTCGTCTTAGCATTATGTAGTTCTTATGGCAAATCTTACCTTGGACGATATGCTTCCCATATTTTAGTTGGTGAAAAGAACCGCCTCATAAATTTAGTACTTCCTCTACCCAAAATAGATATCATTCTCGCTTCCTAAGAAGTCGGCTTTTTAAAATTTTAACCAATTATATATAAAAAATAATTATTATTATAATACATAATTATAGTATCATTAGATAGATAGTTGAGTATACTTTATTTTATAATAAATTTATTTATAGAGATATAAATACAACATATATTTTCTACAAAACCTAGTTAAAGTTAAGAAAGTTTAACTTACATGTATCTCATAGCGTCATCTATTTTGGGAGGAAGGGAGTATTTGCTCGAAAAGGAAACCAAACAAAATGCATGGGTAACTGATGAGATGTCAGTATTGCCTCCTCTTCTTGCAGGTTTGTCCACCATCCGGGTACCGTGGATCAAAGTCAGATTCCATTGTAGCAGAGTTGATGTCTTCCGCATCATCAGCTGATGAGAAGCCATCAGTACTTTTCTTATTGGAGTAAGCAATGGCTGCCAGAGGAAACCTTCTTCCTCAAGTCGACCTCGATCTTCCATTTGGTCTCGTCGCGGTGACAGCGGCCTAGCCGGAAGACGACGACGTCGGGATTGTCCATGTCGACGACGGGGAACTCCGGCTGGACGTGTGGGAAAGGGAAACGGTCTCCGCCATCGAAGGCGTCCCAGAACTCTTCCTCGTGCATCGTCAAGTCTTTCCTCCACGTGTAGCCGTCGTCGTCGTCGTCTTCGCGCAGCGACCACGTGGTGATTCGGAACCTGTGGTTCCACGTCAGCACGTGCCGGCTCCCAACTCCAAAGTTGCTCCAGTGCTGGGTGTCGACGCTGACGAACTTGACGCCGTGCCGCGTGACGCACACGCGGCGCGAAGATTTAGGGCATACTCGGTCGCCGAATTCCATGTAGCCCTCGGGGTCCCCAACCCTGTCCACCGGAAGCGGAACGTACTGGAGCCTCGGCGTCCGCGGCAGCGGCGGCGGTGGGTTTCTCTCCGACGACCGCCGCGAGGAGTACAGGTCCATGAGAACCATCCCGCGGTAGTAGTCTACCCAGATCATGTACCGGCGTCCATATGGCACCACCGCGTCCGTCGTCCACCAGCGTAGCTCACGGCCACCATCGGTGCCGTGGACGTGCAAGTTCTGGAAGAACTCCCACCGGCCGGACCAGGACCGGAACAGGCGGACGTGGTTGCTCGCCGCGTGCGTTATCACAAGTTGAGCCACAACGAACGACGGCGAGTCGTCGTCGTCGTCGTTGCTTGTGTAGGACGACATTATACCAATGTCTCCGGTATCCATAGGAAGAGGGTAAATCTCAGGCCCGCCTGCGGAAGGCAGCAGCAACAAGGAGGACGGCCGCCGCCGGCGCCGGGAGGTGTCGTCGTCGCGGGTCACCCGGTAAACGAACAAGTCGTACGGGTACGTGTTCTCGTAGTCGTAGGACTTCATACTCGTCGCAAGTAGCACGACGTCGCGGTGCGCGGCGATGACGTATCCCAAGGTCTTCCTTGGTGTCGTCGTCGTCGTCGACGTCCCCGGCCAGTCGACGGTGAGGACGGAAGTGCCGGGCGGTTCGACGAGCACGAACGAGACGGAGATCTCCTCGCCTTTGGATGTGCGGGAGATCGCCGACGTCGTGCGGTCGCGGCGGAAATCATCCCGCCGGGCACCTGCTCGGTTCAGGAGCACCCAACTGCAGCTGGGGATCGAACGCCGCACGGGCAACGAAGAAGCGGACGATCGCCGGTGGCCGCCGTGCACATCGTCGTCTGTGGATCTGCTACCGGAGGTGGATCTGCTGTCTAATGCCCATGACCACCAACTCTCGGTCTCGGACGATGGTGTACGCCTATAACGATGGTGGCCGGACATCTCTGTGTTTCTCCGTCGTTCAGATCGGTGTGGCGACTGGTGAGGTTTTTTCTTTTAATTTGGTGGCGTCGGCCGTCGGCAGATCAGATCGAAACGGAGGAGGATATATATATCCGCGGCGGCTTCGGGCCGAAAAGAGGCTCCTTTTCGGACTTTGGAAGAAAATTAATTGGGCCTTGTTTTAGATCCAAAATATTTACGTATGTAAGTGTAGCGTTTCGTTTGTATTGGATAATTATTATTCGAAGTAACTAGGTTTAAAAAATTCAACTCATAAATTACAAATAAACTATATAATTAATTATATTTTTTTATCTATATTTAGTACTCTATGCATTTATCCAAAGATTCAATGTGAGCATTCAGATGACATGTGATGCGGGATGATTTTGACCAACAAGTACTACTACTGCTACAGTATATACCATTCAAATGCATCAGCATAATGCAGGACCATTGAAACGTACGCTTCCAGGAATGCTAGCAGTAGTACTGACATGTGATGTGTTTGTTTGCAAATAGTATTGTGTCATATGCCTGAAATTCTACCGGCCACGCATGCAGCGAAGGTGCCTGAGCATACTAAAGCGGACAGCCAGCGTAGGCTGAAGCCTTTTGTTAGAACTATCATTCCGTGGGATGTGGCACCAAAAATTTCTACCCCATTTTTAACAGCGTTTTGTCAGCCAAGGCACTCCTGTGAACCTCTGCCAAGTCATCAATACCAGTGATTTGCATTTTGCGCGTCAACGTGGAAACTGGGGCTACAACCCAGCATGGAGCGATGGGGCTGCTGGCCTTACCACTAGTAGCGTAGCGGAAATACAACGAGAAAGCAAAGCCAACATGCCAGTACAGATGAGTCAGGTACGTTGCCACACGAGAAACATAAACGAAGATACTAACAGGCGCGACAACAGATCAGACGGCACAAGGCCTGGGCTGAGCACTTGTACAAATGTTAGAGCTGCAACGATGAAAAAAAAACCGATGCGCATAACACATCCTGTCTCCAAGAGTGAAAACTAAAAACAATCCAAGTATTACCTCCTAAAAGAAGCTGTGAATTAAAAAATCAGTGCAATTGGCTCACCTAATTTTCCCTCTGATGAAAACGGTAATGCTCAATTGAGACTACAAGTGCGAACAACGGAAAACACACGCCCACGGGAACAAATATTCACGCCACGCATCACACAGAATGTTACTGCCAGAACTCATTACTGTTTGTCCGTACTCACACCAATATAACACTAAGATATAATTACATGAAATAAATTCACCTGTACAGAAAAATTACTCGGGTTCAAAATCTGTTACAGCAGCAAGGCTAACAATCCCGAGAGGAACTCAATAATTGAATGATGGTGCGGGTTATCTAACCGTCTTAATTAACTTTCTACACATAAATGAAAATTTTTGGATGATTATGTGGGGCTGATTTACATGGAAGCCAGGAGTATAAGGTTGGCGTCAGGTAAATCATCCCTATGCTACATACTGTCATTGGACGGCCTATTCGACCATACGATTTCTATCTCTAGGGTTCTTGAGCCATCCTTGCCGCCGTCATGGCTGAGGCTAAAAAACCCACTGTATACACCCTCGGTGACAACCTTGTCAATTTGGATGGTGACTCTTCCGAGGGTTGACTGCAATGAAAATATCAATATTTGAGAAATAACACAAGAATCACAAGCAAGAAGACAACCAAGAGAAGACAAGAACCAAGAGAAGAAGACATGTCATCCTTATGATCATACCTTTCCAAATGTATTTTTGCTTTTGCATATGATGTAGAGCTTCTGCCCTTTAGGAGCGACATCAAATAACCAAGTGAAGCCCTCGTTCCAAGCTGGGCAGATGCTGTGGTTTACCACCTGACGTTCAGCACAAATATCATTAGCCACAGATAAAAAAAAAGATGATAACTAAATAAAATACAACATGCAGCAGAGTGGGGATCCCAGTCTTGCAAAGTACCAGCAGCTGGCAATACTGGGTTTCAGAGGAAAAGAACTAACTGCACTACATATGATCTAATTATCTACAAGAAATACCTTAGTTTGCCTTGGAGGACCATTTCCAATTTGCAGGCAACAAAATGCATTTGTACCCCCCATTGTCTGTTTCAAATTATTCCCACGAATGATGGTCACTGTCAAGCAACCAGGCAAGCAATGCAGCAAACTATCAGCTCTCTCATGAAAACTGGGAGGACACGTCTTCATAAGCATTTGTAGTACAGGTATGGCTTCAGCTGAAATCAGGGACTGGGCTTTAGCAATGTCTTCATTCATTTGCGGCCAAGATTCTTTAAGCAAGCAAAGGGTGTCAAGCACACTCTCCTGGGCAGCCTCATTTCCATCCTTCAAAGCACAAACCAGGTGTGGTATGCACAAGGTTGCCGCCTCAGAAAACCGTACCTTTTTGAAGTTGCTAAATATCACATACATGGTCTTCGGAATAACTTCATTGATAGTTGACGTAGAGAGCAGCTCTCTCTCTAAGGCAGCTGCAACAAATTGCATTTGACATTAGAGATTAATCAAATCAATCCATCAGTATGCAGGATAACACCCATCAAGCATTTGCAATTAAATCATTTCGTAACTTAATGCATCTGTTTTTTATTAGATATTCATGTCTATAGTATCAAAGACAAAATGGCAAATGAAAAAACATTTAATTTTCACAATAGAAGAGCATGAGACTTCACTCAAGAACATGAAGAAATACACATTTGAAATAAAATATCATAGACACTTCGCCATAAAAAATGTCGACTCACCAGTGAGAGATCGGATGAGCTCATTTGACACGTATTCTTGCAGTGTATGATTTGAAAATAGGTACTTGATTAGAAGAGCAGCCTGTCCTGATATATCCCCACTTGGCGAAAGAATCAATTCTTGCACAACCAAAATGCCCCCAGCTTCAGCAACAGCGCGCCTATTTGTCCTGCTGTGCATCACTAAGCTTTGCAGTGCACAAATAGCAACTGTTGTCATGTCATCCGTAGGCTGGTCCTCAAGTAGGCTTACAAGAGCACGGCAGGCAGACACAGAGTCACTTGCCCTTGCAAGTGCTTCATGCTGGAAAATGTCACCTAGTGCAAGAGTGACCAGAAATTTTGCTGACTGGTTCTTAGACTGAGGATCTAACAGGTACTGTGAGAGAGGAGCAATAGCATACTTGGCAACTTTTGTTTCACGGACCCTTGAATTGTTTATCAGCGCTTCAAGCAATCTTGCTGCAGATTCCTCACATCGATGGCTCTTCAGGAGCTCCAAGAGTGCACGTACTGCCCCAGCCTCAGCCATGGCCACAGCACTGCGTGAGCTACTTTTCTCTTGAACAAGTAGGGCACTGAGAGCTATCGTGGTGGTACTCTCCATGGTGGAGTTCAGCAATCTCACAAGAACAGCCATTGAGACTTTGACATAGTTGTCAGAATTATAACGCAAAACATTGCATAACACAAGTGCTGCAGATTCCCATAATGCTTGACTTGGCTGAGGATCATCCTGGACAATTACCTTTGAAAGTTCAAAAATTCCACCTGCATCGGCTACTGCCTTGGGCCAGCTCTGTGAGATGTTTTCAAGTGCTTTAACTGCAGTTTGTTGTAAGCTCAAGATTCCAATACCAGCAAGCTGCACCAAAGGAACAACTGCATTTTTGGTGGTGATATCCTGTTGAAAATGTTCCTGTTCTAGAAGATGTGAGAGCACCTCAGTGCCAAGTTGCTGAATTGCTTGAGAGGGAGACTCAAGAAACGATATTAAAGGCTCAATTATTTGACTGGGAGTCAACTTCAATGCTGCTAGACTCTGAGGTTTCTCCAGAATATTTACAAGTGCTTGCAAAGCACTGTGCTGGTCCCACATAGTAACATCAGGGCGACGTAAAAGCAAGAAAAGTGGTTCCACCATTTTGGCAGCAGCAGAACTTTTAGCAATGCCACTGTTGTTTGTCAAAATGCGAAGCAATTCAGCGATGGATGAACTAACAGATACAGGAACATCAAGAATCATATCAAGGGCATGCTCAATGATACCAGCTTTAACCATGTCAAGCTTGCAGTTTGGACGGTCCTTGCCCAACTTTATGAGAGCACCGATACATGCTTCAGACAACTGATAGTTTGTACCAGGAACAAAACTGACAAGAAGATCAATAACTTCACTAGTTGCAGTAACCTCTGCATTGTAGTCCACATCCAGTAATCTGTTTAGAGCACAAACTGCTGGTTCGATAGCCAAACTAGATCCTGATGTCATCAGTGATATCAGGGGTTGAAGACATTCTGTTGCAATTGGTGATGCACGTAGAGTTGAGTTCTCAAATAAAATATAGCAGAGTTGAGCAGCATCTTTCTTAAGCTCCAATGACGAACTGAAGGATAAAATTTTGTAAAGATTTTCAAGTGTGTTTCCTTCTACATCAAACATAGCAGAATCCTTAGAGATAATCCCAGCAGAAAGCTTGATAAGTGCACCAAGTGCTGCCTGCTGTTCTATTTCAGTTCCTGACTCAAGCATGTCAAGTAGTGGTTGAATAGCTTGCCGGGCCACCTCTGTGTCCCTTATATTCTCTGCATCAAAGAGTTTCTGCAACGTCCTTACTGCACTAAGCCTAGAACTTCTCGAGCCCAAACGTAAGACAGCTACCAGCTGATTTGAAGTGCTGCGTGATGATTCATGGTAAAGAAGATCAGGATTACTGTATAAAATCCCTAACAAATTGGTTATAGTATTTTCAGTTGAGTCTTGCGGGCTTAAAGATAGATACTTAGTCAAGGCATCTAATACTCCAGCCTCTGCCATAGCAACTTTATTTGCATCACTACCTTCCGCTAGTTGAGTCAGAAGGTGCAATGCAATCAGAGGTGCACCTGGCCTGTCTGGCATTGGTTTAAGTAGATCCACTAGCAAGGGTATGGACCTTCGAGCAGAAGCACCAGTGCAGACATCTTCAAGCTCAAAAAGGCTTCTCAATATTATTTGACTTGGATTGTCTGCCAACTTGAATTCTTTAGCCATTGTAACAAGGTTTGGCATATCAGATTCTACCTGTCCGATCAATGCTACAGCACCCAAAACTGCACCAGAATTTGCAATAGCAAGCTGTATACCTCTGCTCACAGTGGAAACAAGGCTAGCCAGTGCTTGAGCAGCAAAGTATTTATCGATGACATCATCAGATTTTAGCAAGGATGCTAAAGAAGGTATTGTTCGTGTGATTTCAGAAGACTGAACAACCACTGAATCCTGAAACAGAGTAGCCAACAGAAGGGCGCAAGTCCATATATTTTCTGAGTCTTCATACTGTTCCTGTAACATGAAGCAGCTAGCTATTACAGCTTGGAAATAGGCATAGCAATAGAAACAGTAAAATATGGAAAAGACAAGTAATGCAACAAAGAATGAAAGTTGTCTGATCTATGGAATGTAGAACAATTCTGGTAAGTAGACCACCACGATTGTTCTGCTTGGCTGTTCTGTTCTCAGCAGTCAGCACCAACTGAATAATAAAACTAGTATGTCTAATAATATTTATGGACATCTCCATCTGGTATCTAAGCAATGGAGTTGCCAAGAACAAAGGGTGCAAATCTGGAGCCTAGCGTTTCCAACAACTTACTAAGCAAGTTGGCATATAAAAAATTAAACAGACAGGCAGACCAACCAAATGCTTTCATCTTGCAAAATATAACAAATTATCTGAGTGTATGAGTGGACTTCTGTTTCTAGGTAGGAACTTAGCATGATGATTTTTTATGTAAACAGAAACTTTGGGTGGAATCATAAACAGCATGGGGAAATCATTTCATATCTTCCTAGAATTGGTCAACTAAATGTTTTAAGAGTTAAATGCGCCAGGAGCCCTTGAACTTGTAAGCGTGTGTTACATAGGTCCTTGAACTTTGAAAATGCATTTCTGACCCCTTAAACTTGTTAAATGGTACACATAGGCCCATGAACATTAAAAATACACTTCAGGCCCCTAAACGTGTTAAGTGGTACACCACAGGCCCATATTTGTCATGCGGGCATTTTTTTTACCAATGTGACGTTGCTAGGTGGCAAAAAAGATGCATCATACCCTTGAAACCCAATCCGTGTCACTGTCATCATCGCGGGAGCCACCTCCGCACAAAGGTGCTCGACGTCAGGAAGGACAACGAGGAGAGGATTGTCAACAGCTGGAAGGTGAGGTGGTGCGTCAAAGAAAGCACGACCCTAGCCGCCAGCGATGCTTCTCCTAGTTGCAGGCCAAACCGCAGGCACGTGGCTCCTGTCAGCAATGCTTCCGCGTGTGGCTAGCCATGGTATGACCGGAGCAACACGCAAAAGCTTTGCCGACCGGAGCCACATGCACACGGTCTGTCCTACAAGTAGGAAAAGCATCACTGGCGGCTAGGGTCCTACATTTTGCGACGCGCCACGGCTGCTGATGCTCCCCTCGCGAGCACCTCTATGCGGAGGCAGCTCCTGCACCGACAGCTACATGGATTGAGTTTCAGGGGGTTTGGTGCTTAACTTTTTGCCACGTAGCAACACCACATTGGCAAAAAATACCCACGTGGCAAGTATGGGCCTTTGTTGTACCACTTAACAAGTTTAGGGGGCCAGAAATGTGTTTTCAAAGTTCGGGGGCCTATGTGTACCCCTTAACAAGTTTAAGGAGTTAGAAATGCATTTTCAAAGTTTAGAGGGCCTATGTGACACACGCTTACAAGTTCGAGGGCCCCTGGTGCATTTAACTCATGTTTTAATAACCAATAGTCCAAAATTTAAAAGTCAACAGTAGTCTAAAATGGCCATTGGATTTCTTTTTAATATGTAACATAAAAGACTAGTGACACCATATGTGCTGATGCATCTGTATAGCTGGTGTCACTTGTCAGCAGGTCACTTAAAAATCATCAACAAGTAGTATGTTACAGGAACCAATTCATAGTAAAGAAGTCCTTTAGACTAGTTGAAAACATGGAAAGTGGATGGACATATGAAGTGACCTATGTTTCTTATCCAGCATTACTCAAAACAAGGATGTAAAAATACAGGAAAACTTAGACCTAACACTGTTTGCATGCTAGTCAAGATGACAATTCAAGATGGATGTAAGATTTTCACATTACGAGTACATCTAGATTACTCAACGCAGAAGTACAGCAGTTTGAAGCAGAAAATATCTCAAATTTAGCAACAAGTTACTCAGAGCAAGTCCTATGAAAACAGAAAAAATAAATGTGGAACATGCACCTGTCGGTTAGCAGTATAACTAGCAAGTCTATCCAATACTGCATCAACGCCATTGAGCTCCATAACAGTATATTTACTCCTTCCATGATGAGAACAAATCAGTGAGAGCAACCATAGTGCAACAGTTTCTTCAGAAACCTTTCCAAGTTCAGGCACACTCAAAACATCCTGCTCATAATTAAGCGAACTTTTTTCCGTGCAAGGTTTCCAAATTTCAATGTCTAGGGATGTTAAAGGGGAATGTTGCTTCAGCATATCAATGAGTGCAGATATCAGATTCTTCAGAAGTTTTGATGCTTCAAGAACATCAATCGACTGTTCTCTGCTGTCCCTCATTGCAGATATGAGGATGACTGCACTGCTGATTCTTATTTCCATGTCATTTGACTCT
This sequence comes from Microstegium vimineum, assembly GCA_022036555.1. Classification (NCBI taxonomy): domain Eukaryota; kingdom Viridiplantae; phylum Streptophyta; class Magnoliopsida; order Poales; family Poaceae; genus Microstegium; species Microstegium vimineum. Next base: position 44,478,778 of record CM039133.1, read on the forward strand.
ATAACTCTACTAGAAAGAGAAGTGATGCATCCTTGACTTCTGGTTAAATATTCACCAAGTAGAGAAGGTCGGCCCTGACAGAGACTTGCAAGTATTTGAATGGACTTATCTTGAACAGGTGGAAGCCCAATACTAACACAACGAATTAAAGGTTCTAAGCTTTCTGGGACTTCAAGAAAACCAGTGCATAGAGGGGGGCTATAATGTGAACCCTCCTTTGTTGTAGCCATCAATGTAAGAACATCAAGAGGTTCCAAATTTGTAACATTGTCCAAATTGATGCCAGATAGACATACCAACAATGCATGAATTATAAAACAGCACTGCGAGTAATCTGGGAGAACTTCACTGAGGGGAAACTGGTTGACCAACTGACGAAGTGACCGCGACGCACTAATCTTGCCTTCTAAACTCCCCTCCTTGAGCACTCTAGTCAAAGCCAAGATAATATTGTCATCTAACGCTTCTTTAGCAATCTGTCCATCTGATAGGAGATTTGCTAATGCAGCAAATGCTGTTTCAGCAACATCAATAGATGATGTCTTTGCCATCTCGATAAGAGGTCGCACATCACCTTCAGTTAAGCAAGACATTTTGTTTTTTGACATGGAACTAGCTGAACATGAAAGCGCTCCTAAAGCTCTGGCAGATTGTGTGGCAATCACTTGGTTTCCACTTGTCAAAAGCTTCATGCATGGCTGGACAATTTCATCAATTGCCAAGACATCACAAATATCCTGACGCAGAGTGAAAATATCAGCCAACACAGTTGCAGCAATCTCCTGTGTTTCTTCATTTGATGATTCAAGAACAAGAACCAGTGACCTAAGACCTTTATTAGCTGGGGCTCCACTCTGGATTAGAGCTCTCTGAGGCGCCAGCACAAGGACATGCCGAGAACTGTAATGACATGAGCTTTTGAGCTCAATGAGTCACTGAGCAGTAATGCTAGTAACTGATTGATCGTAGCAGAATCTGCTGATCGTATAAGCTTCTTGAGTGCTTTAACTGATGCCTCCTGTCCACGAGGGCTACCACTCTTTAGAAGCCAAATTAGTGCCAAAACAGCCCCAGCACTCTCAATACATGCCCTGATATCATCACTATCAGAGCACATGTTCCACATGATGTAAGCTGCATCCTCCTTTGCTTTTTGAGATCCTGTTTCAAGTAACTGGACAAGTGGAGGGATACCTCCAGCAGCTGTTATTGCCCACTTGCTGTCATCTACTTTATCACTCAAGATAGCCAATAAGGAAACTGCATATTCCTGCTGCTGCTCACTGGAAAGCCCAAGTAATGATATTAGCAACTGAACCCCTTCTCTCTTTCCAAGAGCCTCCCATATTCCAACACCATCACAACACAAGCTAGTTAAGGCACGAACAAGATGTTCTTGAACATCAGCAGGAGCCATGGTAATCAGCCCAACAAGAACCTTCTTAGAATTACAGTGATCAAGCCTGTCAGAGAAACAATCATTCCCATATAGACTTGCTAAAGCCTCAAGAATACAATCAAGCTTGCTGTCATGAGATTTTAGGAGCACAACCAAAGTATTTTCAATCTCAACTGGGTCCAAGGATTTACCATCAGAGCCATCAAAAACCATCAATGAATAAGCAAGTGCTCCAAGAATGTCAGCAAGGGGAACAGGTGATCGGGGTGCTTGGCAGAGCTCACCAAGGTAAAGCAACAGAGAAGTTGTTCCCCCACAAATATTTGATAAAGCACGTACAGCATGGCTTTGTAGAGAATGACATGTCTCACCCTGCATGCATTCTTTCGAGGGCGCTACAACAGCTCCAATCAGAATAGGAAGGCCTCCTGCATCCACCACAGCTTTCTTTGCAACACTAGAATTGGAAGACAGGGCCTCCAAAGCATCAGCCGCACTTTCACGAACAGAAATGATATTATCTCGATTTAGAAGGTGAAGGAGAGCCTTAACAGCCCCAGCATCTATAACTTTGGGAATGCTATCACCAAAAGCAGAGATAAACCGTGCCAATAGAGAGGCAGCATTCGACTGTGAAGCAGTATTCTTGGATGAAAGAAGACCAGTAATAATTTCAACACCTCCAGCTTCAAGTGTGGCCTTCCAGTAACCATCTTTGTCCCCACAGAGATTCCTTAAAGCCCCGGTCACAAAGCCCTCAACTACTCTATCTTGGCGAGACCTAGGATTAAGCAAGTCCCACAGAGTTGGCACAACACCTTCAGTCACAAATATTTTCCTGCCTATGTGATCATCCGAAAGCCCACCAGAAGACACTTCATAAATAGCTTCAGCAGCAGCCTTCTTCGCTTCAGCAGAATCAGACTTCAAAAGAGAGATTAAGGGTGGTATACAGCCTCCTAAGAGGACCCTCACGCGCAGGTCCTCTTCCTTGCAGAGTGCACTAAGTAGAGCTGCAGCATTTACTTTTGCTGCAGATGACCCAACTCTAAGGGTAGATATAAGTAGTGGCATTGCCTGAGAATGGCTACCTATCAAAATCCTTGCCTCCTTTTTTGCTCTGGCCAGTTCAAGTAACCTTCTGGTTGTAGCTTCCTTCCCCGATGGAGATACCATGCTAGCATGGAGGTCTTCCAACAATCGAGCAACAGTGGACATTGCACTTTCAGGATCATCAACTTCTGCCAGGTCACCTTTTTCCCTGTAGAACAACAAATAAGTAACGAGTTATTATGTATTATAGTTAATGTTAAAAAAAATTATATACTATAGATTGCATGTTTCATGTTTGCTAGCTGTGATTCTGACAAAGAAGGAAATAAGGGAAAATGTGAGATGGCGAGGCTTCAAACAAACACAAGAGGATGTAAGATGAAAATGAAACAGGGCAGCCAGCTATGCTAATTGTGTGAAGCAACCTTATTTGAGAAAACAATCAACAACTAATCAGTAATCACAATTAGTCGTCTGATTAACCGAAGCGCAAATTGTGAGCTGGCCAGCTGGACCTGGGGGCACTTGACACTGGGATTTTTGTTTTTGTCCCACCATGCTTGGTGTATGCTTTGTTTAACAATTTATGATAATATTGTTGTGCAGTGTGTGGTGCTATAGTCTAGTAGCAGTACTTAGCAACTTATGATTTATACAGTTGTACTATATACATCCTGGGGAGCAGGGCAAGTAGGCAGGATGACTATACTTAGCTGACTAGCCAGTAGCCACCGACTAAATGGATTTGATGATAACAAACCACAATTGGTCAGCTGATCGGTACTCATATGAGTAAGCTATTTCAAAACATTGTAAATGAGTTATATTGAAACAGGATATGTTATACCTTGATATAGAAGATGATGTTGATGGTGCGGGTGAAGTTGGTTCTCTAGAGTCTCGAGGTTCTGACGAGTTGAAAGTTGCCATAATTGGATCTATACCAGCTTTACACCTTGAATTGTTTAATAATTCCTACAGGATAAAAATGAAAGTAATGAGCATAATAAACAATAGTGCCAGCCTGTGTCATTTTTGCACTGACATAAAGAGAAAGAAGGAAGCAAAAGAAAAAGAGGTGTTGCCACTTAATCATGCAATTATCAAGAGAATATTGAATTAATGTTCGTTTTAAAGCATGCAGCCAGATCCTGTGGAATAGTAGATCCAGTTCTAACAACAAAACAATAGGAGATAGTAGACCCTCTCAAAAAATGAGATAGTAGTTTCATATCTTAAACATAGTTCAAGGAAATACTACAGAATTCAAGGGGAAACAACAAACTCTGTTGTGACCGTGGCTAAAATTTTCAATCCGAATCTTCTACAAGATCTTCAATCTCACCAAGAACAAGAAATGTATTAATTTTGGTCCATGTAAAACATGAAAAAAAAGGTTCTTCTTTTTAACCTCAAATCATCAAGTTTCACAAAAATTGGCACGCCGCTTCTGACAATGAGACATAGTTGCTTTTATAGGAAATGATCACCGGGGAAGTAGTCAAACCAACGAAACATACACAACAACTGAAAATTATGCGAAATGGAGGAATGGAATGAAATTTCACGCGAGGTAGGTTCCATGGTAGGCTGGTAGCTTATATCATAGGTTGTATCACAGCCACCAACAAGCCCACCACTGCATGGATGAGAAATGAGTCATGTGCAACCATTTCTATGAGCAATAGTACAATCATGCATCTAGACCATCTGATAGAGTTGGATCATGACTTGCACTTGAGTTGTACTCAAATGTTTGCACATGTAGCAGCACTCACAAGTAAAGGAGACAAGCACAAGCCCCAACGCTTCCACCAAGACCGTCCTTTCAAGTAGAGTGTTAGATTTGTTTTGGGACAGAAGGAAAATGTGCTAGAGCTCTATTTGCCTCTGCCATTCTATGGGCTGCCTCCTTTTTGCGTATGGCACCCCCACTCCCTTAGGAAGCATCTACTAATTCAGAACTTAATTTGTGGATGAGACTTATTGAACAACAGAAGGGCAGGCCTGGTGCAGTGGTGAGAGCTGTCTCACTGAGTCACCAGGTCGCGGGTTCGAAGCAGCCTCTCCGCAGATTTTGCGGGGGGGAGGCTTGCCTCGGTTTTTCCCTTCCTCAGGTCCCACTCATGCACGGTCACAGGGAACGTGGTACGGTGCCACGTTCCGCGTCCCGGGAACGTGCGTGTGGTACAATTTCGCCCCCGTAGTGTTAAAATCGCCCAAAACTAACGTACCACGTTCCCCGATCCACGTTCCTTGATCCACCGATCCGGGAACTTTTGTGACTGTGCACTCATGTGGGGGTCTGCCCTTTAGACTAATTGAACTATCCTTAGTTAGACGTTCATCAACCAAGCTACCGATTCGACAGGCAACACTTCCTCTTATATACCATAACTTCAAGAGCACCATGACTATGACGGAGCCAATCCCCCAAATTCTTTAGGGGCAGCAATCTCGAGTCCTCACGCACCAAAATTCACGAGGCTACAAGGCGGCAGTAGCAGCAGCATCCATCATGAACTATTTCATTCTGTTCTGTAGATTATCAGTACCATTCTAACTAACCAAGGAAAAGGACTTGTATGTACATTTCCTTAGATGAGGGTACCCGCACCGACAGACACCTTCAGGAAACAAATATACCCTCGCTAGCTATAGAATTGCGCCTCCCCACTCCTGAACCCCAACCATCTCCTCCCTTAGATCGCTCCACTCCGGCACAGTGCCAGTGACACCACCACCCACACCGACGGAATCGGTCAGGATCACAGAAACGGCCAAAAATCAAGCGCTCATCCACCTCTCACCCCTACCGACAGTGCCCCCGGGCATGAGATCTCGGCCGCCCCATCCAACATTCCCGCTAGCAGAAAGTCTAAAACGCGTCCCCGTTGCGCGTTGAAGGCGCAGCGCGACCCCCCGCCGCCGGGTTAGTGGTGGAGCGTTTGGGCCCCGGGGAACTGATCTCTCCCCCAGGACTCCAATCCCCGGCGGTGGGTGGGTGAGTGGGGCGAAGAGGCAGCGGTGCGCCTCCGGCCACGGATGGCGGATGCGGCTGGTGAGCGCAGTCGGGGAGGGGGGAAGCACGTCGGGCGGGCTAAGGGAGGGCGACGAAGCCGTGGCGGTGGGCGGCGTGAGCGCTGGCGAAGGCTGGGACGGCGGTGGTCGGGCGCGAGAACGACGACGACAACGGCGAGGCAAGAGAAGACGAGGAAGGTGTGTGGCGCGGCCCGTCAGTACCCAGACGAGTCGAGCTCAGCGAAGGCTCCGCGCGAGTTGCTGCAATTGGGCGAGCGAGGCGAGCCCGTCCCACGCGAGATCGACGGGCGGGAGATCGAGAGGGGGAGCGTGGACTCACCGTCGGCGGGTGGACGGCAGTGCCCGGCGGCGGCGGCGGTTCGTCTGGCTCCACTCGCTCTCGCTCGGCCACTGCGCTGGCGGGGGAAGGGAGTGAGAGATTGTGTTGTGAGGAACTGAGGAGAGCTTTGGGAGGACGGACGGGACGGGGGTGCCTTTTTTGCGGGTCACTCCTGTCGTTGTCGCGTTATTTCGGAAATGGACAGCCACCTGGGTGTTCATGGGCGAATTTAATTACTTTCCACTTTGACTGTGGACAGCACCGATACGATACGATGAACCATGTGGTACAGGTACTACAGAACTGTAGCGCAACTGCACAAGTAGCACGGAGTAAAACTTTCATTGGAGGAAGCTCAATAGTCACGTACTACTCCTACATACGCGGAGTACAGTGTACGTAGTTGGTACTACACGAACACGAGTACGTGTACTTTCTGTCAGGGACCAAGCTAGGAAAAATCTTAGGAGGGGTTGATGTAACATAGCGCTAGATGAACATGTGTTTAAGTTTAGCTACACACTATAAATATTCATATAGATCACCATGTCAGCCCGACCTCTAGTCATGTTCAACCTCCAGAACAGTCTCTCACCCCCACCTACCGTTTATAAACTTGTGAAATTTAATAGGGTGTTCCATAGATGCACCAGCGGTAGGGGGGCTTGAGCCCGGCCTGCCCTATCGTTGGCTTCGTCGCTGCTTTTCTGTGTATCATAGAAAAAGATACTTTTCATGACACATTAGTGACGAAGCAAAAATGATCTAAATGCCGGTATTTTTAAGATGGCGCTCTAGGTGACGAGACGTTTCTACGAAGTAAGGCGTATGTAATCTCTAACAAAAAGTAGCAAGATATTCATAGAGAATAAAGGCAAAATTGAGAAAATCGATAGAAAAAGACTATGTAGGACGTGCTTGGTTGTTGGCAGAGGCTTGCCTAGCGCCCTCGCCTCACCCAGCTAAGCCAACAGCAGCAACAAGGAGCTTACTTGTGCAAGCAATCCAATTCGGCTCTCCGGCAAGAGCAAAGCAAACCTTGCCTACACGGTCCATGAGACACTCAAGTAAGATTACGAAACCTGCCTTTCTTCACTATCCTCGCTCGACAAGGCGTAATAATGCCCGACAAGGGAACCAAGCAGGCCCGTAGTTGCATCCTCGCCTATTCTCATCAAATCAGACACCTGATAGATCAACTGAGACAGACGCGATGGTTGATTGAGATGGGGATCTAGATTGAGGGAGCATCAACAAGTTGGAGACAGAGCGAAGGACAGGTCAACTGAGACAGAGGCGATGGTTGATCGAGATGGGGATCTGAGGGAGCATCAACAAGATGGAGATGGAGCGGGGACAGGCTGGCCAAGAGAAGCGCGAGGGAGGGCGGGCAGTGTTGCCCCTCCATGAGCCATGAGGGAGGAGATGCGGTGGTGTTGCGCCTACGTGAAGGAGGAGAGCGGCGGTGCCTATGTGAAGGAAAAGCATAGAGCTCCTAGACGACATGTATGTGCCTCCGTGAGATGACCTAAGAAGGGATAAATATAAGACGACACTCACGGGTTGCCTACTGGGCTGGGCCAAGCACTTCTTTTTACATTTGTCTTTTTCTTTTTTTACGCTTTTCTCTTTTTTTCCTATTCCCTACTTCTATTTTCCTATTTCTTAGAATGATAAGGCGTCGCCTCTGCTACCTTAAAACCATGACAAATGCTTCCTAAAACATTGATGAACAATGTCAAACAGTATCATATAATAGCTACGCAATGCTAAATAGTTCTAATATGTCTTCTTTTTCAGGTTAAATTTAGTAGATATTAACCCTTATTTTATGGGATTAAGGGAATATGCCATTAAGTGTACATGCACATTGATAGAAAATAGAACAATGGCTAAGTAAAAATATGATCAAATTGTTTCATTCTCAAATATCATTATTTTGGTTTTGTAAGCCAAATTTTTAACTCACTCAAGTCTAAAGAGGAAGTACAAACATCTATTGTATCAAAAGGTAAACTATGGAAATATATTTCATAATAAAGTTAATGTTACATATATGATATTGTCAACATCATTATTTTTTCTTCAAAAGTTGATAAACTTGGTGTAGTTTGAAGACCTATGACAAAATTAAACTAGACTACGAGTGTTTATATATATTTTTTGAACGGAAGAGTATATAAAAAAGAAAACATATATAATACTCATCTTTTTAGGAAAAAGATTTACACTCGGTAACACATGTGTTACCCCCAAGATGATGCTGAACTAAAAGCACTAAACGATGGTTTTGTTGTTCCGATGATGTATGACGATTATGGTCTTAGCTCGCTAGTAGAATATAATAGTTTTTTTTAGACTACGACAAGCGTGTATTTTAAGTAGAATATAATAGTGAGATGAACGAGTATAAAAAAGGCAAAATAAAGTAAGCATAGCAAGGTATGCTGCCGTGGTTCTTGTTTGGAGATTTACACAGCTAATAGTTTGCTGCTAGTTAAAGCTTACTGTATTAGCTAAGGTGGATCTAATTAATAAGCACCACAAATGGACCAGCTAATTCTTAGTTTTTTTTTGAGAATTTAATTTCTTTTCTGAGAATAGCTAATTCTTAGTTAGACATCCATCTAACAACTATCTAACAAGCTATCTCAATCCTGCTATAGATGTCAGCTAATAAATGCAAAAGATAATTTTTATACTCCTATGTATTTATTTGTATCTATATCAATATCTATATCTCTATATCTATATCTATATGCTCTACTAATAGCTTCTAAAATTGAAAGGACATTGGAGACAAAAACCATATTTTAACCACTGCTTCCTCAATTTCAAATTATAAATCATTTTAGCTTGTCTAGATTTATAGTTTTCTCTACGCATCTAAACATATATTATGTCTAGATACGTAGTAGAAGCTAGAAATCTAGAAATAACAAAAAGTCTTATAATTTAGGACAAATGAAATAATTTGGAGCCCATTTTAAGAGGCTAAAATAACAACAAAAATGGTGATAGATTTTCGATCACTCATCTGGCAATAGCATATTATGCGTGAATCAAACCGTCGTTGGGCCTATATATTACCGAGGACGAATGAACTGATATTCGTTTCATGAATGAGGGTATGTTTAGATCCCCATGAAATCTTAAATATTTTGGGTTTTGGTTTTTTATTTTGCAAAATGAAACTAAACATCACCCAAAATATTTGGCAAAAAGTGGTCCATTCCCTATTTTGGGTTTTGGACTCAAGAGGCCAAAATAACCTAAAATTTACATTGATTTGTGTGTCACCCTCACAATCTTTATCATTGGAATCCAAAATAAACCAAACTTTGGTTGAAACTAAACACCTCCTGAAATATTTTGCATTTTGGAATCCAAAATAGTTGTCATTTTGGATTTTAGATTTTGGGATGGAACTAAACAAGCCCTGAATATATATATATATATAGAGAGAGAGAGAGAGAGGCCGATGATGCGTGCTCAGTGTTCATCGTGAACTTGGCCATGCTCGTGTATAATATTTTTTTTAATAAGACTATGAAATATAACGAACTTCAAATCAAATAATGATAAGTGCAAAAGGAAGCCTTAGATTTCGTCTCCAACAACCAAATAAGTTCAAAGCAAGGTCTCTTCACAACGAAGCAAAGGAAGAGGATGTTCTTTGCTGGTATAAACGACAAATCGTTGGTTGGCTGGCAGGCCCGATTCGTGTGATTAGCACGCCTCTCTTTGCTCTAATAATCCTGAGCATGAATACCAGCAAACTAAAGGGCTGCTACGTAAAAATGTGCCCCGAGCTCACGCACGCAGCGGGAAGGGAACGGCCCGCGCTGGCGCACCTGGCGACCAGCATGGTGTCCGTGTCATCCCCCAACGGGTCTCAAACTGACACGTGGGGTCCACTTTGGCGCCGTTGGCGTGGGGACCCAGTGTCAGTACCTCATCTCGGGAATTCAATGGACCGAAAATTGTCTGCGGAGTGCGGAGTGGCCTTCAGGCCGGCATGTGCGATCGGGAATGTGGGGCTTTGCTAGCTTTTCCCTCACGTGCTCGTAAAAGCACTGGCTCTGGGTGGACCCAGGTCGTCAGTGAAAGCGAATGCATAGTTTTTGCCACTTGCTACAGACTGTTGTCGGATCTGCCTGACAAACGGAATAAACTTTTTTATATAGATAAGGAAACCGTAGTACTGGGAAAGGCTAAAAGATGGCCATGTCTCTTTGTTAAGATATAAGATATAAGTAAGACATTATTATTATCTCTCAACCGTAAATAAATTGGAGACTAGACAGACACTGTTTATCGATTTAACATTTTTATATTATTATTATTATTATTATTATTATTATTATTATTATTTATTATTATTATTATTATTATTATTATTTGTAAACGTAAATAAATTGGAGACCACACAGGGCCTCTAGCATTGTTCATCGATTTGATATTTTTTTATATTATTATTATTATTATTATTTATTATTTATTTTTATTTTTTGTTTTTTTATTATAATTTAATTTCATATTAACATTTTTTTCTTTTATTTTTAGTTCTAATTTTATTTATTTATACTTTATTTAATCTTAATTATTTTTTATCTCTGGTTTTATACATTATCCTATTCAGCGGAGTACATATAGTGTGATCTACATTAATCAAAGCAAGAGATAAAGAGCCTGTAGTATCTCTACTTTTAATCTTTTGTTACATACATGATCCTACGCATCAAAGTGCATGCAGTGTGGTAGTCTATATCAATTATAACAATAATGAGCATGTAGTCTTTCTATCAGACCAGTATAACTTTATATTGAACTGTTAGAGGTATTTTTAATCTTTTTTAGTTTTTACTTCCCAAAAACTTTTATTATTTTTTAGTTTTAAATTTATTTAAGCTTTTTTATTCTCTTCCTTTTCTCAATTTTTTATCTTTTGTTTCATACCAACAACGATCACACGCTATAAAGTGCGTGTAGTATGGTGATTCATATCAATTATGACAATAAAAATTTTCTAATATTTCTGCAAGACCCGTGCATCTTTATATTGGGCTGTTATTAGACCATAACAATAATTTTAACTACTTATACATACTATTGTACATATATTATAAAAAAAACTAAATCTATTTAGCACTTACAACAAATGCTTAACAAAAACACGCAGTGAAGCGCCCCTCTGTGCCAGTACACACAAAGGGCAATGGCAACACTAGAGTTGTGCTGCGGTGGTTGGTGAGAGATGGTCATGGTTGGCCGTGGGGAGGACGGAGGAGCCGAGGAGCCAGTGGCGGCACTGGCCGCTGGGACTGATGATCGCTGAGAGCGTAACTGGGCTAGGGTAGTGAAGGAGGTGGAATGCATGGGCTTACGGTAAAGGCCTGGCCTGGTAGCTCTGGGCTGAGCCCAACTTGATTTCAGGCAAACATTTGGTAGTTTTTTTTTTAAAAAAAATAGAATTATCTTTGGTAAGATCAAAACATGGTCTCCCCAAATTTTGACCTCAAACTAATGACAGGAAGCCTCTAGACACAAAAAAGATAAGACTACTTAGATTGACACAGGAGAAATCTCTGTTTGGATGTAAGAGACCATTTTTAAAAAATGGTTTTACATTTCAAATGATGTATATATGCCGCTTGGATTCCTCTCATTGTACAAGCGTACAATACAGCTGTGAACCTGAACCCCAGATCGATCCAATCCAAGTATTCATCTTCCAATTTCCAAGAAAAGATTGCTTCAGCGTCTGTTACACTACACTCCAAAGGGCCAGCAGCTGAAAGTCTCCATTTTGAGTCTCATGTCAGCATCCTCTGAATCTCTAATCTCATCTCAACATTCAGTTCAGCAGAGTCCTCTGTCTCTGGACCTTCAGCTTCAGCCATTATGTTTTCTTTTTTCACGCAAATTTCAAACATGCATGAGCATGACATTAACGGAAATATGAAGATGTACAGTACATAATTCAGCCATTATTCAGCCATTATTTCACTCATAGATTTGCGGGTTTTTATAACTGAAATATTATGGTTTTTGGGCGGATTCTGAAATTGACCCATTGTTAATCCATCGGGCCCGAAACATTTGGCTCACTAGAAGCCCACCTAGCAACCCTAGGTTTATAAACTAGAAATTTTGAGCCTCAACTCTCAGTCCCTCATGGCCTCACCACCCTCATCCGCAGCCGCACATCAATCTGGGCACGAAAAACCGATAACCGAAGACCGAACCGAAATGACCGAGACCGAAACCGAAATGACCGAACCGATCGGTTTCGGTTCCTTGTTCGGTTCCAGATGTTCAGTAACCGAAATTAATATGGTTAGTTCGGTTCCTGGTGTCGGTTAACCGAAATGGCCTAAAATAACCGAATTTTGTACAGGCATTCAGTCCAGCCCAATAACAAACCCTAAGTCCCTCACCTCACGAGTCACGACGCTTAGCCGCGACCCGCGAGTCGCTCGGTCGCCCCTCATGCGCACGCCCTCACTGCACCGCGCCACCGCCGGCCGCCCCTTCAGTCCCCTCCTCTCCGACCCGGCAGGCCAGCAGAGCTCCGGGCCTCCAGGCTCCAGCACCTGCACAACCGCCAGACTCAGCTGACGCCAGACAGCACCAGAGGGGTTATCGTCGGCCGTCATTTCTTCTCAAATCTCAACTACTCCACAACGGCTACATCAATTGTGTCCTACAATGTAAGTGTTAAAGATCTGCTGATTTGTTGCGCGGAATGGAGGATTTGTAGACTTGTAGTAGATGTAGATGACTTGACTGCGTTTCTTCAGATGTCTGACGAGGACCAGGACCAAGAGATGAGGGATTGAGAAGAGACCTTTGCCAAGTTTGATGGGAGTTTCAAGGATGATAGTAATGCAGAGAAGAAGGATGGTGCTGCTACTGCTAGTGGGGCTCATGTTGATGCAGAGAAAGAGAAGGATGGTGCTGCTACGGGGGCTGATGGTGATGCAGAGAAGGGGAAGGAGGTCATTGATGTTGAAGCTGAGGATGAAAAGAAGAGAAAACCAATGGCATCCAGATCTACCATGTGGGATCATTTCACCAAAATCTACGATAAAGGTCAGTTGGTCAAGGCAAAATGCAAATATTGCAGCAATGAAATTGCAGCACATCCAGTGCTCAATGGTACATCTGCTATGCGTAGGCATTTTAGTACTTGCAAGCGTAATCCTCATAGAGTTAGTGATGATGCAAAACAAGGTCTTTTGTCAGTAAGTCAAGGCACTAGTGTAGGTACTTGAAAGTATGATCCTGAATTGCTTAGGTCTGCTTTTGCTGAAATGGTAATAGAAGATGAGGAGCCATTTGTATATGGTGAGAAGGCTGGTTTCAGAAAGTTCATGTCTGTTGCTTGCCCTAGGTTCATTATCCCTTCTAGAAGGACATGTACTAGGGACACTGTGCAGCTGTACTTTGAGCAGAAAGCAAAACTTAAAATGTTTTTGCAAGAACAATGCAATAGAGTTTGCCTCACAACCGATGGTTGGACATCACAACAACAAGATAATTATATGACTGTGACAACCCACTTTATAGACAAAGATTGGTGCCTACATAAAAAGATAATTAGTTTTTTCAAGGTAAAAGGTAAAAAGGGGGATGACATTAGAAAACACCTGCATAAAGTCTTGCTTGATTGGGGGTTGGAGAAAGTAATGACAGTAACAGTAGATAATGCTAGTGCAAATGATAGTGTTGTTAGTTATTTGAGAAGACAGATGAATAGCTTGAAAACTAGCATAGAAGGGGGCAAAACACCTTCACATGAGATGTGTTGCACATATACTTAATTTGATTGTCCAAGATGGTTTGAAAGAAGTAGACCAGTCTATCAAGCGTGTACGGGCTGCAATTAGATTTGTTAGGAATGGTTCATCTAGATTGGCCAAATTTAAAGAGATTGCATAATGGGAGAAAGTGGACAGCAAGACATTCTTGAACCTAGATGTGTGCACTAGGTGGAACTCGACATATCAAATGCTAAAAGCAGCTTGCACATATGAAAAGGTGTTTGCTAGGTATCCAGATGAAGATCCATACTATACAATTGAATTGCTTAGTGACATTAAGCCAGGTGTTCCCGGTCCAGGAGTTCCTGATGAGCATGATTGGGAAAATGCAAGAAAACTAGCTGAGTTTCTAAGGCATTTTGCTGAAATAACAACACATGTTTCAGCTTCGTTAAGTGTGACGGCTCACACTTACTTTCATGAGATTGGAGAGGTCAATGAATTGGTGAAAGAATGGATGAGTAGTTCTGATTTGATCCAATATGAAATGGGGAGAAGAATGAAAGACAAGTATGACAAGTATTGGGGGAAGTGGCATGAAAATTTAGAAATGCAAAATGAGAAGGGAAAGGGAAAGGAGAAGGAAAAGGAAAATATTAACTTGCTGATTTTTGTTGCTGCTGTACTTGATCCTAGATACAAGCTTTCACAATATACAGAGTTGGAAATCGAAGAGATGTATGGTGGTGGTGTTGGGCAGAAAGTTTGGGCTGCAATTACTAAATGCTTGCAAGAACTTTTTGAAGAATACAAGAACAATAGTTCTCTAAGTGATGTGCAGCCCCAACCAAGTGAATCACCCCCATCTAAGGAAGATGGAGAGGAGGGTGCTAGAATATTGAGGACTAAGCTGACAAAGAAGATGAAGTTAAACAATGGAACAAGCAGTTGTAGCAGGGGCAGCAGGACTGAACTAGATAGATACTTGGCTGAGGAGGTTGAAGAAGACAACAAAAAGTTTGATGTTCTTGCTTGGTGGAAGGGGCAGTCCACTAGATTTCATGTACTGTCTACATTGGCCCGTGATGTGTTTGTCATTCCAATATCCACAGTTGCTAGTGAATCGACCTTTAGCACAGGTGAGCGTATTTTGGATGATTTTAGGAGTTCACTCACTCCATTTATTGTTGAAGCTCTTGTTTGCACTCAAGATTGGCTTAGAAGATCAACTCCCATCAACTTAGTAGAGGATACAAAAGAATTGACCAGAATAGAAGAAGGTGACGATTTACTGTACCACTTCTTTACTGTTTTCAACAATGAAAAAAATATTTATTGTTTCCTTTGTTTGCTTTTTTTATTTCCAGAACTTATTCAAGAATTCAAGGAAAAAGCCATTGTTGATGCTCATGCTGCCAAGTCACAAATCCAAGGCAGCAAAAAGAAGATGGTTACATCCACCAACATCAGCTCACAACCAAGCAAATCCTCAAAGGAAAGCAAGAACAAGAACTAATGTAAAGATAAATGACCATGTGAGCTAAAAAAATATATCATTTCTTGTAGTCATATTTTTTTCTTACTTGTTTCAGTTTGCAAATATTGTTTCAGGCTTGCAAAGGAGTTCTTGTGAAGTGTGGATTGGTTCCTGTGAAGTGAAGGTGTAGCTGTTGTGTGCTGTTGGACTTCAGTTTCAATTTCACTTGTGCTGTTGCCTGTTGGATTTGGACCGGCCTCTTATTTTTTATTGCTCTATGATTATGTGTGTGTGTGTGTGTGTGATTGTGTGGCTGTGTGCTGCGCTGCTACTGCCTGCTGGACGCCCGTTGTGCTGCTCGAGTGCTTGCTGCCTTGCTGGAGAGCTGCTGGACGCCTGCTGTGCTGCTCGACTGCTTGCTGGAGAATGGAGACTGCAAGTCTGCAACTTGTTGGACTGCTATAGTGCTGTTAGATTGTTGTAGCCTTTATTGATGTTTGTGTTTCACTATTGCTCTATGCGTGTGAATTGTTGCTTGTTTTCCTTTGAATTTGATAGAACAATAACATATATGTGTTGTACTGTTGTTTTATGCTGCATTGCTCTTTAAATTGTCTCTATTGATCGCATGAAAATAAGGCAAAATGCTGCTGAAATTTGCAATTGAATGGGATGTTACTTGAGTTCTGAAATTTTCGGTTACTTCGGTTATAACCGAAACCAAACCGAATTAACCGAAACCGAAATTGATCGGTTCTTGATTCTGTAAGTAACCGATCGGTTCCTTGTTCCTAGGTAACCGAATTAGCTAGATAACCGAATAACCGAACCGATCGGTTTCAATTAACTGAACGCCCAGGCTGAGCCGCACCGTCGCACGACACTTGGCACCCAACCCGACGCCTCGTGTCCTCATGTGCGCATAAATTGGAGGCCTCTTAGGCCATCAAGGACTGTTCATCGATGTGACATTTTTTTAGTTTTTTATTTTTTTATTTTCAATTTATAAATTTTAAGTTTTAATTATAATTTTTAAATTTTATATTTAGATTTATCTATTTTTTATTTTAGTTTCAATTTTATTTATTTAAACTTTATTTTATGTTAATTATTTTGTATCTTTTGTTTTATAATGACCTTATTCAATGAAGTGCATATAGTGTGATATACATCAATCGAAGCAAGCGATAAAAAGCCTCTAGTATTTCTATTTTTAATCTTTTGTTTTATATATGTACGATCCTACGCATCGGAGTGCATGTAGTGTGGTAGTCTATATCAATTATAGCAATAAAGAGCATGTAGTCTTTTCATCAGGACAGTTTTATATTGAACTGTTTGAGATATATATATTTTTTATCTTTTTTAGTTTTTACTTCCCAGAATCTTTTATTATTTTTTAGTTTTAAATTCAGTTAACCTTTTTATTCTTTTTTTCTCATTTTTTTACCTTTTGTTTTATACAAGCAGCGATCATACGCTATAAAGTGCGTGTAGTATGGTGATTCATATCAATCATGACAATAAAGAGTTTGTAATATTTCTACCAAGCTCGTGCATCTTTATATTGGGCTGCTATTATACCATAACAGTAATTTTGAGTACTTATCCATGCTATTGTACATATATTGTTTCTAGTATATACAAAAAAACTACGAAAATTTTGCTATTGGACATGCTAAGTGGTGGCTCTTTGCTGATGGACATCCCGTTTCTTCTCTTTTGCCAGGGGACACTCCGTTTTCGATTTATTTTGCCAGTAGACACCGCGTCCACGGTTTAGGCGATTTCAGAGAGAGAAAATTTCAACTTGGACATGAGATGCCCCTGAGCCACACTTGGGTTCGCCGAACCTGGTCTGGTTGGACCAGCTCGAAACCGTTGGCCCGAACCAGGCGGTTAGCTTAGGGTTTCCCACGTGCCACTCCTGTCCTCACTCGAGCCGCCGCCGTTGGACTCCACGCTCGATGCGCCGCTCACTGGCTGCGCCGCCCGCCATCCGCCGGTCGCTTGATCTGGTCCTGTGCTTGCCGACCACAGTCCTCCCCGACGCCGCTGTGACCTACAATGGCAACAACCTCCAGCGCTTTGTCCTCAACCGGTTCGCGCGGAGCTCGAGAGGGGCCGACGCTACCGTTGTGCCCTTTCTGCCACTCGACGACGGTCGTGGAGCGCACGTCGAGAACCAAAAACAATCCAAACAAGCAGTTCTACACTTGCAGGAATTGTGATTGGGTAACCTTTCCCCTTCCCCTTCCCCTTTCTTTTTCTTGTTGGTCGATTCTGGCTTTTTTTTGGATCTATGGCTGATGCCATTGTTTGGTTCTTGCTGTCAACAGAGCAATGAGAAATGTGGCTTTTTCATGTGGAAGCCACCGAGCGCCGGAGGTAGCGTAGATGATGCAACAGTGAAGGCTTTGGAGAACCTCACCAATGTTGTTCGTGCTCAAAGGGATGCTCTGATTAGAATAGATGAAGAGCAAAGAGGTGTTAGGATGATGAGTGGGATCAGTGTGTTTGTAGGCCTTGTTTTCTTTGTTGCTTTTTGCATGGTATTGTATAACCAAGCATGAACTTGGCTTTGTAATGTTTGTGAAATGGATTCCTTTGTCAAGTGGTTCCCTTGTGAAATGAACATTATCAGTTCTTGAATTTTTAGCATGGAAACAGATTAATTATGAGATATTGGAAAACTTGAGAAACTTGAATTTTCAGCATGACAAGCATGAATTTTAAGCATGACAAACTTGAAATTTTTAGCATGACAACCCTTGAATTCAACACATCATAGCAGATTACATTTCAAAGACAAACTTGAAATTTTCAGAACAAATAACCTTGAGTTCAACACATCATAGCAGATGGCATAATGTCATATTACAATACCAAGTTCAAGAGTTCACTACATTACCAACATTCAAGAGTTCACCACATTACCCACATAATGTCATATTACAATACCAAGTTGAACCTAACAAAAGCACAGGGTTCCAAGTTCACTACAACCATAGAAAGGGTTGAAGTTCAGTACAACCATACAAAAGCACAACTTCAGTACTTCCCACAAAAGCACAGGTGGCTTACATACAACCACAGATGGCTCAAAAGAACACCAATCGAAAGCACTACTGGCTTCTATTACATCACCCCCACCCCTCTTACTCCTGGTGCAGGCACTTGGACTAGAAGTCAGCATTGAGGAAGCCTGACTCCTAGTCAGTGCCCCTAGGCTACATGCAACTTGTTGCTTTGCCTGCCTCTTAGTCACCGGGGAGCTTGGAACCCTACAAAATGACATTGGAGGGACATGTTAGCAACTAAATATGGTCTAGATTAAGAACAAATGTTCCAACAGATGGATCACTTACTGCACAGACTGCTCATGAAGTAGAGGCTTAAGAATTGTAGGATTAGTAGGAGTTTTCTTCTTCTTGTTGTTGTTGGATTGTTTCCCCATGGAGGAGGACTTTCTCTTCTTCTTAGGTGCATCTTCTGTTGTTTCTTTTATCTCAACTACTGTTGGCTTGTTGGTCTTTCTCTTCTTCTTTGTTGCATCTTCTGTTGTTTATATGATCTCAACTACTTTTGGCTTGTAGGTCCTTCTCTTCTTCTTTGGATGTGCAGGTGCTGGTGCATCAGGGTCTGGAATAGTTTCATTGCAGGTTTTCTGTAGGTGTCCAAATCCACCACACCTCTTACACCTTCTCTTGCCCTGACTGGTTGACCCACCTTCTTCAACTCCAATAATCCTTCTCTTCCTTGGCCTTCCTGCTGCTCTATTGCATTTAGGAGGAAGGAGCTTGAATCCAAGGTCCACCTTCTCCCATTCATCCTTGCTTGGCATTGGAGGGACAACACATGCATAAGCTGCTTTAAACATTTCTACAGAGTAGTAATGATCAACATAATCCTCCAAATTGATCCTTCTTGTGCCAATGAAAGATATTGCATGCACACATGGCAGACCAGTTAGCTACCACCCTCCACATGTGCACTATTTCTTCTCCAAATCCACAATGAACCTCCATGGGACTAAGTCCTTATTCACTCATCCTACTTCTCCAACCATTGGCCCACTCCTATGAATGTTGTAGTTCAGATTTCTGCTTTTGTTGTGCAACTCTTTCATGACAACAGGTAGAATCTTGAAGCTAGAGAACTTGGACAACAACTGCCTCTTAGTGAAAAACCTCTCCATGATCAATTGCCTTATCTTGTCCATGAGATCTAAAATAGGCAATGACTTCTCTTCCCTGATCCAAGAGTTGAAGGTCTCAGCTATGTTGTTGGTGACATAGTCACATTTACATGCTGGACTAAACTTGGACCTTGCCCACAACTGTTTGTGGTTGTCCAGCAACCACTTAGTTGCCTTTGGGCATGCATTGTGCATCTCATTCCAGTGCCTTTCATGGGTTGTCTTTCTGTAGCATCTTGATGCAGGCCACAGGTTCCTTTCAAACACTTCTCCCCTAAACCTCTTCTAGAAATTCTTCACAAGATGCCTCATGCATTATCTGTGCTCTACACCATTTGTGAAGACTTTGGTAACTGCCTTGTATATTCCTTTACCTGTAGTTACCAAGTAAACAATGTCAAGTAAGAAAACAATGGACTCATGCAGTTAAAAGCAAGAAAACAATTCCCAATTGACACATACCTGCATCAGTTGAAATAACAAGACCAGGTGGGAAACCAATAGACTTGTGCAACATCTTCATGAACCATTCCCAATTCTCAAAGGTCTCACTCCCAAATACTCCATAAGCCACTGGAAACATCCAGTTGTGGCCATCAACCCCTATAGCAGATGCTAACTATCCCTTCCACCTTGCTATTAAAACTGTGGAATCAATGCCTAAATAAGGTCTACAACCTTGCAGGAAGCCATCTATACAGGGCTTCAGAGCTACAAACATCCTACTAAATCTTCTCTTGTTATTGTCAACATCCCACTCAATCTCTACAACACTACCAGGACTCCTCTTCTCAATCTCCCTCTTCCAAGAAAATACATGTACAAAGTTGTCTTCCCAGCCTCCCATTATCTCATCTAAGGCCATTTTCTTGTCGTCCCAAACAACGTAGTAGCTTACCTTGACACAAAACTTCTCCTCCAACTTGTCCTTCAAAACTTTTGCTCCAAGAGTAGGATCTTCCCTAAGCCAGTTTATCACTCTGTCCTTGACCCAGTGATTGTTAGCCATACAATTGTTCTCCAATTTGCTTGTGCTAGAACAGTTATGCTTGTGTGGTAGCTTCTTAATCTACATCCATGAATAAACAGATGCATAAGATAAATAAATCACTACATCAATCAAAAATCATATGCATGAACAAAAATGAACACATACCTGCCATGTCTTGCCATCCTGTAACACGGATGCATGAATCTTCCACCTACACATCTTGCCCTTACAATGTGCTCGGTACCGCCTGGACTCACAATAAGTAACTGCAAGTTCATTAAACACGACATATTGTCTAATACATCTCTTAAAACACACACCATCTTCAAAAGTAACACCAATAGCTATCTTAGGGTTATCTATGTCAGTGACATGAACCATACTCTCACAGCCCCTCTCATCATCCACAACTAGTGGGTCATCATCTTCTGGGTCAGTGTCAGGATAGTAAGCACAATCAACATCACCATTGAGCACATCCTTGTACTTCTCATTCTCATCATCTACTCCTACATACTCCACTTCATCACCCTCTCCCCAGTCATCATCAGGATGGCCACCATCATCACCATGAACCTCTGGATGAGGAGCTGGATCAGGGGTTGTATCAGGGGCTGGCTCAGGTGCTGCTTCAGGGGCTGGATTTTCATCAGGCAAAATCATAGCTATTGGAATAATATTAGAACTCTGTTGTTGCAAACGGGGACCAGTGTCAACAACATTAACTGTCATATGGCACCTTCCTACTGTCCCAATACACATCAAATGCATGTAACAGACTAGAATCTGAATCAATGCGCATTGTCTCATCCTTGATTTTGTCAAAGAAGGTGACCTGCAGTTCTTGATCAACCCCATTGACTATCTCCTCATTAAGCATAGCATAAAACCCCATCCAACATGACTCATCCTTGTCTATCACATGCATGTAATTAGCAGTTACATGGTAATCATAGAGCACATCCGGTCTTTGCTCTACATATGCAGGTACTCTAATCACCACTCTACACGTAGATGTCGGATCCATCCTATATCAAAGAAAAAAACCAACACTAAACGATTCGAAACCGCAATCTTTCTAACGCATCCGCAGGCATACAAACCCAAACAAAACTAGTTCAAAAAACTCACCCTTTGACAAGCCATTTGAATTGAGGAACCCTAGGCGCAGAGCACTGCGAGTTCTTTGTGCTGGGGGACTTCATCTTGGGGTCCTCGGCGTACTCCAGATCTTCAACCCCCCATGGCAGGTCACAGCGGGGCGGCGGGGAGGACGGCGGTCGGCGGACACGGGAACGGAGCGCAGCGAGCGAGCGGCGCAGCGAGCGAGGCGTGGTGGAGTCGAGCGGCGGCGCAGCGAGTGAGGACAGGAGTGGGGAAAGTGGCGCGTGAGAAACCCTAAGCTAACCGTCGGGTCCGGGCCGACGGTTTGGAGCTGGTCCAACCAGACCAGGTTAGGCGGACCCAAGTGTGGCTCAGGGGCATATGAGGTCCAACTTGAAAATTTCTCTCTCCAAAATCGCCTAAACCGTGGACGCGGTGTCTACCGGCAAAAGCACCCGAAAACAGAGTGTCCCCTGGCAAAAGAGAAGAAACGGGATATCCATCAGCAAAGAGCCACCACTTAGCATGCCCAATAGCAAAATTTCCCAAAAAACTAACTCTCTTTACCGCTTGCAACAAATACTTAGCAAGAACCGGCGTAGCGGAGCGCGCCACCCTGTGCTAGTATCTTTACTCTGCAACATTTCTCCGGTTTGATTCATTAGCCACTAATAGTTAGCTAGCTAATAATAGATTGCTAATATTAACTGCTATCACTACCACTAATTTGATTTCTGGAGGCGTGTTATATTGTTCTTATTCTTATTATATTAATAGAATATATGGATATACAACACATAGGTTTTGTTTTATCACATGGTCTAAAGTTTTAAGTTTAGCCACTAAATAACTTTAGACCATAGCACTTGAGGCACTAAATATATGATCTAAAGTGACCCCCTAAAGTTTATCTAACCTCGTAAAAAAGTTATTAGTTTATTAAAACACACAAGTGAGAGTGTGAGACTAAGTGATTTAAATTTTAGCTATTAACTTTAGCCAACTAAACTCTAGATCATGAAATTCAAATAGGGCCATAGTCTTTCTAGGATATAGAGTTTTTTTTTAATTTCATTTCATATTTTTCAAACCGAATGTGCTCTTCTATTAATACAACCTCCATCGGTTGTTAACTAGCAATGTTTACAAAAAGACAAAATATATGAAGGAATATTTATGATATGATTAATTAGTGATCATTGCATAGGACCAAAGTGATACTTTGATATAAAGTTGGTGATAAAATAGTTGAGAATATGAGAAAATCATAATATAGTTCGCCTTTGGACCAAATCTCAATTAGGAACCTTGACATAAAAGCCTTGTTTGGATCAAAGAGATACACTCTTCGTCCTAAACTATTAGTCATTTCGACATCTTTTGGTAAACTAATTTTTGTACCAAAAAATCAAAGTAGCTTATAGTTTGGAACAAAGGGAGTAGTAGTTAGTTGCTAACAATTAGTTTCTTAGATCTAAAAGCATCTAGCTAATTGTTAGCTAATACTCAAATAACAATTGTTTTATTAGGTAAACCAAATTAGCTAATAACATCTAATAATAGTTGTGACCTATTAGCTAGATAAATATTAGCAGCTAATGGATCCAAACATGCTCTTAGTTTGGCAATATGGATTGCATATTTAGACGATATATTAAGTACCTATTTTGGATCCAAGAAAATAATAGTTAGCTACTAATAACTATCTACTTGGATCCAAACATATCTAGCTAATAGTTTAGCTAATTATTAGCTGTGTACGTAACTAACAACTATTTCACTAGTTGGACAAAACTAGCTTACAACAACTAAGATTAGTTGTGAACTATTAGCTAGACTAGCAAACGTGCCCGTGCGTTGCATCGGGATTTATATCCTTCGTAATATGTTCTAATAATACATTTTGGAATCAAACTTATATAATTTTTGTGCATGTGCTATCTAGCTCGCATGCACTCTCCATACCCATATTAGTTGACGTTTAGGACAGTGACACGATCTCTAAAACGTAATTTTGACTACTTATATTTGAAAAATATTTATTGAAATAGCCCCGACCACCTAGGTGTGCTTTGGTTTAGTTGCCGACTTGGCCTCGTGGTTCCCGACGTCGACTCCGTCCGTATTCCGTAGACGAAGAACGATGACAGCAAGGTAATTCTATGTCTATAGAACCATAATAACGTTGGACATTTTTTTTACTTATAGATAGATAGATATATACCAAAGATAGAGAAGACATGAGAATATACACGACTTTGATAATCTGAATACCTAGGAATTCTAATCGAAATAGATACATCTATATACCTTCCTAATTCAAATACAAAATACCTAGGAATTCTAATCCGAATAGATACATCTATACCTTTCTAATTCAAATACATAGAAAAGAATAAAAATAAGACAAATCTTCCTTTAATATTAAACCACATAATAAAAGAATCCTAACACACATCAGCTAGATTTTTAACTGATTTTTCTCTGCCCTGTCCGTATCCGTACGCTCCTTTGATTTTTTTTCCGTGCTCCACTGTTTTTTTGTCCCTCACCGTGTTCCTCTTCTTCCTTCCAATTTTTTCTTTCACATATTACTATTCTTGTTGATGATCCAATATGTTTTAGAATTGGACTTTGTATCATGTTAGACAAAAACTATATATATAAGTCTAGATAGATGGATAGATGGATTAAAGAAACTATTTATTGTGTGGTAGTTAGATGAAGACGGACAATAAGAATGGACAGACCCAAAAAAGTGGGAGGAGAGTATGTCTGTGCGTTGCAACGGGTAAAAAAAAATCATGATATATATTTTAAATAAATAGATTAGATGCTATTTATATGATAATATTCTATTAAGTTTGTATTGAATTAAAAAAATGATATGTTTTTACTGTAAAGCACATAAATATTTACTTATAAAATTATAATACTAAATTTCAACTCTTCATGTGTTGATAGAGTTATGTACCGTCGTCATGGTTCACGAAGCTCTGTGCTCGACGCTTCAACATCTCTGGCCGACACCTAACTCGCGTAAGCTCGCATCGCCCAGCCCCACTCCTTGGGACGTTGCGTCTCTTTGCTCGGTCTACACAGCCCGGAGTTTGAACTCGGGGAGGCAACGTCTCTCTCTACTGCTCGGTCTTTAGAGTCAGGAAGATAGCAATTAGATGCTGACAGTTAGGATGAAAACATGCGTCCGTCTGACGACGTTCCGCCTTGACGGATTGGAGGCGTCCGGCCACGCGCACCCTCAGCCGCATGACCCCGCGCCCCGCGCCTTGAAAGATCGATTGCGCTGCTTTGTGCCACAGTCCTGTCGACGGTTCCACGCCGCCGCGTGCTTCGATTGCGTCTCCGCTCTAAAGTCAGGATTCGCTCGTCCTGTCTTTTTTTCAGATTTTTTGTTGGGACGCAATTTATAGTGGTTGTTGTTCTTGAGTTCTATCTATTCTATTTCTATTTGGATTCGATTTAGATCCGATGATTCCTATTTCTTTTTATTCTATTTCTATTTGTATTCAACTTGGATCAAATTACTAATGATTCCTATTTATTTTTCTTCTTTATTTCTCAACGTACTGCACCTAAACTTTAGTTTCTTTTTTTTTTCTTTCCATCTCTATTGCCTCTAATTATTATTGGATTCAGAAGTAATTTTTACCAAATTTCTACGGGTTCATGCTCGGTTAGGATTTACGGGGCTCTATTTGTAATTGAACTCTGTTTCATGCTAGATATAAGATCTATTCTAATTCGTATATGATCATGGATTATATATAGAAGTCCAACGGAAGAAACTCTTCATTACCGGGTAGTTAGAGGGAGACAGATCTAAAAAGAATGGATGGACGAAAAAAAAAGCTAAAAATTTTAGCTCTTTATTAATATATATATATATATATAGGTATAGATAACTATTAGCAGCTAATGTATCCATAGATCTCATAGATCTAAGTTTCCTTGAAAAAGCTATTTTCCATTAAAAATATAGACATATGAACTCTCCGTGCCTTTAATTTGATTTGGCGAGAATCCTTAAACTCAGGGCGGACCCAACCAAAGAATGGCGGTATGGAGAAATTAGACCGGAAAGTTTTGGCTAAGAAAAATGACAAAATACGTATCGTGAACGGAAGTTATAGAACGACAAATAAAACTCAAGATGATACTTCTAGAAGAGAAATCTGCAATGAGATACCCATGTGTTTGCATTAAAAATTACAGTACAAAAGCTATCAAAGTGAAAAAGACAAATCAATTCGGAATGACTTTATTAATTACTACCTCCGTCCCTAAAAAAATGCAACCATGGAAAACACGTCGGTCAGTCAAATTTACTCATCTTTGACCAACTTTATAATAAATAGTATTAATATTTATGTCTCTAAATAATTTTATTATGAAAACATATTTTATAACTAATCTAATGGACTAATGATGCTAATTTCATATCACGAATGTTAGTCAAATTTTAAACTGTTTGATTCCTCGATAAGCGAGAATTACAATTTTTTTGAGGGATGGAGGTAGTACTCTTTCTCTAGTAGTACTTGTTTTGAAGCAAACCTGTATTGAATATATATTTTTTTTCAAAAAAAAGTTATTTGGGCCAAGATGTTTTTTGTCTGTAACTGGGAACCGAAGCCAATTTTTGTCATTCTTCAAAACTCACAAAGGTTTATGCATGTTTGTTCCTTGGCTTGGGTTTGGCTTTATCCGAATTGGATTTGTGGAATTGTGGTGAACTGAACTCTCTTGGGAAGAATAGAGTAAATCCCCCTTCTTTTCCCTAGCCAGCATGCGGGCCTAAAATACAGTCTGCCAGCTTCCATCTTATCTCCCTCCGTGTAGTGTTTTTTTTTTGGTTTACTTAACACCTCCGGAGTATGTATTATGGTAATAATCGCACGGGTTTGACGCTCAAGCAACCCCCGCACATAAAAACGGCCACGTGTTGTGACCCCGATTTCGTATTTTTCATTAAAAAATCTGACTTTCCGTTTCAGCTTCCATCAACTTTGAAGCATACAGAGCCAGCAGCAGCCCTCTACAGCAGCAAGGCCACCTCGCGAGTCGTCCACGTCCACACCACCCGGTTCGCCGCAGGCCGCCGCACCAGCGCCCGCCGCCAGGCACCAGCCATCACCTCCCTTGCGACGCAAACGCCCCAGACCTGAAACCCCAGCCATCGCCACCTCGCCGTCCGAGAGTCTTCCTCCTCCTCGCGGCGCCACCGCCTCCGCTTACGGCCTACCGGCCCCGTCCGCGACCGCCCCAGCCCCCCAGGTGAGCCTCCTCGTGGACCACCAACCGAACTCAACCCTCCCGCTGGGACCTCGCCGCCGCTGCGTGCAGCGTGTGATTCTGGTTCCTCGTTGCGGTACCTGGATGGGAGTAATTTCGTTCGTAATGATTTGATTTTGGAAGGGTGTCATCTCCGCCCGCAGTGATGCATGGGAACTGCTGGGAGGCGATGCGGTGTTTACAATTGCTTGTCATCAACTCATGATGATGGTTATGTATGTCAGTATGTATGTTGTTGTTGTTCGAACTTCCAACTGCTGCTGCTGCTAGCTCGGCCACCGTTGTGGCTGTATAAGTAACTGATGACACTTATGTTCTTGCAATCTTATTGACGCATTCTAGTTCTGTCCCCCAAATCCAAATTGCCTCTTGTTTCTCTGTTGGCATTGGCGGGTACAACGATGTCTGTACTGAGTTTCTTCTTCTTTTTTATTTTTCATTCATCACAGCCTAGTGTTACTCAAACAGAGTCAAGATGGCGCGCCGAGGATTGATGGAGCAGGACCTGAGCAAGCTCGACGTCACGCAGCTGCACCCTCTGTCGCCAGAGGTCATTTCACGCCAAGCGACCATCAACATTGGTATGCATTGCT
The DNA here is from genome assembly GCA_022036555.1 of Microstegium vimineum. Classification (NCBI taxonomy): domain Eukaryota; kingdom Viridiplantae; phylum Streptophyta; class Magnoliopsida; order Poales; family Poaceae; genus Microstegium; species Microstegium vimineum. The sequence continues at coordinate 44,506,033 of CM039133.1, forward strand.
GATGCTGTTGCTTTTGTAGCGTCTTTTTTTATTATTATTTTTAAGAAGACATGTTTTGTACCGTTGTACTGGCATTAGTGTTGCGGTACCTGCCTATAAGACCCTGTTTGGATCTTGCTGGATTATATCAATCTAGATTATGAATAGGATTATGATAATCTTGATTATAGATTATAACAAATCTAGACTGTTTCGATCCCTGGATTATCATGGGTTGATTATTATTTATTAGAGTACAAATCAGGAATAGTGCCCCTGCGTGCCTATAACAATCATGCCATGAGTGATGCTTTCCTGATTACTCTGCTCTTGTACATAATAGGATGTTACATCTGCTCATTGAAATCTTAATTGAGCTGTAGGATTTGATTTTTTTACTTGACTTCTGGATAAAGTATCTTGCTTGTCTATCTTCAGTCTTATTTTGCTTGTGTGAAACAGTGAAAGGAAAAACTGCTGCTGTAATATGCTAGGTTTATGTGCATATTCTCAGTAAAATATCTCTTTGAAATGTGAAGGTACCATTGGGCATGTGGCCCATGGGAAGTCTACAGTTGTCAAAGCAATCTCAGGTAATAACTAATATTGGTATCATTGAATCATCACATGCATGTGTCTGCTTGTTCCTTTTACATGTACGGTGGTAATTTGCATTTGATTTTTTTTTATCGAACACGCAGGAGAACTGCGTATCATTGTATTAATAGTAGAAAAAGACACACACACACACACACTACTTTAGAGACAGGCTTAAATGCCTCCTAAAACTAAGATCGACCCAAGGCCTGAGGCCGGAACACCCTAGCCAAACCCTCTAGTAGAGAGGAAGGCAAGGCCCTTGGCTCCTGCCAAGATTCACAAATGAGCCTCCTCCTTAACCAAGCTCAACATAGTGGTGACACTTGGGGGTGCCCCATTAAAAACGCAATCATTTCGGTGTCTCCAGATACACCAAGCGCCAAGGATGACTAGGGAGTTTAACCCTTTCTGTGCATCACCTGTGACCAATGCTCCCACACCTTCCCACCATGTATCAAAATCAGAATCAACATCAGAAGCTATCGGAGCAGGTTGAGAGAAGCCAACTCGATGGAAGAGAGAATACCAGAATTGCCTTGCGACCACACACTCAAAGAGTAAATGCTGAATGTTCTCTTTCTCTTGGTCACAGAAAAGACATTTGTCAGGGTGTGGAAGGCCTCGCCGAGCAAGCCGATCAGCCGTCCAGCACCTCTTGTGAGCGACTAGCCACATAAAGAAGCGGCATTTGGGAGGAGTCCAAGACTTCCAAATCCTTTCATAAGACCTGAACAGGATGGCCCCTTGGAAGAGAGTCTCATATGCTGAAGTTGCTGTGTACTGCCCTGAGGTGGAGAGTCGCCACAAATGTTTGTCTTGCACCCCCACCTGTAAATCTACCTCAGAGATCCTATCCCACAGACCCAAATATTCCATTAGAGCTTCCGGGCTGGAGACATATTTGTTTCATATTATGTCTGAGTTGATTGGTTCCTTCGGATTTGCAGACTGTTCGTTTCAAGAACGACCTGGAGCGCAATATCACTATAAAGCTTGGTTATGCTAATGCAAAAATCTATAAATGTGAAGATAATAGGTGCCCACGAGTCCACGACCAATGTGCTACAAGTAAGTTAGTCATATAGATTTCTTATATTTATCACGCTGTTTTTCATTCATCTGTTGCAAATGATTTAGCTGCAGATCGTAATTGTGGAATGTCTTTCAAGTATAGTGTTGTGTGAATGCGGAGTCAGTTTAGGTTTAAAGATATAAGTAGTCTTAAATGTTCATGCTCTTGACAAGGAAGCACCAAAAAATTCACTCTTTCTAGTTGGTTACTTGCTAGCGTTGTGATAGTACTGGTAGCTCTATTTTGAACCTTGCCCAGAATCAATAATGAGAAACCGTTATTTTGGTAAACGAATGAGAGATCAGAAATAAATACTATCAGTTTCCTTGAGTGAAACGTTAAAATTGTTGGTACTTCCCTTTGTTGGAAATCTAAGAACATGAGGTGACCTTGTGATATTGTGCTGATTTCTATAATAACGTTGAATATTGCCCCATTGTCAGATGCTTGCATCTGTTGTGAGCCTCATAACTTACACCTTCAGGCTGCCACATTATATATAGTTACTGCATTTGTTATCATGTTGATACTTCATCTAACCATTTTGTTTGTCATATATACAGGGCTTATGACAGTGGCAAAGAAGATAGCCCTCTTTGTGACGTGCCAGGTTTTGAAAACTGTAGGATGAAGCTCCTGAGACATGTTTCATTTGTCGATTGCCCGGTATGATGAGACCATTCTCATATCAGTTCTGTTTCACATGTCTACTTAGGGTTCAGATTCACAGATTCAGATTAGTTTCCATGGCAGATGTCTGTATCTTCTGCACTAAATTTTGGACTCAGTTTGCCTCCATCGATGTTGTTAATCCCTTCATAATACAAAAACATTAAGTAATGTAATATGCTAGATGAATCAGTTTTCCCTCAGACTGACATTTGATTGTCAGTATACTTTTTTCTGTAAGAAGTAATGAAAAAGTCCATTCTCATTAAGCATTTGAGTTGAAGTCTTACCAGCTTCATTATACATTTTTTTCTTATTTACTTTGACATTTCCATAACAATATATTCATCTTATAAACAGGGTCATGACATTCTCATGGCTACAATGCTTAATGGAGCGGCTATCAAGCACTGCTTCTTATTGCAGCAAATGAGAGTTGCCCACAACCTGTCACACCCGTTTTTAAGAATAAAAATAAGTGTATAAAAGGCTCATGTGCACCTCAGGAAAAGTCGTACACATGAGTTGACAAATTATAGAAAGTACCATCACAATGTTTATTACATAGCGAATAAATATTCATTACAAAGCTTTAAACAAATAAACTATAACTAAGACGATGACTTCTGCGGAAGCTCCAAAGGGACTGGTTGACTGGTTGACTCCAAGTCTAGTACTCATTGCGATAATCATCAACCCAATCTTCATCTGTTGTGTTTGAATGCAAGGGTGAGCACATACGTACTCAACAAATATAACACGGGGGTTCATGAAGCTCAAAAGGATATGCATGGTTCATAGCGGTAAGCATTTTAAGTAGATCAAATTCATATTAATATCAACATTTGCCAAGGTAGTTGCATAAGCTCAAATATCCTTGATCATAAAGTTAATGACAATGATACAATGAATAAATAATAACTTGCATAAGCCACATAGAAATAAGAACCCAATAATTCTGTGAGTTTTCCGAGCCGCTCGTGTCCGTAAGCACGGCTATCATGATAGTTTTTAACTCTGATCAGAGGTGTACCCACGAGTCGTGTTTGCCCATATGCCCGGGATCATGACTCCCAAAACACTACCAAGGTGAGCGGGCAGGGTACACTATGAAACCTTTCAAGGGTTCGTCTAACAAGTTAGGGCCGCAAGGTTTCCATGGCAAGAAGATGTAGAGCCAACCTGTCTACGGTCACACTCCTCCGCGGCTATGCCCATAGATTAGAAACCACACTATACCCGTCTCGGCACGCCCCTTTCGCGCCATAAAGATAACCACTGAACGAGCTAGAAAAGGTCCTCATACTGAGCTAAAGCCAGAGCCATATAGCCCTCGTGGTTGTACTGTATATCCCAGCTTTTGCCCCCAGATAAGCTCCTATAATCCAATGTTGCTAAAAAGCGAGTTTTATAACAAATTAAGATCATATACATATGGTATGAGCGCTAGCAATGCTAATCATATATGGTGGATCAAAACATAGGTCACAAGGTAATCAGGATATCAATCTCTAGGATCAAACTATGGTAAACAAGGGATATCATGCATATGTATTATATTAATTGTGAATAGGACAACAAGAATAATCCCATGTTATACTTGTCTTCTTTGAAATGTTCCTGATGGTCCTACTGTTCTTGATCAAAGAGAAATTTCGGTTCTTCAACGGGTTGCTCAACGTCTATACCGATTCATCAATCAACACCATACATTCAACGGGCAAACATACACGAAGCAAACAAGACTATAATTAGAACATTACACCAACAGTAATAAAACAAGATGAAAAGTTTATAAAACTAATCTACCATATCGCTACGATCACATAGACATTTTGTTCACGAAAAACGGAGCTAAAACGACGTAGTTATGAATTAAACAAGTTTTCCTATACAAAAATATTAATTTAAATCTAATCACGAATTTATAAATTTTAAAAATTAACTAAAAGTAGCATTAACATGTATAGAATTTTATTACGAATCTAACGCAATTCGAACGGGTCAAAACGGATTTAAAATGAGAAAGATATGGGGTTTTCAAATTCAGTGGTAAAACTGTGAATACTGATTTTTCATTTGTTTTCGAATAAAAACAATGCCGAAAGGAAATACGTTTTCCCGTGGAGGAAGCGTACTTATGCAAGGCGCCAATGGACTGCGGGTTTAGACTTACTGAACTGGATGGACTCTTTAGCAAAGATACCTGGCCGAAGAGGTATCTCCCAATCCGATCCATCGATCTGAGATCAGACGGCTTGGAAAGGAAGGGGAAGGGACAGAGGAGCTCCGGTCGGCAACAGGGTGGCCGACGCGGCGGACCTCCATAGCTTCCGGCGTGGAGCTCGCCGGCACAGGTAGATACGGACCTACGGGCCACTATTCGATCAACCAATAGGTCCGGGAGGTAGAGGGGTGTAACGCGGACTCACCTAGGTGTTCTGCGAGGTCAGAGGTGAAGTAGGAGGGGTCAGCGATGTCGGGAGGTGGCACGGAGGTCCCTGTGTTCGGCGACAAGCCAATGAGGGCAAGTTCAAGCGAAACAGGGATGGAGGGAGTGTTCAAGGGGTTTTGTACCGTGCTCTGAAGGAAGAGAAGGGCCATCGAGAGATGGCGGAGCTCAAATTCGCTCCAATGGCGGTGGCGGAGCTTGGAGTCGTGAGCGGCGGCTCTGAGGGCTCTGTTACGAGGCGGCGGACGCGATTAGATGGGAAAAACAGGGCGATAGGAGTGCGCGGCTATTTTAGGTGCATACGGCACGCGAAAAAGGGAAAGAATTCCCAACGAATCGGGATTGAGCGATTCGGTGGTGGAGTTGGCGTTCTGCTGCCCGAGTCGGGTTCGGCGCGATGGGGGAGGGGAAGCTGACGAGAGGGCCCCACGCCGTCAGTGGCACAAAGGGAAAAAGGGGAGGGTGCAGCGCTCCTACGCGAGCCTTGGCCGAGCCGGCCCAGGAGGGAAAGGAGGGAGGCTTGCGCGCTGGGCCTCAAGGCCGGGGCTGGGCCAACAAAGAAGAAAAGGCGAGGAAGGAGAAGAACCAGGCCTGCGGTTGAAAGTGATTTGGGCCAGAAATGACAAGGGTGGAGGGAGAGAAAGGAAAAGCCTTTTTCATTTTCTAGAATTGGATTTTCATTTGAATTTTCAAATCCTTTTTAAATACATGTTTGAAATCTTTTCAAAACCACTCAGTACAAAAACAATAAATGCCCCAGCATTAATGCTCAACATGTCTCTACATGATAATTTTTAATTCACCAAAACATATATAGTTTAATTATATTAAATGCATAGCAGTAAAAGCATAATTAAATCAATTTAACACTTTTCAAAACAATGCAAATTTTGGTGTGTCACACAACCCCAGACATCTGAGCACCTTGCAGCTGTTGAAATTATGCGTCTTCAACATAATATCATTCTGCAGAATAAGATTGATCTTATCCAGGAAAGTGCAGCAATGAACCAGCATGAAGCTGCTCCTTGTCTCTTAGATAACAACAAGTATTTTATGAACTTCAGTTTGTCATGATTATATTCTTGTGCTCAGGGAACAATAGCTCAGGGTGCTCCTGTGGTGCCAATCTCAGCACAGCTGAAGTACAACATTGATGTTATCTGTGAATACATCGTGAAAAAGATTCCTATACCAGAGAGGAATTTCACCTCTCCACCCAACATGATTGTTATTCGCTCTTTTGATGTGAACAAACCTGGTTCAGAGGTTAATGATATCAAGGGTGGAGTAGGAGGTGGCAGTATCCTCAAGGTATGTAATTCTTGATATCTAAACATACAGTAATCCAAATTTGCTTGCAGTATTTCGTTCTGTGGAAGTACAATGATGACTGAGTTCTTTTGCAAAGGGAGTCCTGAGGGTGAACCAGAAAATAGAAGTGCGCCCAGGCATTGTGATGAAGGAAGAAAGTGGCAGGATCAAGTGCACACCCATCTACACGAGGATCGTGTCCCTGTATGCTGAGCAGAACGAGCTCCAGTTTGCTGTTCCTGGGGGCTAATTGGAGTTGGAACCACCATGGACCCGACACTGACTCGTGCTGATAGGCTAGTCGGTCAGTGAAGTTGGATCGCTGCCTGATGTTTACATTGAGTTAGAGGTCAGTGATTTCATATCTTTGGGATCACCCAGTGTAAACAGAACATACCATATCTGATACTTCTGTTTGCAGGTGAACTTCTTCCTCCTCCGGAGGCTGCTGGGCGTGAGGACAAGTACGTGGAACCGAAAGGGCAGGCAGGGTCTCAAAGCTCGCCAAGGGTGAGATCCTGATGCTTAACATTGGGTCGATGTCTACAGGAGCCAAAGTTGTCGCTGTCAAGAATGATCTTGCTAAGCTACAGCTCACCGCTCGAGAAGCTGCCCCTCAGCCGGCGCATTGAGAAGCACCGGCGTCTCATTGGCTGGGGCACAATCCAGGCTGGCATTACACTCAACGTCCCACCCTGCCCGCTCTAAATCATACGGAGTACTAAATACACGACACGTTTGACGATTTGACGCAAAAATAGAGTTTGGCGATGTAGCAAGGTAGAGAGCTATTGGGAACGATCTTTGTGAGGTGGAGAAGAAAGCCTAAAACCAATGATAATTGTTTATGTTTGCAAATCTGTCTCATTGGCTCCCTGCCATCTGATGAGCTGACAAATTGTGTTGAACAAGTTTTCACCCAGTTGATTTAATGATAAGCTTTGAATTTAAATAGTATACCTTTCAGGATAAGTTACCAATGCTGTGCAGGTTGACATGAATTATTAAGGGCATATTTGGTTGCCAAATTGAACTGTTTGGTTCATCAAACTTTGTGTGTTTATTGTTTGGATGACTACCAGTCTACCACAAATATTTGATTGGCATTGAAATGTACATCTGTGTCGTTTTCTCATTTCACATAATTCAACTTATATATCCATTAATGGACATGAATAATATTCAACGTTGGCAAATATTACAGTGAAACTTTTATAGTCCATGTTCTACTCGTCCTGTTCGCGCTTGAACTACTATCAGCTTGTTTCAAGTTATTCTCTGTTCTAAGTCTTTGGTCCTATCCTGTTCGCTTGAATTACTCTCAGCTTATTTCAAGTTATTTTATCACATAACAATCTTCAATTAGCTGTCTTTCTACCAGTCGAATATATCTATTTTTTTATGTACATACATATGTTATATCTACATACATAATAAAATAGATGTACCAAAAAAGTTAAAACGACTTATAATTTGGAATGGTGAAGGTAGATATGTTTCACATAATATTAAATATTTAGTTTGGAAAAGGTACAATTTGTAGATTTATTTTGAAAAAAAAAAACCTTGATAGCCTCAAACTTAATTGAATTATATACATATATTCAATGAGAAAAGCACTCTGGGATACATAGGAAATCATATTCTGTTCAAAATATAAATTTTATTTTGATTGATCAAGTATTTTGCATCTCCCGTGCACTGGGAAGAAGAGGTGACCTGGTAACAAATAACAAAGGTACACAAGGGCGCATGCATATGGGGACAATATAGGGCCTAATAAAAAACTCATGACAAACACATACATCACATAAATGAATTACAGTGATGTGTTTATAAATGATATAATGCTACACCTGACAAACCTAAGCTGAGAAAAAGAATCTTATGAACAATTCCCCTATCCTGCACTAGAATTGTTTCCAGAAGACGATCTCAGCAACTGATGGTGGTTAGGAGAAATCGAATTGGGCATCCCAGAGTTGAACATGATGTTTGATGCCTGTGGCGACAGTTGAGTCTGGATGGCCGAGAGTGGTAAGCGAGGACCAAATGAGAGCATCTGCGGCCGCTGATGCAAGAACGGCATCTGAGGATGCCCATGCCCCTGCATGTTGTTGGCATATGTGGCTGGCATACTGGTTTGTGGCATGGAGCCTGGCACACCGACTGGTCTGGGGCTCATGCCTGCTGGATTTGATGGCATGGTGCCACTGCTCCCTGGTAGACCGCTTCCAGTGGGACCTAATAGGGCTGATCTCATCCTGATGCGTTCAGCTGAAATCCTGTGTCTAATCCTTTCTACTTGCTCACATTCCTTCAAGAGCAAGGTCTCAACTTCTGCAAACTGCTTCAGCTTCAATTCCAATCTCTTTAACTGCAAATTGAGGTGTTGCAATAGTATATATATATCAATAAACCATCCTCAGCAAACAACATGCCAGAGAGGTTCAAAACAACTATCATGCCGGTACCAGAAAATTTAACACTACTCTGACTTGGATCCAGCAAAAAATCTCTCATACTATATACTATCAAGCTGGGCGGAAACGAAACTTAGTCCCAGGAGTGTCAGACTGTCTTTTCTGATTTAATTAAACAGGAAAAAGATATCAATGGACCCAAAAGTCTTAGGCCAACTTCTTAAACCTAATACCGGTTTTCTTCTAACGATAAGTCAGATGTGAAGGGACTCAAACAAGCACAGTGCCAAGCATGCAACAACAAATGGTCCAGTTCAGTAGAAATCTACCACCCCTAAAACAACGGCTTGACTAAGTCACAACAAATGGAGACAGTGACAGCTGTGCATGCAAATCAGATGGCAAAACACATACTAACCTGATGATTTATTACAGTAGCAGCTAGTCTTTGAACTTCACGTTCCTCTTGATCAGCAAAGAGCTTAGACTTCATTGCTGCTGCTGACAGACCAAACATGGCAGCATGTTTCACATTTTCTGGAGAAATGGATGGTGAAGCACCTGTTTGAAAAATTAAAGATTCTTTTAACATTGATGTCTAGAGTGAACTAAGTAGGATTTTGATAGCAACATTGATTGTAGCGGGTATTAAATACAAAGCAGATACCATTATGGTTCCGAAAATTTGGATTTGCACCATTGCCCATACCATCAGCATGCATGCCTTCTGAACTCACCCTTCAATGTGTTAGCAAAACATGTCATACTTAACTCTAGCATGATAATGCAAAAAGGAACTAGAAACAAATGAAAGGTCTGGATACTAGACTTGACAGGGAAATTTTTGCCTCACGAATGAGGGAAATGTTTAATATTTGAACTTTGATGTAATAAGGCTTTAGTGTTTACTAATGTATCTGAACTAAAGCATTCAGTAATAAAGTAAAAAATAAAGATGGCTAACCTGGAATCATCATCTCTAGTCAAAAAAGATAATGCTGAATGTGCGCATGATGCTGCAACTCTTGGTCCAATGGAAGAGGCCAAAAATGCAACCTACAATATTTATAAGGGGTTAGACTGCATACATGCATACATACAGAAAGAACAGAAGCCTGACTTTTCATTGCTATGTCATGAAGCAGTGAAGCACATAGTGCATAGCCATACATCTAATCTGCCTCTTTCAGCTTTAGCCTTAAGATGGTAAGGAAATTCCTGGGGAACTAGTTTAGGGAAAGGATGGCGGCAAGAATAATGAATTTCATATTCATACTCAACCTAAAGGAAACAGGAACATAAAAAAAATCAGGACATGCTGGAGTCTGGTCTTACATGAAGCCAAAAATGTAAACCTACACTACCGTTCTAAATTGAAAGAGCATGCACTCCAAGTAGCAATTTAGGCTTTTATTTCCAAAAAATTTCTGTTGATAAAACTTTACACAAGAAAAGCTTAGTGAAACTTAAATATAATTGCAAATATAGATGTCATGTGAAAAGAGAATGCCAGGCAACCATTGGTGCTGCTGACTAGCAGAATAGCAGATTATACTTCTATTATGTCACCTAAGATTAAAGGACAAATCCACTTTTATCAGTTCAATAGATGGTGCACTGGTGCTCCAAACAAGAAAAAAAAGGAAGGGAGCTACTCACCAGTGACATGACCGGATTAGAAGAATTAATGAATGCAAGCTGATTTCCTTGTTGAATATTTTGAACTGGAGCTCCTAAGAACACATACATCAATATTAAGCCATAACTTACAACAGGAGCAAATTACCAAAAGCTAAACAGTAAATGGACAAAAAAAATGAATTCAGCTGAGAGAAACTGAGTGATGTAAAACACCTGAAGTGCTGCCATTGGATTCTGAACGTTGATAACCATTGCTTTGTAGTCGAAAGGGAATTGGTGCATTAGGTATCTCAACATTCTCTAACAAACCATCTTCCACTGGCAACCGAATAAAATGGTAAATACATTGTGCCTTTGATTTTGTTCCAACATGACCTGCAATGTCATCCCAGTTGTCATTGTATTTCTCAATGCCTTCCAACAGCAACAATGTTTCTTCATCAGTCCATTTCTCACTATCATTTAATGATCCATCATTATCCCCATCAACTCTCTGGAAATCTAAGCTAGAATGCCCAGTAATATATCTCGCATCATGGAAGCAATCAGAACATAGAAAAGTATCTGCCTGCTCAACGAGTTAAAAACACACTTGTTATTGCTAACGGTTGTCACACAAAATAAAAAACAGAGGAATCACAATAATACATTCAAATGGGTACAAACCCAATTGAGTTCAAAGAGCTGTACTGCACAACAAAAGCAGATAGACTCGCGACCAAACAGCCCCTAAATGTTCATTTCCCAAGTACAGTAGTCAACTAGTAAAAACATTAAATTATTAATACACGTTTTCAGCATGTGCAGCGTATCCAAGGGTTGAAAAAAAAAGCAATGTGAGTAAAGTAATAATAGGTAGACAAAGCCTGAAAACAAAAAATAATTAGTGTTTAATTTCAACAACAAATCTTAGTCTACCACACTCACCAAAACTTTGGCAATAGCATGCTAAACTGTGAAGCAAGACTAACCCGGCAGCTTACTGCAATGTAGAATCAAAATCTTGAAGGAAGGTCCTATTTTTTAGCAGGAGTGAAATGGAAGCTTAACTTCCAAAATACAGATACGGATTCTCTACACAATACAGTTACGATAAAACATATAAAAAAGGAGTTACAAAGAAGCACACCTCCTTTGTGACCGGTAATGTAAACTTGGCAAAGGTTGTAAGCAATAACTGCAAGAATTCTCAGACAAACGTTCCCTAATCTTTCCATCCAAGTCAGCAAATGCAGCATCAAAATCCACAGCCTCCGAGTTCGATGAAGACGCTGTCATCGAAGAAATGTCCTCCACTGGGAGGCTACATTTTGGCCGGTCAAACAAAATTAGACCATCGATTGATTTCAATGGCGCCGTAAGCAACTGCAGTTCCCCTGTTTGTTCCTCTCTTAGAAGCGAAGTTGCCATCCTCAGGCCACGGTGCACAGACCCAGCCGCGAGGTAATTGATGATGCCCCAAGTGTCCAAGAACCTAACAATCCTACTGAGATCATACAGTTCAGCTGTGCTCCCAACAAGCCCCTGGCACTCGGCAAAAGCAAGCCTCTTGCTTGGGTTCTCTAAGTATTTAGCAATAACTTTATTCCTTAACATGGCATACTTCTCCGGAGTGTGCCCTTGAGACTTCCCTGTAAAGAAGTGTGGCACTACCTGCCGTTCCAACCTATGAACTGTCCCTGGTGAGAACCAATCTACAAATTTCAAAGCAAAATGCACAGGTTACTTAATTAGCCCATTTTTTCCAGCACAGCTCGGTGATCCTTGTTTGTTTATGCAAAGAGCAAACCTGAGTGCTTGGGCACCACATGGAGACGACCCTGGAACTGCTTGGGCACCCCATGCCCTTCCATAAGGGGAGGCGGCGTGCACACATACAAGGACGGCTTGTCGGGGTCCGTCGCAAGGGATGGGTGGTCCGGAAGCACCCCGGACAGCACCTGAAGCTGCCCGTGCGAGATGTTCTCTAGCAACGGCGGTGCCACGGTCGGGACATCGCCGGAACAAGCAGATCGCTCGGCCTCGAGCAGGGCGAGGACGGACGGATGCGGGCGGTTGACCACGCGGCACTTGGCGGCGGGGAACCCAGAGACGGCCTCGGCCGACGGCAGCACCTCCGCCTCGCGGAGGCCGAGCGCGGGGTCCTCGGGGGCGTCGTCGTCGTCGGCTGCCCCGTCCCCCGCCGCGCCGTGGACGGTGGCGTCCTCGTCTTCGTTCGCGGAGTCGGAGTCGTCGGAGTGGTCGGCCGCCGCGGCGGCCGAGGTGGAGGGCTTGGACGGGGACGCGTCGGGGTTGCGCTTCCGCTTGCGCCATTTGAGGCGCGAATCTGGGAGTTAGGGTTAGTAAGGCGGAGGCAAAGCGTTAGGTCCGGCGCTAGAGAGTTCAAAAATGTTTCGAGAGGGAGCTGGGCACACGGACCTGAAGTCGACGAGGCCTTACGAGGCATCGTCGGCGGCGGGGACGACGACGGCGGCGGCGGAGGATGACGAGGCGCGCGAGAGTGACGGGGAGTGAGACGAGTCGAGACGCGGGCGTGGTCGGAACGAGTCGACGGGGAAGGAGGGGAAGCACGTGCGAGGGAGGCTTCGACGGCTGGACCTGGACGGGCATCGCTTAACCACTTCGTCGCGCGCACCCATGGTTCCATTTTGTAGCCCAGTGGGCTTGGTTGGTTAGAAATGGCCCATGTCCGTGTGTAAAAGGAAAAAGTCTGTTTTTCCTGCCTTAGTTTTTTCACCCTAAACTAGAAAACCGTACACAAATCCTTCCCCACTTATAACCTCGCCGGTCGTTTCTTTAGATGGTTTTTCTTTTTCTTTCATATTTATTTCGGTTAAATCTTTAAAAAATCATAGTAAATTATAGAAAAAACATAAAATGAAAATTCTAATTTTGTTGGTTTCCATTTGAGTAGGTTTACACAGTAAACATATTATATGATATGTTTTAGTACAAAATTTTTGCTCTAACTTTAGATCTATGTTTTTATGTAATTTATTTGTAACTATAGTTTTTGTGGTCTTATTATGGTGAACTAATCATTGTATGCTTGAGATGTAATAAAAATTTCATTCCACGTGAGTAGGTTTACACAGTAAACATATTATATGATATGTTTTAGTACAAAAATTTCGCTCTAACTTTATATCTATGTTTTTATGTGATTTATTCGTAACTATAGTTTTTATGGTCTTATTTTGGTGAACTAATCATTGTATGGCTGAGTTGTAGATTTATTTAGGTTTATGATTAGTAAATAATTTTTAAATTGTTAAAAGTGTGTAAAAATAATAAAAATATATGTTTTCTAGTAATATTACTATTCTTATCTTATGAACAATTAACATAATCATGTTTCCACGGAGAAAATTACACAAAGAATATACATTTTTTCTATTTTTATAGTCTTTTAATTATTTTAAAACTATTTAATAAGCATAAACCAAAATAACTCTATATCTCAATCATACATGATCCAATAAGAATGAAATTTTTACTACATCTTAATCATACAATGATCAGTCCATAATACAAATTTTACTATAATAGGACCACAAAAACTATAGCTATGAATTAATCACAGAAAAATGTAGATTTAAAGCTAGAGCAAAAATTTGCCCATGCCATATCATATGTTTTTGTGTAGATTACTCTTGCGGAGACAAACAAAATTGAATTTTATATTTTATGATTTATTTATAATTTACTATGTTTTTTTAAAATTTCTGTCAAAATAAATATAAAAGAAAAATCACTAGGGAAATAGCTAGGAAGGTCATATGTCTAGTTTGAAAAGATGAAGAAGAAGTTATGTCTGGTTTCCTAGTTTAGAAAGACTTTGTGATAGTTGTGGGACGCAAAGTAGACTTTGGTGTGGGGCAAAGCTGGCTTGCTCATGCACACTGACTCGTTATGGGCTTGTGCGCTCGTGGCCTTCTGAGCTGTTAGAAGGGCGGCAGAGGAAAGCAGCAAGGGTTCCTTGTTTCAAGTATTAGTTGTGATAATTTGATCACTTGTTTCAAGCAATGATTTTAAATAGACCGACCCTAAGACTACTATAATAGGATGACAACGGATCAGAGCAAATGCAATGACGCTTTTTCCTGTTTTCCATATGTTAGGGGTCATTTGGTATGCCTCCAGGGGCAGCTCCAGGAGCTATTTTAGCTCTTTGATGAACCGAAGTGCTCCAACCATGGATCTCCGGAGATTACGGCGAGAGGAGCAGTTTGGAGGAGACGGAGACCAAAATACTAGATGCACTCATCTTCGTCTCGCTCCAGTTGGCCCGCGTGTGGTTGCTGTCCATTCTACCATGCGGCTGGTTGGCACGGAACGACGGCGGTAATTGATGGTGGGGGAGCACGACATATGACAGTCGTCACCTATCATGATAGTCTCTGGGGTTGAGTTAGCCCCTAAGGCTGGTTTTACTGTGAGCTCCGGTGGACCTGGACCTGATGGGCGTTGGCTCGTGGGTATAATAGGCTGAGCCGAATTTCCCTGTGCACTCTAATAAGTAGCAGAGGCAGAGTTGGGTCTGATGTGTGATGAGAAGATTGTTAGGTTAAGTTCCACAGCAATAATTGATGGTTGGGGAGCACAAACTCTCACCTATCAAGCTAGATTTTTTGGTTGAGTTAGGTTCAAGACCGAAGTATATTGTGAGCTCTGGTGGACCTAGGTCTCGGCTCGTGGATATAGCGGGCTAAGCCAAATCGCGCTGCACAGTTTCACAAGGAGTGAACTAGCATGGGCCAAGACCCGTGGCATGTGGCTAGGCATACTCCCAGGCCGGGCGGCGGTGGGATGGGCTTGCAGCCTCCAAAGGTTGAAGACACTCACATCCGGATGTTGCAAACTAGGAGCGATAGTATGAGGTAGGACGATAGAAAAGAAAAGGAATAAAATAAAAAAGATTATCATCAAGATTTTACCATTTCTTGGGAGAAGCTATTTCGTCAAACGGTTCAAAAACTAATTCAAAATCTGCTATACAGGCGAAGCCATAATTAAAGCTATTTTGACTAGAGCCGAAACTATACTAAACGAGCCCTTAATCACCTTTTCTGTGTTGAATTCAGATGATTAGATTGGAGCAAATAATACACAAATGTGAATACATTATTTTCTTGAGGTTAGAAATGACATGTGCATACATTGAGAAGTATATGCTTGTTAAGAATATTAATTTACTAAAGATCCAATAACAATCAATATAAAATAATCCAGCATTACATTCTATATATGCATACGTTGTGGCTATCACACCAACACAATTAACACTTAGATCCCGTTTGAATCTTTACAATTAAATTCATTATAATTTAATTTTAGACACAGGAGCGCGATGTAAGGCCAGAATACATAATGGCAATCAGGCAGCTCCTAACTGTCGGTGGTCCCTGTCTGACCCACGATTTTACCCGAATAGCGTCTTCGGTGACCTGTAACTCACTTCGTGGGTGGGTGTGGTTTTTGTAGAGAAAACCCCCTCAGCTGTGTAGGAATCCAATTCGAATCGCCATCGCTCCTGGTTATAGAGCACTTGGCTAAGTCAATGACAACATATTCACGAATATGAAATTTGAGTTAGTTATCATGTTAATGGAAAGATTGAATCTGATGCTGGAGATCTTTGTATGCTCTAATCAAGTGATTGGTATAGGCTAATGGCTAATGTAGATGACAGGTAATAATGATTAAAAGTTTGTTGCCATATCTTTAACGGAAGGTTAAAAGAAGTATTGTGCTTTTTGCAAAAAAAGGTCAGTTAATGCACCATATATAAAGCAATCATACTCTTTGGAGTCATTTATTTTAGTTTAGGACGGGTAAGTCTAGTTGATTACATCCTTGTACTCAAGTTTTATCCCATGATTTTTTGCAGATGGTCAAGTCCTTCATGATTATTGCATTAACTGTCTCTACCCCGATGGGGAAAAAATCTAGACCATGGGCTTGGTCACTTCTCCACTCGTCTTTTGATGTTGTCGGATATGATCTTGAGTTGGCACTGTAATAATGAACTACTTTGAAAGTGAGGTGTTATTTCAAGTCTTCTGCTACCTTTCTATTTAAATTATGGTTTATAATAACTCTAAAGTTCAGTACTCCGATGTGTTTTGAATTATGTTCGAACTGGTATTTGTATGAATGGGAACTGTTGAACTATGACTGTCTTGGTTGTATTGTTGGAAAAGTTTGAAATCCTTCGAGATTTCACAGACTACTGGGTTTATGCCAGGCTTAGTAGGTTGATCATCGGTTGCGACAGGTGATTTCCTTACTTAATCCCATATAAATTGGGCGGTTCTATTACACCACTCTTTAGTTGTAGCAAAGCTCTGTTGTAGTGCTATGCTAGTAAGAAAAGAGTGAGGGAATGCTTCTAGAGAAAAAACCCAGATTTGTTAGGAATCTTCTTTAAGGTGTACCTCAACGGATGCGACCTTCTTGTGAGTAATACGTACATTCGAGATCTTTTATAGCATTTAATATTCTGGTTTTGGTATAGTAGTTATATATTCATTTTACCTATGCATTGCTCTCTTTAGTGGATTAAAGTAGTAAGAATGACATAGACGTAGTGTCTAGGCTATATCTTGCCTATGTAGACTGCTTATCTTACCTGTGTAGATCGCTATGTGCCTCTCTCTCTCTCTCTCTCTCTCTCTCTATATATATATATATATATATAGTCTTTGTATGTATTCCACCACATGTGGTCGATAAGTTCTTAAAAGGTCAAACCACCATAACAGTATAGGGCGCTTCTATTAAGGTTTCACTCTCTATTGTTCACCTATCACCTCTTGTATGCGAGGGGTGACTAACCTGTTTTTCTACTAGACCTTGACCAGATATCATAGCTATATAGATTTCTCTACCCTTTTTATCATAGGCTCTCCTATATCATCATAGAACAATTTTGAGTCTTAATTAGTACACTTCTCATTCCCCGTGGAAAATATGATACCTGAGATACTCCGGTTGAAGTGCTACAAAGGTATATTCTATGCGCTTGCGGAATTATCCAATAGACAGAAGAAATACTAATAGTCCAAAGGTTGAAGATGCTTGCGCATTCGGATGTTGCAAACTAGGAGCGATACAATGAGGCAGGACAAAAGAAAAGAGAAAAAAGAAAAAGAAAAAAGTTTATTATGGAGATTTTACCATTTCTTTGGAGAAGTTGTTTCGCCAAACAGTCCAAAAACATATGCATAATTCAAATCCTCTATAGGGGTGAAGCCATAACTAAAACTATTTTGGATGGAGCCAGAACTCTACCAAACAAGCCCTTAATCCCCTTCTTTTGTTGAATTCAGATGATCAGATTGGAGTGGATAATACACAAATGTGAATATAGTTTTTTTGGATGTTAGAAATGATATGTGCATATATTGAGAAGTATATGCTTGTTAAGAATATCAATTTACTAAAGATCCCAATAACAAGCAATACACAATAATCGTGCATTACATTCTATATATATATATATACGTTGTGGCTATCACACCGACACAATTAACACTTAGGTCCCATTTGAATCGTTAGAATTGAATTCATTCTAATAATTTATGTATAAATAAACTATTATAGTTGTATATGAAATATGAGATAAGCTTATGTGTGATTATAGAATTAATTTTCATCTCTCATCCTGTAAATTTGAGATAAGTTTATGTGTGAACTTTAGAAAGTGGTGGAATGTCGAATTTCAAATCAAATAGGCTAGCTTATTAAAGGAAATTTCATTTCCTCCGAATGAAAGAGAATCCAAAAGGCGTCTCAACAGAATATCCTCACTCACAATGATAAGTCATTAGCTGCTCCTATATGCCTATATATAAGTAATAAAAGTAACTCCAAGAAGTTCTCTATATATCTTCTTTGTCACATAGACGAATCAATACCAAAATCTTAAAATTCTCCAGTGTTTTGTTGGTATTTAAAATTTAGTACAAACTTTTTTCTAATAAATGTCTTCTAGTAAGAATTCTCAAGTACTTAAAAAAAATGAAGAGAAGTGGATAATCTAGTTGTGAATCCAAGAACCAAATACACCACGAAACTCACAACCAAAAAGAGGTAGAAATTGAGTACGAAAGCGCTGGCGAGTGGATACTGGCGCTTGACCGCATGCCTTCCTTTGGAGCGAAAGCACTGCCATTGAAACCTGAAGATGGTGATCCACTTCGTCGCAGGCACGATCCAGATGGCGATGATGATTTGCATGACACTGATGAACAGGTATATAATCGTGAAGACGCCGCTGACAGCACCTGCCGCATGCAGAGCCGCGTAGAAGGCCAGCATCAAGCTGAGGAGCGACACCCACATGCACTGCAGCGCCATCACGAAGCTCCTCCACGAGCCGTCGGCGGACCGCGACGCCTTCCCGTAGATGAGCAAGATCACGGCGACCACGGCCATCGCCAGGGCCAGGGTGTCCAGGAAGAGGAAATACTTGAACGAGGTACTGCCCGCAGCCGAGAGGTTCGCCCTGCCCGTGTCGCCGTACCCGCCCGGCAGGTTGAACCCCGCGGCGAACGCGGCGGTGGCAATGAGCTGCGCCACCACGGCGAAGCTGTCGGACGTCTTTCCGATCCCCTCCACTATGTGGCGGTCGTTCCACGGCTTCTTGCAGTCCTGCCTCTGCGGCCGGAGCTGTGCCCCGTAAGCGAACAGCGTCACCACAAGGCTGATCATGGTGAAGAAGCTGGTCGATCCCTCGACGAGATCGAACGGCGTGTGCCCGTCGTGGTTCAAGACGTCGGCGCGCACTTTACCCTGCCCGAGCAGGGCTTCCGCGACGTTGGGCGTCCCCGCGACCACCGCGAGGTGGAGCGGCGTGTTCCCGTGGCTGTCCTGCGCGTCCAGGAGGCCACGGCCGCTCAGCATGGGGTCCTTGATGGCGTGGAGCACCACCAAGGAGGAGCGCTTCTCCCTTGCCGCGGTGTGGACGAAGGTCCCTCCGTCGTCGTCGCGGAGGTCGGCGGCGTCGGGGCAGGTCCCTAGCATGTCCTTGACCACGCGGTGGTGCCCCATTCGCGCCGCGACGTGGAGAGCCGTCAGGCCGCTCGAGTCCTTCTTGTACAGCATTCCCGGCGGCCCGGCGCTCAGGATTGCGCCGACGATGCTGCGAACGCCGTCCGACGAAGCGAAATGAAGCGGGGTGCTGCCACTGCTGTCGACTTGGTCGGCCAGAGCTGGCCTCCATTCCAGTAGCAGCTCAACCATCTCTGCAAACAATGCTCAACACATGCATTATTTATTTTTTCTTCAAGTAATCAATCCTTGTGCAATGGAATGGTGAACTAACCATGCATAAAGAATCCAAGAAGCAACTAACCTGAGCTCTGGAAGACGGCAGCATGGAGAGCATTCTGCGAGCTCGGCCCGGCAGATGACGCGTCCTGCTTGCACATGGTGACAATCGATCTGACTGCTTGCACCGACCCACCAATTACTGCCAAGTACAGAGGCGACACGCCGGCGTTGTTGACCTCGGCCGCTGGTTCTGCCGCCGCCGAGACCAGGGCCTCCACCGTAGCGTCGTGCCCGTGCCTCGCCGCCAGGTGGAGGGCCGTGTCTCCTGCCTCATTCTTGCACCCCAGAATGTTCACGCCACGGTCTCTGGCCAGCTCGACAAGGACCGAGACTGCCATGGCGTGCCCAGCCCTTGCCGCGCAATGCAGGGGCGTGTCCAGCGCTGAGTTCTGGCTAGAGAGGAGGCTATGGCCCTTGAACCTGACATAGAGCTCCCGGATCAGCTCGTGGTGCCCTTGCTCCGCAGCCACGTGTAGTGCGGTGTTTCTCTCTGCAGCCAACTCAAGTATGTCGCACTGTCCGTGCGTAACAATGCCTGAAACAGGTATATATTAAGGAAATTAGAATATAAAACAGAAATCATTGGCTAGGTTAGGGACTAGGGACCGAGGTTTTCCCGTGGTGCCTTTTGTTTGTTTAAATGCACATGTATCCATTCCAAGCCATATGGGTTAGAGTGGATTTAAGTGGAATCCATTTTTACCAAATACACTTTAGTAGATATAGATTGAGATCCATGAATACATTTGCTTCCAAACAATGTCTAAACATATGTTAGAGTGGAATAGTACATAGATTGAGCTTACTCAAATACATTTGAATTGAGGTAGATATAAGTGTACATGTAAACAAACCTTATTAGGTTATATAGCAGGGTGCTAGATCGAGGGACAAGGACACTGTACAGGGCTACACACGTAGCTACTATACAATATAGAATGTCTCCAACAATTGACGGCTAAAAGCACTCTAGCAGGAGTCCTCAAAATCGGAGTTTCTACTTTTGATTCGAGAACCCTCCTATTTTGAGGCAATGATTTTTTTGCATCTACTCCCTTCATCCCATTGAAAGTATCACTAGAAAACCGTGTTTCCCTTACAGATACGCTTTTCAAACGACACTTCCAATGAAACGCGAGGGAGTACTATAGAAAAAGCTCTCAAATCTATTCTAACGGACAGTGGCACATGTGACCCACTCATCTTTCCCCATTCTTCTCTCCTAAGCTGCCCAAGCGTGCGCGGGGGAGGATAATAGCAGGCAGATGGATCCCACGAGAGGCTACGACTTCTCTACATGAAAGGGGATCCGCCAGGGGATTAGGTTGAATAGAGGCACGCCATTAGTAGAACCAAAGGGGAGGACGGTAATAGGAGAGTGGGAGGGGTAGCCACTGGGGCATTAGACAATAGGCACACTAGGCCAAGAGGAGCGTTAGGAAGCATAGTCACTGGAAGCATAGCGAGCACTCAAACGAGCACGACTTTGGATGGGCCAGAGAGAAATGATGGAGACCCAAAAGTACAATGTCCTCGTCTAGATTCCCAGGAATTAGGTCATCTCGGGTCTGTTTGGTAGAGTTGTGCTCCTAGATTCTCCATCTGTGCTTCCTGATTTACAGGTGAAGTGATTATGTGGCTGTAAATAATTCTCTCTATTTGTTTTCTCTAAACTTTTAAAATCAGTATTAAGAATCACTTCATAGAATCAGGTGAGCTATTTTTTTAGCTTTCAGCCTCTTAATTCATTTCAAGGAATCACTTCACAGAATCAACAAATGCGTTTGATAGCCAGAGAGTGATTCTTCTTGACAATCATCAACTCCGCGTAGTGCTCCCAAACGGCCCCCTAGATTCCCAGGAATGAGGTCCCGTGGCAGAATTTAAGAGCCTCCTACTTCTCAGGGGTCCGAGTAGGAGCCCTGTTGAACCGTGTTTTTTTACCATACCTCATGTTTGGGACGCCTCCTAAAGTTACTCTTATTTGCCATTTCACTACCAACTTATCAATAGGAATGAAAGCCGAAGGAAACGTCTAAAAAACCCCTTAACCATTTCCTATTTCTACATTTAAATACAAAAACAAAGGCAAAATCAGTAAAACCGAACACCAAAACGAACCAAACTTACAGAATATTAGGGATTTTGAAAACATGCTAATTCGAGCGAAACTATGTTGAACACAGTCAGTATAAAAAAATTAATATGGAATATCAATCCATAGGACTAACTGCATAACAATTAACAAGTGTATGACCAAGTGAATAACAATTAATAAGTGCTACAACTTTTATATTAACATATCTCCATTTGACATGCATCGTAAGATTTTTTTTTCAAAGACAACAAGCGCTTGTACATAATTACACTACTAGAAACTTGAAATTCCCTCACGGTGTCCTACCGCCAGGGAAAATAAAAACATTTTCATAAAAATGTACATATCATCATAAAAAAAATATCGCCATGAAATTTCTTACGGTGCACTTACCGTCACGGAAAATAAAAATACCGTCAGGGCTAGCTCGACATGGTAATTCCAGTTTTGCCTGACGTTGGTCAGGAAATTTCAAGTTTCCAGTAGTGTTAATATGTAATTAATATACTACTGAAACTTTGTTTCTTTTTTCATCATTTGATAGTCCTTAAATGAAAAAAATTCAAAACTAGAAAACTGTAGATCTCGTAGAGGGCTACAATTTTCATATAAAGACCATCTTCATGGATTGTACAGAAAATATACAATTTTTCTATGCCTTGTCGTAGTTGAGTTGGACTTCTACTTAGCTGAGAATAGTCCATACTATATTTAAAAAATGGGATATCCGAAATAAAAAAGGAAAAATAGAAAACAATTAGGATAACACATAAACTGTTTTCCTCCTGTTTTTGAATTCGGCATACCATATTTTGAACTGATTTTGGATTTATCCGAAAATACGAATTCAACCAGGTCAAATATAGAAAATGAATAAATGATACGGGATGGTACGGGATTTGGGTCCGTTTCCATCCCCACTCATCAAATTGCTATTGCAAAAGCTTTGCCCCTACCTTATAGCATCTCTAAGAATCTTTCTCAATCTCATACTTTAAATCATCTTTAATGCGTCATTTGCATAAAAATCATTTTATCTTTTTAGTCCATAACACCTTTTCTATATCTTGTGTGCTAGGGAGCCAATCTCAGTCTTTTATTTTTGGCTAGCAAAAAAACAAAAATAGAAGATGGGCATATTTAGATAACCATTTAGAAAAGCTTTTGGAGGATGATTTTTTACTAAAATCTCTATTCCTAACATATAAGAAGGATATAGACACTCTTTTAGAGTTGTTCTTAGTATTTAGCTCTCTCTTCTCTGTCGCATCTTCACCCTTATCTGCTTCTTTAAGCCACCTACCGCACAACTACTGTTTTTTTATTTTTTGTGAGAATTATAGTCTTTTGTACGTTATATATAGCTAGATGATGATTATCATGGTTAGCTCCAAAATGAGTCTCCAAAAGTAATATTAAGATTGATAATAACAATCATTTTGCCTTGGTGTATGATTTTTTAGAAAATTTAAAAATAATAAAGGTTAAGATGTAGAA
Source organism: Microstegium vimineum (assembly GCA_022036555.1). Taxonomy (NCBI): domain Eukaryota; kingdom Viridiplantae; phylum Streptophyta; class Magnoliopsida; order Poales; family Poaceae; genus Microstegium; species Microstegium vimineum. Next base: position 44,529,114 of record CM039133.1, read on the forward strand.
AATTTTGAAATTTGCACGGTAGCAGAAACTTTTATTTGGTTTATTTCATGGTTGATGCAATTTATCTGTTCTCACCTAAAATTATAAATTATTTTATTTTAAAGAAAGGTGGTGTGTCCCGTATTTTTGTGGTACTTGACCGGGACATGCTTGGAAGTCTCTTTGACGTGCTTTCCCAGAAGAAACCAGCTACATACTCCAAAGAAAAGAATGAATCAAGGCATCATGACGGGGACATGATTGGAAGTCTCTTTGACATGCTTTCCCAGATGAAGCCAGCTACATACTCCAAATAAAAGAATGAATCTTCACTACTTAAAAAACATGATAAATCAATCTTTTTCAAGACGGTTCAAATGCCCACCTCAATAAATTAAATAAAAATAAGAAAAAAAGATAACCCATGAATAAACCTAGCGAGCCCGGCCCATTGAGCTCATCGACGCGTTGCTGCCGCTGCAGCTGCTCGCCTGTGCATGCACCCTTGCCGGACCACGTGCAGCACCGGGATCACGTCACTAGCCGCAGGATCCATTGTGCCCTTGCTGTATCCGCTGCATTGTCGCCGGAGATGCCAGATCTGCGTCCACACCAGGGCTCTATGCTGGCACCCAACATTGATGCTCCTCCGCACAGCCCATCAATGCACTACTACATACAAACTTATGCGAGGTGTTTGGAAAATGGTCTTGAAGGCCGACAGGCTTTTAAAATACCTCAGTTAATGTCTAAGATTAACCGAAGCGACCATTTTTTTAATTAACCAAGGCTGTCACAATCAATTGCCTCACAAAATCAATTCACCAAATAGTTTCCTAAATCTATTAACGAAGACGGGCTAATATCCCCATTTTTTAGATAGAGTCATTATAAGGCTGAGAGTTCCTATGTAATTTTGGTAACTGAGTGACAACTTAGGTGAACTAATATGTGTTTAAGTGATATATACACAAGAGATTAGTTCACATGTGATTGTGTGATGAAGGAGCTTATTGCACATGAGACATGACATGGAGTCATGTGATCAAGGTGGAGAAGATCAAGATGAGGCTTGGATTGATGGACCGGTTGCAAGTGTGAAGGGCAAGCGAGTGATGCTTGGCGCCGATGGACCGACGCAATGGTGAAGAGAAGTGAGGTCAAGATCGATGAACCAACACGGTCACGTGGTGATATAAAGTGGATCATATCATTTGGTGATAGGTTGGTACATGTGTTGCATCAACATTGGAGAAGGAGATGGAATGGAATGCGCAAGGAAAAGGTATAACTTGTAGGACATTTCATTTCACCGATCATAGGTGTGTAAGGAAATATATGACCGGGTTTAGGATAGATGGCCGTACAATCAAGAGGAGCAAACTTGTTTGCATATCGGTCATCTAGTGCGACTTGAGCGATCTAACATTGCGATGCATTAGGATCGAGTGGCGTGGTGAGAGCAAGTGAAAACCCTTTGAAAATAATTATGAAAATGCTAACACACATGCACATGGTGATGTACACTTGGTGGTGTTGGCACATTTACAAGGTAGAAGGTGTTGGAGTTGAATTGAATCAACTCGGAGAAGAGAAAAATATTTTTCGGTATGCTCCTAACACTAGAGTGGATCTTGGAATGAAATACTGCTTTTATTCAATGTGGTATGGATCAAATGGATATGAGGGATGTGTAGGCCTCTGAGTTAGCTTTCCACAAAGTCCAAGATCATCAAAATCGGAGTTCGAAGCTAAGAGATACAGATGTTTTAGTGCAGACTGTGAAAACCCGTTGGGGATGGTCTGGACCGTAGCGTCCGGCGCTCCGAAAACGCTCTCGGGAATGACCTGTGAGGTCCGGACGCTAACTAGCGTCCGGAGTAAAAACTGCTCTCGGGAGCTCTCTGTGTAGAGTCCGGACGCTCGGTGTAATGGTCCGGACCTCTACTGTTCATAGCGTCCGGAGGTGTTTTTCTATGTGCTGAAGTGCGCCAACGGCTCGATTCAAACGGGCAAGGGTCTAGACGCATGCGCGTTGGTCCAGACCCTCAGTGGAACAGCATCCGGAGGCGCGTCCGGAGGCGCGCAGAGAGTGAGAAAACAACTAGTTTCTTCCCCTCTCTATAAATAGGAGTGGTGGCCGGCCAAGGCTTGTTGCTGAGCACCCTAGGACCTTTGTGGCTTGTGTTGGTGTGCTTGGGAACCCTCTAACTCACATACACTTGATAGTGATAATCCGATTGTGTGATAGAGCGATTTCTAGTGCGTTGCTTTGAGAGATTGCATCGTGTGGCACTAGGTGATCGTGTTGCAAGCCGGTGGCGCTTGTTACTCTTGGAGGTTGACACCTCCTAGACGGCTTGGTGATTGTGGCTCCGTCGAAGCACGCAAGAAGCTTGTGCGTGGCTTCGGAGAAGAGCTTGTGAGGGGTGTTGTGCTCGCCCCATGGGAGATCGCGAAGAGCAACTCTAGTTGAGCGTATCATTGAGCTACCCTCACTTGTGGGTAGATTCTTGTGGCGTCCGAGTTAGTGGGCTAAGCTTGTGAACGCCTATTAGCCGCCGAATCACCAAGTGAGTGGTCGACACAACGGGGACTAGCTTGGTGACGACCAAGTGAACCTCGGGAGAAAAATCACCGTGTCAACCTTGTACATCTTCTCGGTGGTTTGCATTCTCCAAATCACTAGCTTGTATTTAGTTATTCATACTTGTGCTAGTGGTTAGTAGTTGCTCTTGTAACTTTCTTGGCTTGTGTAGCTTGCCTGGTTACCTTCTAGCTTGTGTAGCATAGAAGTAGCTCTTGAGTGGCTAATTGGCTTGTGTAGCCTTGTTAGTCACATTGCTTAGTTTGTGTAGCTAAGTAAGTTGAGCTCTCTAGTTGACTTGTGTAGTCTTGCTAGAGAGCATTGCTAGTGGGCTTAGGTGCTTTGTGCTTTGCTTACTAGCATGTGTAGAAGCTCCCGGTTTGCTTAGAGTACTAGTTGCTTAGGTTTGTGTGACCTTGCAACCTAGACTTGTTTAGGTGATCTTCCTAGCTTGACACCTTAGTTAGCATAATAGACATACTTTGCTAGGTGCTAGAGTTATAGTTAGAGGGGTGTAGTCTTGGCTAGACCGATAGTTTTAATTTCGCATTTGATTCGGTTAGCCGAAACGTTTAAGTTTTTAGAAAAGACTATTCACCCCCTCTAGTCCGCCATTTCGACGACCCTACAAAGGCCAATCAGTTAATATTCCCCGAGGCCTAGTAGAAACCCATATCAGGTTCATATAAATATAGGAAGGGAGCTAGGGTATTACTCTTTCACCGCTCAGCAGTCTCTTCCACTACCCCTCTACTCAGTGTGCCCCTCCCCTCCCTTCTGGCTGCCCTTTCCCCTCTCGTCTCCTCCCCTTCCGATGGCACCCCTTCCCTCCCCTCCTGGCGGTGCACCCTTCCAGTGGAGATCCAACGAGCTCGAGGGTTGCGGTGGATCCTCCCCTCCCTCCCTCTCGGCGACGGCGGTGGCGGATCCGGTTGCGGTGACGGTTGATCCGGTCACGGCACCACCACCCTTCCCCTCCCAATGACGGATCTGCCCTCTCCACACCTCCCAAATGGGCGAAAGGAGGAGCTACGGTGGCGCACGGAATGAGGCCTGCTCCCCTGGCGGCATCGAGGGGACGGAAGAACGAGGCCTAGATCTACGCTGGATCAGGCCCTGGTGGGTTGCCCACGCCCACGCCACCCTGGCGAATGCGCGCTTGCATCAGTCGGGGGAGAGAGAGAGAGTGTGGAAGAGAGTGATGGGGCACAAATGGATCGGCAAAGGGAGAACAAGAGAGACGACTTAGGGAGGGAGAAATGAGTGAGTGAAACAATAACTCCTTATATATATAAGCTCGATAGGTGGATTGGTATGGGATTTTGCTGGGCCTTATCTATATTTTTCTAGGTGAGTGCGTTAATAGATTTTAGGAGGCGGTTATCATAAATCTATTTTGCGAGGGGTTTCATTGTGACCAACTCAGTGAATAAAAATGACTGATACATTATCTGAGGCTGTTGGATTTTGTAAAGGCCTCCGTTAATGATCACTTCCGTAAATCATTTGTTTAGTAGTGCTTATTACTTTTTTATATAACTTTGGTCAAAGGTAGCTCAAGTTTGACCAAGTCTATAGTACATATATTATTAGAATTTATATCTTCAAATAAACTTATTATGAAAATATTTTCTATAACTAATCTAACGATACTAATTTTTTATCATGAATCTTAGTACTTTTTTATATAACTTAGTCCAAGTTTAAACGGGTTGATTTCTAAAAAAAATAAGAAATTATATTATTTGTGGACGAAGGTAGTATTTGATTGATCGAATTGACTATTCAAACAATAAAAAAAAATCACCACACGGGTATAGTTGACCAAAAGACTCGTGGTACGGGCCTATGTTGGCCTAGCATATGTCTAGACTTTGTTATCGGCATAGTGTGTTGTTCCAGCCCGACCTGGTGGTCTCATCAGGCCGGGCCGGAACGTCAGACGACCAAGCCTAGACATAGTTGAATAGGAGTCCCATTGAGTTGTGCCCTCTGGGAGCCCATACCCTACATATAGTGAAAAAAATTGAGGGTTTGTTTCGTTAGTTAATCAATTACCAGTGGTTTTTTTTTGCGAGCAATTACCAGTGGCCTGACAGTAGTCTATCGCAGCAGCGGCGTGTTGTTGCAGAAGCAGCGCCGTGACCTCGGCCATCCTCCCGTTGTAGACGGCGCGATAGAGAGAAGGGCACATGTTGCCGACGACCAATCGCTCATGGTCACACTGCGGCGGCGGCTGCATGGGCGCCGGCGCCGCCTTTGCAGGCTTGCCAGGCGAGGAAGAAGGACGACCGGCGGCGAGCTGGATGGACTGCTGCTGAGGATCCATCGTCCGCCGGTGAATTAATAAACGGGCCGGGTAGCAGCTCGTTGCGTCAAGAGTGGAGGTGTCTATGGTCTTTCCTGCTTGCGTGGAGAAAAGAGAACGGGGCCGCGCGCTCTATATATATACGACGTGAATATATATATAAGGCGAAACCGTGCCTGACCTCCGTATGCATGATCGATGATTCACATCACGTGGGCTAAAACAGTTGTTGCGGAGATCCGAGGTATCATCGACTGATTGACTGCCTAGTTTCACACGTTTCACACCCTGAGAGACGATGGACCATGACTCCCTGAGAGAAGGAATTACAACGTGTAGCTCTCATGGTCGTGACACGTGTGATGACTAGGAATTGTCAAGCGTATAATAAATATCACTGGACACGGTCACATGACCTTAGATTCATTCATATATGGCCAAGCTATTGCATATATGGTCAAGTACTAGTCTGCTACATTAGGCAGAGAGAAATTACCTATACCGAAGAAAAGTACGCCGGTATATAACCGCGTGTGGCCGTGTGCATCGATCGCTTGGCATTGTTCAGACACACACTTACGGCCATGTGTGCACAACTACAAAGTCGTTGCCGAGTCAAGTCGTCGCATATGCATCGTCATATGGCATATATATATTGTCCCCGTGTCATAACCTGACAGGCATATGCATGCATCATATGGCATATATTGTCCATGCGTCATACTAACCTGACAGTGATATATAGCTGATCATATATACAACTGGTTGATAGTAGACGTTATTTCCTGAACCTACATGCATGATGTATGCAGGTCGTCCATCGGATAGGATCGTGGTTGTGACAATCATTGTCTAGCAGCACGGATGATGATTTGGGAAAACTAGCACTAGTAGAGAACGCAGTTTCGGTTCATATATAGCTTTAGTCTCAATTATTTTTATGTCTGGACTAAAGAGAGTATTGATCCAGATTGGAGTCACCAACTAGAACTATATAGTCCCCTGCCCAACCGCTATGACAGCAACTTTTGCAAGAGGGAGGCTTTAGTCCTGGTTTCGAACTGGAACTAAAGGTCCAGCTTTAGTCCTGGACTAATTATAAAGGTCCCAGTTCTCGCCATCCAACCAGGATTAAATATATCTTTTTATATTTACCACATTTTTTTCTCCCCCAGCCCGAGCCATTTCAAGCTTTGTGTTTTTGCTCGTCGACAACTCTATGTTCTTCCTCCACTTCAGACATCTCAAGATTTTATTGACTCCTTCTATTCTTTGATTATAAAGGTTACCGACTCCATCCTCTCATGTTTCATCACTAGCCATTATCTCATTTCATGATCCAGAATATAGGAAAATTGTGTGTAATAATTCCTTTTTTTACAGGATGAAAAGTCATGATGCAGATTTAAATGAGTTGACCACTGACCTACTACACAAAACTCAAAGAGTGTTGTAAATACCCATTCTGCTCACCCAGTACATTTTGGTTCCAAATAGTGCTGAGCAGTCGGGGCATATTGGTTAACTCAATCAACACTGCCTCCTGCTGTCTCCGTTGACTCGCCACCCACCGATTGTGGCCGGGAGTACGTAGCCACGACGCTAGCCGGCCACTACTACAGAACCAACCTTTGGTTGATTTCCAAAATCGGCTTTAGCCCCGGTGGAAATTGCGCCCGGGGTTAAAGGGACCTTCAGCCCCGGTTGGTAACACCAACCGGGACTAAAAGTTCTCTCCCAACGGCTCGTTGGTCAGACATTATCAGGGGGGACTTTTAGTCCCGGTTGGTGGGCTAAACCTTTAGCCCCGGTTGGTGCCCTTTACCAAAATCAGTGCAGCGTCTCTGCTCTTTCACTGCCGGTTCCAGCCACGAACCGGCACTGAAGCTCCTCATCACTGCCGGTTCGTGGATGGAACCGACATTGATAACCTAGACACTTTCACTGCCAGTTCCAGCCACAAACCGACAGTGATGAGGAGCTTCACTGCCGGTTCGTGGCTGGAACCGACAGTGATATACCTGTACACTTAATTTTTTGATTTTTGTAAACGATTTTGGATGGAAAAACTTTCTACATGAAAGTTGTAGATATCGAAAAGTTATGAAACTTTGTAGTTCACAACCTTTTCATTTGAAATCATATTGTCATCGAAAAATACGTTCGAATGTGTCAAATTTGAAATTCAAAATTTTGTAAACGATCTCGGATGGAATAACTTGCTACATGAAAGTTGTAGATCTCAAAAAGTTATGAAACTTTGTAGCTTACAACTTTTTCATTTGATTTCGTTTAGTCCCTTAACCAATTAATTTACACTCGGTTTAGTATAGAATGAGGTGAACTAAAACTGAATCTAGACACAAGTGAGTCATGGATGGAGTGGTAGATGAGTGAAAACATCTAGGCCCCTAGTGTTTCGGTGATTAACGACAATGCAAGATTACTATGACTAACGCGTGTTTTGCAGAGGCAATAAGAAAGTTAGGTCATGGTAATGGATGGTTGATTGGACTATCATTGTATATGTGCCCCGTATTGGAATCGTTTCGGTTTTCAAAGGATTGGCGACAAGGTTAAAGATTAGACTAGGTCTAAGTGTCGTTGGAGTTGAGAGACACTTAGAGTAGTTTATCACCTTTATTTTTTCCTTTGGCCATACTATTAAGAGGGTTTCTATCTAGTAGCTTGACCTAGGAGAGGCTTAGTGGTTAGGTGTGGTGCACACTTGTCAAACTAGCACTAGGAACCTTTAGAAATAGTCCTTGGACCTTGTAGAACAACTTCCATGAAGGAAGTAAGTTGATCAGCCTTGATATAGAGCTCTGGACGCTAGTTTAACCCTGGGTCCGGACCATCGGCTGTGCGTCCGGACCCTACACAGAGAGCTCCAAAGAGTGCATTTTGATCCGGACGCTGTCCGGTGTGTTGAGTCCGGACCCAACACAGAGAGTTCCAGAGAGCAGAAATCGATCCGGACGTTGTCCGGTTGCCTGCGTCCGGACTGGAAAGTGCGTCCGGACTCCCAGGGTTTCAGTGCTAAGAACAGTGAAGTAAGAGGGTCCGGACGCATGCTTGATGGTCTGGATCCCCCTCTTATCTTGCGTCCGGAGTGATGCAGAGAGGCGGTTTTTGCCTCTAACGGCTAGAGATTTGCTTGGGGGGTATTTATACTCCCCCATCAGCCCCATGTCACCTCTCTTGCCCATTCCAATTGCTGAGATTCACTTGTGAGAGAGCAAGTTGTGCAAGAGCCCTAGTGAGAGTGTGAATTGCAATTCCATGTGTTGATTCTCACTAGTTGCTTAGAGTTAGCAAGTGTGCATCCATTCAATCACTAGACTAGCCTTGGTCAAGTGAGAGTTAGTGCTTGTTACTCTTGGTGATCGACATCACCTAGACGGCTTCGCGGAGGTTTGCTTGGTGATCATCCGGTGGTGTTCCTTGTGGATGACCCAAGTTCGTTTGTGATCGGTTATGGGTGATTCACCGAGCCGGAGTGGCGAAGAATCAGCCCATAGAGAGCACTTAGTCCTTGCGCGAACTAAGGGGGAGCAATACCCTTGCGCGGGTGCTCCAACGAGGACTAGGGGGAGTGTCGACTCCTCGATACCTCGGCAAAACATCGTTGTGTATTTTCTCCTTCCTCCATCCCTTTACTTATTGCAATTACATTCAAGCTTTTCTTTCCGCATTACATTCTTGTTGCTTAACTAGAATTTGCATAGGGCTTTACCGCTTTCATTGTCATGCCTTGCTTGTTTAGTTAGGACACACTTGAGAAAGTACTAGGGGGTTAATTGGCTCTTGATAGGTTTTAATTATTGCTTAAAAATTTAAAAGAGCCCAATTCACCCTCCCTCTTGGGCATCTTGATCCTTTCAAGGAGGTACCGCGCGAGACTGAGGTCTGAGGTTCGAATCCCCTCCGGAGCGCGTTCGCGATTTTACGCGAAAAAATGCGCGACTCGGGACGGACGAGTTACTAGTGGGGCTCTCCCAGAATTTAAATATTTTTTTTCTATTTTTAAAACACATTTTTTTAGGACATCCATCACTGTCGGTTCGTAACGAACCGACAGTGATGTCATCACCTTATCACTGCCGAAGTGGTTATGCCGGTTCAAAATCCGGTAGTGATGGAGGATTTTGAACCGACACTGATTACGCTTTGTGTAGTAGTGATAACTTCTAAATTGTGCATCATTTTTATGATCCATTTGCACTATAATATTTCTTGCAATTAAATTTATAAAACAAGATGCTAGTATGCTAAGCACCAATGCAAGATTCTTGTACCTCTTAGGTTTCTATTTATTAGCAGCAGCACACATCTTATCTCGTAGCCACTTTTGTGCCATAATAGTATCATCCAACCAAATTCATTCATGTGCCACGTACGTATAAGTTTTCAACTTCTTTAAATCAAGCTATAGCAATCTACGATATATATTTTTATAGATTTTTTTCTCAATCTTTTTCTTTTGTTTTTTTGTAGGTATAAGTTTTTAACTTTTAAAAATCAAGCTATACTACGTAAAATTTCTAGACACTTTTTAGATAAAAACTGGCGTTCAGTTATGTATCAGTAATCTAAAGGTAAAAACCATTTTCTAATCAAAGGTTACTGTGAAGAACTATTATAGAAAAACTAAAAATACAAAGTTGGCATTGTACTTTGTTAAGTGCTGAGAGGAGTGAGGATCTGAGAGAAGTGTGAGAGCAGAGGCGAGGGTTGCAGCTTTGTATCACAGGAGCACTGTAAAATGCTACGCTGGTCCTCACCATGTATGCAATTGCCCAAGGCAAAGCTGTTTAGCCCAATCAAACTGAATCTGTGGACTAGAATTGATATTTGGTTCTTGATGGAGCCAAAATATGGCTACTGCCAAGATCTAGAGCAGTAAAAAAAATGTTTGGATAATAACTAAGCTAAATTTCAGCAATAATTGTAAGTATGACATGTAGGGACCATGTACCATTTTGTCCCTTCAAGCAAATGTGGGCATGTGTGGGATCTTGTTTTGTAGATAAACCATAAGAAATATTATAGTGAAAATAAATTATAATCAGATATATGGTTAAATATATATTAGCAATTGAAGCTTGATTACTCAAAAATTTCAAACTCCATGAACTACAGGAGAAACAAAATTCGCCGACAGGCTTCGTCGAGTGCTAAAAATCGGACACTCGGCAAAGAAGGTTCTTTGTCGAATGTCTTAGGCAAAGAAGGTTCTTTGCCGAATGTCAGAAAAAAAAAACACTCGGCAAAGGCTTTGCCGAGTGTTGTTTTTTGACACTCGGCAAAGCACTCTTTGCCGAGTGTTTTTTTTTCTGACACTCGGCAAAGATGCTTCTTTGCCGAGTGTTGTTTTTTGGCACTCGACAAAAAGCTCTTTGTCGAATGTTTTTTGACACTCGGCAAACAATTTTTCAAAGCTCATTTTGAAGCAATAAATTAATTCAAATGAAAAAATTTTAACTACAAAGTTGTATAACTCATCAAGATGCACAATATTTATTTTACTCATTTCTTCAAATGATAAACTAAAAATATATTTTTCATAAATCTTACATCTCTCATGTAGTTCATGAAACTACGAGAGATATATGTGATTTATGTATAATGTTAGAACGATCATATTGGATGAACATATGATCAAACAACTAAAATAAATTTTGTAGATCTCGAGAAGTTATGAAACTGTGTAGTTGACAACTTTTTTTATTTGAATTAATATTCTCGTGCAAAGCTACTTTTGAATTTCAAATTTTAAAAACTTCAATTTTGCAAACGACCTCGGATTACAAAACAACCAAAATAAACTTTGCAGATGTCAAAAAGTTATGAAACATTGTAGTTGGCAACCTTTTCATTTGAAATCATCTTGACATGCAAAACTGCGTTTGAATTTTAAAAATTTGAAATTCAAATTTCGTAAACAACCTCGAATGGAAATACTTACTAAACAAAAAGTGTAGATGTCAAAAAGTTATGAAACTTTGTAGTTTACAACCTTTTGATTTGAATTTATTTAGGGCACTAAAAATCAATTTATAATAAGTTTAACACAATATATGAAGCACTAAAACGGGATACAAACACAAATGATAGAGTCGTGTAGTGGTTATAGGGTGCGATGCGCGAGTAAGAGGGTTGTGTGGGTTCGAAACCCACTCACTAGAAGTTGCGAAAAATGCTCGAGTTTTCTCAGATTTACAAGTTGCGAAAAATGTGAAAAAATAAAATAGAGGGTTAAAAAATATATTTTTGCTATTATTTTCGAGTCTTTTTTGGATTTTTTTCGGTTTAGTCAAGCAGCCTTTGTCGGGTGGCTCTTTGCCGGAAGCTCTTTGCCGAGTGTTGCACTCGGCAAAGGGTTTGCCGAGTGCATTTCTCCCTTTACCGAGTGCACGAAACACTCGGCAAAGAGTTTGCCTCCTGTAGTGATGCATACAAAGCAAAATGAAAGGTGTTTCAGCCTTTTCAGGTACATCACATTGAATGCTTTGTTGCAGTCTTTAGGAAGGTACTATTCATGCATGGGCTCCACTCCCGGTACATATGGTATTGTGTGTATCATTGGCCGGTCTGAATGACTTGAACGTTGCATCATACTTCGTACCAAGCGAGCTGGTCCCATGTACATGCGTTATGTGGAATGGAACCTGCAAAAACTTCAGAGGCTCCTGCCATGGTACTATTATGCTGCTTCAATAAATTGAGCACATACGGTTGGATTCACTCTTGAGAACATGCGTCCACAATCCACCGTTGCTGGTAGCTACCACCTCCTGGTGGGTATTACCCTCGTCAAGTTATAGAAAAATGCATGACACATCAATTCTATTTTTAATAGATTCACCGTAAAACAATTTTTTGAAAAAAAACATTTTTATTTAAATTTTGTAGATGTCATTTATTATTCTAAAACTTAGACAAAGTTAGAGAGATTTGACTTAGGACAAAGCCAAAGTGAATTATAACATAAAAATGAGGGAATATACTTATGCATATAGCATCTACTAAAATCGAAAGTCTTAATAAGTGGGTTTAAAACTTTAAAACTATCTACTATTAGATACTCGTGTTATGTATTGAAAAAAAAACTTGAAATGGAAACATAAATAAATTGGCCACCTTTCATCATAACTTGAAACGTTTGGATCGAATTAGTTGATAGTTGCATGCAACTTCATGCTTGAACACTTTTATCATTGCATTTGTTGTAGGTATACGCATCATACCATAATGGTTCTTCAATTAAAAATGCACTAGTACGTGTGCAAACATTTAGTAGTACACAAAACCAAAGGCATACTTGAACTCTGCTTTTCTTCTGTAAATATAACTCATAAACTCCTACTGTTGAATTTAGAAGCAAAAGAAGGAACGTAGCTTTTCGAGAATCATCTGGTCCTCAAGATACAACAACCCTACCTCCCCCTCCAAAAAAAAAAAACAGAAACACAAGTGTTCCCATTGGGTGACATGCATGCATTGCGTGTCTCACCTAAAATTTATCATGGGAAGGCACCTTATATATTTCCCTATGTCCAAATTTCTGAAAGTGATCGATCGATCACCATGTCCATGTGCCACTAGATATACTGTATGACCATTGAGCATTCACATGGAAATCTTTTTTTTGAAAGATCCGGATCAAGTCCGGCTTATATTAATAAGAAGACAGAGAATTACATATGCAAGCAGCGCAAAAACAACCTCCTAGGTTTGACAGACTGTGAAAATAGGTGTGGAAAAATTAAAAACTGACTACTCACGTTCTAAAAACAACCAAAGTGCATCTATTAGCTGCACTATCATGGGACCTCCGCCGCGTCTGCCCCTAATTCCGCCGCAATTGCAGCTAGCGCCCTGCAAAGCTCAATGTCGTCAAGCCTCGCAGCGGTCCGTAGCGCCTTGATCGCTTTGTCAGGAAGGTCCTGTCCAAAACTGTCAATGTACTCGGTGACTGCTGCATCCGTCGCCGACGATTTGCCATCGATGAACTCCAGGTCGCCCATGAGCCGGAGCTGGGCACGTTGTGCCACCGGTGTGGAGGAAGGATGAGCGGCCATACGCAGGCTGGAGCGGGTGGGAGCTAGCGTCCTTCTAGTTCCTCTGGTCCTCAGCTTACTGGCCTGCTGTTTTGGAGGCGGGGCCGGTCTTGGAAGCAACGGCTCCGGAGCCTTCGGGAACATTTTCTTGCAGAAGGCGGTGCAAACATCGTCGTCCTTTGTCTCCGTGCCTCCATCAGCTTCCTCTGCTCCCAGACTGTCCTCCTCTGTGGCGTCAACCACCGACGCGTCGAGCTCCTCGGCCGCCACTGCGTCCGTCGCCGGGACCTCAACCACGTCCGGTGGAAGGTCCGCTCCGTGTGTTGCTTTGTTTCGGCGGGCGTAGACGAGCAGCAGCTTAGCCCGCTCAGGCCCCCTCGGCACGTCGTCCTGTCGGCATGCCCCCACAGCGGGCGCGCTAGGCAATTCGAACGCAGAAGGGGGCTCCTCCATGGCCGAGTCCTCTCCGACAGGTGGTACCGCTGACGGGGCGGCCACCGGCTCCGGGGTCGGCCCACCGGGCGTGGCCGGTCGCGTGCTGTCGATCGGCGGCAGCGAGCCTTCAAGAATTGTGGCCCAGGCAACATCCATCGAGGTGGCCACCGAAACAGTAGAGGGTGACCCGTGGCCCTCGATAGGAGGCTCGGTTAGTTTCTTGGTGGTGCCCGCCTCCTGCCTCTTCTTCCGCCTGCGGCGTCGGCGTCGACGCGAGTGGCCGGTGTCAGCCGAGCCACCAGCCCCAGTGGGAGCGTGCCCGCCACTCACGGTGCGTGGCCGAGCGGCGCGCTTGGCGGCGTTGTTGCGCCACGGCCACTTGCAATCCCGCGCGAAGTGGCCAAGGCCGTAGCAACGGAGGCACCGCCATGGGAGGTTGCAGGTGGCGACGCGGTGCCCCTCGCTAGACACTTGAAGCAACGGTCATCAGCGTAAGCCGGGAACTGCCTTGGGCGCCCTCGATTTGAACGCAGAAGGGCACAAACTGAAATTTATAGGCGAACGCTGGGGACACGCACTCACATGGAAATCAATGCTCCAGTTCTAGCAGGGTACTAATATGTTAACAAAGTGGTTGATGAAGTAAAAAAAAAACTTCTTTTGAAATATCATGACTTTTAATTATCATCTTGCTAATCCTCGCATGCAAATGCTTTGACTTGTTTAGCGAGTCAATATTGAAATTTTCTTGCTAATCATCTTGTTAATGTAAATTTTGAGGCTAGGTGGGAAGATGCACCTGCGTGTGTACTAGACTTGCTCATAAACCATTGTAACTTTGTCTCACCTAGTTAATAAAGCCCTCTTTACTCGCAAAAAAAAAAAGAAAAAAAAACATCGCGTGTACATGTAACCGACGAAGGACGCTTTGCTTTGTCTATAATCAATTAATTAGCTCCTCTATTTATTTACTACAGCAACCATCCTGGTTCCTGCTCTGCCCCAAGCCTGAATCACATCTCAGCTCTTCCCGCCTATAAATACATGGTCTGTTTCTCTGTGTATGATCTCAGAGCTAGGTACGTACCGGTACTACTCCAGCAAGTAGCCATTTTAACCCTTTGAAGGCATAGCACATTTCACCAGAAACTCACGTACTGCTACACGGACCACACTGCTTGCACATTCGAAGATGATAGGTGATGAACTAGATTCAGATGTTGTTGTGCACTACTTCAGAGGCAAGAGCATCCTGATCACTGGTTCAACTGGATTCCTGGGGAAAGGTACGGTACCTCTTCATATATGCATGAATGAACTCGTCCAGCTAGTACTCTTCTTTCAGGGTGTCTGCACAATGCATGGCTGATCATCTCATCAGTGGGAGTGCTTGCTTTCTGAATTTTCGTCTCTTCGTAGTGCTTGTGGAGAAGATACTGAGGGTTCAGCCGGATGTCAAGAAGCTCTTCCTGCTTATTCGAGCCACCGATGTCGAGTCTGCCAAGCAGAGGGTCGAGACTGAGGTAAAAACAAAATATTTCTTCTATTCGTCCTTCCATCTCTCTCTCTTTTTTTAAAAGTTGCTTGTATCCAGTGATCCTGTCTGAACTTTTCTCCATGGCAAGCAAATATATATGATGCTGGAAACAATTTCTCCATACAAGGACAAAGGAATTTTTTTTTCAAAAGATCGGCAAGAGCTTTGCTGAAATGATATATTAGTAGGAGAAAGAAAAATTGTACAGAGAATTACATACTCGGCCCGAAGCAAAAAATAATAATAAAAAAGACAACCAACAACAGACCACTATCATGGAAAAAATTTACTCCCACAACAGAGAAAAATCGTGTATATGAACCTTTTAAGTATGCAAATTTGATGTCCTTTCTAGCTTTACCACTGTGCTCGTGCATATCTAGCAATGAACATCTCATGCAAGATGCATGCGCACCCATTTTAATAAAGGAAACAAGAGTACATTACACACATTTGTTCTTTTATCTGAAGAGCAACTAAACTATTTGTTTTGTAGCTATGTCTAGTCATCCATCAATCTTCTCACCCATTCAGCAAATATATGCCCTCCAATCCGACTTCAATATAATACGGCCTGTTGTAAAGCAGAAATACGTAACGTGTGGCTATACTGTGAAGTAACCATATAAAACATGATGACAAAAACAATACTCTAATGTGTTTTTTTCCTTGAGCATAACTGTGACGAAAGCAGAAAATGTCCCTTCAATATATATAGAAGACAGTGACTGGTCCCAAGAGGCAGCAGTTTCGGCAAAAGCTTTTCAGAAATGAATAGTAGCCAGCACAGATATGGAAGTAAGAGACAAAGTGACCATCATAGATATGAAGGTTAACACCCTTACAATAGCTGAGGGAAACAGCAGAAAATCCGAAAGTAATCTTTGCACTGTGAAAAATCTGCAGGTTTGCTGAGTCAGAATGTCTCCTGATGGATTTGCAAGCTGCATTCAGTCTGAAATATATTTTCTTCTGACCAAAACTCTTGGCAAATGCATAGGTTCATTGAATGTTTGAAGAAGGAAGTACTATATACCGAATAACTGTTGCCACTAATAATACCAGTCTTATGGTAATCTTTCTTGTTTTTTAACGAAATGCGCAAACTCTGTTTCGTTATCGCTAGGTGACAGGAAGGGAGATCTTTCGAATTTTGAAAGAAAAGCATGGTAATGGGTTTGAAGGTTTCATCCAGGAAAAAGTATGCCCTTTGCCAGGAGACGTCATGTATGAGAACTTGGGCCTAGCCCCTGCCAAACTGAGAGAAGTATGGAAAGAAATAGACATCATTGTCAATGGAGCTGCAACTACGAATTTCTACGAAAGGCCAGTGCTTATTTCGGTTAACAAATTATTATTTGAGATGGCATGCATATTGTGGAAATATTTGTTCCATTAATATATATATATATATATATATATATATATATATATATATATATATATATATATATATGGCCGTGCAGATATGACGTGGCTTTCGATACAAATGTCATGGGAGCCAAGCACATCTGTGAGTTTGCAAAGAGGTGCAGTAAACTCAAGATGCTGCTCCATGTTTCAACAGGTAGGAAGCAACAATAATCCTATGTTGACTCCTTCAAGGCAACTAAGGCGTACAATATATATAAGTACAACTAATTAAAAGAACTATCACCAATCTGAATCCATATAATCATATGAGCAGCTTATGTAGCCGGCGAACCAGAAGGGTTAGTGCTAGAGAAGCCATTCCATTTGGGTGAAACCCTGAGGGAAGGCACGCACCTGGACATAGAATCCGAACTAAATCTGATAAAAGAGACGATGAGAGAACTGAAAGCCAACCCTTGTTCAGACAAGTCTGAGAGAAGAACCATGAAGGAGCTTGGCCTCAACAGGTGAGTGAGAACTAACTCATTTTTGCTACAATAGTAAATCTTTCCTGTTTATGCATCTTAATTTGCTGCTTCCTACTAGTACTGTCGAAACCTCCAAATAATCACAAGAAAATGACATGTATCTCTGTCAATGATAAAGGGCAAGGGAGTTTGGGTGGCCAAACACCTATGTGTTCACCAAAGCCATGGGGGAGATGCTGCTGGGGCACCTTCGAGGAGATCTCCCAGTTGTCATCGTCCGGCCTAGTATCATAACCAGCATCCTCAACGAGCCGTTGCCTGGATGGATGGAAGGGATCAGGTACGTACGTGACCAAAAAGGCAACAAATAATTCTCCATTGATTTCTTCATGGCGGCAAGCAAAGAGATCATCATCAGCAGTATATATATATATATATATGCTCCAGTGAAAACCAAAAACAAAATGCATTGTTGCCTTTTAATTTGCAGGACAATTGACTCGATCATCATCGGCTACGCCAAGCAGGCCCTGTCAATCTTCTTAGTTGACCTCGACTTGATAATGGACGTGGTGAGTCTCAACGCAGCATCGATCAAATCAAATCAAATTTAGAGCACCAAACCAACAAGGACGCTCGTATTCTGCATGGTTCCTGACAGATTCCTGGGGACATGGTGGTGAACGGCATGCTGGTGGCCATGGCGGCGCACTCGGAGGAGCAAGCGCAGCAGCTGAGCATCTACCACCTGACGTCGTCGGTGCGGCACCCGGCGCCCTACGCCGTCCTCGCGGAGTCCGGCCAGCGCTACTTCCTCCACAACCCACTGAAGAACAGCGAGCCCGTGCGGCCTAGCAGGATACGAGTCTTCCGCACGCTCCCTTGGTTCCGCGCCTACATGGCCATCAAGTTCAAGCTTCCCCTCGAGGTCCTTCGTCTGCTGAACATTGCCCTGTGCGGCGCTTTCTCCCGGCGCTACGATGAGCTTAGCAGGAAGTACAGATACGTCATGCACATTGCAGAGCTCTACGCGCCATACGCCTTGTTCAAAGGATGGTAAGAAATCAACCGATCAAAAACCCTTCTTCTTCTTCTCTTCTTCTCTTTGTGCATTTTCGGATGCATGGCCACTCACCGTTCTTTGGGTTTGGTGGAATGAAGCTTCGATGACTCCAACACGGAGAGGCTGAGGGCGGCGATGGCGAACAACAACGGGCGAGACAAAAGGAGCAGGGGATATGGCGACTTTGGTTTCGATCCCAAGTGCATAGACTGGGACGACTACTTCTACAGTGTTCACATCCCCGGTGTTGTCAAGTACCTGTGTGATTAGTACGTACTTAGTAGAGAGAGAGAGCCAAATGTATCTCGTCTTTTTATATTATAATAATAAACAAGTATGTCGGTGTGTTCGGGTGTTGTGTGCTGCAAAATGTTACTAGTCTCAGAGAGTTGCATTTTGCAGATTATTTCACAATATTCTTGTTCAGTGACCATAAGGAAAGCATGTCATTAGATTGTTTTGAGATTGATGGTACACCTTTTCCTTTGGTCTTATGCCACCGAAACGTGTCTTTGTTATGTTAAGACTTAGGAGCTTGGTTGCATGGGTTGAACAAAAAAACAAACCCCTCATGTACCAACTTTTGGTTGAGGCAAGGACTCAAGTACACTTACGACACTTACATAAACTACAACCATTTAAGCCAAAAACTCATACTTCAATAATGACACATGCCAAACTATTTTTTTTTAAAAAAACTAGCTACATTATTATTAATAAAAATATGTGGTCAGGCCATGCGAGTTGATCACACTGTAGAATGGGAAACCAGTTAACCACTACAGCATATATCACCAGCTTATTTAGAACTGCCATTGATAAAGCATCACTCTAGCTTGGATCTATAGAAAAAGTATTACCTGTCTAAAAAAAGTATTACCACGGTCGGTTTCATATGGACGGGTTTGGCAGAACTCCTCATGAGGGTGTTCTCTAAAGGAGTCATAGCTGTTTTGGAATTTGTGGCTCCTTCGAAATAGCCCCGACTCATATGTTTATGTTTGGTAGGACTAATCCGAAGGAGAAAGAGCCAAAGCTAGGAGAAGCCCGGCCAAACAGACTATTAAAATAACTGACACCACAAGTTTCACTCCAGGTCTGTTCGGCTGGTATAAAAGTCGGCTAATTCCGGCTGATTGAATAGTGTTTTGTGAGAGAGAATAAGCTGAAACAACCTGAAACAAGTTAAGACTAGTTCAAGCGAACCTGGAAATATTTTAATTTACTTGTATTTAAGGGTATGTTTGGTAGAGTTGTGCTCCCTGATTCACTGGTGAAGGTGAAGTGATTTTGTGTCTGAAAGTGATTTTCTTTGATTCTTTAACTTAAACTCTCAAAATCAGCATAGAGAATTAGTGAAGCTACATTTTTCAGCTCTTAGCCTCTTAGTTCATTTCAAATAATCACCTCTTAGAATCAACAGAGAATCACTTGCTTGTCCATGAAAACTATGTTTGGCATTTAGGGATCGATTCTCCGTAAAAATAAAATCTGCTCCACGGAGCACTGCCAAACGGACGTAGTAATTTTTAGTGAACCAAAAAATTTAATCCTGGCTAGAAAAAGCACCTTAAATTGTTCAGCTAAGATGAAAACAAAAGGAAGAGAACAATATAATAATCCGAAGAAGTTTCACTTGGGCATTCAATGGTACTATATATTTGGACATGACCAAAATCCTCCACGCAATTAAAATGGGGGAAAAGTTACAAGATTAGTAGTAAACACTTTCCATTACAAATTCATACTATTTAAATATGACTCATCAAGGCCCGTTAAGGTGTATAATTAATAATAGTAAGATAAGATCTCTACGAGAAAAATACAACCATAAAGTTTATTTTGAAATTCGTTGGTAAAGTTATCCAAACCAGCTAACTAACCAGGCGCGGTTTCCCAAGATCACCCGTGCTCGGAAATTTTGATTGTCAACCACTTCCTAGCTAGCTAGCCGATCCGATCGAACTCTGCATACGTAGCTTAACGAAATACACTACACACCACAATATTAATATAGCATTATCGCACGTGTGTCGTTATAAATATATACTAATATCGTTAAACCGTTGATCTCTGTGTGTACTCCTAACATTATCGGCCGGCTGTTTGAACAATCACTGTAGGGTTATCACGCGGGGATGGCCGCCGCCGTTGCACGCCCTTGTCTCGGCGACGACTTGTAGTTGTGGTGATCGCATCATGTCCGTGTGTGTCTGAACTATGCCATGCGCATCCAAGCGATCGATGCACAGCAGCCACGCACGCGTGGCTACCGCAGGCTGGCGTACTTTTCTTCGGCACAACATTTCTTGATCGAACGTAAGCGCAGGCTGGCGTATCCATGAACGAAATTAGGGTCATGTTACCGGCCGTCCAGTACTGATAACTTGACGCTTCCTAGTCACGCGTGTCACCATGCATGAAAGCTACTAGCACAGATGGGCGCGGCGCGCTCCGCTGCGTCGATTCTTGTTAAGCATTTGTTACAAGCGGTAAAACGAGTTAGTTTTTTTTATATATTGAAACAATATATGTACAATAGCATGGATAAATACTTAAAATTGTTGTTATGATCTAATAAAAACTCAATAAAAAGATGCACAGACTTGATAGAAATATTACTAACTCTTTATTGTCATGATTGATATGAATCACCTTACTACACACTTTACGGCGTGTGATCGCTGCTTGTATAAAACAAAAGATTAAAAAAGAAATGAGAAAAAGAAGAGAATAAAAAAGCTTGAATAAATTTAAAACTAAAAAATAATAAAAGATTTTGGGAAGTAGAACTAAAAAAGATTAAAAAATGCATCTAATAACTCAGTATAAAGCTATACTGGTCTGATAGAAAGACTACATGTTTTTTTATTGCTATAATTAATATAGACTATCACACTGCATACATGTACTTCGATGCGTAGGATCGTACATGTAAAAAAACAAAAGATTAAAAATAAAATACTACAGGCTCTTTATCGGTTGCTTCAGAACTAAAAACAATATAAAATTAATTTTTTTTTCAAAATTCTAATAAAAAACTAAAAATAAAAATAAACAAATAAAAATAATAAAAAATTTAAAATTTAAAATAAATAAAAAATAAAGATGTCAAATCGATGAACAGTGCCGGAGGCTCTCCCTGGCCTCCAATTTATTGCTGCATGAGGGATATCTTATACAATAATATTGTTATAATATTGTTGTGCCTCAGCTCAACATCAACAACATGCACATATATATAAGAGGGGCAATCCTATGATACAAATTTTACTTCCTAATAGAGGTAATACCTCAAATGAATTATATCCATTAATTTTCTAGATTTTTAAATTAATTAATTAATTAATCTAAGAAAAGAAAAAGGATGTCACAACGTGTAACGCCCCACATTTTCACTACCTAGGTAAAAATACTGGCTTAAGGATTATTACCCGACAAAGTGATGGCTTTTCGAATAATAACCCTAATCAAAGTGGTGCAACATAAGATAGTTAGGACTTTACAATTTTTGTTATATTACAATAAAAGGCAGCTAATAATATTACCTAAAATAAATATGATAAAATCTCCATCACGCAATACTATTAGGTGTAAATTGTATTTCTCCTGTAGATCGTCCATCAGGTACATTGTATCATCACAAGTTTCCTTTTTCATCTAAAGAAGGGTTAATAACAAGGGTGAGTACAAAGTACTCAGCAAGTATATATATAATATCAATGAAATACATTCCTATCCATCAATCATATTCATTCTCCATCATAGATCATTTATCAAAAAGTTACATATTTTAGAAAAATCAATTAATAAATCTACTATCACCCATAAGTGAGACAAAACCTCATATAACCTCATATTCACAAACGAATTCATGACCGACACGGTTTCATACGGCACACATAATGAGTGATAGGGGTTAATCCCTATATATATATATATATATATATATATATATATATATATATATATATATATATTCATAGTCGGATGTAGAGAGAGATCGACCCAACCAATTTCATCATCGCATTCCATGAACTCTCTCTACACCGAATAATCAATTATCACCATCTATCATCATCCTTGTTCTTACAATTAATTTAGAAAATAGTTTTTGATGCAAGTATTTCAAAAATAGATTTATTTTATAAAAATCAGTGTATCATCTACATGACTTACCTGAGCCTTAATAGGTGACACCAAATCTGTCCACATTCTCCGAGTGCTCTTCCATTGTTTTAGCTTGCTCCCTGTAAGTTGTAATATTTATAATGTTTTTATTTAGTAAAATGAATTACATACGGACATAGATGTGTATACGTGGGATAGTGTCTTAAAGTTACTTCAATAGTTCTTATTAATCTTAATAATTATGTTATGTATATTGCCAAGTGTATAATTAGTTTATAATAACTAGCTAACTAATTAATATAGCATTACGTGAGCTCTAGGACCAAATAAACAATTACTAGTACTAGTGTCTAAACACCAAAACGCCTCTAGCACTAGCTGGTCAAAGACCACACACACGCACTCACCCAGCAGTAATGCTAGCATAGGAAACTCTCTCTCCCTCCCTCTGCTTCATCCCTCAGTCGTCGCCCCTCCTCTGTTCTTCTTACTGGAGAGTGACAGCCGCTCCCCAAATCCACCACCATGTGTGGGAAATCTCGCCACCAAACACCTCTCTGCTGCTCTCATGACTATCCCGAAGCTACTCATCATGCTGTTTTCCCCCCTCCGATTTAGCCTTCTATTGCAGTTTATTTGGGGACCCTAGCTTTCGTGCTCACCTGATGGTGACCCATGGCTCAAGGTTGCTCGTGCGCTAGCTGAGGTACATGGGGATGTGCGCCTGTGCCGCCGAGCGTGAGGGCCGGGTGGTGGCTCCGGTGCTCCAGATCGTTGTTGACTCTGTTCAAGTGGACAGTGTGAGCTCATGTACAACCTTCCTTCTTATCTCTCTTTCCCCCCTTTAGGACTCTATACTTCTACTAGTTATGCTGAATGGTGGCCGAGAAATGACACTAGGGATCTTGTGACGTGCTTTTGCAAGGTGCACGGGGGTGTTCTTCGTTGGTGTGTGTGCTTAAAGGAAATCGACCAATGTGGGGGATTTACCTTTGTTTTGGGGTGAGTTTGGTTACAGCGACGAGCCCACCAGCACGGTTGTTGCCGTCCTCGCATGAACTCTCGTCCAAGCCTGGTCAGCTTGCTTCTCCATTTCCGCACACCACACTTCTCCTTTCATGGCTACTTGTCCTCTCTGATTCCTCTGCTTCTTGTCCAGATTATTTGGTGGTGGCAAGGAAATTCTATGAGGATGATTGGTAGGAGAAATCAGTGGGTGGTTTGATGGCTGTGGATTTTTGCAATAGAAGTGTTTTATTTCTTTGGTTCCTCCTTTTCAGGTGTTCATGGGAATGGGGAGGCCGTGAGGCTTCTTCCATGCTCCTCTCCTTCTACAGTCTTACTACTACTACTACTACTACTACTACTACTACTACTACTACTACTACCTCACCTGGTGGCAGCCGACTACTAATAAGCCTTCCCTCATGGCCTAGCTCTATTGTGGATTTAACCACGAGCTGTGACAAGGACATATTCAATTTAATATTTGGGTATGGCTGCCCATGCTGGCATTGGAAGATTATGCATGAATTCTTCGTGGTCCTTTGTGTGGCATTGAAATATGATGATTGTGAAATTGCAAGAGGGATTGTGGAGAAGTGAAATTATATTAGATGGATGTTAATTAGCAAGTGATGAATCCCAAAAGTTAGAGGTACCGATTGACTTTGGTCAGTCTTGGTATCTCAGTGAGCTATGTGAAGTGATATTATTGGGTCTGATGGCAAAGTTATAAATAAGTTATGCCTAGTTGTTGATTTTCTTACTATGAGCAGGAATATCTGGAAAGTGTAGTGTGGTATGAGAAGTACATGTGTATATGCTTCTTAGCAAACACTCCGTGATTTTTATTATGTATTTGTATAATATCATAACATATTTGTTTGTCAACTCAGTCAAACATGTGACTCATATGACCTTGATATAAATCTGGTGATTGGTAAGTGCTATGAGATGGAGAAAAATTTAAGTGCTTGTTCTTAGCTATTTGTTAATTATTATTATTAGCCTTATTACTGTCCATTAAGATTTGGGAAAATTTGGGTGTTACACAACGGCTCTTTCCTTTTTTCTCTGAACATTGATTCCTTTGTCCTTTGCATGAAAAATATATTAAAATATTTAAGTATAAAATAGGATATGTATGAAAGAAATCAGTAATCAATATTTATATTAATTGATCCGTAAACTTTTAGCGATATAAAAAATATGTTACAAAATATGATTAAAACTATATTAAATAACAAGTGACTTTCCAATAAACTATATTATATTGAGCATGTAAAGTCACTACATAAAGTTTTAAAATTTCTTCTAACCTTAAAAAATTCTTCTAATTCAGACATGTACGTTGGACACTTATTCACTTAAATATAAATTCAAACTATCAGTATCGGTATTGAACATTGAATTAAAATAATGTAAATAGTTCTGAATTCAATTTTACATGTATCTGATCTAAATCCAATCACGGTGTCATGCATGCACACATGATTATCCACTCACGCTCTCACCTCACGTATGCATATGCACATGCACATGCACGTGCAAATCACTGATGTGTGATGTTAGTACGCAGCAATCAAATCTAGAAAAAGATTTTTTATATCTAAACTTTCTTTGTTTTTATACGTCTTATTTTACAAAATAAAAAATTAAATAAATATAGATTACATACAAATATTACTTCCCTATAAGATAATAGAGGATCGTTACCGTCCAATCAAAATAAATGAATCATATCACTGTAGCTCGTGCATTGGTGCAAGTGTTTCAAATATGGGATATGCATGCATGTGTTCATCACATTGTTGAGTTGACCGTTGAATTGTTGATGCATGTGTGTATGTGTGTATGGGTAGTGTTGTTGGACAACTCCTTACTTGCGTAGTAGCTAGCTTCTCATTCTCCCTGAAAGATGCGACTTTTGGGACACCTTGCAAGGCGCAGCTAGCACGCGTGTCTCGGAGCCGCCCTTTGTTCATCAAAGTGACGACTTGTCTACATGCATCTAGAGGACTATATAATATATGTTAATTAGCGCATGTGACGAGCATACAGAGATCGTAAGCAGCACTGCATGCAACACGCCGGATGGATCCTCAGCGGCAGTCGTCCATCCAGCGGCTCGCCGCCAGTGCTTCGCCTACTGGCTCGGCGCCTGCAAAGACAACAACGCCGCCGCCGATGCAGCCGCCACGACGATGTGACGACGACCATGCTGAGCGCAACATGTGCCCTTCTCTCTATCTCGCCGTCTACAACGGGAGGATGGTCGAGGTCACGGGGCTACGGGGCTGCTTCTGCAACAACACGCCGCTGCTGCGATAGACTACTGTCAAGCCACTGGTCGGTAAACTAACGAAACAACCCAGAACCTTTTTTTCTCTCTCTCTTTTCTGCTTTCGAATTCTTCATTTTTCCTTTTGTCCCTCTCTAATTAGGATGCAAGAAGTAGTTCAGTTATTATTTTTCTTAATTACAGCATGTTATTTTAGGTGACTTCAAGTTTAAAAAACTCAATATTTTCTGTCAAAAAAGGCAGAGGATAGAGAGGGTTGAGGACCTATAATACCTTCCCACTGAAAAATATCGCTGTAAATCCTGAAAAAGACAAGGTTTCACCAAAAGAGCTATTTTTTAACTATAGAGATACTATATATCTAAGTGCATATAACAAAAACTGTGTATTTAGAAAAGAAGGGATTTGCTAAATTTCAGGTGCCTGATTTTTAGTTTTATTTCAGACGACATTTATTGCATATATTTTATACTACAATTGCAGTTTTAGTTCGTTGCAATTTATGTAGACATGGTCTGCAATTTTTTTCCAGAAATAAATAATATGATAGACAAAACTACAAACCTTACAAAATCTTATATATGTTAGCACAAAGACAATTTAACAATTACAATTATTTCTATAGAAGGATAAGGACAAAAATTTAATATCAAATATAAAATTAACAAATAGTTGATGGTACATTAGTGTTGCTTTAAATCATCTTAAATTTCAGACACCTGAAATATAGGAAAAATGGACAAAATATCTTATATGATTTGTAAGAGGAGTAGTTCTCTATAACCAAAATTTGGGGAGTTGTTTGGAGGACATTGTCATATCATTGACTATTCAACTATGCACAATCTATGAAATCTGGGGTTGTTTTGGACGGAAAACATATAGGCATTGCCGTTCCAAGCAAGATTTCTCTAACCACCATCCAAACAGCACATTGGTTGACAAATATGAAGAAAAACACCCGTGTATAACCGCTCAGTCTTGTACAGTACGGCACGCCTGTCTCATCGGACCGGGCTGAAACCGACACAGGCCTGACGGCCTCGGGCGAGGCAGAATCCCGAGCCATAGCCGGAGCAGGCCTTGGCCAACTATACCCGGCCGTGTGTAGAAAAAAAAATGTTTGACTCTTTGAACAGTCAATATTCATATCAAACATAGATGGCTTCTTCTAGGAAAGCAACGTCAAAGAGACTTCCAAGCATGTCACAAGAGAGACTTCCCCATCATTATATGCCTTCTATTGGATAAATGATTTCATGGCGACACAAGTGCCACAATAATATTCCTCAAGTTTTTCTTATGTAGTATCTTTTTTACTATATGTTATCCACTACATATTTGTAAGTCAATGTTGATATTAGGGTAATATTCAAGGTTTTTGTCTCAATAAAACCAAGGCCCCACACTCTTTAGGTATTGCCAGCGCCTCTCATTTAACCACGTGTTACTTCTTTTCATTACCCACACCTTTTCCTAGAAGAATGTCCCTCTAGTCAAGTAAAATATTGGGTGATTTATATCATATAACCAATATGAGCAGGGATGAAGTCAGGAAAAAATTTAGGTCGGGCTGAACAAAAGTCTACGATGACTTAATTGTACTATAATCACTCATAGTAGACAAATATATAATAACTTAAATCAATCTTATATTGAAAACATCGACTAACGATAAAATTCAAAAAATATAACATGGAAAAAAAGATGCAGATCATTCATACCGAAAGGCCCAATTACGAAACTAATAAACATGATGTTGCCCCCACATTATTCTTCGGAAGTAGCAACCTACACAATTAGACATAGTTGATTAGTCAAACATATATGGATTTCCAAATTCCAAAATATAAATTTAGAAGAGAATATAGCGTACCACTAGTTTTTTGGGTAATAACATACGACGCCTTTTCATCTCTTGAAACCTGCGAACACATGGTGGATAAGTACCCATGTATGTTCAGCTTTGATGATGAGTGATCGTCCAACACGTGAGTGTTTCAGTTTGAGTGGCTTACCCTAACCTCTGCGAAAGCAGAAATGTGTGCTTGTCTATCGGCTTGTGGTGTGCAGGTGCTATGCCTAGTGACAGTGGTCAATGGCGTGGAAAAGGTCGAGTAGAGGCTTGCCGTGCCGATACACTGAGAGCGGTGAAGGGCGGAAGCGGGGCTCGGACTGAGGGACCATGGGCTGTCACACCCGGTTTTAAGAACAAAACTAGATATATCCTATATGTGAGCCCAGGAAGTCAAATCTCACATATAGCCACAGAACAAGGTAATATCAAAAGACAATACTTAAATACATAACATATAAGGTCAAAGAAATAACCTTAAGAAAGCAAACAGCGGTAAGACACTCCGATCTTCAGGTGAAGACTCCACTCCACAGGGACCAACTGACTGGTTGATCACAAGCCTAACTGCTCGAGACTCTTGTAAACTGGTACCCATCCGGGATTTTTATCCAAGTATTGAAAAGTAAAGCAAGTGTAAGTACATATCGTACTCAACAAGTATATATGGGGTTCATGAGGCTCAAAAAGTTGACACTGGTTTACTGCGATAAGCATTTTTAATTGATTCAAAACTTTACAATTGATGTGTCATAAGTTGTGCTTAAGCCCCCAAATTAAACCACATGATCATATAACAATTGAATGAATAACACAAATAGCATGATAAAGTGATTCACAAGTAAAACCAACATGTAAACATTGTTTCTGTAAGTTTTCCGTTATTAGTCTGTGAGTTTTCCGGGCCGCTCGTGTCCGTGAGCACGGCTGATATATCAGTTTTTAACACTCTGCAGAGGTTGTACATCTTTACCCATGAGTCGTGATTTGCCCTTTCGCCAGAGGTAGCGATCCTCTTAACCCACTTCCAAGGAAGGCCGGCAGGGTTCACTATGAAGTCTTTCAAAGGGGCTCGCTGACAAACAACAGACACTACGGATCCACGGGCAAGGGGTGTACGGGAGCCCTTCGATGGTACACACACGCAGCGGTCGCCACTCCAGCCGCAACCCGCAACCGCTCGTCAATGGCAACTTTCGCAAACTGCCACATGCGAGAGAGTTACCCTCATACTGAACTAAAGCCAGAGCCATTATAGCCCTCATGGTTATACTGTATGTCCCAGCTTTTGCTGACAGATAGGGTCCTAAATCCATGTTGCTAAAAAGTCAAGTTTTACTTCATCATTTCATGTAGTCATTAATCAAGATTAAAGATCATGCTTTGTTAAAAAAAAGCACTAGCAATAACTACCCATATGCAAAGGTAACCCATAGGATTTCAAGGTTCAAGGTAATCAAATCTAGGTAAACCCTATGTAACAAGATTAGACACATGCATATGGTTTTATTGGAAAAACGTCATGAATAGGACATCAAGGAAGATCTCATATAATACTTGCCTTAAAAGCTTAGATCCTTCTTCTAGTTCTAGTCTTCAAAAGATCTTCTGAAACACCAAATTCTTGATCTCCAACGTAACACTCACCGATTGGACAAAATCACAAACACCACTCAAACACCTGACCAAACATAACATACATACATATCTATTTAGAACATTACCCCAATCAATTAAAAAGATTTTAAAAGAAAACTACGCATCTCTACGATCACACAGGCGCAAAGAACACGCTAATCGAAGCTACAAAGATCAAGATACAACTAACGGGGATTTTGCTTTTTAAAACAAGAACTAAGAGCTTTATTAGTTTTAGCTATGAAAAAGGATGGATAAGGTATTTCAAAGGAACACCCAAGTTAGATTAAGTCAAAGTTATATTTGGATCTTGAAAACAAAAGTAGAACTAATCATATTTTATATATAAAACAAGTTGCATAGTTATTAATCAAGTTTAGGAGTTAACCATAAAATTACATATATTTTATCATGGTATTAAAGATCACTAATGAAAAGGTTACGCCGATACGAAGCCAACGCAACTTGAACGGATTGAAACGGAGCTAAAACGTGGAAGATAGGATTTAAACAAGATTTAAAGATTAAACTAGGAAATTAAAAGGCATTAAATAAATATTTATTTTTCAAAGTTTGCAAAACAGATTGATTATGGTTCTAACATGTAGATAAAAACTCTATGAATCTAACGCAATTGGAATGGATGAAAACAGATTTAAAACGAATAAACGGTGGTGATTAGAGATTATACCGTCAAAGAAAATTGTACTTGTCTCCTTCCTTCACTTTTGTAGGGACACTCTTGATGCTGCTGCTCGTTCGTGTAGAAGGAGGGGGTCGCCGGGCCAAGGGATGTCAATCGGATGCCGGGCAAGGGATGTCGATCGGAGAACATCACCACGGTTGGAGTAGGCTGCACGATAACGGCAGAGTAAGAAAAAGATATGATTTTCTACCGTTAGGTATTCCCAAACTAGGGGCACCCCTTGTGGTAGACGTGGTGTGCTTTGGTCAAGGGGGTGTGTACATATTTACAGGGAGGAAGACCCTCCACCTCAACATCAACTAGCGATATGGTACTAATTGATGGTGCACCTTCACATTTACTAACGGGCCAAATTAACCATCAAAGCCCATTAGTAAATAAAATGCTTGGACTTTTGTGATTTATGAGGATTATTGCACATGGGCTTTGTGGGCTGATGGGAAATTGAGTTCTTCAGTATTTATTTTCGGAATAAATTATTTTCGTGAATAAAATAATTCTAGAAAAGTCTAGAACTAATAATTAAGCCACGAAAAATACTCCGAATGCTCCAAAAATTCAGGGAAAATTCTCGGAGATACTTTTGAACACAATGAATCCAAATAAAGTATTTGGAGCTCATGAAAAGATATTTTGGAGCATCTGAAAATTAGAATTTGCTCGTAGATAAATAGGAAAAAGGTCCGGAAAAATTCAGAAAAATTCCCGAAAAGAATTTAGAGACATGTTGATGAATTATGAACTCAAGGGAATCATTTGGATCAAGAGACAACGGATACTAGGAATGTCCAAACGAAAGATTAAGATCGAGAACAAGAATTTGATTATAGAAAAAGGTAGAGACGAACCAGAGACCGATAAACGACTTACTAAACGCATTTTAAAAACTTTAAACACTCACATGCATCGAGACAAGCAATAAACAACTACCACAAAAATTAAAGTCTATCAAATTGATTTAGAAAAGTTTATAAATTCACTTTTCCTATACTAAATTTGTGCAAATCAAACTAATCTTGGAAATTTTTATATGAACATAGAAATCATTGATTTTATTTAGTGTTTTCTAAGCACAACCCAAAAATGTGAAATTTTGGGGTGTGACATGGGCGTCGACGGACTAGCTGTGGTGGCTAGTACTTGGCACCAGCGAGTGCGAGAAGACATGGAGGTAGACCGAGTCGGCCGAGTCAAGATGGTGGACACGCGAGTCGAGCAGAGGCTCAGGGGACTCGGAGTCCATCCGGGCGAAGACAAGGTGGCTCGCGTCGAGTGGTTTGGTGGTTTGGGCCTCAAAACCATCCGCGTCGGTTTCCGAGTTTGGGCCGCAAAACTCGGGGTTCGGTAGTTGAGCCCAAAGCTACCGGTGGTGGGTTTCCTGGGTTTGGGCCTCAAAACCTAGGCGGAGCTTCCGAGGAAGCGGGGATGACACGTGGTGGAATCCTGGAGGTTGCGTCTAGGCGACGGCAACTCCCGGCAGGAAGCGGGGCCGTCCATTCAAAATGCGGGAGATATTTTCCGGAGCTTGGACTGCAATGCTTAGGCTAGGTAGTTCACTCAATGTATGTAGGGGGGTCTTTGGGAAATAGCCAAAGCCCGATAAGTAGGGGGTGAAGGGGTATCCCTCATTCTATCTCTTGAACCCTAATCAGTTGCCCCAACTCTCTCTCTCTCTAGTTCATGAGATCCCTAGGTTGCTTCCACCAACCTTTGTAAGAACTTGAGTTTGTCGCGAGGAATCGGAGGCCGTAACCTCCGTAAGCCATGGTGGCGTCGATTTCGTGATTGTGTCCTCGTTTTGCTTGTGTTCTTCACGTTTTGCTTTTGCTCTTTATTTTTCCCAAGATGATTTCTCTTTGTTGAGAGTAGCTTTGCAAAATCGACTTGAGCCAAGTTGTTCGTATTCGTGAGGAGCTTCTTTGCACCGAAGGAATTCTCCTCAAACCTCACGAGTTCGTAGATCGGGCATTTTTTTGTAGCGTTCTTCGTTTTGCTCTTTTCTCCCCCAAATCCGAGTGTTCCAGTTTTTCCTCTCCAAATTGAGTGATGATTTCTTTGGGATAGCTCCCCAACTACGCTAGGATGATGCCTACAAAGTTTGGTTGCAGTTGGTGATCATTTGGTTGAGTTTTGGGAAGATTTGGCGGAGAGAAGTTCGTTTTCGCGAAGAACAACTTTCTGATCATGGGCTCCGGACTAACCTCCGGACCACTTTGACTAGGCTCTGGACCATAGGTCACTGGTTTGGTGGTCAACTCACAGGAGGCCGTCTGACTGCCCAGAGCATCGGACCAGAGCCATTGGTCCGACGGTGAGCACCGGACGAGTGGTCCGAAGCCAAGGTGCTTGCTGTGGTTTTTTTTGCTCTGTGTGCACCGGACCACTTCCTATAGTCCGACGGTGAGCGTTGGACTAGTTGTCCGGAGCCTAGGAACTTACTGTATGTTTTCAGGGTGAGCTCCGGACTTTCCAAAGTAGGCGTCGGACTAGTCGGTGGTGTCCTGGTGTGCACCGGACCAAGGCACCGAACCACTTCCATTGGTCCGGTGGTCTTGACCAAGGTTGTCCGGAGCCTCCTGTGCTTTGCAGTTTTCTCCCGTTTTGCCTAGGTTCTTGCCTCTTTTCCTTAGGGGTTGAGAACCTGTGTTTTGGGGTTTCCGGTGTTTTTCCTCCACTGCGGGTGAGCTCTTTTTTCTCCGTTTTCGTCTGAATCCCCGCTCGCGTTGCTCGGGGGAGGTTGAGCACCCAGCAACTGGGTTTGGTTTTTGGAAGAGTGGCCCAAACTTTTTGAGAGAAATTTGAGGCTCCCATTCACCCCCCTCTGGTCGCCGTTCTCGGTCCTTCAATTGGTATCAGAGCCGGTTAAGGATCAATCCACCTTACACGGTTCTTGATCCGCGAAGGCGACATGGAGCGAGGTGCTGGTAAACCTCCCTACTTCGATGGAACCAACTTTTCCTATTGGAAGGTGCGCATGTCGGCTTCCCTCCAAGGGCTTGACACAAAGTTTTGGGAGATTTGTGAGAATGAGAACTACGTGGTTCTTGAGGCTCGGATCACCGATGCCCAGGTTACGCAGCATGCATCTAATGCAAGAGCCCGTAGCATTCTCTTCTCTTGTCTGTCTCTTCCAGAGTTTGAGCGGGTTTCGAGTCTCACTACGGCACGGGAGATCTGGCAAACACTCTTGAGATATCATGAGGGCAACCCTCAGATCAAGTCCAGACTCTTTGACATGTATCGTAGAGAGTACGAGAACTTTGCTCAGTTGGGCGGCGAATCTGTTGACGGGATGTTCACTCGCTTCCAATCTATCGTCAACAAGATGCGTGCCAATTGAGCCAACTTGCCTTATGATGATCATGAGATGGCTATCAAGCTTTTGCATGCTGTTGATCGGAAGGTATGGGAGATGAAGGTGGTTTCCATCTAGGAGTCACCGGGCTATGATGCCCTGACCGTGGACAAGCTGTTCAGCAAGCTCAAGTCCTCGGAGATAGACTACTAGACCCGGGCCAAGCTTGAAAACCCGTTGAAACCATCTATGACATTGGTTTCTGGCCCTGGCGGTACGTTTTCTTCCTCCTATAACCCTTCACACTCCTTGTTTGCTTTGTCTTTGATTTTTGTGACAGAGGAGCAAGTGGAGGCTCTTGGAGATGATGAGCTGGCTTTGGTCATCACCAAGTTCTCACGGTTTCACAACAACCGTTTGAACCGTCGGCGTGGTGGCTAAGCCAAGGGGTGCTACCGTTGCGGTGATGAGGATCACTTCATCGCAAACTGCCCCAAGAAAGCTACGGGCGACTTCACCAAGAGCGAGGACAAGCGCGAGCACCACTTCGAGGACAAGCACAAGCCCAAGGGTGGCTACCACAGAAGGTCCTCCAAGAAGGTGATCGACAAGGTGAAGGCCAAGCACCGAGCCTTCCTCGCCTCCCTCAGTGACATCGATGCCTCCTTCGATGGAGATGCTTCTTCGAGCGATGATGAGTCCAAGGGAAAGGTTGAGGACAAGCTCAATGGCCTATGCTTCTACGCCGACGCCAAGCACAGTGGCTTTTGCACCATGGCGATTGAAGAAGGCAAGGTCGGCAAGCGCAAGGATGGCCCCGACTACGACTACGACTCTGACACACCCGAGGTACCACCCACCGTCGAGTCCCTCTCTCTTGAGATTGAGTCTCTGAACGACGCCTTGATGAGTCAAGATGCGTTGCTCAAGCGTGCTGCTGTCGAGAGGAACGACTTTAAGGCGAAGTACCTTAGCACTCTTCATGAGCTAGATTTTGTTAAGGCGTCAGTGGTGGTTACCAAGGAGGTAGAGTGTGATGCTTGCGCCATTCACATGTCTGATCTTGTCACTCTCCAGGACAAGTATGTCACTCTACTTGAGGAGGTCAGTGAGCTGAAGGCTAGGCCTAGCTTACTTGGTGCGTGCAAGTCTTGCTTAGGCTTGCGTTCTGAGCTGGCACAGAAGGATGCTAAGATTGCTGTGTTAGAGAAGGTCAG
The DNA here is from genome assembly GCA_022036555.1 of Microstegium vimineum. Lineage (NCBI taxonomy): Eukaryota > Viridiplantae > Streptophyta > Magnoliopsida > Poales > Poaceae > Microstegium > Microstegium vimineum. The sequence continues at coordinate 44,563,073 of CM039133.1, forward strand.
CTCAGATAGCACTAGAGAGTCGGATCGCGTTGAGGCTTTGGAGCTTGAGATCGCGTCGTGAAGACACAACAAGATGCGAACCGAGGAAGAAAACACATACCTTCGGTCCATCTTGAGCTGGGTGTCTTGCCGAGAGCCGCAGTTGGGGATGATGCTTAGCCAATGCAAAAGGGCTGGTAGCACAGGAGTAGGCTTTGCTATAGGTGGGAAGGACGATAGCATGTTCGGTAAGATCGGTGACTGCAGTGGTTTGAGCAAGAATGAGAAACCCACCACAACTCCCAAGCTTACCAAGATCACTCCACCTAAGCCTACCAACCCCTCTGAGTTTCCTGTGAGAGATGGTGTGTTTGAAGAGCCACCCAAAACCACTCCACAGAAGCAAGTGTGGATTGCAAAACCGAACCATCTTCGCAACCCACTTGACACACTGCCAGACATCTCTAGTGATCCCCTTCCTAAGAAAGCTAGAGCCACCCAACCCAACAAGAGAGTGCCTACCAAGAGTGTGGTGAGGTACCCTTGTGAGTATTGTGAGCGGGATGGGCACTTGGCTGAGTTTTTCTTTAGGAGGAAGAGAGATGATCGAAGGCAGGTTGAGTTGAACAACCGGGACATATACCACCCACGAGTTGGGGTGCGTGAACCGGAAGTTTGGAGGCGCACTACTAGGCCTAGAGGTACAATGCCTCAAGGTGCTAGGCCTCAGAAGGCGAGACCACGTGGTGGTCATGCCCGGCGGGGTACCGGTCGTGACCCATACGACTACGGGCCTCGTGGCGGTGGTTTTTACTCCACCCCTTTTTAGCGGACCACGTTTTCCCATCGTGGTGATCGCTATCCTCCCATGGGACAGGAGATGTTTGGTTTTTCTCCTAACCCATTCTTTGGGAAAGTGGGACAACACTGGTATCCTTCACAGTTTACTAACCCCAGTGTTGGTCCATTTGCTCACCCTATGTCTTTTTATTGATGTAGGAAGGAGGACTGGAGGAGACTTGGCTTGTGGATTCCGGATGTTCACGCCATATGACCGGAAGTGCCAAGTGGTTCTCCAGCCTCGACCCCGTGCGCCACACCGAGTACATTACATTTGGGGACAAGAGTAAAGGTAAGGTTGTCTCCCGAGGGTCCATCCGAGTGAACTCTTCTTTTGTCCTCAAGGATGTTGCTTTGGTTGTGAATTTGCATTTTAACCTTCTTTCGGTTTCGCAACTCCTTGATGACGGTTTTGAAGTGAGTTTCAAGCCTAATCTCTCTTGGATTTTGGACTCTCGTGGTGATTTTGTTTGCCGGATTTTACCCTTCGGGAAGGTTTTTCGTGCGGATTTTACTATCGCTTCCGGACCTTCTTGTTGTCTTCTTGCCGGTTCTTCTTCTGAGCTTTGGAAGTGGCATAGGAGATTGGGACATTTGAGTTTTGACTTGCTTGCAAGGCTTAGCTCAGTGGACCTTATCCAAGGATTGCCAAAGCTAAAGTTTGAGAAGGATTTGGTTTGCCATCCTTGCAGGCATGGCAAGATGGTTGCTGCTTCCCATCCTCCTATGACTGAGATAATGACCACTCGACCCGGCGAGCTCTTACATATGGACACAATTGGTCCAACTCGGGTCAGGTCGGAAGGAGGGAAGTGGTATGTTGTTGTAGTCGTTGATGACTATTCGAGATACTCTTGGGTGTTCTTTTTGGAAAGTAAGGATGAGGCTTTTCCACTTGTTCAAGATCTGATTTTGAGATTGCAAAATGAGCTACCTAAGAATGCCATGAGAGCTATCCACAGTGACAATGACACAGAATTCAAGAATGCTCACTTTGCAACTCTTTGGTTTTCTTTGGGTCTCGATCACCAGTTTTCCTCACCTCACACTCCCCAGCAGAACGGAGTTGTTGAGCGCAAGAATCGGACCCTTGTTGAGATGGCCAGGACGATGCTCGATGAGCATAGGACTCCTAGGCGGTATTGGGCCGAGGCACTTAGTTCTGCTTGCTATGTTTCCAATCGCATTTTCCTCCGAGCTTTCAAGAAGAAGACTTCTTATGAGTTGCGATTTGGGAGACCACCCAAGGTAAGTCACCTACGGGTGTTTGGGTGCAGGTGCTTCATCCTCAAAAAGGGCGGTAAGTTGGATAAATTTGAATCACGGTCTTCTAACGGTATCTTTCTTGGTTATTCTACTCACTCTCGTGCTTATCGTGCAATTAAGCTTGAGACTAACCGAGTGATGGAGACTTGTGAAATTACCTTCGATGAGACTATGCCCTGTGTTTCCACTGCTTTTGAGCTTGAAGGTGATGATGAGGTGAACACTAGCATCTTTGTGGAGGAGGAGCAGGACAACGCCGATTGGGGTGATCCCGAGCCAACTCCACTGGCTGCCCCCGTCGACCCTGCGACGTCCACTTCGGCTCACGGTCCCGATCCGTCTACTTCCTCTACATGGGCGAGTACACAAAGGATATCTTGAAGAAGTTTGACATGGGCGAGGCAAAGCCCCTCTCGACGCCTATGTCAACTACTACTGCCTTGGATGCAGACGAGGAAGGAGAGGCGGTGGACCAGACGGAGTACCGCAACATGATCGGGTCGCTTCTGTATCTGATGGCGACCTGGCCGGACATTCAGTTCGCCGTCTACCTGTGTGCTCACTTTCAGGAGTCCCCACGGACTTCGCACAAGCAGGAGGTGAAACGCATCATGAGGTACCTGCGATTCACTCCCGAATTTGGTCTTTGGTTTTCCACATCTTCCTCTCTTATGCTTTGTGGTTATTCTGACGCCGACTTTGCTGGATGCTGTCTTGATCAGAAGTCCACCTCTGGGACATGCCAGTTTCTCGGGTCTTCTTTGGTTTCTTGGTCTTCTCGCAAGCAGTCTAGCATGGCATAGTTGACGTGCGAAGCTGAGTACGTTGGCGCGGCTAGTTGTTGCTCGCAGTTGATTTGGATGATTGCCACTTTGAGAGATTTCGGTCTTGAGCTTACTAAGGTGCCTCTGCTTTGTGATAGCACGAGTGCAATTAGTGTGGCCAAAAATCCCGTGCTTCATTCAAAGACCAAGCACATTGAGGTCCGCTTTCACTTTTTGTGTGATCACTACGAGAAGGGCGACATTGACCTCTGGCATGTCGAGACCCAAAACTAGCTTGCGGATATTCTCACTAAGCCTTTAGATCAAGCTGCATTTTCTCGCCTTCGGGGTGAGTTGGGGGTTTGCTTTCCATTTTAGAGGAGGAAAGTTTTGTGTATCATAGTTCTTTTTGGTTCTTTTTGTCTTTTTTTGTCCTTCTAATTTAGTGTCCTGTTAGTGTGAGTTGGTGTCATTACATTTTGCATCTCATTTGCATTTGTCACATAGTTCATTTTAAGCTTCATATCTATAGCCGATATAATGAATCTATGCTCTGTTTGAGGTGTTTTATGTGTCTATAGTGTTGTCTAACTAAGAATCTTTTTGATCTTTATGATATGCAATAGAGGTAAGTTAGAAAAGCTTTAAAACTGAATTTAAATTTCCCATGTCACCTCTGAAATGGCACTAGCATGTGTAGGCTTTTGAAGATCCTTCTTGGCTGCCTTGTATATAGCTTGTAACTATGGCTCTTCATTGTTTCATTCACTACCTTTGAGCACCATGATTAATATCTAAAATGAAATTGCTCTCTGTTTTGTGAATTGGAAAGATCGAGTTAGGTCTGCATTGTGAGCACTTCACCGTGTGTTCGAGACTGCTTCCCACATGGGTCGATACTTGAGCAGTGTCGTGTATGACCAAAACCGGTGTGTCAAGTCCTTTGACTTCGCCTGGTTGGTAAGCAGTGGCGTCACTTTGCAGACAACCACTCGCATACAACTTAAATGTGGCTAAAACTGAATATTGGCTGCAAAACTCTAAAATTTGGAAAATTCATTCAGTTAGGTCATTGGCTTGTTGTATGAACTTTGCTAAGGGATAGTTTTACTTGCTATACATGAGATTGCTTTGAGATAGATCCTATCTTGTTTGCCATGTTTAGTTGTCTCTAGGAGGTGATACCCTCTCGCTGCCCACACATGTAATGCTCTCTAAAATAGCTTCTAAAGTGATCTTAAGCTCAACTTGAGTCTTTGTTGGGCACGTAGAGCTTTTCCTATTATCACAGGATCACATCACTTAGAGCATCTATTCATTGTCTTAGCTCTAAGTATGAAGCTTTTGCACTCTTTTTGCACTTCATGGCATTTGTAGCCGGATCTTGAGTTGTTGTTGTTTGATGAGCTTCATATGTCAACAAGGGGGAGAGATGTGCATTTCATTCCATTTTCAGCCATCTACTTCCAAGGGGGAGCAAATGTGCTTTTTGTGTTTAATTGGTATCTTTTTGAGTTGGCTGTTTTCACCCCTTCTTGGTATCTTGAGTGTGCTTTTGCCCAGGGGGAGTGTTTGCTAGATGTGTTGAGCCTTTGCCTCTTCTGGAGGATCTAGCTTGTTTGGTTGACTTCGATAGGTTTCGATTGCTTCTTGAGCATTACGGGACGTAAGTGGTTTCAATTGGTATCTTTTGAGCTCCCCTAGTGTTTAAATTAGAAGTTTGAGCTTTGAGAGCTGTGATTGGTATCTTGGACTTGCTAGTGGTGTTGAGCCGTGTTCTGCCTCTTCTTGAGGGTAGCTTTGATTGCCCATATGCTTTTGTTTGGCATCAGTAAGTGGCTTTTTCATGAGGTGTTTTGAAGGATGCTTTTAATTGGTATCATTTTTTTGCCTCTCTCTTTTAATTGATATCGTGTTTGCTTCTCTCAAGTGACCCTATTTTGGCTTTGGTAGCTTTTTGGTCATTTGGAGAGCTTTACCTTGTGGCTCAAATCTGAAATGCACTTGTGTTGACAATGCACTCATCAAGGGGGAGATTGCGAACACATGGTGGATAAGTACCCATGTATGTTCAGTTTTGATGATGATTGATCGTCCAACACGTGAGTGTTTCAGTTTGAGTGGCTTAACCTAACCTCTGCGAAAGCAGAAACATGTGCTTGTCTATCGACTTGTGGTGTGCAGGTGCTATGCCTAGTGACAATGGTCAATGGCGTGGAGAAGGTCGAGTAGAGGCTTGCCGTGCTGATGGACTGAGAGCGGTGAAGGGCGGAAGCGGGGCTCGGACTGAGGGACCATGGGCGCCGGCGGACTAGCTGTAGTGGCTAGTACTTGGCACCGGTGAGTGCGAGAAGACATGGAGGTAGACCGAGTCGACCGAGTCAAGACGGTGGACGCGCGAGTCGAGCGAGGCTCAGGGGACTCGGAGTCCGACCGGGCGAAGACAAGGTGGCTCGCGTCGAGTGGTTTGGTGGTTTGGGCCTCAAAACCATCCGCGTCGGTTTCCGAGTTTGGGCCACAAAACTCGGGGTTCGGTAGTTGAGCCCGAAGCTACCGGTGGCGGGTTTCCTGGGTTTGGGCCTCAAAACCTAGGCGGAGCTTCCGAGGAAGCGGGGATGGCACGTGGTGGAATCCTGGAGGTTGCGTCGAGGCGACGGCAACTCCCGGCAGGAAGCGGGGCCGTCCATTCAAATCGAGGAAGATATTTTCCGGAGCTTGGACTGCAATGCTTAGGCTAGGTAGTTCACTCATGTATCTAGGGGTGTCTTTGGGAAATAGTCAAAGCCCCGTTAAATAGAGGATGAAGGTGTATCCTCATCCTTATCTCTGGCATTACTCTCTCTCCCACCTATTCCTAGGTTTTCCCTTCCCTAGCTTCTTCTTGCTTGAGATCCACCGTGTCAAAGGTGTAAGAACTTGTGATTGTTGCGAGGAATCGGAGGCCGTAACCTCCGTAAGTCATGGTGGCTTCGCTTTGTTGATCGTGTCCCCGTTTTGCTTGTGTTCTTCGCATTTTGATTTTGCTCCCTCTTTTCCCGAGATGATTTCTCTTTGTAGGGAGTAGCTTTGCAAAATCCATTTGAACCAAGTTGTGCGTAATTGTGAGGAGCATCTTTGCACCGAAGGAATTCTCCTCAACCCTTACGAGTGCGTAGATCGGGTGTTTTCTTTGTGGTGTTCCTCGTTTTCCCCTTTCTCCCCCAAATCCGAGTGTTCCCGTTTATCCTCTCCAAATTGAGCGATGATTTCATCGGGATAGCTCCACTACTGCACAAGGATCATGCCTATAAAGTTTGGTTGCAGTTGGTGATCATTTGGTTGAGTTTTGAGAAGATTTGGCGGAAAGAAAGTCGTTTTTCGCGGGCTTCAGCGCTTCTGTTCGTGAGCTCCAGACCAGGCGTCGGACGTCTTTAACTAGGCTCCGGACCATTGCAAGTGGTCCGGTGGTCAAGTCCTGGGAAACTGTGTGACCACTCAGAGCGTCGGGCCAGAGCCATTGGTCCGACGGTGAGCGTCGGACGAGTTGTCCGATGCCTGGGTGCTTACTGTTTTTGGAGAGGGATTTTCTCAGTAAGCGTCGGACCAAGTGCGTTAGTCCGACGGTGTGCGTCGGACCAGTGTCCGGAGCTTGGGTACTCCCTTTGTAGTTCCTGAGCAAGCATCGGATCACTAAGTTTGGGCGTCGGACTAGTCCGGTGGTTCCCTGGTGAGCACCGGACCAAAGGCTCCGGACCACTTCCATTGATCCGGAGGTCTTGCTTCAACTAGTCCGGAGCTCCTGCTTGCTTTGTTGTTTTCTCCCGTTGTTGCCTAGGTTCCTGCCTCTTTTCCCTAGGGGTTAAGAACCTGTGTTTTGGGGGTTTCCGGTGTTTTTCCTCCACTGCGGGTGAGCTCTCTTTTCTCCGTTTTCGTCTGAATCCCCGCTCGCGTTGCTCGGGGGAGGTTGAGCACCCAGCAACTGGGTTTGGTTTTTGGGAAGAGTGGCCCGAACATTTCGAGAGAAATTTGAGGCTCCCATTCACCCCCCTCTGGTCGCCGTTCTCGGTCCTTCAACAACAGGAACAAGAAGAAGGGCAAGCCGCAACGTGGCAGTGGCGACAACGTCGTCGCGGCAGCAGACCGCAAGCCTCCCCGTCCCCAGGGCGGGAAGAAAGTGGGCAAGTTCGACGACATACTCACAAAGCCATGCCCGTACCAGAACGGACCAGTCAAGCACACACTCCAGCATTGTGGCATGATGGCCAGGTACTTCAAGGTCATCCCTGAAAAGGACGAGCCGAAGCAGTCGGAAGGCCAGGACGGGGGCGGGGATCACGAGGACTCCTACCCCCACGTCAACAAGTGCCTCATGATCTTTGGGGGCCCAGAGGCCTACGGCTGCAAGCGCCGGTAGAAGGAGGAGCGGCGCGAGGTATTCGCAGTCACCCCGGCAACTCCGGCCTTCCTCGACTGGTTAGAATCCGACATCACGTTCGGTCGAGATGACCATCCGAGCAACATTCCCTACCCGGGTCATTATCCACTCGTCGTGGACCCGATCATACGGAGCGTGCGCTTCACCAAAGTGCTGATGGACGGGGGCAACAACCTCAACATCATGTACTATGACGCCTTCGAGGCCCTCGGCCTACGTAGGGAAAAGCTTCGATCCTCGGGAGCTCCCTTTCAGGGAATCATCCCCGGGAGACAAACGGTACCCCTGGGGCAGATCATCCTGCCCGTCACGTATGGGGAGCCGGACAACTTCCGGACCGAGTACCTCACCTTCGAGGTCATGGATTATCGAGGGACTTACCACGCGGTGTTGGGGAGACCATGTTACGCGAAGTTCATGGCTGTCCCCAACTACACTTACCTCAAGCTCAAGACGCCGGGGCCATGCGGCATCATCACAGTATCCTCCGACGTCAAGGTGGCGTACCAGTGCGAGGGACAACTTCCGGACCGAGTACCTCACCTTCGAGGTCATGGATTACCGAGGGACTTACCACGCGGTGTTGGGGAGACCATGTTACGCGAAGTTCATGGTCGTCCCCAACTACACTTACCTCAAGCTCAAGATGTCGGGGCCATGCGGCATCATCACAGTATCCTCCGACGTCAAGGTGGCGTACCAGTGCGAGGTTGACTGCTGTGAGAACGCCATGGCCGAGGTGTGCAACGAGGACTGGTGGCGGCGATCGAAGCCGCTGACAAGATGGACGTCGACCCCTAGAGCGCGAAGAGCTCGGAAGCCCACAACACCAACAACTATGTCGCCTTTCTACTATTATCTAGTATACCTAGCACCATGTACATACGCATGTAACCTTTCTTAAGCAAAAAGTTCAAGGGATAAAATGCGGGAACTCTCGGACCAACCGCTTAGCAAGGTGCACTCTCGGCACGGGCCAGAGCACACCTCGCTCGGGGGCTGGGAAGGGGGTAACCCACTGTCTTTCCGTCCAAAAACTTTTTTGCTCAAAAACCGTTTTGCTGATCCGCTAAGAGAAAGCCCGATCTCCCCCACCTAGAGAAGAAATCTCACCGGACTGTGCCGAAGGGCCGCGAGGTACTCCGGCTCCCCGGAGCCAAGTACCTCCGCCCGACCGCCCACCCGAATAGATCAAAACTCCTCCCAGGGAAAATCGGGCAAGTAGCCCAAGTGAAAAAGCAAATGCGGAAACCAACAAACAAACAAACTTAAAACAAGCTCACCGAGGAGCTATCAAGGTCGTCCAAAGCGCCCCTGGGGGCACGTCATAGGATAACTTAAACTGTTTGTTACAAGGGCCCTCGTCACCTGATCACTGACCACGCAGGGTCACTCCTCCGGTGGCGGGAAGACCTCGTCATCAAGCTTGGCAGCCAGAATCGTTGCTGGCTCCTCCGCGTCAGCCTCGATCCGGTCGAGCAGATCCTCTGGGGCGTCCGGGGATAACCTTCGCTGACAAGCGTAGGAGTCACCATGTCGTAGAGGCAGGCGGCGATAGCTATCATACGATGGACCCCGATGCGCAGGGCCTCCCGGATCCGCGCTTGGCCCCGCTCCCAGGCCGACGCAGGTCCTGGCCGCTGCCAAACCATCCTCGATGGCTGGCACGCTGAAGAGATCGCACATCCCATGCACGACCTAGCGCAACGCCTGCGCCTGCTGCGCGCCGGCCTGTAGCTCTGAAGCAACAAAAAGGGGATTTCAACCTCTAAACTAAAGACACACAATACCAAGACAGAGGAAGGTGACACACCTGCATTCTCCCCCTCCAGACCGTGGATCGTCGCGCGGAGCTGCGAGATGACCGTTGTTAGCTCCCCGACCTGATTGGAGAACTCCATGATCCTCCGATCAGCGCCGGCACCGCGTTCACGTGCCCAGTTGGAAACGTTGTCGAAGCGAGCCAGGGCATTGTTACGCTCCCGGCGGTTGACGTCGCGCTGGCGTCGCATAATGTTATGCTCCATCTCCATGGAGTTCAGCGCCGAGACGGCTCGGCGTCGCGCTTCCGCCTCAGCATTACGATCGACCGTCAGGCGCTCAACCTCCGCCTGACGCGCCACACGCTCATCCGCTAACGTCTTGTCGACGGCTTCGGTGTCGGCGCGAGCGTCGTTCCACTCCTGCTCGATCCACTCGACATCGGCGGTGCTCAGGGGCACCAACGCCTGTACATCCTCCTCCCTCGCCTCCGAGGCCCGCAGCTGCTCCTCCAGCTCCGCTACGCGGCGGCGATTCGCCACAAGCTCTTCGGCGGCATCTGCCTCTCAGGTGGACGACCGCGACTCGGGGTCCCATCGCCCAACCTCTTGGCGGATGAACTTAGACTTCCTGGCACTCATCGCCATCAGAATCTACGCGAATGATGAGGACAGGCATTCGATGAGGAATCACAAGCAACACTTACAGTTGGGCGGTCTCCTACATTGCCATGGTGGGAGAAGTCCTCGCGGAACGCCACTACCAATATCTGAAGCAACATGACCGCACGCACCACGAGGTGATCTTGCTCCTGGCGAGAGGCGGCGACATGGTTCCAGTGCCGAAGCTCACGCCGGTCATCCAGCACGAACACCGGCTCTCCCGGGTTCCCCCGGTTGCCCCAGACGATCGGGTCGTTGTCCCTAAAGGCACGGTGGTCGGGACCCAACCAGCGCAATGCCCCAGGGGCCACGCTCCCCCAGCGCCAGCCGCCTTGCCTAGCGAGGTTGCACTGGACTGGAAGAGGACAACCTTGGACGCACGGCCGACTGCCACCTCCTCTTCTGTGAAGGATCAGAGAGCCACTGAATCCCGGGCCGGCATATTGGGGGAAGGGGTCTGCCCAGCGTCCCCCCCTCACTTGCGTTGACCACCTCTGCCTCGACCTCTGACGGCACGGGCGCGGCGTCTGCTCCCCAGTCCTCATGGTCAGTGCCGCTCTCATGGGCCTCGCCCGCCGCGGCAACCACCGCGGCGCCTTCCGTCGCCATGGCCGGCTGAGCCCCCTCAACGTCCACGGCCGTGGAGTCACCTAGGCCGCCCTCCTCCCAGAGACGTCAACGACCACCACCTTCGGGGGAGAGGGCGACGCGACAGCCGCGAAGCCGGCACCTGCGGGGTTTGGTGGCGTCACGCCAACGACGGTGGCATCGCCCGGAGTCAGATCACCCCCGGTCTCGCCAGCACTCGCCATACCAAGGACCGGGGCGGCGCCGTTCTACTTCACACCGGCGGGCGACAACCCCTGGCGCAACTTCTTCCATCCCACGTGCGCTGACCCTTCGTAGATCCTGAAACGAACATCACGCACCGGCGAGCGTGAGCTAAAGCTCTCTTCAACGAAAGAGCAAAGAAAGACATCGTTAACTACAAACTTACCGCGGGGAGAAGATGCGGGGCGCGTTTCCGACCCGACCTCGACTCGCCGCGGCCGGTGGCGCCCGGGCCTCCGCCCGGACCTCCCCCCTCAGACGGGGTGGATCGGGGAGTGACCGGTCTGTCACCAGCAACACCGCTCCCGGAAATCCCTGGGGGCTAGGTGCACCCCAAGCGTTCTCACCAGTGGAACCTCCACCGTCGGCGCATCCCCCGCGGGGTAGCGCAAGGTCCCGGTCGGCAGCAACGCCATCACCACCTCAGACTGAGGACGCCTGTCCTCATCATCATCATCATCATCATCATCGCCATCTCCACTGAGGCCCTCACTGTCCTCGTCCGACTCGGTGGGAGACTCCTCCTCTGTTTCCCGAGCGTGGCGTTGCCTGGCCCGCCGCTGATCCAACTCCGTGCACCTCAGTGCCCTGTCGGCTTTCCTCCTCCTCCTCTCGACGGCATCCACTTGCTGCCGCGCCTTCCACTCCCTATTCGCCGACTGCTGTTCCGGCGGAACGGGAAGGGGGGCGGCCACGTGACGCACTGTCGAGCAGGGTCCCTGTGGGGAAAGGACGGGAAATCCATGGGTTGTCACCGGCAAGAGAGGGTAGCGCAAAGGATAAAATTGACACCACGCCATATGAACTTACCAGATCGACGAACGTAGGATCTGAGCGCATCGGAGGGCAGCGCCCGATGTCGTCAGGGGTGAACGTGTTCCCCAGCAGTCCCCTCATAATGGTGACTCTGCGGTCGAGGCTCAACTCTTTGGCTGCCATGGTGGTCCCCTCGCGCGACGCTCCTGGCATCATGTCGTTCAGCGGGTGCACCCGCACCATGAGCGTGAGGACCCGGCGCCAAAGGAACTGTGCGGCGAGCCCCGCGAGGTTCAGCCCATGATCCCGGAGCTGAGTCAAGCTCTGGAGGTAGGGCTGTATCCTCGCAAGCTCACGCGGGGTCAGGCCGTGATGCCAGCTGGGGGGCTCCCCCCCGAAACGTCAGCCCGTGAAAACAAGGAGCGGCGCCTCGGGGTGGTTCCGGATGTAGAACCACTACGAGTGCCACCCCCGATTGGACGAAGTCACCCGCGCCAGCATGTAGGACGCCAAGGTGGAGGAGCGAAGGCTAAGCGCGCACCCCTCGCAGGAAGCCACCGACCTCGCGCCGCCGAAGTTTACAAGAAACATCGTCGCCTTGAATAAATACTTCCACAACACGAAATCCGTCTCCACCCCCAGCATCCCCTCCGACATGGCAGCGAAGGACGCAAGGTGAAGGACGGAGTTGGGATTGAGGTTATGGAGCTCGATCCCGTAATGGTTGAGAATCCCGCGGAGGAAGCGAGTCGGCGGGGTCCCAAACCCGCGCTCGTGGAACGGGAGGAAGGAGACCACATACCCCTCGGGCGGTTCCGGGACGTCGACGCCGGTGGGGACGATCCACTCGGCGACATCGTCGGCGGAGAACTCAGGGCGCAGTAGCCCCACTCGCACCAGCTCAAGTGCCCGCTCATGCCTGAGCGAACACCGGGCCCAACTCCTCGAGGGTTGTTCTCCGGCCATAGAGGGGTGCACTCGGGGAACGGCCTACGGTGCGGAGGAAGGCGTGACTAGGGCGGAAGCACAGCGGCGCAAACCCTAGGTGCAAAGGGAGACGACGCGAACGAGAGCAGGAGACGAAGAAGGCAAACAATACGAGCTCAGGGGGGATGACGCGACACACGAATATTTGTAGGGACCTGGAAGGGGGAGCGTCGCCTCATCAGTTCTCCACGCCACACTGTGACCCCACTACCCGAGTCACATTAAACACGGCCGCTTGGCTATGTCGCTTCCACTGTTCGCGGGAATATCTGGAACCGCACGCGCTACGGCAGGTAACTGACACCGCTCGCCTTTTCCCCTCGTTCTGACTCGTATCCTGTATCCCTCATCATTACAGGATCTACCCCGGTCCCACCACGCCACGTGCGTAGAGTTTTTCTCACGCGTCCCCAGCCAAGGCACACATCTCCCGAGCGCGAGCGCGCCTCGAGAGAGCCCCCGACTCGTCCAAGCTCGACCGACACACGCGGAGGTCGGAGAAACACATGCGTGGCGCAACGAGCGGCAACGGCCCGTGGGCCCAGGTAAGATAAAGGGATCGGGGCTATAGACGCCCCCACGGCCCATTACGGTCCAGAGATACGAAGGCCGATGCAACAGGGTTCGAAACGGCCAACTCAGGATGACAGAGTCAGGGGCGAATAGGGAATGGACACACTAGCGGTCATTAGCCTGACAATCGGATGCTAAGGTCTTTCCCAGATTGGTTCATGGTAGTCCTACCGAAGGAAGGCAGTAGGCCCCCAGGACCCATCGAACGGACCTGGCTACTATATGAAACCGATTTGGGGTGAGCCGCGAAATGGGCCACAAGTCGGAACCCCAGCGAACGGGAACCGAGCACCCCACTCAGATTTGCCCGCTAGTAACTCGACGAGCAGCCATGGTTCGTCCGCTTTGAGGATAGCATGGTTCAGCTCATATTCCCCCTTCTCGCGGAGGGATGCGCGGGGAACGAACAAAAAGGACGACACAGAACCAAGACGATTTTCTTTACATCGAGTAAAGACTCGGGGGCTGGCGCCGCACCACGGGGCAAGCCTCACACGTCGGAGGGCTGCACAGGTAAACACAAACACTTTCTCATTTCAGATATATGTATATTAATTCTTGCAGGGGTTACACGCTCTCTAAGAGCCATGAGGGACTCTCCGATGAGACCTCGGAGGAAGAATCTAGGGAAAGCCATACTGTGAGGATGTGAATCTCCCCACAGGCAGCCGCCCCTATTTATAGCCCACCAGGGCACTGATGTGGCAGCAGGCCTGTGAGGCTACAGCACTGTCTCCCGACCACATCGCACTGTACGTCAGTACCCACTTCAAGAGGGTGTGGCGGGGCCATAAATGCCCAAGCAGACAACAGGCTTAGGGCGCGCCGTTCGGAGCTTTGACCACAGAGCGAGCGGTGCTCTGGCACCGCACCTCAAGCGGGAAAAACACGGCACACCCACTTTCGGCCTACAGGGAGGCGCAGTCAGACCCCAAAACCGACAAACACGTCTTCGACCGGTCAATCGTCCGTACTGGCTGAAAGATAGCACAACACAGTGTTGATTCATCATTTCAAGATGCGTCAGCCCAGGTCCAACAGTGCCCCCCATGGCAGGGCTGGCATGCGAGGAAAGCTCTGGCTCCCGCGTACGACACAGTCCACCTTCTCCCCGTCTCTTGAGGGGAGCGAAGGGCCAAGCACTGTACAACTCTTCCGGATAAGCCCTTAGGAGGAAAAATCTCCCTCCTAAGGCCTCGGGGGCTACACCCGGCGGGTGCACTCGTGCGCACCCACCGGAATTCAAAAAATTAACCAAACCACCATAAGCGCTCTCGGAAGCCTCCGGTGTAGTCCTTCACTACATCGAAGGCTCGGGGGCTACTGTCGGATACCTAGAAATAGGGTACCCAATTTACTGCACTCTGCAAAAACAAAATGACCCCCGGGGGCTCTGCGCCCCGTCCGACCTAGGGTGATGTCATCACCCACGGAGGCTTATCGTCCCCAAATCAACCAAGGCAACAGCGCTCCCTCGGAGGATCTTCCGCCTCGCCCGAGCTAGGGTGGCATCATCCGTGACGCCATCTATCCTCAGGGGCTCCTTCGACCCGCCCGAGCTAAGGTGACATCATCCATGACGTCGTTTACCCTCGGGGGCTCCTCCGACTTGCCCGAGCTAAGGTGACGTCATCCGTGACGATGTCTACCCTAGGGGGCTCCTTCGACTCGTCCGAGGCAGGGAGACGCGTCACCCGTGACGCCCCCTGTCCTCGGAGATCTCACCACCACCAGCAGTCTAGGACGCCCTAGCCCATATAGTTAAAAGGTCCACAGTGTCCCCCGTCCTTAGGGATGGGGTTCCAAGGCATGAGTCGCCATGCTTACCTTTGTTTCCCCCTGCAGTACAAGGTCCTGTGCTGCCTAACCGACGACTTATGCGCACCATACCTGTGCCATACCTCCGACGGACATTTGAATAGGGATTAGGGCGTCATCAGCCCTGTATGACAGAACGTGGGGGTGCCTGGCCATGTGCGACCAGCCCCCGCCCATGCCCAGGTAAGGGAATAGCAGAGTTCCCAGTCACAAGGCGCATGGCTACAGCACAACAAGGACGAACATGACCCAGACATGTGTCTACTGGCGCAATCTTCCTCAAGAAGGAAGGCAGAAAGAAGACAAAGCACTCCCACGGCAGCAGCCCGAGCTAGGCCCACGTTCACTCCCCCTCTCTCTACTGTACTCCTCCATCTCTCCCTACATATTGTTGACACAAAAAACGTCGGATCTGCGAACACCTCGGGCTTATACCCGAACTCGATATCCAAAGGTGTGCCAGTTGATTTGACCAGTTAATCAACAAGGACGATAACTAGAACAACGATGAACGAGACGACAGCGATACGCCCGGACGTCAAGGCTCAGATTGCTCAAAAAGCGGAACTCGCGAGGTAGACGGAGATCTTGTAGATGCAGCCCGTCGAGATCGTAAGAACTCGTAGATAAACTATAACTAATGCGAAAAGAGTAGATGCTGAAAAGTAAGATGAAAATAATAGATTTGTTTGATTGTATTGGATATATCTTGATACATCGCCCCTGGGTACATATTTATAATCCTGGTAACAGGAGTTGCAAACAGACACGACTCATACCTAAACGGAACTCCTATTTTTAAGGAAATAAAACGACTCGTGCAAGAGTCGGACTTAAACTAAAACAATAATACTAGCATAAAATTACTAGTTTCCTTATCCAGCTCCCTTATGATGAAACCTTCCATCGGCAGATTCCTTCAATCCGCACTTTCCTTCTACTATCATCGGCACCTCCTTGCTGACGTCAGCAGCATCATCTCACATCCATCGGCAACATTTCCGATCGACAATATTTTTGTTTCATCGGTAATACCTCCTCATCGGCAAACACATCTTTCACTTGTGGTATCTTGTTGCCGATGAGAGACAATGTTTTACCTTCTTGCCGATCGATGCACTTGGCTCAATATTGACCCGTACGAAAAACGGTGTCAACACATGCCCTCCAATTTCGGAGTATAAAATATCTTATGCGCCGAAATTTGCTCTGTTGTAATCTTTCCCTTTGAAAAAGCTTACGTCATCATCTTGATTGCCGCGCATCATCTCCGCAAATTACCAACAACTCCCGTAACTGAAATGCCAACAGTTACAAATCCCTCGATATCTTTCCTTACCTCTGTCCAGTAAAAAGAAAACTCGAAAATGCCCCTTGACTAGGCCTATAAAGATTACCATCCGCTTTCTTTTTCACCCTAAGCTCACATCTTCATCCGCATTTCAAAGCGACCCCGAAGAACACTCCAGCAACCAATCCACCGGTGGAAGAACTGATACCTCAGAATAGCTAGGTCACAACAACTGTATTGGTCAGAACGCAACATCGAGCAATGCATTAGGATGTCCATTGCCGATATGGCCAAGAACGAGAACATGATGATAGCTGCTTCTTACTTCTGGTCCGACACAATGAACGCATTTTTATTCAGACACGGACCAGCCACCCCCACTCTTACCGATGATCACATGCTCACCGGTCTCGATGTCTCTTCTGCCGATCCTGCCACCCTCTTCTGTAGGAAATCCGAGCATCGGGTAAGTACCCGCAACATCGGCGGTTGGACCGGATACATTCAAGAAAACCAGAAGACCGGATCGGTAATTCAAAGGGAGCATGCCACCTTCCTCAACATGTGGCTGGAAAAGTGCGTCTTCTGTGGCAGAACAGTCGGACCTACCAACATGTATCTCCCAGCAGCAGAGTTCCTGACAAGCGGAGAATTTCCTCTTGGCCGATACCTCCTCGGTTTAGTTTACCGCCTTCTACACCAAGCATCGGAGAAGCTACTACTAGGCGAGCCCATCGGTAACCTTGGAGGCCCCTGGTGGTTTATAAACCTGTGGCTGAACGCCCATATGTACAAATGTCTCCAATTTGACCTATTCAGCCAACAGTTTCCAAGGGATATATCGGAAGATTATATCTTTGATGATGACAAATCGGCAACTCGCTCCCCACTTAACTTCGGGGAAGCTATGATAGTGCTACTAGGAACCGACGCCAATGCTGATAAATTTGGCATGTTCTTTCAAAGGCTCTACTGCGAAGTCCCTACTGCAGAACGAGTCTGGTGGCCTTATGTTGACGAAGACAACCGATTCCCCATCTCCTTTAACCTTAGCGATGGGAACATACCTCAAAATGAGGTAATCATGAAGGTCACCCTCATTCCCCGGGCAATTCCAGTCAATGTCGTTGGGACCGGAAAGAACTCTCACCCATCATACGAGTTCTACTATCCATCGGTAGCAGCAAGACAGCTAGCATTCGGTCAACTGCCGATCAAGCTCAGCTATGCCAATGTGATCAAACCAAGAGAAGTCATTTCTGATGTGATGGATTGGAACAAAATTACCACTCTCTCCCCATGCCGATATGGTCAACCTCGACTTGTCTTCTTGGGCGCCGACTTCGTTCATAACTGAGTCATACAAGTCCTGGTGGCAAGAATGGAAGGACCAGCTATTCGCCCCATCACCACACTACTATCGACACTTAATTGATGCCAATCATGTCATCCCCGACGATGCAGTAAGTTTATTCCCAATATCACTACTTCATTGACTTTCAAAGGCACAGGTAACTAACCCTCTGTCGGCAGGTCAATGATCCAATTCCCAACAAGAGCAAAAGCGGCAAGTATTTCAATTTGCGGCCGATGAACCCAATATCAACAATCGGTAGCAAGGCCCCTCCACTGGCTGCTCTTACGCATCGCATGGCAATTCCTAAAGTCACCATCAGGTCTAGACCACCGCCAACCGATGATGCCGCCACTGCTACCGCTACCTTGGCTCAGGCTTTCATGGTAATATTTTATTTGCTTATACCGATTGAAAATTTTCATCAGTAATTTTACTCTACTTTCAATTTACACTAACTATCCTTTTCTATAGCCAACAAGCTCATCGGCCACCATCCCAAATGTACGAGCTGTTCGACCTGCCGATGCCCTCAAAGCACAAGGATCCAAGCGCCAAGGCCATTCAAGTGCTGCTCCTAAACCGAAGCGCAAGAAGCTATTAGCTCCAGTTGCACTTTCTCAAGCTTCCACCGATGCACCGGTATCAGAACCAGTATCGGCAGCTACCGCCTAGCAACCACAAGCTGAGATTCCTGACCAAGCGACGGCGCCATCACCACAAGAGATGCCTATGACAACAGAAATGGTATCGGTATCGATACCAACATCAGCACCAGATGAAACCCCTGACCAAAGGGCAGCAACTCCCCCTCAGAAGTCAGCGGAAGCGACACCAACACCAGCACCAGCTCCAACACCAACCATCCTTTCTACTGAGGTGAGCTCATCGGCAACCATTGTCGATCCTCAAGATATAGTCGCATCGGCTACTCAGTCAAGCCAAAGGCGAGAAATTTCTTTAAAGCAAGTAAACCGATTACTTCTATTACAAATCTGTGAGACACAAGCTCCTTCCTGACATATTTTGATCCTCTATCTATCTAGGCCCAAGATTCTCCCAACAACTTGTTCTCTTTTGCTGTCAACGTTCCAGAAGATGCCGATGAAGAGGCAGATTCTACCCAAACTTCAACTGTCATATCGGCAGAACTGAAATCCAAACTTGAAGCCTTGCTGCTCCTACTGCAACAAAGTACATCCCAACTGGTCCAAAATTCTAGTACAGTAAGGGCAGCTTTCAAGGAAATCCAAGATAAACTACCTGCCGATATCGAAGAACCACTCTTCCAGGCAGCTTTCCTTGAGAGTCGGCAACTCCAATACAAAAAGGCTTTAGGTCGTATTGCTGACAGAGTTACTCAAGCAAAACTTGAAGAAGAAATATCCAAGTTCAAATAGATGGCAGACGAAAAGCACAAGGACCTCGGTCACCTAGAAGCCTCTGGCACCGAACTTGATCAAGAGATCAACCGTCTGTCGGCACAAAAAGAAGACCTAGCTCCCTATCATAGCCAAAGCTGAAGAGATCAACCGTCTGTCGGCACAAAAAGAAGACCGAGCTGAAGAGAGTGGATAAAGCCTTAGAATCGGCCATCCAGAAGAAGACCCAGCTCCCTATCATAGCCAAAGCTTTGCAGCAGGAAAGGGATGCCAACGCTCGCGAAGCTCTTCTACTGAGGAGAAAGGCCAAGACAGTTGATGGCACTGCCGACGACGACACCAGGGAAATAGAAGAAGCCGACCAAGTTCGCCTTCGTGCGATTTTATGTATTCAAACCTTGTTGTAACTTGTTACTCCTGAGCTTGGCGAGTCGATCCGTCTGTAATATAACTTTTAACGTCTTCCTACCGATGTCCCTTATATGATAACTTTGTCATCGGCATATACATATTGCTTTCATGCATCCATCCAGATACTAGGATAATACTTCTTTAGATACTTGCCATTTATTGCTCTGGAAAATGCAGCTCCTTCAAGGGTTTCCAAAATATAGGTATTACCAGGAGTAGACTGCTTTATCCGAAAAGGACCTTCCCAATTAGTAGACCACTTCCCAAACTTTGAACTCTTAGTCTCAATCGGTAAAATCAATTTCCACACCAGATTGCCATCGGCAAACTCCTTCGTTTTTACCTTCTTGTTATATCATCTGGCAACCCGTCTCTTGTTCTCTTCGATACTGATTAGAGCTCTTAGCCGATGACCTGCTAAATCTTCTAACTCATCCTTCAAAAGGATATCATACTCATCGGCTGTTAACTGATCTTGAGAAAATAACCGTCTGGAACCAGTTTTAATTTACCAAGGTAGGACAACATCATGTCCGTAGACTAACTGATATGGCGAAACCTTAGGAGCACCATGACATGCCATCCGATATGCCCACAAAGCTTCGTTTAGTACCGTATGCCATCTCTAGGGTTTTCTTCAATCTTGTGCTTGATAAGCTTGATTACCCTTTTATTGGTTGCTTCAGCCTGACCATTAGCTTGAGCATAATAAGGAGACGAGTTTAAAACCTTAAACCCCATATTGATAGAAAATTCATCAAATTCTCCCGACGTGAACATAGTTCCTTGATCGGTAGTAATAGTTTGAGGGATACCAAATCGGTAAACAATATGCTCCTTCCCAAAATCTATCATGTTTGCCGATGTCACCTTTTTCAATGGAATAGCTTCAACCCACTTGGTGAAATAATCGGTAGCAACAAGTATGAATTTATGTCCTTTACTCGATGGTGGGTAAATCTGGCTGATGAGATCAATGGCCCATCCTCTAAACGGCCAAGGCTTGATTATAGGATTCATTGCCGACGCAGGTGCTCTCTGAACATTACCAAATTTCTGACAATCTTGACACCCTTTGAAATACTCAAAACAATCTTCAAGAATCGTCGGCCAATAATATCCATTTCGCCTGATCATCCACTTCATTTTGAATGCCGATTGATGTGCTCCACACACCCCTTCATGAATTTCACCCATCAACCTCTTCGATTCCTCTCTATCGAGACATCTAAGCAAAACCCCATCAAATGTACGATAATACAATTCATCATCAAGGAGCACATACTTAGTAGCCTGAAACCTCAACTGTTTCTCCACTTTCCTAGACGGATCTCTTAAGTAATTGGCAATCTCTTTTCTCCAGTCATCGGCAACCATTACCGATGTCATTACTTCTTGAATCGGCTGATACCCCGAAGCGTGCTGCGCCAACCGATTGGCCTCTTCATTATGCAACCTGGGAATATGCTCAAGACGATACTATTTAAATTCCTTTAATAACTGCAAATACTTGCCATGATTTTCAATTAAAATATCACTTCGGCACTCATATTCTCCAATCAACTGATTGATCACCAACAAAGAGTCACCGAAGACTTCAACGGCATCGACACGCACATCCCTGAGTAACTCCAACCCCTTCAGCAACGCCTGGTACTCAGCCTGATTATTCGTCGAAGCAGCAACAATCGACAATGAGATTTCATACTTTTTTCCTCGGGGTGAAACTAAGATAACACCGATGCCTGCTCCTTCCTTACATGTGGAACCATCAAAGAACAAAGTCCAAGGAGCAATCTCTACTCAATCTAGCGTACTGCAATGCTGAGTAACAAAATCGGCCATCACCTGCCCTTTAACTGCCTTAGTCGATTCATACCTCAGATCAAATTCTGACAGCGCCAAAATCCATTTGCCGATGCTCCCATTCAATATCGGCATCGACAGCATATACTTGACCACATCGTCTTTTCATATGACAGTACACTCGGCCGATAGCAAATAATGCCTTAACTTAGTACAAGAGAAGTATAGAGATAAACACAATTTCTCAACGGCCGAATACCTAGTTTCAGCATCCACCAGCCTTTTGCTCAAATAATAAATCACATGTTCTTTCCCTTCAAATTCTTGAATCAAAGCTGACCCGATAACACCGTTATCGGCAGACAAATACAATCTTAAGGGTTTCCCATGTTGAGATGGAATCAAAACCGGGGGATTCACCAGATACCTCTTAATTTCCTCCAAAGCCGATTGCTGCTTTTCTCCCCACACAAATTCCTGGCCGGCTTTTAGCTTCGGCAGTGGGCTAAAAGATTCAATCTTCCCAGACAGATTAGATATAAATCTTCTAATAAAATTAATATTACCGATCAAAGATTGCAACTCAGTCTTGTTCGTAGGAGCAACCACTTTGTTAATTGCATCAACAGATTTTCTACCAATCTCTATACCCCTTTGATGCACCATGAACCCTAAGAATTGACCCGCCGATACACCAAACGCGCACTTATTTGGATTCATCTTTAGCCCATGCTCCCTTATGCATTCCAGAATCTTCCGCAGATCAGCAAGATGCTTTTCAAAGTTTCCGGACTTAACCACCACGTCGTCGATATAGATTTCGACCAACGTACCGATGTACTTATGAAAAATAAAGTTCATTGCTCTTTGATAAGTGGCTCCGGCGTTCTTCAACCCAAAAGTCATTACGATCCATTCAAATAAACCAACGTGACCTGGACACCTAAAAGCAGTTTTGGATATGTCCTCTTCAGCCACAAATATTTGATTATATCCAGCATTACCATCCATAAAACTGATAATTTTGTGTCCAGCAGAAGCATAAGCTAGTAGATCGGCAACGGGCATTGGATAGCCGTCCATTGGCGTAGCTTTATTGAGATTCCTGAAATCAATACAAACACGAAGTTTTCCGTTCTTCTTATATACAGGAACTACATTAGAAATCCATTCCGCATATCGGCATTGCCGAATAAATAAAGTTTCGATTAACTTAGTAATCTCAGCTTCAATATCGGGTAGTACAGTGGGGTTACACCGGCGCGCTGGTTGCCGATGTGGTTGAAAACCCGACTTAATAGGTAACCGATGTTCAACTATTGATCAGTCCAAACCAGGCATCTCTGTATAATCCCAAGCAAAACAATCTTTATATTCTTTTAACAAATCACTCAGCTGTTGTTTACATTGGGAATCCAACCTAGCACTAATAAAAGTTGGCCTAGGCTTGCTACCGTCATCGATGTCTATTTCTAGTAACTCATCGGCCGATGTGAACACCTGCCCAAGCTTTCCATCATCAGCGAACTGATCCATTAAAACACCTCTTCAGAACCGACTGCTTGGATCGGTGTAATTTGGAAACCAGAAAACATTGTGAAATTCGGCACCATGTACCGATTTGGAAGAGAAATCAAGTCATGTGCCTGAGGGTATGGTGTTCGATAAGAATATGTATCGACCTCAGACTTACTACTGAACTGTCCTTTCGTCACTTCGGCGATCTCATCGGCCCAGTATACATTTTGATCCTGCCGACGCGTTGGCTGTATGTTTATCGGCTGGACTAGTAGATACATCCCTTCTTGCCTCTGTGGTAAGTAAACCGATCCGATTGGCGTAAGCGCAACACCATGTTGCTGAACATTATACATCGGCTGATCTGTCGATGTATATCCTTGGATATCAGCTGGAGTATTTTGAGATACTATCGACATCTCATTTTGAACATCCGCTGGGTAATGGTATTGTTGTGCTCCTGCCGCCTGACATCTAGGTGAAAGCATCAAGAAGCCCAAGAGGGTGGGGTGAATTGCGGTGGAGTAGATGAACCAATCACCAAGGCGGCCACCTTCTCTTCTTCACTTTCATCTCCGGATGAGTCACTTGAGTCTTCAATGTCGGTGAGCCAATCACCAACAATGTAGGCTTTGCCATTCTTCTTCTTCTTGTGGAAGTTGAAGTTCTTCTTCTTCTTGAATGGCTTGTCATCCTTCTTCTCCTCATCACTTGACTCAACCTTGTTGCCCTTGTTATACTTGAACTTGTTGTTAGCTTTCTTGTTCTTGTACTTGTCTTTCTTTTCTTCGGGGCAAGCATGAGCCAAGTGTCCAAGTTTGCCACAATTGTAGCAATCCATCTTGGAGAGGGGCTTTCTTGAAGAGCTTGTGAAGAATTTCTTCTTCTTTGAGTCAAACTTGACTCCATTCTTGCTTAGCTTCTTCAACATCTTGGTTGTTTTCTTCACCATGAGAGCGAGATCATCATCATCATCATCGCTTGAGCTCTCATACATGACTTGCATCTTGTGCTTCTCCGAGGAGGATGCCTTGAGTGCCAAGTCCTTCTTTTCCTCCTTCTCTTTTTCTTTCTTCTTGGAGGAGGAAGATGAGCCACCATCACCAATCTTCATGTACATCTCATGGGCATTGATCTTGCCCAAAATTTGTGTTGGTGTAGCGGCGGAGAGATCTCCTTGGTGAAGCACCGTGACGATGTGGCCATACTTCTCAATGGGCAAGACACAAAGAATCTTGCGTACCACATCGGCCGGTTCCATTTGGTTGAGACCGAACCCATTCAATTCCTCTACAATAATGTTGAGACGTGAGTACATTTCATTTGCATTTTCATTTGCATGCATAGAGAAAGAATTGAGCTTGGCCATAACCAAGTGATAGCGTTCTTCACGCTCACTCTTTGTGCCTTCGTGAAGTGCACAAATAGTGGTCCACAACTCAAATGAGTCTTTGGCATTACGCACTTGGTTGAAGACATCCTTGCTAATGCCACGAAAGAGTATGTTCTTTGCCTTGGCATTGTGCTTTTCAAAGTTGAGGTCCTCCGCGAAGAGAGTGCCTCCCTTTGTGGCGGCTTTGAGCACGCCCATGTCAACGGCCTCTAAGTAGGCCTCCATACGAAGTTTCCAATAAGGAAAGTCGTCTCCATCGAACATGGGAGGTGGTCCATCCCCATGGGACATCTTGCTCTAGGCGGTGAAGCCTAATTTAGAGCAACCTCGCTCCGATACCAATTGAAAGGATCAAGATGCCCAAGAGGGGGGGTGAATTGGGCTCTTTTTAATTTCTAAACAAGAATTAAACCTATAAAGAGCCAATTAACCCCCTAGTGCCTACCGCTTGTGTGTCCTAGCTAGAAAGCGGTAACAAGGCAAAGGAAAGCGAAAACTTCCTACACAATTCTAGTAAGAATTGAAAGACAAGTGCGGAAAGTAATGCGGTAATAAAGAGCTAGGGAAAGAGATGCTTGACACGGCGATGTTTTGCCGAGGTATCGAGGAGTCGACACTCCCCCCTAGTCCTCGTTGGAGCACCTCGCAAGGTATAGCTCCCCCTCAATCCCGCGCAAGGGATGAGTGCTCTCTACGGGCTGATTCTTCGCCACTCCGGCTCAGTGAATCGCCCACAACCGATCACAACGTCGATGGAGAAGGGCCGCCGACAATCTTTCGGCGATCACCTTCCTCCGAACACCACTGGACCGTCTAGGTGATGTCGATCACCAAGAGTAACAAGCCTCGATCTTCGCTTGACTCACTCAAGCTTCACAACTAGAGGATGCACACTTGAACTCTTGGATGAACTAGAGAGAGGATGGATGGATTCGCAAATCACTCTCTCTCTCTAGGGCTCTTGCTCTCTTCCCAACCTTCTCAACAAACTCAGCAACTCAAATGAGCAAAGGCCTGGTGGGAGAGAAGTGGGAGGGGCTATAAATAGACCCTCTGAAAACTGCCTCGGGCTGGCAATTTAAGTTGGCGACGAACGCTCCGTCGACTAGGCGACGGACGGTCCGTCGCATGCCCAACGGCTAGTTTCTGTTCATAATTGAGGCGACGGACGCTCCGGCGCCTAGGCGACGGACAGTCCGACGCCTCTGTCTAACGGCTAGTTCTGACACACTGTTCCCAGCGACGGACGCTACGTCACTGGGCGACGGACGCTCAGCCACAGCGTCCGACGCTGAATTCTGGCTAGGGTTGAAAAACACCCTCTCTGGTAGGTCGACGGACGCTCTTCGCAGCGTCCGACGCCTGGCCGACGGACAGCGTCCGACGCACCCTGAAAAACTTAGCCAGAAAACAACCTCTCTGGAAGGCCGACGGACGCTGTGGACTCAACCACCAAGCGTCCGGCGCCTTTGTCCGACGCGACGGACAGCGTCCGGCGCCCCTGCCAGGAGCGTCCGACGCCCAGAAAACGATTTTGACAACTCCGTTTTTCGTCGCGATGAATATGGAAGTTGTTCTAGGCTATCTTACGGTCACCATAGGCTTGCTTAGAGCTAAGGAAGTCAAGTGTGCACCACACCTAGACATGAAGCTTTCCTAAGTCAAGCTACTAATCTCAACCCCTCTTAATAGTACGGTCAAAGGTAAAAAGAGAAGCCCTATCTAATTCTAAGTGCCCTTCATCTCCTTATGGCACTTAGCCTATCATTCTAGGGTCTTCATCATGTCTCCTTAACAACCGAAACGATATCCATCTTGGGGGCTAAGTGATGACCATTGGAGCCCATTCTCCTTGATCACTATGGCTAAGCTACGCATAGCCTCTGCAAACACACGTTAGCCATAATAATCTCTAATTGTCGTTAATCACCGAAACCAACTAGGGCCATGATTCTTCACTAGGTTGCACCAACTGTTGTTGCATTGATGTCTGGCCAGTCCATCTAGGATCACAAGTCATCGGCATGTGATTTATCGATAATTGATATCCATTCGGAGCTTGTTGCCCTTGCATTCTAGGACAATCAATAGATTGACCTCCTTATTGTATTGATACCCCGTCTGAGGATTTATCATCGAAGGATAGCCTGCATCTGCCCTATTTTGTTGCATCGGCAGAGCGCTTGCCGATGGTCGCCCGCAAGGCATCTTAGGTACCACCATCTGAAGACTTCTTGTCGACGACTGCCCATTTGGAGAAGGCGTAGCATAATGCATCACTGGATTCATCGGCTGCACTGATACTGTCGATTCCACAAGGGCTTTTCCCGCCGTACCGTCACCTTGGATCGACTTGGCATTGATCGATGAATTTAGAGGCATATCATATCCCCACCGGCTAGTAGGAATCAGTTGGCTCTGGATTACAGGTCCTGACACCTCCGATGCTACTTGGTCTGTATTCAGTCGAACAACGTTTACAGGGCTTGATTTTAGAGTAACTTCACCGGCAGACGGCTTCGCAGGTTGGGAAGATGCCGATGGAGTCATAGTAGATGCCGATCCAGGTTGATGATACGCTGGACCAACATAATGGGGTGTCTGTCCTTCTTTGAAAGATTGCACAATGGCATTGTATACAGAATTGGACAACACCGCAGAGTGGTTAATTAACGCTTGATTTAATGCAGAATTAACCATCTCTTGTAATTTACCAGGATTGGCATTGAAAGTGACCTGCCGCGGCAATGGTGGGTCATGCTTCTGGATAGCTTCGCCGCTCCTGCTTAGGCTGAAGGACTTCAGATATAGCTGCTTGTATTCCTTCATAGCCTGCTCCATAGCTTGCTTCTGATCATCTTTCAGATCTGCTTCGGAGACTCCAATGACGTTCTTTGGATCAACGTCAGTAGAACCACCCATGATATTGATCAAGAGATATATCTAGGGTCCCACTGGGCGTGCCAAAAGAGGTGTTGACACAAAAAGCGTCGGATCTGCAAACACCTCGGGCTTATACCCGAACTCGATATCCAAAGGTGTGCCAGTTGATTTGACCAGTTAATCAACAAGGACGATAACTAGAACAACGATGAACGAGACGACAGCGATACGCTCGGACGTCAAGGCTCAGATTGCTCAAAAAGCGGAACTCGCGAGGTAGACGGAGATCTTGTAGATGCAGCCCGTCGAGATCGTAAGAACTCGTAGATAAACTATAACTAATGCGAAAAGAGTAGATGCTGAAAAGTAAGACGAAAATAATAGATTTGTTTGATTGTATTGGATATATCTTGATACATCGCCCCTGGGTACATATTTATACTCATGGTAACAGGAGTTGCAAACAGACACGACTCATACCTAAACGGAACTCCTATTTTTAAGGAAATAAAACGACTCGTGCAAGAGTCGAACTTAAACTAAAACAATAATACTAGCATAAAATTACTAGTTTCCTTATCCACCTCCCTTACGATGAAACTTTCCATCGGCAGATTCTTTCAATCCGCACTTTCCTTCTACTATCATCAGCACCTCCTTGCTGACGTCAGCCGCATCATCTCACATCCATCGGCAACATTTCCGATCGACAATATTTTTGTTTCATCGGTAATACCTCCTCATCGGCAAACACATCTTTCACTAGTGGTATCTTGATGCCGATGAGAGATAATGTTTTACCTTATTGCTGATCGACGCACGTGGCTGAATATTGACCCGTACGAAAAACGGTGGCAACACGTATAAATGTGGAGATGAACCCCTAATCTTGCTCTCTTGACACCCAGAAAGTCATTCACACACACTCCAACTCGCATACACACGAGCTCTCATCACGAACCTCGAACCTCATACGCACGAGACCTGGGAAGGCGCTTCCCTCTCTCACCGTTGCTTGTAGCTCCCCTCTACGAGCCCTCCGCGCTCGGTAATACGACTCCGCAGCAAACTGGACGTAGGGCGTTCGTGCCCGAACTAGTATAAATCTCTGTGTCCTCCGAGCTTAACCATCTGAACTCTGACACGCTTAGAAATTCACTCGTTGGTCGTCTAGACCCCGCCATTTTAGACACCGGCACTTGGTTTCTTTGGTTGATTTGTACACTGATTACTATGCGGAGTTGAGCCACTGCCACTAAAATAGTTGTTCAAAGTCCTTTTCGACATACTGAAGATATAAAAAATTGAAATTGTATCATAAACGCATTCAGACATCAATACATCATGGACTGTCATATTCAATATTACAGATTTACAATAAAAAAATTACCTGCTCCGCTGCTCGGTTGCTCCCTCACGGCCTGGACAGAGCCACAAGCGGCACGCACACAACACACCATCGCGCCGGCGGCGGGACGCATGACGCGGCGGCGCGCACAACGGCGGGAGGGTGGTGAGCCAGCGCGGCGAGGACTCGGAGTCGGCTGGCGAGGACTCGGAGGCACGACCGCACGAGCCGCGAGGGCTGGGTGCCTGGCCATCTGGGCACTGCACGCAGCACGCGGACGACGGACACTGGCATGCGGTGACGCCGCGAGGGCGGCTAGCGGTCGCTAGCGTCTCGTGTCTCAGCTCTCGTAGGGTTCCTGTCTCCTTTTTCTGGATTGGGCTTGGGCCTTTGACAATTGAGAGCAGCTGATTGAGAGAATGATGTTGGCCCAATAAGCAATGTATTCTTTATTTTTAAATTCTAATCATTCGACAGCCCTTCCTAATCTAGTGTAATTAACCCAAAAATTAAGGCATGGCTTAGGAGGGGCTCTGCTATGTCGTGGTTGTTAGGCTGGGCTAGAGCCCTGCTTGCCCGGCCGGTAGCTTTGTTGGGGATATTACCCCGGCATATCCCCAGTGACCTTTTGGGCCTGCTAACCAGGATACGGCCGAGTCCACGAGGCCTTGCGGCACGCGACCAGCCCGTCGTGCTCGCCAAGGACTCCGAGGAAGCCTTGCTCGCCAAGAAGGATCCTAGAAGATAGGTTCGGATCCCTTACCTAAAGGGGTCTATCGTAATCTATTAGGATATGGAAACTATAACCCTGCTCCCCGGCTATATAGGGCAAGCAGGGACCCCCTCCAAAACAACCCTTCACATCCTCGTACAATCCCCTAGATCGCATCTACGGGTCTTGTAACCTAATACTCATATCAATCCAGCCACAAAAACACAGGGAGTAGGGTATTACAGTGATTTGTCGGCCCGAACCTATCTAAATCGTCGTGTCTACGCTCTCTGTGTTACGCTTGATCGCCGTCGCCACACCTCCACTTGCAATCTACTACCGTGGGGTACCCCCTAGGTAGACTGCGATGCGTATTTCGTCGACAGTTGGCGCGCCAGGTAGGGGGTGTGCATCGACTTCATGGCTCGTCAAGCGGTTACGTTCCCAGACTCAATGGTCCTGTCGGCGGCCGGCACCATACTCCAGATCGGATCCATCTCCTAGACCGTCGGGTCCACTCCACGAGGGGGAGATGCGTCACCAATCGCACGTTGTCCCACCACGCCGATGTGTCTCCCACGGAAGAAGGTCAGTGTCGACGACCTAGTTGACACCATTGACCGCTCCAACGCCAGCATCTCCGAGTGCATCGACCTCATTCAGGCGGTGTGACGCCGGCTCCCTAGTCACCATTGTCGCCAACCACGCAATCACCGAACCACGAAGGCGACGGCTGCGACGACCAGAAACCCTCACCTCCCTTCGACGATGCCTCACGGGCTCAGCAATCAAGCGGCGCTCTTCCAACGCCAGATCTCTCGATCGATCTTTGACCAGATCTCCGCACCAGCCATCGTGAACACCATCATCATCTCCACAATCGACAGCGATTCCGAGCAGGCAGTGTCTCTCGATCGCACCATCTCTCCAAGTTCGACCACCAGTGCAGGGACCGAAGTCGCGAACTCATCAAGATCGACCGGTAGCTTCCCGGAGTCCCCCCGGGCTTCGGTGGGATGATTTTCCAAGTTTCCGCCGACAGCAATGTCCCCGACAACGAAACTGACGCCGAGCGCACCGCAAGGGAGCAGCGCAATGCCGACCACGCGCAAAGGCGTGACGACGAACACCGCGAGCAAGAAAGGCGCAACCAGGAGCGCCTCGAGCAAGAACGCATTGCACGAGAACAGCGCGAGCGGAATCAGAGGCATCATGGTCAGCCACCACGACACAATCTCCAGTACGAGTTTGAGATGATGGGCGACGTCCCGGTATACTCAACACTGAGCGCCAACCTAGCAGCAGCCGTCTACAAGCTGACCAAACTCGAAGGTACGCCCGTGGTCGAGAAGATAGACGCCCACATCAAGGCGGCCTCACTCCAGGTAAAAAGGAAGCAGCGAGTGATCGAGTCCTCCAGTCAGTCCCACAGTAGGAACCACTCACGAAGCCCTCCAAGAGAACGCCAGCGAGGATCTCCAAGACGCGACGAGGAAGACCGCAACGAGGCCCGCCGTGGTCGAACACCAGAACCTGCGCGTCGGAGCCCTCCAAGGGACCGAAGACAGAGATCCCCGCGATACGACGACAGAGAGGACGTCCGGATCCGGCACGATCAGTCGCTGACTCCACCAGGCCAGAGCCCTTTGAGGGACCCAAGACAGAGATCCCCACGGTACGATGACAGAGGACGCCAGGATTCGGCGTGATCAGCCATGAACCCCACCACGCCGGAGCCCTCGGAGACAACACTGACAAAGATCGCCAGGGTATGATGATAGCGAGTATCACAACCCCAGACGCAATCGAGCGTCGGCGCCCCGAGCTACGGGGGGACTACGCCTCTTCTCAGCCCTCCTGCGCGCCATCCGCTGGCCCCAGAGCTTCAGGGTGACATCAGTCGAGAAGTACGACGGCAAGGCAGATCCGGAACAATGGGCATCCACATACGAGATCGCCGTATATGCCGCCGGAGGAGAACTAGATGTGACGGCAAACTACCTACCAATAATGTTGTCAACGTCCACCATCAGTTGGCTCCAGAAGATCCCAGAAGGCACCATCGACAATTGGGAAGACCTCAAGAAAATCTTCATCGAAACGTACAAAGCCACGTCTATCCAACCAGGAACACATTACGACCTGGAGTATACATCAGGCATTTTTCTGACAAGCGCCTGAGCATAACAGAAATCTCCGACCCAGAAGTCGTCGCCATCTTCTCCAACGGCCTGAGAATGGGCGACCTCCGAAACAAGTTGGCCCGCAACAACGTAAAAACCATAGAGCAGATGATGATGATTGCGAACCCTACGCCAACCAAGCCGATGCCACCCGAGGCAGAGAGAACAGACGGCGTTATTCCCATTCTCCAGAACGTACAGGAGAAAACAATCGCCAACCAGACTACCAGAACGAGAAGGGGCACAACGACCACCGCGACCACCGGTCAGGCAACCCAGAACGCCGACCATAGAGATACGACTACAGGCAAAGCAACCGCTACGTTGCAAGCACAGGCGCCCGCGCAAAGAAGAACTACTACGAAAGCTACGAGAAGATCCTCGACGGGCAATGTCCGATACACAAGAACTCCAAACACTCCCTGCGAAATTGTGAGCTCATAGAAACGACAAATGAAGGACAAAGCAGACAAAAGACAAAATAAGAATGATGAAGATGGAGGCAAGGACCAAGGCCCACCTGCGCCAGAATTCTGAGCAGCCTCAACAACATACTCCATATTCGAGGGTAGTGTACTCGTCGAGGGAGAAAGACAACGCCGCCAAACTCGCAAAGACGTCTACTCACTTGCTGCCACAGGAGAAAACGCAGCCGAGGTTTACCCTCTCGGCTGGTCGGACCAACCAATCAGTTTCTCCGAAGAAGACGAGTGGGCAGACTGCAGGTACCCGGGCAACTTTCCACTGATCGTAAACCCAACCATCGCAACGTGTTGCTTCAGGAAGATCCTCATCGACGGAGGCAGCGCCATCAACATCATCTTCGCCGACGCATTCCGCTAGCTCGACTACTCAAAAAAAGATCTACCGGTGAATTTCTCCTTCTGGGGAATCATCCCCGAAAAAGCGTCAACACCGATAGGGCAGATCACCCTACCAGTACAGTTCGGTGACAAGAACCACTTCAGAATAGAGAACATCAACTTCATCGTCGCCGAATTCGAGACAGCCTACCACGCGATACTGAGTCGACCGGAACTTGCCAAGCTAATGGCAGTCCCACATTATACGTACATGGTGTTGAAAATCCCGACACCGCAAAGCATCCTCAGCCTCCACACCAACCTGAAGATAGCCTACGAATGCGAGCACCAGACAATCAATGCCATCGATGAACACCATGCCCTCGACACACACACCTCTGGTGACAACGACAGCCCAACCGCCAAGAAGCAGAAAGAAGCAGAATCGACAACGACTAGCAATGACCTCGCCCGCGACTAGACGCAGAAGGTACCACCACTCGACGGTGTGTAAGGACTTCAAAACGTAACAATAAAGCTTGTACTAGGTTCCCCCTCATCAATAAATAAAGGTGCTTCATCTCCTATGAGTCCTGTATAACAAAACTGATTTGTGCAAAACGCCCACGGCGTAATGATGACACCTGCTCAAGCGCCCACGACGTACGCCGACATGTACAAAACATCCACGGCGCAACAGCGACGAAAATCAACAGAGTCTACAACGTTCGACGACCTCTCCAAAACACTCCCACAGTGTTCGATGACCTCGCCAAAAACGCAATAAGGCGTTTCTCCAAACAGCCTGGCCGTGACCAGAAAACTTCTGAAGCTGGCCTACCGGTTAACCATAGTGAATAGAAGTAGCTACCCTAAGCGTTATGGTTACATCGATAGGCCTCCCAGCAGTATTACCCCAGAAGTCGGGCAATACTACTTGGGTCGGTAGCCATGAGGTCACGCGCCCAGAATCTGTATACGACCACGAAACGGTCGACGACTCTACAAGCTACCTGGCTCTTCACCCAACGTCTGCAGGAACGATCTCCACAGGACCAAAGTCACGCCACGACCGAGCCTCTCGGAAAAAGGCCCTATCCATGGCATATCCCTAAGCGTGCATAAGTTGTCCGCCCTCTATGCCGCTGTTGACACCGTTTTTCGTACGGGTCAATATTGAGCGAAGTGCGTCGATCGGCAAGAAGGTAAAAAAATTGCCTCTCATCGGTATCAAGATACCACTAGTGAAAGATGTGTTTGCCGATGAGGAAGTATTACCGATGAAACAATTGTCGATCGGAAATGTTGCTGATGGATGTGAGATGATGCAGCTGACGTTAGCAAGGAGGTGCCGATGATAGTAGAAGGAAAGTGCGGATTGAAGGAATCTGCCGATGGAAGGTTTCATCGTAAGGGAGGTGGATAAGGAAACTAGTAATTTTATGCTAAGTATTATTGTTTTAGTTTAAGTCCGACTCTTGCACAAGTCGTTTTATTTCCTTAAAAATAGGAGTTCTGTTTAGGTATGAGTCGTGTCTGTTTGCAACTCTTGTTACCGGAGTATAAATATGTACCCAGGGGCGATGTATCAAGATATATCCAATACAATCAAATAAATCTATTATTTTCGTCTTACTTTTCAGCATCTACTCTTTTCGCATTAGTTATAGTTTATCTACGAGTTCTTACGATCTCGACGGGCTGCATCTACAAGATCTCCGTCTACCTCGCGAGTTCCGCTTTTTGAGCAATCTGAGCCTTGACATACGGGCGTATCGCTGTCATCTCGTTCATCGTTGTTCTAGTTATCGTCCTTGTTGATTAATAGGTCAAATCAACAGGCACACCTTTGGATATCGAGTTCGGGTATAAGCCCGAGGTGTTCGCAGATCCGACGCTTTTTATGTCAACACCTCTTTTGGCACACCCGATGGGACCCTAGATACATCTCTTGATCAAGATCATGGGTGGTTCTATTGACGTTGATCCAAGGAACGTCATTGAAGTCTCCGAAGCAGATCTGAAAGACGATCAGAAGCAAGCTATGGAGCAGGCTATGGAGGAGTACAGGCAGTTGTACCTAAAGTCCTTCAGCCTTAACAGGAGCAGCGAAGCTGACCAGAAGCAAGATCCGCCGTTGCCGCGGCAGGTCACCTTCAACGCCAATCCTGGCAAGTTGCAAGAGATGGTTAATTCCGCGCTAAATCAAGCGTTGATTAGCCACTCTAATGTGTTGTCCAACACCGTGTACAACACGGTCATGCAGTCCTTCAAGGAGGAACGGACACCCCTTTATGTTGGTCCAGCGTATCATCAATCTGGATCGGCATCTGCCACTATTTCATCGGTGGTTCCAGTGACATCTCCCCAATCTGTGAGCATGTCTGCCGATGAGGCCCGGCAAGCATCGTTCGATTGAACATAGACTCAGTAGCATCGGCAATGTCAGGACACATGGTCTAGAGTCAACCGACTCCTGCAAACTGGTGGGGATACGGTATGCCTCCAGATTCATCTGCTGATGCTAAATCAATTCAAGGTAATGATGCAGCAAGGAAAGCCTCTATGGAGTCGGCAATATCGACACAACCGATGAGTCTAATAATGCATTATGCTACATCTTCTCCGAGCGTGCAGCTGCCGATAGGAAGTCTCCAGGTGGTGATGCCCAAGGTGCCTTATGGACAGTCATTGGCGAGTTCTTTGCTGATGCAGCAAGATATGGCGGTGGAAAATCATCCCATGATGGTGGTAAATCCTTAGGCTGGAGTATCAGTGCACCAAGGAAGCCAGTTCGTCGATCACTCCAAAATCCAGGCGCCAGGTGGCTATCAATTATCGACAAACCTTATGCTGATGACTTATAATCCTGGGTGGACTAGTCAAAGTCCTCAATAGTTGATGCAACCTGGGCATCATGTGGCAGGAGTCTGACAATACCATTACCCGGCGAACGCTCAGGGTGAGACATCGGTGTATCGGCCGGTGAGTATGATGCCACCTTATGCCCCGGGGGGTGTCCAAGGTTATACATCGGCAAATCAGTCGATGCCTAATGATCAACAAGGTGGTACTGCACATATGCCAGTTGGGTCAACTTATTTGCCGCAAAGACCAGAGAGCGTATATCAACAAGTTCAGCCAGTCAACGTCCAACCAACGCATCGGCAGGATCAGGACACATACTAGGCCGAGAAAATTGCCAAAGTGATGAAAGAACAATTCGGCATCAAGCCTAGGGTTAATACGTACTCTTATCGGACGTCGTACCCTCAGGCATATGATTTGATTCCTCTCCCAAATCGGTACAAGGTGCCGGACTTCACGAAGTTTTCTAGCCAAGACGATACGTCGACGATGGAGCACATCAACCGCTTCATCATTTAGTGTGGAGAGGCGGCTAGCAGAGATGAGCTGAGGGTGAGGTTGTTCTCTTCATCTCTATTTGGATCGGCATTCACCTGGTTCATTTCACTTCCTCCAAATTCTGTAGTCACCTGGGCTGATCTGGAGAAGCAATTTCATAAGTACTTTTTCTCTGGTGTCCATGAAAAGAAGATTACCGATTTGGTCAAGCTAAAGCAGCGTAATGACGAATCGGTGGAAAACTTTGTGCAGAGATTGCGAGACGTGAAGAACAAGTGCTACAGTCTGGTGCTTGATGATCGGCAATTAGCAGACTTGGCTTTCCAGGGGTTGCTACCGCATATCAAAGATAGATATGCCTCCCAAGAATTTGAGAGTTTGAACCATCTCGTGCAGAGGGTTGCCGATCAAGAGATCAAAGCTTTCGAGCCTAGAAAGACTTGGAATAAGAAGGTGTCCTTCATCGAGCAAGAAGAAAGCTCTGAATCGAATGAGGAATCGAGCGTCGGCGTGGCTGAGTGGGTGAAGGATAAGAAGATAATATCATGTCCATTAGGCCAGAAGGAAGCTGAAAGGTTCACCTTTGACATTGCCAAAGCCGATAGGATATTCGATCTGTTGCTTCAAGAAGGTTGGATCAAACTGGCGCCTAATCAGGTGATTCCATCGGTAGAAGAGCTTAGAAGAATCAGGTATTGCAAATGGCACGATGCGTCTTCACATAACACCAATGATTGCAAAGTTTTTAGGCAGCAGTTGCAACCAGAAATTGAGTCTGGGCGAATCAAATTCGAGAATTCTAAAGCTCAGAAGCCGATGAAAATCGACCAACATCCGTTTCCAAACAACATGGTGGAAGCTAGCGGAAAGGTTAAAGTGTTGACATCGGAAGTCGTAAAGAAGAATGCATCGGTGGATCCCGACCATCAAATAACTATGCATCATGTGAAGGGAAAGAGACATGTCGATGAAGGAAAAGGTAAGAGAATTGCCGATGAAATTAGCAGCGCTAGGAGGCCGCAGAGGCATGCATCATATGGTGTTGTGATTACACACCGAAGGACACGACAAGAATATGGGCGATCGCAAGAAGAACGACATCAGCAAAGAGAAGAACAGAGGCGTCAAGAGTGGAATCGTCATAAAGATCATTGGAGGTGTCCTTTCTTTGTTCTTTGTTGGGAAGAAGGCATCAAGTTGCCTACTGTTGATAATTGCCCTGAATGCAATGGGTATTATCCTACCGATCGGTCAAAGAAGAAGTCTCGCTTGGAAGATCAGGGATCAAACTATGCTAGGCCGATCAGAGGAAAAGAGTCAGTACAATGATCAGGGAATCATGTTCACGTCAGGGGAGTTTGATGAGTTAGCTGCCAGTATGGGGTTTAAGCTTATCGAACATAAAATTGAAGAAAACCCTAGGAGGTGGCATACGGTGCTGAATGAGGCTTTGTGGTCATATCGGATGGCGTGTCATGGTGCTACTAAAGTTTCACCATATCAGTTGGTATATGGACACGATGCTGTCCTACCTTGGGAGATTAAAACTGGTTCCAGACGGTTATTTTCTCAGGATCAGTTAACAACTGATGAGTATGATATCCTTATGAAGGATGAGTTAGAAGATTTAGTAGGTCATCGGTTGAGAGCCCTAATCAGTATTGAGGAGAATAAGAAGAGGGTTGCTAGGTGGTATGACAAGAGAGTAAGGGTAAAGGAATTTGCCGATGGTGATTTGGTATGGAAACTGATTTTACCGATTGGAACTAAAAGTTCGAAGTTTGGAAAATGGTCCCCTAACTGGGAAGGTCCTTTTCGGATAAATCAATCTATTCCTGCCAACGCTTATATTTTGGAAACTCTCGAAGGAGTAGCATTTTCCAGAGCAATAAATGGTAAATATTTAAAGAAGTATTATCCTAGCATCTAGATGGATGCATGAAAGCAATACGTATATACCGATGACAAAGTTATCATACAAGGAACATCGGTAGGAAGACGTTAAATGTTATATTACAGATAGATTACTTGTTGAGATCAGGAGTAACAAGCTATAACAAGGTTTGAATACATAAAATCGCACGAAGGCGAACTTGGTCGGCTTCTTCTATTTCCTTGGTGTCATCGTCGGTAGTGCCATCAACTGTCTTGACCTTTCTCCTCAGCAGAAGAGCTTCGCGAGCGTTGGCGTCCCTCTCCTATTGCAAAGCTTTAGCTATGATAGGGAGTTGGGTCTTCTTCTGGGTGGACGAATCTAAAGCTTCATCCACTCTCTTCAGCTCGGCCAACAACTCTTCTTTCCGTGCCGACAGACGGTTGATCTCCTGATCAAGTTCGGTGCCAGAGGCTTCTAGGCGACTGATGTCCTTGTGCTTTTCGTCTATAGTCTACATGAATTTGGATATTTCCTCTTCAAGTTTTGTTTGAGCAACTCTGTCGGCAATGCGACCTAAAGCCTTTTTGTATTGGAGTTGCTGACTCTCAAGGAAAGTCGCCTGGAAAAGTGGTTCTTCGATATCGGCAGGCAGTTGATCTTGGATTTCCTTGAAAGCCGCGCTTACTGCACTGGAATCTTGGACCAGTTGGGATGTACTTTGTTGCAGTAGGAGCAGCAGGGTTTCAAGCTTGGATTTCAGTTCTGCCGACACGACAGTTGAAGCTTGGGTAGAATCTGCCTCTTCATCGGCATCTTCTGGAACGTTGATAGCAAAGGAGAACAAGCTGTTGGGAGAATCTTGGGTCTGGATAGATAAAGAATCAAAATATGTTAGGAAGGAGCTTGTGTCTCACAGATTTGTAATAGAAGTAATCGGTTTACCTGCTTTAAAGCAATTTCTCGCCTTTGGCTTGACTGAGTAGCCGATGCGACAGTATCGTGAGGATCGGCAATGGTTGTCGATGAGCTCGCCTCAGTAGAAAGGACGGTTGGAGCTGGTACTGGTGGTGGCGTCGCTTCCGCTGACTTCTGAGGGGGAGTTGCTACCCTTTGGTTAGGGGTTTCATCTGGTGCTGATGTTGGTACCGATGCCGCTACCGTTTCTGTTGTCATAAGCATCTCTTGCGGTGATGGCGCTGTCGCTTGATTAGGAATCTCGACTTGTGGTTGCTCAGCGGTAGCTGCCAATATTGGTTCTGATACCAGTGCATCGGTGGAAGCTTGAGAGGGTGCAACTAGAGCTAATAGCTTCTTGCGCTTCGGTTTAGGAGCAGCACTTGAGTGGCCTTGGCGTTTGGATCCTTGTGCTTTGAGGGCATCAACAGGTTGAACAGCTCATACATTTGGGATGGTGGCCGATGAGCTTGTTGGCTACAAAAAATAATAGTTAGTGTAAATTGCAAGCAGAGTAAAATTACCGATGAAAATTTTCAATCGGTATAAGAAAATAAAGTATTACCATGAAAGCCTGAGCCAAGGTAGCGGCAGCAGTGGCAGTGTCGTCGGTTGGCGGTGGTATAGACCTAATGGTGACTTTAGGAATTTCCCTACGATGTGTAAGAGCAGCTAGTGGAGGGGCCTTGCTGCCGATTGTTGATATTGGGTTCATCGGCCGCAAATTGAAATACTTGCCGCTTTTACTCTTGTTGGGAATCGGATCATTGACCTGTTGACAGAGGGTTAGTTACCTGTGCCTTTGAAAGTCAATGGAGTAGTGATATCGGGAATAAAACTTACTGCGTCGTCGGGGATGGCATGATTGGCATCAATTAAGTGCCGATAGTAGTGCGATGATGGGGCGAATAGCTGGTCTTTCCATTCTTGCCACCAGGACTTGTATGACTCAGTTATGAACGAATTCGGTGCCCAAGAAGATAAGTCGAGGTTGACCATATCGGCATGGGGAGAGAGAGTAGTAATTTTGTTCCAATACATCATATCAGAAATGACCTCTCTTGGTTTGATCACATTGGCATAGCTGAGCTTGATCAGCAGTTGACCGAATGCTAGATGTCTTGCTGCTACCGATGGATAGTAGAACTCGTATGATGGGTGAGAGTTCTTTCCGGTCCCAACGACATTGACTGGAATTGCCCGGGGGATGAGGGTGGCCTTCATGATTACCTCATTTTGAGGTATGTTCACATCGGTAAGGTTAAAGGAGATGGGGAATCGGTTGTCTTCGTCAACATAAGGCCACCAGACTCGTTCTGCAGCAGGGATTCCGCAGTAGAGCCTTTGGAAGAACATGCCAAATTGGTCAACATTGGCGTCGGTTCCTGGTAGCACTATCATAGCTTCCCCGAAGTTAAGTGGGCAGCGAGTTGTCGATTCGTCATCATCAAAGATATAATCTTCCGATATATTCCTTGGAAATTGTTGGCTGAATATGTCAAATTGGAGACATTTGTACATATGAGCGTTCAGCCACAGGTTTATAAACCACTAGGGGCCTCCAAGGTTACCGATGGGCTCGTCTAGTAGTAGCTTCTCCGATGCTTGGTGTAGAAGGCGGTAAACTGAACCGATGAAACAATTGTCGATCGGAAATGTTGCTGATGGATGTGAGATGATGCAGCTGACGTTAGCAAGGAGGTGCCGATGATAGTAGAAGGAAAGTGCGGATTGAAGGAATCTGCCGATGGAAGGTTTCATCGTAAGGGAGGTGGATAAGGAAACTAGTAATTTTATGCTAAGTATTATTGTTTTAGTTTAAGTCCGACTCTTGCACGAGTCGTTTTATTTCCTTAAAAATAGGAGTTCTGTTTAGGTATGAGTCGTGTCTGTTTGCAACTCTTGTTACCGGAGTATAAATATGTACCCAGGGGCGATGTATCAAGATATATCCAATACAATCAAATAAATCTATTATTTTCGTCTTACTTTTCAGCATCTACTCTTTTCGCATTAGTTATAGTTTATCTACGAGTTCTTACGATCTCGACGGGCTGCATCTACAAGATCTCCGTCTACCTCGCGAGTTCCGCTTTTTGAGCAATCTGAGCCTTGACGTCCGGGCGTATCGCTGTCGTCTCGTTCATCGTTGTTCTAGTTATCGTCCCTGTTGATTAACTGGTCAAATCAACTGGCACACCTTTGGATATCGAGTTCGGGTATAAGCCTGAGGTGTTCGCAGATCCAACGCTTTTTGTGTCAACAGCCGCGGGTTGTCACTGCGCGCCTCCTTGGGAATCCTTATGCATCCTATGCGTGCAGTGGCGCTAGCCCTACGATATGGACCATTTGAGAACCAAGGCTAAACATTTCATCGCTACGACTCACGACTTAGTAGGAAGCAAAGGACATACAAGTGAAACAAAAGCTCACCGCTCGGATATATAATAGCTTTGCAGTTTTTCACTTACACGTCCAACCACCAGCACCTGAGCGACAAGTCACAGCTGCCCGCAGCAGAATAACAGAGGACAAAATGTCTCGACACACCAAAAGAGAAGGGGCAATGCTTCTATAAATCACCCGACCACTACAACCTCATCCTACTGATGCGATAAGCGACCACCTCACTAATATTCCTAGTCCAGAGGTCGAACTCATGTCGGACCTGGCATTGCAAACTACAGTACATAATGATCCCAGACATACTGCCACCGTCCGGACCAAAGCGACGACATTCATCCCAGATGCAAAGATGAGGCTCAACGACGACCACCAAGTCAGGAACATCCTCCGGGGCATGAATCTACCGCCGCCTCCGGATGACATGGAGATCATCACGAGAACGCTCCCGAAGGTTACGAAGGCCTTTATTGCAAAACCGTCCGTCGGAAAGGGCATTGCCGCCAAGACGATCGACGAGCGTAGGCGTCTCCAAGTTCACCAAATCTGCATAATACAGCATCATGGCCCTAAAATACATCGCGACATGATTGCCAGCCGCCACCGCTCTACCAATAAGCGATTGCCCAACAGGGTCTTGTCCCGATAGCATCAGCAGCTCCAGGCCACGAAAGAACAGCGCTTCCCGGTGGTTGGCCTCAAGAAAGCGCTGCTCGAAGGCAGTCTCCAGAAAAGGATAGTAGGGCCGACAATAATCCTGGATGCGCCGAAGAGACAAAAGCCAAATCGTCGACGGATCATCACAGAAGTCGCGGAAGAAACGACAAAGTGGGCAAATCTTTACATACTCGCGCACATTGTCGCCACTGTCGATCACACGAAGAAGGATCCGAAATGCCACGTCCTCCGGCATGGCCATTATGGTGGCAAGATCCATTGCAAGATGTGCGCCACCAGCTTCCATCACACCTGATACGGACTAAGCGTCGACAATACTCTCTCAAGACCTTGCGACTAAGCAACGCCAAGAAAATCGATACAATAGGGATCGGTACTCACCCGGATCTCCACGGGAATATATAGCTGAATCTCCCGATCGGATAGCCCAAGCAGCGAAGTCGCGCCTCCTCGAATCCTATACACGCTCGGGCGAAGACCAAAAGACGCGACCGCTCCCGTTCCGCCGTGGATTTGTCCTTTATACAAGTGGCGCGGCGGTTCGTCTCTAAGGGTTTTTGGGAAACCGCAACGGCCAAATATGGAACCGCCACGACACCAATTTCCAACGACACGATGTGGGTCGGCTAACTGCACGGTTAATTCGGCCCAATACCTTCCTTTACCTTACTTCCTCCTTTTTCTACGATAATTTCCGTATTTTTTGGTCAATAATTTTTATATACCATTAAACAGTCCCGGGGACTGGACGTACGATCTTGTTATGATTTCTTTCTAGCAGGAACATGAGCACAACTACAGTACACCAGTTGACAAGTCTCGGAGGACATCCGTTGCAGCACAATTCAGGGATTTTGCCGACGAAAACAATGATTCAGCCCCCTGTACGCAGACCCGACCAGGCTCAGGAACTCCATCCAGAAACACACCAAGCAAAGCTCAGGGACTGCCTCCACAGCAAAGTTGCGATGGCACCAGATAGCAAAACACCCGGGGACTGCAACCCGGGGACTGTGAATAAAGCAATATGATCCTAACGCAAGAGCATCATACCTTCAAGTCTCAGGCTCGGGGACTACGGGTATTCGCAGTCGTTTTTACTAAACTCATATTCCAGCATTTTTTCTATAAATCATGATATAAGAACCTTATAATTCCTTACATCAGGCTCGGAGATTGCGGGTATTCACAGTCGTTTTTTTGCAAAACTTATGCTTTACTTCTTACCTATAATTACTCGTGCATCCTTTATTTTTATAAAGTTTGGCACCACGCGCATACTTCACCTGCTACCAAGCTCGGGGACTAAGTGGGTACACTTCACCTTGCAGTGAATGTACTCATTTTCTCTTCTCGACAAATCTCTGCTGTTTCATGTTGTCTTTTTGTATATCTTAAGTGGGTACACTTCACCAGGGAATAGAACCGTTCAAAAAACTTTTTCCTTCTTCAGCATGGCACATCCTCCTGACGAGTAGCCGTAGCATCCACCGAAGGCAATCTGCTTGCACATCAGGCCACGACATTCTCGACCAACTCAATCTGGTCGGGAGGCTTCTCCGACCACCGCCTCGACCAGCTAACCTGATCGGGACCCTATAACGACGACCCCGCGCAATGGCGACCAGATGTGCACCTCCGAAAACGGCGTTGCTGACTCGCTAGAAGAATACAACGCGCCGAGGACTTGTTGGGGATATTACCCCGGCATATCCACAGGGACCTTTTGGGTCTGCCGACCAGGAGACGACCCTGTCCACGAGGCCTTGCGGCACGCGACCAACCCATCGTGCTCGCTAAGAACTCCGAGGAAGTCTTGCTCGCCAAGAAGGATCCTAGAAGATAGGTTCGGATCCCTTACCTAAAGGGGTCGATCGTAATCTGTTAGGATATGGAAACTGTAACCCTACTCCCCGGCTATATAAGGCGAGGAGCAGGGACCCCCTCCAAAACACCCCTTCACATCCTCGTACAATCCCCTAGATCGCATATACAGGTCTTGTAACCTAATACTCATATCAATCCAGCCACCAAAACACATGACGTAGGGTATTACGGTGATTTGCCGGCCCGAACCTGTCTAAATCGCTGTGTATACGCTCTCTATGTTACGCTTGATCGCCGTCGTCACACCTCCGCCTACAATCTACTACCGTGAGGTACCCCATAGGTAGACTGCGACGCGTATTTCGTCGACAAGCTTCGTCGTTGAATATGAGCCCATATACATTCGAATACTTGTTGAATTTGAATTGATTCGTATTGAATTATTGATGTACCTCAGCTATCTATATGTTTATATTACAAATTGTTAGCTATCACGAAGCAAAGTACGGGCATAAAACTAGTAACCGAAAAAACTGAACAACAGAGATGGAGCGTAGCGTTTGCAGTGGTCGGTGACCTGGCCTCGGGGCAGAGCTAGAGCAGAGCTGCAGAGGGCTGCTTGCTTGCGCTTAGGGCGGCCATCAACATGGTGGCCTGGCTCAGCCCTCGGAGGAGAGCTTGAGGCCGAAGCACGCTTGGGGGACCGACAATATGGAGGCCTTGGCAGAGAAAAATAAGGGGTTGTTTGAATCTATTTGATATATGCTAAATTTTAGGGTTTTATTTGATGCTAAATTTTTTAACACATTTTATAATCTTTGGACACTTTTAACACTGTTTTTAGCACACCTATTTAAATCTTTAGTGCTAAAAGTAAAGCTAAAAATACAGTGCTAAAATTTAGCACTATGATTCAAACAGGCCCTAAGACGTGAGTTTTTTTATCCGCTAATACGTGTGTTTTTAGATGGAGGGAGTGTAGAAAACTATGGGAGAGTAGGATACATTAAAGTTGCTACTTATTTATTATAAGTTACTCTCTTTGGGCCCTTTTCTTAGGCATATCAGCAAAATCTTAGATACCAAAGAGAATAGCAATCATGTTTGCCCAACTCGTGACTCAATATATGCGGCACAAAAAACTTACAGTCATTAAATGCATACAAGCCAACATGCTGCATGAAAGCTAGCTGAATGGCCAGTGCATGCAACCTGTATTTACTTCACTATGTATTCCAAAGCATTTCGCCTCGTACTTGCTGCGGACGTCTAAAATAGCTGCCTAACTGAAAAACACGAGCACGCCTAAGAAAAAGATCCATATGAAGTAGTTACTAAAATTATTGGTTTAGCTAGTGATTACATTTTTTAGTAAAGTGCACCAGCGGTCCCTAGACTTGTACTCCTGTGTCATCCCAGTTCCTAAACTCGCAAATCGACCGTTTAGGTCCTCAAACTTGCTCAGTTGTGTCATCCCGATCCCTAAACTTACAAATCAACCCTTTAGGTCCTTAAACTTGTTCATCTGTGTCATCTCAGTCCCTAAACTTGTTTAGTTGTGTCATCTTAGTCCAAACATAACGATCCAAAAACTAGATATCAAAAAATAATTCATAACTTTTTTATATGAACTCGAATGTAGACAAACTTTATATCAAAATTATAGCTCTCAACATGA
This sequence comes from Microstegium vimineum, assembly GCA_022036555.1. Taxonomy (NCBI): domain Eukaryota; kingdom Viridiplantae; phylum Streptophyta; class Magnoliopsida; order Poales; family Poaceae; genus Microstegium; species Microstegium vimineum. Next base: position 44,607,590 of record CM039133.1, read on the forward strand.
TCTACAACTTTATAGTTGAAATTTTTTCTATTTGAAGTCATTTAGTGTCCAAAAACTTAATTTTAAATTTTAAATTTTAAAATCTATAAGCATACACTAATATTTTGGGGGGCATAAATAGTTTTATTTTAAAAACTTTTTAACTACAAAGTTATAGATCACGTTGAGAGCTATAATTTTGATATAAAGTTTGTCTTCATTCGGGTTCATATGAAAAAGTTATAAATTCTTTTTTATATGAAGTTTTGTATCGTTCCGTTTGCACCAAGATGACACACTTGAACAAGTTTAGGGACCGAGATAACACAACTTAACAAGTTTAAGGACCTAAACATCCGACTTCTAAATTTAGGGACCACGATGACACAACCGAACAAGTTTAGGGACCATAATGACACAAATGAACAAGTTTAAGGACCTAAATGATTAATTTGCGAGTTTATGGACCGGAACGACATAGAAGCACAAGTTTAAGGACCCATAGTGCACTTTACTCTTTTTTTTACAAAGCTCTAGGATTTACTTGGAGGATGAACGTTTTGTTTTCCTTTTCCTTTCCAAACTACTAATTCACCGTCTTTTCTTTCCTAGGTCCACCAAAAAACAAACCCCCCGCTGAGGAGTCTCTCATCCATCCACCCAGGAAAGTGTACTCAGAAGGCTGACCTCTTCAAAATCTACCGTTCTGATTTATTCTTAGCCTTCTCTCTCCCTACTCACTCAGATCAGACGGTGGAGATAGTCTGTATCATCCTACTCCCGCACGGCCGCACCCCTACTCCCGCACGCAAACCGCCTCTACACGCGCGAGAGGCGAGATTACCGAGCCGCCTCATCCTCCTCATCCTCGCACACACCCGACGCACGCCCGATGAAAATTGAAAAGGTAGCCGCCGGTTGTTCCTAGCGAAATTCACGTACCCGCCGTCGCTCCCGGGATCGGCCGGCCGCCGTCCACGCACGTACCCGACGGGAGCGGCGCGGCCTGCCGATCCCCCGCTCTCCCGCGCGCCGGTGGGATGCGTCCCTTGCGCGACGGCGGGTCCAGCGAGCCCCCGCCCCCCACGCGCGGCCCCGCCCTCCCCTGCGAGCACCCCTCCCCCGGCGAGCCTCATGGTGTGGGCTGCTCTATCGCTCAGCGAGCGCGGGCGCGGGATTCGCCGCGCGGTAGGGGATTCATGGCGCGGGCAAGGTCCCTCCCTCCGTCGCTCGGCCTCGCAGGTAGGATAGCGCGGTCGTGGACGGCTCCCTTCCTCGGCCACGCGGGCATGCGGGCGCGGGCGGCTCCATCGTTTGGCCGCGCGGGGGAGCTCCCTCCCTTCGCCTCTCGGCCTCGCAGGCCGGCGAGCTGAGGCCACCGCGCCCCGGCCGGTCAGCCAAGCCTCTGCTACATGCTGTTGAGAGGAGGAAGATGGACGTGATGAGAATGACAGCCGGAGTCCGCTTGTAAGTAAGATCAGCAGTGTTGTTTTGCAGCTAATCTTCTTCGTGGTTACTTTGTTCATGTCATTGTCATAATATTATGTTATTTTGTAGGTAATTTTGAGCCCTGGAATTTCTTTGTCGAGATGAGGTGAGTTTATCTTTATCAAGAAGTGAATTTGTAAATCCTTTGTGTGATTTATAGATGTTCTAAACAATTTGTATAAATTACTAGGCTGAGTTGGCTGCGTTAATTTTCAAGTGGATTTCAGATTTTGGAACTATTTGTACAGTGGATTTATAAGCTAAGTGATCGTTTTAGTGCATTTATAAGTACCTTGCAATTATTTTAATTACTTAATGAAATCAATGATTTTGATTTTAGGTAGTCAATCTGAAGCAATTTTTTGTGGTCTAGATGAGGCTCTACCATGTATTATGCCGATCCTTTCATCCACGACGACAATTGCTAATCAGTAGTTCCCGTGTGTGACTGTCTGTTGCTATTTCCTGGATTTGGATTGATCCCGTTCCAAACTCCTAAACCCAACGTCCCAACTACTGATATTCCTTTGTCTGTATCTTTGTTCGCATATTCTTCCCTATCAACTAGTCGTTTATGTTTTACAGCTTCGGTGAGAGAGGGTCGTGGAGAGGCTGAAGGCCGGCGCGGCAGGGGCTGTTGCCCAACGCCAACAATGTGATAAAGAAATTAAAATTGACGCTTGCTTTGAGAAGACGAGAGTGAGGAGAGATTGCAAAGGCCTAGGAAAACGGGCGATTAAACAATGGAACCGTAGTATACCTAAGGTACTTGTACTTGATCAAATTGGTCTGATGCAGTTTTCGGTGATTATTTGATTTTCTTTGTTCTGACTATTTCTTTCATTTTAAGTTGGCTACCTATATTTCCTTTTATTTCTTTCCCATATTTTCCTTTATATTAGTTTGGTCTTTGTATACTGAAAAATATTTTAAGTAGTAGTAGTAAGATATATAGAAAGAGAGATGATCCGGAGTGTATATTTGAGGCAGAGATGGATACATACATATTTCATATTTTTTGTGAAGTAATTTTCATATGCGAGAATATTAGAGTGTGTGATAAAAGAGAGTGAATTTGTTGGATTTATTCTACCCTACTAATTCACCATCTTTTTCTTTCCTTGGTCCACCCAGAAATGTCCGTGCTAACGCAACGGGATGCGGCGGCGGCGAGGAGGAGTGCGGGGTGGCGTGAGCCCGCGAGCAGGAGAAGGCGTTTGAGAACGCCGTGGCGACGACGATGTACGGGAACGATGACAGGAACGCCGCGAGGTGGGAGAGGCTAGCGGAGGCCATCGAGGGAAAGACGCTGGAGAAGGTTTCTGAATTTGTGTTTATGAATTTATAGAGATAGTTTCTGAATTTGTGATTCTTTTATGCTTTGATTTTTTGTATTTTATTATTTATTTTAATTTTATGATTTTCCCCTAAATATCACCATTAGCACGGGCAATATACATTTGTGTTTTTAAAGTATTTTTCTAGATCAAACCGTTGCGTTAGCACGGTCATTAGATTAGTTTGAAAGAAAATTTTGTTTGTAAGCCCAGCAGGGCCCAACGCGGGCCCACGCAAAACAGCTGAAGCTGAACTGCTCAAAGCGGCGCGGCTGTCCTGTCCACAAGTCCTCTCTGCTCCGGTCTCCAACCGGCCATGGAGGCGAACGGCAGTCGGGGCCGGAGCGGGAGCGCGGTCCCCAAGCGCCGCAGAGGCGTCGGCGCGGCTACTGGCTCCGGGTCAACGGCGCAGTCGCTGAACGACGACATCCTCCGGTCCGTCTTCTCCCGGCTGGACGACCACTTCGACCTCGCCCGCTGCTCGGCCGTCTGCGGCTCATGGTGACCTCCTCCCCCTCCCCCTTTCCCTTTCGTTCAGTTGTCCTCCTTGGTTGCTACAATCAGCCGGTCCTTCCATTATACAGTAATTTGTTTCGTTCCGTGGCTAATCTTAGCAGTTAGTTCATCCATGTTTTTGACTCTAAATCTGTGCCTGTTGTTAGTGAACTCACTCGGGGGTTTCTGTTCTACTCCAGTTCTATCTTCTTTGCATACGGAAAAATGACTAATTTTGATGGTAGAAAGGTACCAAATTCACCAGGAAGCTGGACAGAGATTTGTTATTATAGTGAAATTATTTGCTGCTCAACCATGCTGGACTATTTTCTATCTGATGCACCCTATTTGCTGCAAGAGAACACCCGGACCATTAGATTGGATCTCTCGTGCTACAAAGTAGACCAGATCATGGACCTGCAAGTGCATGATATGAGTCACTGGTTCACAGATGGAGTAGGCGTAGTAGCCATGGGCTTGTAGCTCTGCGAGATTCATTTTGGTCTCACCATTTATTTCTGATCCTGATCTGAACCATGATACCTTGATGACGCTAACTTGTGTTATGTATTAATAAGGATGTATGTGCATAGTCTACAACTCTTTAAAGTTAATGTTGTTTCTGGTTCTTGGTTCCAATTTTTGTACCCTAAATTCTTCCGATAGAGTATTAGACCATGTTTTTTGTTTGACTTGTTCTGTTCCATGCATTTCTCCTGTTTCGATTGTTTTAAGAGTGTTATCGAACTCTGAGCCTATGTGTCTGTGTTGATTAACATTTGCAGTATGTTTTTCTCCTCTGTTTATAGGAATAGGATAATTGAAACAGCTCATCTCATGAGGGATCTGTATTACAAAAGGAATCCACCAGCAAAAGGTTCAAGCTCTAATATTTCAGTAAAAAGTTACTTTGAGATGCTTGCCATGGATGAGCATGCATCCTCTTTCTCTAGAGGACATGCTGAAGCTTTTCAGTGGATTGGGCACCCAATACGGTAAGCACTCGTGTTACACCTCATATTTTGTGTATGATTACTGGGGTTCCCATTCATTAGGTCATCAAACATCTTTTCTTTATATTCTTTACTTTAACAAATCATACTACTCCCTCTGTCCCAAAATACAGGTAGTTGTAGAACTCAAAAATTGTCTCACAATACTTGACGTTCTAGGCCAACATATCAGTCTAATCCTACCCAGTTTACCATCAAACGTCAGATCCTGTCGTCCACCCGCTTCAAAATTGAATTAAAAAGGCAAAGAACGGTGTAGTACAGAGTAGTACAGTGTGGAGAATTGAATAAAAAAGTAGTATTTCCCAGCCGAAGATGCTTCCGAACTCCACTCTGGAAGATGTCACCGTCACCTGCAAGATTCCCTATAGGGGTTCCAGCGTCTTCTTGCCAAACATTGATATCGGTGACAATTTCTTGGACGTCCTCTAATTTGGGACAGAGGGAGTATATTTTTGAGCTATTGTACATCATATGAGTAGTGGCTCAATATTCATATTTGTTTCCTTTCCTTTTCATATTTATTATTTCAGGGCTACCTTGTGTCGTATGAAGAGTGGTTCAATTTTAACTGGAGTTGGAGATAAGGTGGGTGCTGCATCATATAATGTTCTTAATATTTTTCATCAACATGAATACATGAGTATCAAATTTAATTTGCAGTCATGGTAAGTAAATTATAGCTATTGTTTGTTAATATAAATTATATAATTGAGCTATACACTGTAGATATTGTAACAACCCATCTATATTTAGAACTCATCTACATGTAGGACGCCTAGCAATTTCTTTTTGAAGTAATGGTGTAAAATATGTCTCTACCAGACAATACCATGCTGAAACATAACATGATTATTCTATTGTGAATGGCATAATTGGCCTGCCCTATTGATCAATCAAAGTTTTGGATAATTTACTATGACTTCAATTGTTTTAGTGCTCGTATTTTATTCTCTCACAGTCCCTAATCTATTGCTCATCACATTCATAGTTTTAACAATATACATTTTTTTAGCCAGATTCTTCGACTTTGGTCTGCTGAAAGCTGCAAATTCATGAATGAGTACAATGTGCCAAATTCTAAAACATTAGTTGACTTTGATTTTGATGAAAATAAGGTAATCACTGTTGGTGTGCTTTCATTTTCTGTTATTTGGGTATCACTTGCTTTGGTCATTGTGTTTGATTGCAAAACTCATCATTACCTTCTCAATCTTGATCTGTTCTTCGAAAAGCATCAATAGTATAACACATAAACTGGATGAGTTTGTATTTCCAGTTGTTGTATCATACTGTCCAGACTATTTTATTTTGTTATGGAATATGTACTGAACACTGATGTGTTTGTTGAAATAGCTTTGTTTTAAAATTTTAAACAATAGTATGTCTTTTCTAACAAAGTGCCAACTTCTTTACCTACTAGAAATTTGATTTGAACGCTCTGTGAAGATTGTAGGTTTAACTAGTACCCAAATTTGCATATGGAGACGCAGTGAACCAAGAAGCATATTTCAATCTGGTGGAGCCTCATTCAATCATGGGTTATGCATGAGGTGAGGAGACTTGTTTGATTTGTTTCAATTTTTAGATTAATAACATGATTGGGTGTTAGCTGCTAGCTACATATTACCAATTTTTTGAAGTTGTGCTTGAAAGTATGCAGTTGCCCTGGAGGAGTATGCACAAGCTTGTGCAAATCTCACCTTGTATTTGATTAGCTTAGAAAATTATGTTTTTCTATTTTAGTTAGCATTTATGTACCTAATATCATTTCCTGGTGTAGTTATGCTGACCCAGAGGTTGTAATTGGTTGTGAGGATGGCCGCGCCTATGTATATGATATGTACAGCAGGAGTTGCTCAAGCATCTATCGGTAAGTATTATTCCTTTTAAACTGTTGGTGTGGCAAATAAAGTTCGCACAAGTTTCAAAATTACTCAAATCTACATATCGCACAAGTTCCATGAGAACGGTCTGTATTCAGCTGGGTGTACTTCAAATATGTAGATTTGAGTAATTTTGAAACTTGTGCGAACTTTATTTGCCACACCATTAAAGTTGATAATAATCAAATATTTGTAATTGTTAGAGTAGTGAAAACAGACAAATTATTAGTATTTGTACATAAAGAAAATTTGTATCTTTAAATTAATGCATATCTCTGTTTTGTATATTACTGTGTCGTGGAATTGATGCTTGTTTAATATTTGTACTACAGGCTTCACTCCTCTCCTGTGACATGCTTGGCATTAACAGATGACCAGCTGATTGTTGGTGGTTCGACATTTGGAAATGTAGCTATTGCAGATCAAACCTCAGGGCAGAAATTAGGTGTTCTGAAATCAGCTTATGCACCATTGGGTAAGCATTCAAAAACGTTAGCATGATGGTCATTAGTTGATGACTCTTAAGGATGACCAACGTATATCTGGAACTTTTGTAGCTGAACAATTTAAGGTGTTCCTTCTAGCTAGCCCTGATCCTGTAGATGTTACTTGTTATCCCAATGATGCTTGTCCTATTACCTCGTCCATTCTCTTGTTTCAGTTCAAGGTACCATCAGAACTTTTCTGATTACTGGCAATGTATAGGAGTATAGGACATCAAATTTTTTAATCACGATATGCAATTTGTTAAGAGGTAAAAGATATAATTATGGCTAGACGTCAAATATATTATTTAAAAACTCAACAATTAAATATACCATTCTGCTCTTGGCTTTCCTATACAGCATTGCTAGTGTCCCAAATATAAAACCAAAGATGCAGAGACAATATTTTTACTTTTAAGAACTGATGTGTGCCCATATAGATGTTCGTTCATCTATTAAGTAGTTATGTATATATGCATAATCCGTATTCTCTTATATTATTGTGATTTTTAATTGTCTGTAAAAATACGGATCATCTAATCTTGGTTTGATAGATCAAACTTGTTTTAGTTTTTAGTGGCTGTTTGTTGTCACTCATTGGATATTTTGAAGTAAGTGTAACTAATTGAAACTCATGGTAACATAATGTTGTGATTTAAACAACTAAACTTCGGTTTTCTTTTCCTTTATTTCAGCAATAAGATCCTTATCTTTCTGCACTAATTCACATATGATATTTGCTGGCTCGTCAGCTGGTTATGCTCATTGCTGGGACTTAAGGTTAGTAATAACAATATATGATACTGCACATGTTCAGTTTGCCAATATATTAAGCTGCATCAAATATAAAAAAAATCATGTTCATATCAGCATTATTTTTTCTGCAGTCATCCCAAAAGAAACAAATTTCATATCTGTTTATCCAATCAAATTACAATTCCCTCTCTCTTTGAAGTTTGCATAATTGGACAAATAAATGCCAGTAATTATAGATTAATGTTGTTGCAGCTTTTGATAGAAAGGATTTAATTTCTCTGTGACTGATTAGTACTTTGAAGTAGTATAAAAGGTCATATTACTTTACAGTTGAATTATATGTTCTGTTGAGTTTACTTGTGTTATGTTTAGGTTGCTAAGTTTATGCATCTAGAATTTTCCCATCACCTAAACTCAAAGTTTCGCTAGGCGCCAGGCGGAATCTAGGCGCTGACCCCTAGCCTCCCGCCTAGGCGGGATTAATCACGCCAAGGCGGCTAGGCATTTTTAAAAGAAAAAAAGTAGGAGATCTATGGACCTAAAGTTAAAGAAAGGCCCATAAAAAAAAGCCCAACAGCCCACCTCCCACATTATCCATCCAGACCCTCCACCCCCACCGCCGCCTCCTCCCTCCCTCCCCGCCCCCACAGCTCCCAGCCGCCAACCGCACGCCGCCGCCGGTCTCCTCCCTGCCGCCTCCACCACCTTCCTTCTCTTCCTCCTCCGACGCCACCTCCACCGCTCGAGCTCCCGTCGCCGCTCGCAGCTCCTCCTCCCCCACCGGCGACCTCCGCCATGCGCTCCTCCACCCCCACCGGCGCTGCCGCCGAGCCGCCGCCGCCTAGGGTTCTGCCTACCCCCATAGGCGAGGCGGACACCCTCCAACTCGCGCCTAGGCGAGCGCCTAGCGGAACTTTTCCTAAACTACTATTTGTATTGAACTTCTATTGGACAACCATTCATGTTAGCAAGTCGCTCATTCTAAATGACGGTTTGCCTTTTCTTATCAATCTCACAAGTATTTGGGAAAAAGTTACTTTTAAAGTACAAAATGCTGCCAGCAAGAACGTTTGCGACACATCCATTTGCTGAACTGCCAGTGCAGAGTCAAGCAAAACATAACTGTGGTTTCATCATAGCTTGTTTGCTGAACTGCCAGTGCAGAGTCAAGCAAAACATAACTGTGGTTACATCATAGCTGTTCACTAATTCCCATTTGTTCTTGCTCAGGACTTTGAGGCCTCTCTGGGAGAAAAGAGTCAGCCCAAACGTCATCTACAGCACACGTCATTTGCCCGGTGACACGGCAACGCTGGCGGTTGGAGGCATCGACGGTGTGCTCCGTGTCCTATGCCAGAAAACCGGCGAAACCATTCGGAGTCTCATCGTAGATGCTGACTGCCCAGCAGAAGCCTCATCTTCTAGATCCAGTCAGCAAATCGAGAAGAAACATGTTCGCAAGATTGCCCCGGATGCACAGTTGGACAGCATTCCGAAGCGCTTGCGCCCTCAGATTACCTGCCTGTCGGTTGGCATGAAGAAGATTGTGACCACGCATAGCGAAAACTACATCAGGGTTTGGAAGTTTCGGTCGTGAAAGTTTGTAAGAAAGGTCTGGTGATGGTGATCTATTTATCAGGTAGCCCGCTGTTTGTAACATGTATGTACTGTAATTTGCTGAATAAGATGGTGTGTCAAACTTCATTCTGTAAGAATAGACTGAAACATATAGGTCGTATTCATCATCTTTTGTAACATATAAAAACTGTTTGTACCCGGTTTTAAGAATATTTTTAGTCCGATTTACCTCCTGAACTTTCAACTAGTTCTATCCACGTCAGCAAAATGATAATCAAAATCACCCGATGATGCAGAAAGTCAGAAACAGACGGTTTTAAAAACTACCATATGGGGGCATATAAATAAATAAATAAGGGGTAAAATCGGATAACCACAAAAGTTATTATATTAAATAATGAGTAAAAAAGACTTATTTTTTTACGGAGTAATACAAACGTCTTGCTCTCCTAACCGGATCCGGCGGCGGGGTTCCGTTCCGTTTCCGTTTGTGTTCCCCTACTCTTCTAGTCCTGCCATAAATAAATAGAGGGGGCAGGGCAATAGAAGACGCAGAACCCCAAAGATTAGATAGACAGAGAGGAGCACGGTTGTTTCTCCATGGCCAGAGCAGCTGCGACGGCGTTCCTCCGATCTGTGTCCAGCAGCAGCGTCGCACGCGCACCGCCGGCACTTCACGAGTTGGGCCGGCACAGCATCACGCGGGCTACAATTAATGCAGCCCCTTTTCTCGCGTTTGGTGTGATCATGTGTGGTTGGGTGAAGCCAGTAATGGAAGAATTCAGAGAAAGCTTCGCTGCTGCTTCCAGGGAAAGAACGGAGATCATCCGATCAATGAGGGATGGGTTGCAGAAGATACGTGACCTCATAGAGCACCGTGACTTTACGGAAGGAGGTATTTATAAGTAGTGGTCTGTTGTTCCCATCAGGGCATTCAAACTTCAGGTGTTGGTTTTGGGAAGGCTCCATTTGGTGAACATTTTAAAAGATGCTCCATTGGTTCATATAGGATATGATATGGTCAATCCTGTTGATTTAAGAAATCTTTGGATATGAGTCATATTCATAGTATGAATTTGTAATGGAAAGTGTTTAATACGATTAGTAATCTTGTAACTTTTTTTCCATTTTAATTTCGTGGAGGATTTTGGTCATATCCAAATATATAGTACCGTTGAATGTCCAAGTGAAACTTCTTCAGAATTATTATATGGTTTTCCTCTTCTTGTTTTCATATCTTAGGTTTGTCAAAAGTTTATTGTGTATTAGAGGCCGTATCACACTACTACAAAAACTATTAACCATGGCGGTTAAAAACGATTAACCGTGACGGTTGGAAGTGACCACCACGGTTAATCCGACCAAAAAATAAAAAGCCCAGATCTAGGCCGAGTTGGGCCCAGATCCGGCGCCGCCGCCGACCTCGCCGGACCAGGATCCGCGCGGCCGCGGACGCGCCGCCCTCCTTGTGGTCGGGCCGCCGTCGTCCACCAGTGGTGGAGGGGAGGGGGGCCTCCGTTGCCCCCCGATTGGGTACGTAGGGGAGGGGGCCGTGCCCGCCGGTGGGGGAGAGGAGGGGGCGAGGGGCGGGGCCGACGGTGGGGGAGGGGCGCCGCCGGGTGAGGGTTGGGGAGGGGGAGGGGCGCTGCGCCGTCGGAGGGTGAGGCATGCGTCGGGTGAGGGGGAGGGGCACTGGAGGTGGCGGAGTGAGAGAGAGGAGAGGAGGGGGAATGAAGTGGGCTTTAGGGTTTCAGATTGTCTTTATATATCGGACATGCTAGTGGGTTGGTGTGGGCTATTGGACTGAGCCCGATTTACCAAGACGGATGCGTTAAAATACCCGCCACAGTTAATGGATTTACCGTGGCGGTTACAAGAAACCACAACCGCCACGGTTAATCGAAGCATTAACCGTGGCGGTTTAATTAACGTTTTGACCGCCACGATTAAAAATTCTCAAGTGCTATGCAAAAGATTTTCTTAGTAGTGTCAATATCTAAAATATAACATATTTACAAATGGACGTAATAATTTTTTAGTGAACTATAAAACATGGCAATAGTTCCTGAACCAGGTTAGCTAAACAACCGTTTGGAAACATATCTAGATTTCTGAATCAAGTTGGGTACTTTTTACAACGACTCAATACTCAATAGTTCCTGAGAGCAGTTACTCATATTTTTTTTTAAAAAGTACGGTATAAATGTGTCGGCAGCCAGGTGTGGCCTCTTCAGGGGCGTCTTGCAGCCGTGCGGACAAACGGGAGCACGGGGTCATCGATGAGCGCTTGGTCGGCAAACGGTGGTGGGGCACGCCGCACACACAGGAGGAGGGGTGACAGCCAGTGGCGCACACGATCGAAGCAAGGTCATGCCGCCTGTTCTGTTGTTATGGAAGGTGGAAGAGGGAGGAGAAAGGAGGAAGGAGATGAGCTGCGGGGTTCACATGTTGGTGACATGAACAGAGAGAAGTGTAGAGGGGTATTTTGGTGGATATGAAATTATAGTGCTGCAAATGGATGCAACGGCATCCAAAGCGTAGAAAATGGTAGATTTTATAGGTATATGTAGAATTATAATGGCACGGTTTGGAATAGGTAAATAGTAATTATGTTTTTTTTCAACCTAAAGGAATCAACTTAAGACAGAGATTTCTAAAGGCAGCTTTTGTTATCAACCACCTCTAAAAAGAATTTTAAGAGAGGTGGCTGAAAACTTTAGCCACATCTAGAAACACTTTATAGATGGGACTATTTGTAGCCACCTCTGTAATTGATTTTCCCACGAAAATTCAAATTCTGAATACATTATGCCATTAACACACATCCAACACGCATGCATGGTCTGTGCCATGCCCTCCACCACATCATCTCCGACATGCATGGTCTGTGCATGCCCTCCACCACATCATCTGTTCGCGCGTGTTTGCGACATGCATGGTCTGTGCCTGCCCTCCACCACATTGAAAGGATCAAGATGCCCAAGAGGAGTTGAATTGGACTTGTTTTAAATTTCTAAAGCAAATATGAAAACCTATCAAATGTCAATCACCCCCTAGTGTCTACCGGTCGTGTGTCCTAGCTAGAAAGCGGTAGCAGTTCATGGAATTGAAAGACACCCTAAGCAATTCTAGTGGGAAATGAAAGAACAAGACGGAATGTAATGCGGAAATGTAAAGAGCTAGGGAAAAGAGATTCTCAGTAACGCAGCGATGTTTTCCCGAGGTATCGAGGTGTCGACACACCCCCCTAGTCCTCGTTGGATCACCTTGCAAGGTATAGCTCCCCCTCTACCCGCGCAAGGGTATAGTGCTTTCTACGGGCTGATTCTTCGCCACTCCGGCTCGGTGAATCGCCCACAACCGATCACAGAAGCTTGAAGAAGAGCCGCCGACAATCTTCCGGTGATCACTTCCTCCGAACACCACCAAACCGTCTAGGTGCTGTCGAACACCAAGAGTAACAAGCACAAGACCTTCACTTGACCAACTCAAGGCTAGGAAGGTGGATGGATGCACACAAGTTACTCCTAGTCACTCTAGGAGGGAAGAACAAGATGAACTCTCTCAAACCTCTCCCTCACTAGGCACTTGGCTCTCCAAGGATTCTCTCAAGGTGTAACCAGCTGAAACAATGGCCAAGAGACGTCCTAAGGACGAAGGGGGCAACTATAAATAGTCCCCATCTCCAAAACTAGCCGTTTTATGCTTTTTCTCTTCTCTGCGAAGCCACCGGACTAGTCCGGAGCTAACACCACCGGACCAAGCAGCCTGGTCCGGAGCTCACTCTCTGCTGAGAAACAGACACCGTCGGACCACTTGCCTTAGTCCGACGCACTGGTCCGGAGCCAGGGTGCTCACTGAGTAAAAACACTTTCTCTTCTTCGAACCTCCGGACCACTCTCCTTGGTCCGGAGCTAGGGAGCTCACTGAGTTGGATCACAGCTCTGCCTGTGAGCGTCAGACTACCCGTCGGACCCTCCGTCGGACTAGTCCGGAGCTCACTCCCAGGGCAGGCTTTCACTGACAGAGGCCACCGGACCACTTGCCTATGGTCCGGTGCTCTTCCAGACAGGTGGTCCGGAGCTTTGTCTCTGAACTGGCTTCTAAGGCAAGACTGTCGGACTCCTCTCCTTGGTCCGATGCTTCCTTAGCAAATTGGTCCGGAACTCTTTTCTCCCCTTTTCTCAACTCTTATCACTAAGGTTTCTTAAGGGATTTTGCTCCTACCAACTTAAGACATACCGAGGGATTATAGCAGGGTCTCTAGGACTGGTTGTGACAAGTGTGCATATATCCACTTTCCTAAACTCTCCTAGGTCAAGCTACTAATCTCATACCCCCCTTAATAGTACGGTCAAAGGAAAAACAAAGCTCTAGCTATACTTAGTGTCCTTCTCAACCTTATGGCACTAAGGACTAGCCTAGTCTTCAACTTGTATCACCATCCTTTAAAACCGAAACGATTTCCATCTTGGGGGCATGAATATTCATTAAGCCCATTCAAATTGTATCACTAATGACCTAACACAAATGACTTTGCCTCTGCAAAACACACGTTAGTCATAGTGACCTAGCATTGTTGTTAATCGTCTAAACACAAGGGACCATGATTCTTCACACATCATCTCTTCGCGCGCGTTTGCGAGGCTGGCCCAGCGGCCCGGCTGCGCTCGTGGGGTGCAAGCTGGCTTGTTTGTCATTCTGGCCCAGGAGCGAGCCTGGCCCACCAGAGGCAAAATCGCCCTCTCAACCTGCCCCCCTTCCAACGAGGAAAACCTCCGTTTCTCTCGAGCGCGGCTCTCCGCGGCGCACGCGGACGATTTTGGGGCGGCGGCGGGGTGGCTCACGCGGGAAGGTTTCCGCGAGCGAAGAGTCCGGTCCGGATAGAAGGGAGAGAGGTGGGTGCCATGTTGGTTCTAGAGAGGGAGAAGAATGGGAGATATAGGAGGGGAAAAGATGAGAGATGAGAGAAACATAGAGGATAGTGCTGGCCACCAAATATGAGAGAGGAGGATGGATGGAAACAACTGAATTAAATACAATAAAAAATTTTAGGTCTAGAAAAGTCCTGTCAATCAGTAATGGAAACCTGCAGGAAACTTATAGTGCCAGTTATTTTAAGAACCGACCATGCTGGTAGTACCACACATATTTATTAAAAATGTAGCTATTTTGTTTAAAAAAATAATTGGCATGTGTCATTATTGAAGTATGAGTTTTTTTATTAGCTCAAATGGTTATAGCTTATGTAAGTGTAGGTGTACCTGAGTCCTTGCCTCAACCAAACCAAAAGTTGGTACATGAGTTTTTTTTTTGTTCACCCCATGCAACCAAGCTGACAAGCTCGTGACACAATAAGACAGATTTCGGTGGCATAAGACCAAAGGAAAGTCTGTACCATCAATAAAAAAGAATTTAGCAACATGAGAAATCTAATAATGACTTGCTTTCCTTAATTATAGCCACACAACAACAATGTTTTTTTTTAGATAATGAATGAACAAGAATGCTATGGAAAGAACCTGCAAAATGCAGCTCTCTCAGACTCTGACTTAACATTGCTAGCGCAACATACCCCACTGGACACACCGACATACTTGTTGTGTATTATAAAACACACGAGATACATGTGATTCTCTCTCTCTTTTTTTGCGAACTAATCACACAGGTACTTGACAACACCGGGGATATGAACCCTGTAGAAGTAGTCGTCCCAGTCTATGCACTTGGGATCGAAACCAAAGTTGTCTCGCCCGTTGTTGTTCGCCATGGCCGCCCTCAGCCTCTCCGTGTTGGAGTCATCGAAGCTTCATTCCACCAAACCCAAACAACGGTGAGTGGCCATGCATCCGAAAATGCACAAAGAGAAGAAGGAGAAGGCTTTGATCGGTTGATTTCTTACCATCCTTTGAACAAGGCGTATGGCGCGTACAGATCTGCAATATGCATCACGTATCTGTACTTCCTGCTGAGCTCGTCGTAGCGCCGGGAGAAAGCGCCACACAGGGTAATGTTCAGCATGCGAAGGATCTGAGGATCAACAATAATGCAAGCAATGGAGAATCAACATTGGTTCGATATATATATATCCACGCTGGCGGCCCTTAAACTTGTGGTAGATGTACAATATTATTCTATAGGGTGGTTGGTGCAAAAAACATATTCTAGTTAGCAGCTCACGAAGGGTTATGGATCTACGGTTCACGATTTGACAAGTTCAGGAGTGTAAATTAATTTCGGGTGTGAGAGTTCGTGGACCTGAGTGACATATATATATATATATATATATATATTGGTATAGCAAGCATGTTTGGAAACAATAAATTAAAGCTTTGATCGAGCTGAGCATGTATTATGTAATAGCGTTAAGAGGACCTCGAGGGGAAGCTTGAACTTGATGGCCATGTAGGCACGGAACCTGAGGAGCGTGCGGAAGAAGCGCATCCTAGCAAGCTGCTGCTGCACGGGCTCGCCGCCGCTGTTCTTGCCCCCGGAGCTGCGCGGCGGGTTGTGGAGGAAGTAGCGTTGGATCGACTCCGCGAGGACGCCGTAGGCCGCGGGTTGCCGCACCGACGACGTCAGGTGGTAGATGCTCAGCTTCTCCTCCGAGTGCGCCGCCATGGCCACCATCATGCCGTTCACCACCATGTCCCCGGGAATCTGTGCAAAACAGAAACGTACAAAGCAACATAAATACCGGCGTCCTCTGCTGGTTAATTAGTGTACCCAGCACAGAGGATATTCTACACTGACACAAACTCGCCTATGGTTCATTTCTGTTAATTTGTACAAAAGTTATGTGACTACTAACATGTCACGCTATCAAAATTAAAAGCTAAACAAGCCATGTAGTGAACATGTCACATTATTGACTATGACTTCTCATATTACATATACTCCTACACCTTTCAGGAGACACAATTGGCTATCAATCGTGGCCAGTGAAATTAATGTACATGACATGACACATTATCGTTGGCTCTCAATTAATAATAATAAAATTAGCCATTTGATAAAAAGAAATCACTTTATAGGACCAAAACTCAAAGATGCAAAAGATTTAACACATCCAACAAATCACGCACCATTAGTTAGATCTAGAAGAACAAAAGTCATTCTAAAACTTTCCTTATTTATTATATTTTTTTAAAAAATAATATATATATTTCATACCTTGCTCTCATGAGGTAATAATATGTGATAAACCATATATGGTGTACTTAATGAAAATGCTATATATGGTATTCCGATTACTTCTATAAGATAATAATATATTAAATAAATCTGAGCTATTGATTTTTATATAATTAAAACGAGTTAAATAATTAATTAATCTAGAAATAGAACGAAATATTATCAAATCAACGAGGGTGGGGCCCTTCCTTTCATGCGCAGACCTTCCCTTTCAGCGCGTGCAGAACGCAGCAAGACCCTTCTCTAAATTTGGTCTAGCTGTGTTTAATTTGGAAACTCACCACGTCCATTATCAAGTCGAGATCAACTAAGAAAATTGACAAAGCCTGTTTGGCGTAGCCGACGATGAACGAGTCAATTGTCCTGCAAAAGGCAAAAACATTAGTTTTCCAATTTTTCTGTCGCTATATATTTCCTAGTCGGTTTTTCACCGACAGGACAATTCGGGACTCAGGGGAAAACCAGCTAGCTAGGCATGAGCCAATGAAGAAATCGACAAATGAATGGAGAATACTGGAACTGGTGAATTTAAGTTGCTGTCTTTTTGGTCACGTACGTGTACCTGATCCCTTCCATCCATCCAGGCAACGGCTCGTTGAGGATGCTGGTTATGATACTAGGCCGGACGATGACAACTGGGAGATCTCCTCGAAGGTGCCCCAGCAGCATCTCCCCCATGGCTTTGGTGAACACATAGGTGTTTGGCCACCCAAACTCCCTTGCCCTTCATAATTATTGGCATAGACAATGTCATGTGCTTGTGATTATTTGGACAGTATTAGTAGGTTAAGAACTTAAGATGCATACACAGGATCGGACAGATTTACTTTTGTAGTAATAATGAGTTAGTTCTCACTCACCTCTTGAGGCCAAGCTCCTTCATGGTTCTTCTCTCAGCCTTTTCTGAAGAAGGGTTGGCTTTCAGTTCTCTCCTCGTCTCTTTTATCAGATTTAGTTCGGATTCGATGTCCAGGTGCGTGCCTTCCCTCAGGGTTTCACCCAAATGGAATGGCTTCTCTAGCACTATCCCTTCTGGTTCACCGGCTACATAAGCTGCTCATGGAAGTGTTATCATTATATATGGATTCAGATTAATTGGTGATAGTTCTTTTAGTTGTAATTATATATATTGTACCCATTAGTTGCCTTGAAGGAGTCAATATAGGATTGTTGCTTCCTACCTGTTGAAACATGTAGCAGCATCTTGAGTTTACTGCACCTCTTTGCAAACTCACAGATGTGCTTGGCTCCCATGACATTTGTGTCAAAAGCCACATCATATCTGCACGGCCATATATATATATATATATATATATATATATTAATGGAACAAATATTTCCACAATATGCATGCCATCTTAAATAATAATTTGTTAACAGAAATAAGCTCTGACCTTTCGTAGAAATTCGTAGTTGCAGCTCCATTGACAATGATGTCTATTTCTTTCCATACTTCTCTCAGTTTAGCAGGGGCTAGGCCCAAGTTCTCATACATGACATCTCCTGGCAAAGGGCATACTTTTTCTTGGATGAAACCTTCAAACCCATTGCCATGCTTTTCTTTCAAAATTTGAAAGATCTCCTTTCCTGTCACCTACCGATAATGAAACAGAGTTTGTGTATTTCGTTGAAAATCAGAGTTTGCGTAGAAAGATTACCATAAGACTGGTATTATTAGTGGCAACAGTTATTTGGTATTAGTTCTTCTTGCTTCAAACATTCAATGTCCTATATGTATTTGCCACTAGTTTTGGTCAGAAGAAAACATATTTCAGACTGCAAGGAATATGAGGATTTTCGAAAATGAGCACCAAAGAACGGAGCCTCGCCTATCTAGCTAAGGAGGATATTGTTCAAAGACGTAGAGTTATGTGTATTGTAGGTAGAACAACAAGCGCGTGAGCGGTGGATATAGTGTCTTGGTCCTATGACCATTTTTCTTGGGTGCACCGTGGGTGCCGTTTTATTTAAAACTCTATTTCCGTCTTAATTGAGCAGGAGAGCTCCTGGATTTACTTTAAAAAAACATATTTCAGACTGGATGATGATAGCTAGCAAACCCGCAAATTTTGCACAGTGCAAGGATTACTTTCAGATTTTTCTCTGTTCCCCTCAGCTATTGTAAGGGTGTTAACCTTCATATCTATTTATATGCTTGCTATTATTCATTTTAAAAAAAGCTTTTGGCGCTCTCCTAAAATAAAAAGCTTTTGGCGCAACTGCCACCTCTTGGGACCACTCACTGTCTTCTATATACTAAAGGGATATATTCTGCTTTCGTCACAGATTTGCTCAAGGGAAAAAAACACATTGGAGTATCGTTCTTGTCATCATGTTGTTGATGGTTACTGCACAGTATAGCCACACAGTTACGTACTTCTGCTGTACAGCAGGCCATATTTCTGATGTACAAAGAAAATTCTTGCCAACCTTTCGGGAAAAAAAAATCATCCGTCCTTGTATGGAGAAATTGTTTCCAGCAACTGGATACAAGCAACTTTAAAACAAAAGGAGATGGAAAGAAGAATCGAAGAAACATTTTGTTTTCACCTCAGTCTTGACCCTCTGCTTGGCAGACTCGACATCGGCGGCTCGAATAAGCAGGAAGAGCTTCTTGACATCCGGCTGAACCCTCAGTATCTTCTCCACAAGCACTACGATGAGACGAAAACGCAGAAAGCAAGCACCCCCCCACTGAGATGATGAGCCATGCACTGTGCAGATACCCTCAAAAAGAGCTGGACGAGTTCATTCATGCATGAAGAAGTACCGTACCTTTCCCCAAGAATCCAGTTGAACCAGTGATCAGGATGCTCTTGCCTCTGAAGTATTGCACAACAACATCTGAATCTAGTTCATCCCCTGTCATCTTCGAATGTGCAAGTAGTGTGGTCCGTGTAGCAGTGGTTCGAATGTGCTATGCTTTCAAAAGGTTAAAATGGCTACTTGCTGGATGTTAGGCAGTGGAGTAGGCTCTGAGATACTACAGAGAAATAGACCATGTATTTATAGGTGGGAAGAGAGATGTGATTCAGGTTTTCAGTGGGGCAGAGCAGGGACCAGGATGGTTGCTGTTGTAAATAATAGAGGAGCTAATTAATTATGGACAAAGCAAACTAGCAAAGCGTCCTTCGTCGGTGAGCTCTTCATGCCAGCATGCGATGTTTTTTTTTTCCGAATAAAGAGGGCTTTATTAACTAGGTGAGATAAAGTTACAATCATTTATGAAATCTAGTACACACACGCCAGGTGCATCTTCCCACCTAGCATCAGAAAGTTTACATTGCCTAGCTAAACAAGCCAAAACATTTGCATGCGATGATTAGCAAGATGATAATTAGAAGTCATGATATATTATACAGTATTTTATTTCAAAAGACGGTCATTTTTTTTTATTTCGGCAACCACTTGTTGACATATTAGTACCCTGCTTGTCGAAATTAAGGGGGCAAGTCCTTGCCCAACCCGGTAGCTCTTTAATTCATGAGTAATAAGGGGTTTTCGCTGCTCGCGTATGTAATTGATGATACTATGTTCTTTTCCTTCTTATCAATATAAGCCGGGCGATTGGATCTTAAAAAAACATATTAGTACCCTGCTAGAACGGGAGCATTGATTTTCCATGTGAGTGCTCAATGGTCATACAATATATCTAGTGGCGCATCGACATAGTGATCGATCACTTTCAGAAATTTGGACATAGGGAAATATATATGGTGCCTTCCCATGATAAATTTTAGGTGAGACACCCATCATGCATGTTCCATGTGACCATGTCACCCAGTGGGAACTGGGAACACTTGTGTTTCTATTTTGTTTTGTTTTTTTGGTAGGGGAGGTAGGGTTGTTGTATCTTGAGGACCAGATGGTTCTCGAAAGCTATGTTCCTTCTTTTGCTTCTAAATTCAACACTAGGAGTTTATGAGTTATATTTACAGAAGGAAAGCAGAGTCAAGTATGTCTTTGGTTTTGTGTTCTACTAAATGTTTGCACACTAGTGCATGTTTTTATTGAAAGAACCATTATTGTATGATTCGTACCTACAACAAATGCAATAATAAACGTATTCAAGTATGAAGGTTGCATGCAACTATCAACTAATTCGGTCCAAACGTTTCGTGTTATGATGAAAGGTGGACAATTTATTCATGTTTTAGCATAATGTTTCTTTCAATCGATACATAACACGAGTATCTAATAGTAGGAATTCGATGGTAGATAATTTTAAAGTTTTAAACCCATTTAAGACTTTCGATTTTAGTAGATGCTCTATGCATAAACATATTCCCTCAATTTCATGTTTCACTTTGGCTTCATCCTAAGTCAAATCAACGTTGGCCAGGTTTAGAAAATACACTGACATCTACAAATTTAAATAACTTTATTTCAAAATTTGTTTCATGGTGAATCTAATAAAACAGATTTGATGTGTCATGCATTTTTCTATAACTTTGATGAAAGATAAAATATATATATTAGGATAAAACGAAAATGAAACTATAATTTAGAATAGAGTTTGTATGTAGTTATTTGAGGTTATATGGTTAGAACATTAAAATGTCATTTTCAATATAGTATAGATGACTATAGGTTCACCGTACCACTGCAAGCACCTCAAAGGACTTTGCCAACATATACCTTGAGAATTGAGGTCGACAAAGTCACTATACAGTAAGTGGCTCGCTATAAAATAATATTCTTTCTGTTCTAAATTAAAGGATATTTTAAGTTTTATATATAAATTGCTTTTACTATATATTTAGATATAGTGTATATATATTAGTGTATATATAGTAAAATTTATATATATAAAAACCAAAACGTCTTAGAATTTAAAACGATGAGAGTATATATTGGTTACCAATAAATAAATAAGGAGTCATAAATATGAGTACCGTAAAATGCTTGAAGTCAGGTAGGTGTAGGTTCCTCCTAACTGAAGTTGCTTAATGATGTTTCTATATGCCACTTAATCTGCTCCCTGCAGTTTTTTTTTTTGTAAGACCAAATTATAAACTTAGATGCTTACATACACGAATGCACACTTATCCCTATAAATACATGCACTCACACAATATTCTTATGAGCACCTGTAACGAACCAAGCTGGCATGACAATCTGGAGATTAACAAAGACACTACAGACTAACTTGTGAACCTGACGCCAAACTTGTGAACATCAATCAATAGCATATAAAAGACAAATTTGTTAACCTGACGCCAAACTTGACTAACCTCTAGCATATAAAAGACAAATTTACTCTAGTAGGCTGCAGTAGTTGAAGACACCAATCCACCACCATGGTCACAAATCTATTTTATTCGCATCAGTTACCCAACCTCGAATATCCCAACAAGCATATGTTTATAAAATAACCACAAAACCATAAATTGAAAATCAGTTTGGTGGGGCGGTCAGATCTCTCCCTAGGGGAACTCACAACTCCCGTTACCTGTATATAGAGCATTTCGCATGTTCGAGTGATTTGACTTCTCTCTAGAATAGGCATGTCAACATAGATTCAGGCCCATAGGATTATGACACTCTAAAATCCTTTAGAAGACCATGGTAATTTTTTTAAAAAAATCAAACCAAAGTAATCAAGACTTCACTTATAGACAGAGTTGTATCAGGTCATGTAACCTAAATTATAGTCTCACACACAATGGCCGCAAGAGACCCAGCCACTCAGGACCGGTGGCATTTTTTTTTTTTTGAAGACAAGCGGTTGGCGATTTTTTTTTTTTGAAGGTTGATCTTATTTCTGATTCAAATAAATCAAAGTGATTCGAATTATCCACAGAAGACAACACTGAAGCACAGTTGAATCCATATTTCGGAATAATCCCTTCTGTAAGCTTCAGAAATGTTCAACTCAAGTGTTCAGAAATGTTAAGCTGTTGCAGTTTATAGCAATTGTTCAGCACGGTAAGCAGTTGCAGCTTATAGCTGCTGAAAGTCTGCCTTCTACAACCTCCCTTCGTGTCATCAGACAACATCAGCGGTTCAGTGTAGCTGTGTGAGTATTCCTCCATTCTCCTAGTATTGATCTCTTCTTCCACCATTGGTTGTTTGCGCCATTGAGGGTATTCTAAGTATTTGGTTGGGCTTCCCTCTGGGCAGTCTTTGTTAACTGTCGTAATTCTACAACTAGCAAGAATGCAATGCTTAACTATCTCATAGACTCCCTCTGCAATGGCAACAGAAGATGACTCCATTTCTTTCTTACAGTTCCTCCAAGCCTCTTTAATGATAGGAAGAAGCATGTCGCACCAGCATCCACCAGATTCCTCTGAAAGCTTTGAGCGACAATCCTTGTGGGAATCCTTTAGTCGTCTTAGATGAAAAGCAGTGAATTCTTCCTCTCCATGGGGCAGGAGTTGCCGGAAAAGCGAGCCACCAACCAAGCGAACACCTGCAGAAACCTTTGATCTGCAGAAAAGGTCGACCAAAGCATCTAGCACCTGATATCTGTGAGCTTTGGAAGTCATTTGCCGTGGATGGTGACAATGTAGCCCATATTTATCCTGGAGCTTCCTTACATAAACATCAAAATCACTGTGAATGCTGTCATCAATTAGATCACTGCTTGACGAAAATAATTGTCCTTCAGCAAGGTCTTCACCTACTAAAGCTTGTAACAGAAGCTTCTTATGCTGCTTTCTTTGAGGGAGGATTCCAAGCGCATCCAGCACTGATTCATCAAGTTCTTTCGTCTGCAGTAATGTAGCGAATAAGCACAATGAACCCAAAGCTTGTGAATCATCTCCTTGTGTGATATAGGACAGCAAGTGTTCCCTTGGTGTGTTGCCTTGGCAACAATCACTTGGCGGTGAATGGTTGGGCAAGGGTTTCCAACTAACAAAAGACAGAGAATTTGGCTCATCCTCATTTGATTGCTCGACAGCAGACGAAGTGGTGCAACGGTTCTCAGATTTGCAATTATCATTATGCTCAGATGTATACCCATCAGGAGGTGTCCCTTGCTTCGTTTCATCAGGGCAATCAGGTTGATGAAAAAGTGCAGCAGCTACAGTACTTGCCATATCCTTGTTCTTCAAAATGTGCAGTATACAACAAAGCAGATACATGGATGTAGTGACACTTAATTGCAAACCTGTGCTCCGCCTCTGCAACGACGGGAGCAATAACGGAAACACCAGAGCTCGCAAGATACCGTCCGTGATGAACCTTTCGAGATCAGGAATACCAGAAGACATAACATCACTGAAATAATACAGTGTGTCTTCGATCTGCACAATCGCATCTTCAACGCAAGACATTGCCAGAGAAGAATCTGCAGTGTGCGAGGAGCGCGCGACCAACCTATCCAAGCCAACGCACTGCTTCTGAAAATGCTGGACCATATCTGAAAAATAGTCTGACAGAGGCGCATGGGAGACGAATCTGTTAACAGATTCATCTCCAGCGTGGTAGACATTGAGTGTCAAGGCACGTACAGCGACTCGAATCATGCTGTCCTGATGAAAAGCAAACTTTAAGGCCTCAACATAGAGAGGAAACGAAGTGATCTCATCGTCTTCTGTCTTCGCCAGCAAGGAAATCGTACTCTTGTTCATCTTCCCACTTATCGCCCGCAGAAAAGATATGTAGTAGGATGACATCTCATCGACCCGGAAATCGAATGGGTATGCGATGAAGAAGTTGATGTGCTCACTGCTCAAAATATAATGAATTGAATGTTCATCTCTCAGATTTTGGATCATGATGCCCATTGTCTGCAGCAACTGGAGCGACACTCTTGACAGGTTCGAGATCCTTAGGATACGAGCGAATTCACCCAATATCTGTTTCTCCACGAAATACTCAAAGAGCGAAGGATCATGCTGGTCACCGTATATCAAAAGCTCCGCGATCGACCTCAACGCTTCAATCACGAAATCCTGGGTAGATTCGTTGACGGCGTGAACCTTTCGTAGCTGATCTGTCAGATGCCGGAGCTCCTCAAGGGAGAAGCGGTTCCTCGTGCGCCAGAAAAGCCACATGTCGGTGGGGATCCCGATCCGCTCCCGCTCCGCCCCCGAGGCGATGGCGCGGGCAAACGAGCTCGGACTCTTTCGGCGCGGGCGTGGGCGCGGGCGCGAGGTGGGCGATGGCGCCGGCGCGGGGAGCGAGCTCGGTCTCTATCGGCGCGGGCGCGGGGACCGGGGAGCGAGCTCGGACTCGGAGCCGCGAGGGCGCGTGGAGGAGGGCACCTCACGAACGTGCGCAGGCCACCACGCTGCCTCCTCTGGAAGGGGAGCGCGCCGCATCCGCGGCGGCGAAGGCGATCGCCGGCGGCCGGTGCGCGGGGCTCGCTGCTTTTTCTCTCTCCTCGCTGTTGGGTTTGCTTGGTTAGCCAATTTTGTTTTCTTTTCTTTTCCGCTGCGCTATTGGTGGGCCCTGGAGACGCGAAGCAAAAGCAACGAACGAACAGTAGCCAACGAAACGAGGAGCATCTGCATCTGCATCTCATCTCATCTCATCTCAGTAGTTAAAAAACAATTGGTGAATTATATAAATATAATAAATTTTTCAATGTCACTATTACAAGTTAGGTTCATATATATATTTTATTGGATCGAGTCAGTTTAGTATTCAATGATGGAGTTCAATTGCAAGCAGCTTTGTTGATGGCCAAGGAAAAGAAAACGGATTTGTTTAATTTAATTTAATTTAATTGCCTATATAATGCTGATTTCTGATGAACGAGAGTATCAAGCAGCATGTGCGTCAGTGCGTGGCCCGTCCTTGGCTGGGATTTCATCGACTCCTCCGACTAAGATTGGACTCAGCAATCAACATGTTCGTTTGACTTTATTTGATTGATAAGTCGGTGGCTGATAAGTCGATTGATAAGTCAAGCGAACAGGGTATGCAATCTCCACGGTTCGAACCCTCATAACGCTATGACGAGACACCACGTTTTAAAGCTCTTCTCGGACGACGCGGAGACGCCGTTCACGGCCGCCAACCACGGCGGGGGACGATGGCGCCGCAGCGGACTCCGTCGTCGGCGAGCACGCAACAGCTGTTGAATTATCGTGGAGAGCGTGCGCCGTGAGCCGCGGCCCAACACCCAACAAAAAACTGCGTCCGCAGCAGGGAAGGGAGGAGGGCTGGACCGATTAGAGAATTGGGCTATTGGGCCCAGTGAATCTCCGCGAGCCCAGCTCCAGCTCCATGCCTGGATCCGTTTGTTCTTTTAGCCCGTATAATTCCACGAGTTTTATTTAGTCCCGTATTGCTTCCGAAAGGGGTTGATCGCCGCCTCAAAAGACGTAACCTGGAGACACTTGTGTCCATGAGGCAATCATGGTAAGCTACCAATCAGTAGCGTATGGCTTGGGAAAATTGCAAATAACCTTCAACGAGAAACGAGGCGAGAAAATTGCAATGGTAAGTCAAAAACGAACGAATGAACGTTGTTGAACGAGTAGCACACGACATGTGTGCTCGCCAAGCTTTTTGCAATTCCTTTTTTTTTCTGCATTCATTTCCATTGGAGATTTTTTACATTCATTTTTACCAGCACTTTTCAACCACCGTCGTATCCAAGTTTTTCATCCATATATACCAGTACTGTACAAGTGTATGTGTGGCAGTGTGGCACGCACGTGTTTATTACAAAAGAAAAAAAATAAAACTTTAAAATGTTAGATTATCTGTTTTAATAACAGCTAGTGAAAAAGATAAAATTTCATTTATAATGAAACAAAAATGTTGCTCTTATGTAACAATAAAATTTAACCCTAGAAAGAGGGTCAACAGACCTGCATATATATTCAATGGCACAATCTGTCCATTAATTCTTGCAAGCTCGTCGTAGCTCTTCATCTAATTCAAAAATAAATTCAGTGTAGCCAATATTTAAATAGCTATATAGAATAACAAACCAATCATAAACACACCAATCAAAAATCACATGACAAGAAAAAAGAAGCAGCATGCTACAGTTTATGTTAGACCATATGTTCAGGGTACATCCTCTTTATTACCTTCCTAGCCATATGTTCAGGTATGTCAGACCAAAGTTTTTTCACAAAATAACAATTAAATATCCTGTTTGCTACTGGGTCAGGACCCATTTGCCATCCTCCTCTAAAACAATGGTTATTATATATTTAGATGATATAAAATATAAAGGCTCTTTTTTCTTTGGAGCTCACACCACCTCTAAATAGCATCGCCCATTTCAAGAAAGTTCAGGCGTTGTGATATAGGAAATGTGGAAAATAATTTATCGCCTACATTACTGCGGTGAATGCAACTCTTTCATGGCCCATGTTGAGCCATTTTTCCTCATAAATACAGCCTTTTTAGCATATCATAATACAAAGCAAAGTTATTAACAACAAAGCAAAGAATAGATAACGAAACCGACTGCCCATCAAACATAATTGATATATTATTACCACTACCTATCCTTTGTGGCAATATTAATTAAGTCCCCAAGAGTACAAATAAGAATTCCATTTTCATAAAATACATCACTAAAAATGTTCATAATAAATCATTCAATTTTAAAACTTGAAAAGGTATTTAACACTGTTTGGATTGTAGGTTTTTCATAGGAAAAGTACAGGAATCAAGATTCCTCTGTTTTCTGCACTGTTCATGCGTTTGGAACAAAGGATTGAGCTTTTCCTTTCCTGTGGAAAGTTTCATTCACCCATGCATTTTGAAGGAAATAAAACATCTAGTCTAAGCTAAGGGAGAATTTCCTGTAACTTGATGTGTAGCTTTCCAACACTATTGTTGTGTAAAAATAAATGAGATTCTTCAACTATCTCAATCCTGCGTTCCAAACGCCCTTTCTATAAAATTCCTGTATTTTTTCATTCCTCTGTTTTACCAATACATTCATTTCTTATTCCTGTATTTTCTCTAGTTCCTACGTTTTTTATTCCTCCGTTCCAAACAGGCCCGACACTGGGGAAAGAGTTGAGGAGGCACGACAAGGATATATGGATCTCATTGGTGCCGCAGAAATACTGTCAAAAATAGAGGTGCTTCGACTGCATGTACTACCTTCTATTAATATGTAAAAATTTAGCTCTTATTCACATGCCAATTTGATAAAGTAGCGTAAATTTTCATCTATTGTTAAAACTTCATTGAATATAAATGTTTTAAGAACAACAAAATAATTAAAAGTACTACTATGTTTTTGGCACCATTTTTTACTATTGAGCATGTAGCCTATAAATCAAATTTAATTGTTAAAGCCATACTAGATGCACATAATTTGTCTTGTTGCTTCAGCTTATCACTGCAATTTGTGAATTCTTCATGCTGGCATGCTTAATATAGTCTAAATTGGTAAATATGATAATTGCAATCTGTCTTTTTATTCTTCTCTTTTTGTTTTTTCACTGTGTTGAAGAACTGGTCAGTGTATCTAGAACAAAGATTGTAGACCCAAGTTATGCATCATGATGGACCATCCACTCATCTTTCAAATTTTCAAAAAGATCATCTTCCTTTTGGGAATATGTTAGAGCATCTCCAAGAGTTTGTCAAATGAGCTTGTCATTGAAAATTTGGCAAAACAAGAAAACTTATTCTCCAACAGTTTGACAAATTAATTTGACATATTTAAGAACTTGTCATCCATCCACTCCGCACGCACATCTTCCTGGAGCTAATCCTGCACCAGGGTTCGTCGCCCGCCGTCATGCGTCATGACAAGAGACTGCCCATCGTACGTCGTCGTCGCGATCTGTTCCGCGCCAGGATCCCAAAGGCTGCCACCGTTGTGATGAGAAGGATAGCCGCGATCAGTTCCGTCGCAATCAGGTACGGCAGATCAGATTGATCTGGTCTTTCCTGTAGATGTACATGGCTGATCCTGTATATCCCGTCGATGGCCATGCCTTCTGTCTTTCCCGTCGATCTCTCCATTTACCCATTGTTGGTGGGTAGCCTAGAAGCTGCTGCCGTTCTGTAGTTCTGTAACACCCTAAAATCTACTTTTTTTGATATAGAGATAAAATTCTTTAATTATGTATTTTGTGCTCATGAAAATATAAAAAAATAAGAACTTTTTATTAAATTAAAATTTATCATAGGTTTAGAAACATGTTGATGCATTCATGCCTTTGCATTTGATTTATATCAATCAGTGGTTTTGATCAAATCAAAAAGGAATTCAAAAATCAATTTGAAAATGGTTTTGAAAGCCGATTTTTTTTAAAAAGTAAAGGTTTATTTCTCTCCCTCTCCCCCTCTCCCTTGGCTCGCTAGGCCCAGCAGGCCGGCCCAGCTGTTTCCAGCAACAGCCCACGCCATCATCTCCCTTTCTCTCACTGCCTTCCCGGACCCGCTCGTCAGCTCCCTCCCTCACCTCTACTCCGCTCGGGCGTGTCTCGGGCAATCGCCGTGCCGAGCGCAACTGCCGCTCCCACGATCTTGCTCCCGCTCCTCACGCCCTGAACGTTCGGCTCCGCAACCGCAACTCTCCCGTGAGCACGATAAAGAAGGCGCCCGCACCCTCCTTCCTCTCCTTTTCACGTTCCTCTTATCTCCGTAGCATAGCGCCGCCGCAAGCTCTGTTCTCGCCGAGCGCAAGTTCGACGCTGCCGTCGCTGCCGTGGTGATCTCGGTTAACTCTCTTTCTTTCTCCCTCTCATCGATTCGGACTCTCAATTTCTCGCGATTCTGTGCAGTCGCGACGTCGCCGCGCACATCCGCGTTCGTGCCTCACCGTCCGCCATTGTTGTGACGATGTGGTCCTCGAGCTGTCTCCATTGCTTGTCTTGGTAAGCACCGTTCCGAACCCACGTTCTTCCGTTGATCATTCCGATCCTAATCCTTTCCCTCCATTCCTCGTCGGTGGCCACAGAACACTCGTCGGCGCGAGCGTGAAGCTCACCGTCCGCAGAAGCACGCCGACCGCCTCCCTCGAGCCGCCACCGCCTCCTACGTCGTCTTGGTGAGTTTGGCCTACCTCCACTCCCTCTCCCAGAGCCTTCAATTCGGCGAATCGTGGCCTCTAGGGCCCTTCCCGCGAGCACCCCGCGCCGTCGGCCATGGCACACCGTCACGCCGCTCTCTGTGTTCCGCCTCCCACTCCGGTGTCACCGGCTGCTCCCAACTGCAACATGCCGAACCCACCGACGAGACGATCGCACAGCTCTCAATGCATTCCCTCTGCAGTCTGCACACAGATGCAAGAAAACGCTGCCGCGTTGATGCACCGGCAGTGCGTGCTCTCCGGTCTCCACCGCTCCAATTTGATCCTAGCTTGATGACATCATGCGATGATATGGATCTGTTTTCTTGCCGTTTTCCTTTACAAAATCAATTCCAAAAATACAATGAAAATACGCAATCATTCTGAGGCATCCACGGTGTTGGATCCATGGCCTAGATTTGTTGAACCTACCTTTTCCAGCAATAAGCCTTCCTCCGTGTACCAATATGTTTCCAACTTATAAATATTTTTCTTAAATATCATAAACAACATTTTTAGAACTCAAATAATTTTAATAAACATTTCATAGTTGTTTATAAAATAAATATTTATTGTTTTTCCAAACCATAGTTCTATTTAGACCCGTTCAAGTTGCGATAAAACCGTAATGACGTAATCTAACCTAATTTATCGTGTTTTATGCTTCCAAATTAAATGCTAATTCTATTAAACTATATGCAATGGTTTTCTAATTAAAAGTAATGCAGATCATTATACCTAGTTTCACCTTGTTTTAGTTAGACTTAATTTAATTAAGATATTTCACTGAAGTACCTTATTCATATTTTATAATAGTTAAAATAAACAAAGCCAATAGTTTTCTAATGGTAGATGTATCTTTCACACCGTAGCTCCGTTTAGAGTGATTTTCGCATCGATGTGATCCTAGTGATGCACAGGTTCTTTTTATAAGCCTTTTAATTTGTTTTATCACCACTGGTGTACTGTTCTCATCATTGTTCATGTTTGCTCGTGTATGAATGTGTGGATGCTTGTGTGGTGCTCTTTGATCATGTCCAGTCGGTGAGATTTACGTGGTGTGCAAGAAGCTATCTTTTGGAGTTACGAGTCGAGCTACGAGTCAACAGAAGAAGGATCTAAGTGAAAGACAAATATAGCATGGGACCTACCTTGTTATCCTATTCACCATAATCATAATTACATTTGCATGTGTTTAATTTGATACCCGTAGTATGTTCCCCTAGTGTTGATACCTTTACCTTGACTCCTATGGATTATGCATATGGGTAGATGGCTAGTGCAAATATAAAAGATACATGATCCCTACCAAATGTTATAATCCTTTGAATGAATTGGTGAACCTGTTTATGGCAATTTGGAACATAACCCTTTTTATAACAACTCACGGTTGGCAAAAGCTGGGACTGACAGTGCAACCGTGAGAGCTACATGGCTCTATCTTTAACTCAGTAATATGCTCTTTTCTAGCTCGTTAGCGGTTACCTGAAAGGGCACATTAGGCTCTTGCCGAGCTGGTTATAGTGCGGCCTCTGTCCGGGTTTGAGCATAGACTACGGTCTTTATGCTACTCGGAAGGGGGGCTCTATCGCCCCTTGCCAATCCTAGCGGCTCTAATCTTGTTAGACAAGATACTATGAAAGGTTTCATAGTGAACCCTGTCGACCTTCCTTGGAAGAGGGTCAAGAGGTTGATCCCCTCGGGCGAAAGGGTAAATCACGACTCACGGGTAAAGATGCACAACCTCTGCAGAGTGTTAAAAACTGATATATCAGCCGTGCTCACAGTTACGAGCGGCCCAGAAAACTGACGATTTAATTATAATTAACTTGATCATTCTTTATGTTCCTATTGCTGCTACAATGATGATGATTATGAATTACTTAACTTTGATAATGATATAAGTGGGATCATTTGGGGCTTAAGCACAACTGGATGTTAATAAATAAAACTTGATTAACTAAAAGAGCTAAACGCAGTAAGCCAGTGTCAACCTTTTGAGCTCATAACCCCATGTTATATTTGCTGAGTACGATATGTGCTTACGCTTGCTTTACTTTCCAATACTTGGACAAAAATCCCGGATGGGTACCAGATTGCAAGAGTTTGGAGAAGATAGGCTTGTGATCAACCAGTTAGTTGGTCCCTGTGGATTTGGAGTCTTCACCTGAAGATCGGAGTTGTCCTTCCGTTGTTTGCTGTCTAAGGTTGTTTCTTGTTCTAATACGTTATGTAATAAGTATTGTCTTTTGATATTGTCTTTATGTGTGGCTATATGTGAGATTTGACTTCCTGGGCTCACATATAGTGTGTATCTGGTTTTATCTTTAAAACCTGGTGCGACAAGTTCCTCGACCATGGTACCGCAGATCATGGTGGATAGCCTAGCAAGAGTTCATCTGCTGCCATCGATCTTCATGTTGTCGTCCATGCCTTCTATATATCCCGTTGCCTAGCTAGGTTATGATCGTCCTATTCCCCATAGTTCTGCAGATCATGGTCCTAGCTTTTTTTTGGCTTGATGCATTGTTGTTAATTGTTTTTGTTTCAATTTTTTTAGACTCATGGAGATGCTTTCTTGTCGGACATTCTTGTAAATGGAAAAGATGGTCACATTGTTGGTTTGGATGACCTCACCATTACAATCTCTCAAGATACTCAGACTAATCAAGATATCGATGTGCAAGTTGTGGCAAGTCATAGTACAAAGGAAGCCAAGCGGACCAAAAAATTTCATTGGAAGGAAAACGAAGTTGTTTGCTCAGGCTAATTGAATGTTAGCAAAGATCATATTACCGGGGCCAATCAATCTCGTACCACATTTTGGGATAGAGTTCATGCTTTCTTTGAGAACAAGAAAGTTGTAGTTGTGAGGACAGAGAGTTCCATTATGCATAGGTGGCTGACACTGCAAGCTCAAGTGAACAAGTAGTGTTCATGCTATGAGACGATTGAACATAGGAATAAAAGTGGACAAACTATCCAAGACAAAATATGTAATATGTATTTAATATTTTACTTCAATTAGGTTTATTTGAGAATGTAATATGAATTGACAAATTCTCTAGACAGATTGCAGAAGCATCAAAGATGTACATGAAATTAGACAAGGACAAAAAGCAATTTACTCTTCTACCTTGTTGGAACATATTGAAGGATGAAGACAAGTGAAAATCCAAGAGGATAGAACTTGCGGAGATAGAAAAAGAAGCGACAAACAAGAAAAAATAGAAGTCCACAAAGGTGTCCAGGCCAAGAGACGAAGAAGCCACCAACAATGAACACGCCATCAATAATGCTCAAGAAACTAAAGCAAGGAAAAGGCCAGAGGGGATAAAGAAGGCAAAAGAAAGTTTTAGGTGAGAAGGTGTTGAATCTTGCATGGAGGCGTTGGACAAGATGTGGGCGAAGGAGGATTTTGACAAGGAAAAAGAGAAGGCAAAACAAGAGAGGTCCATGGCTTCACTTGTCCTAGAGAAGGAAGCACTTGAGGTAGAGAAGAAACAGTTGTCAAATGAGGAAAAAAAGCCGAAGCGGATTTGATGAAAGAGGAAAAAGAAATTATGTTGGTGGATATGATCGCCCTATGTAGAATCATGGACCCTTGTGTTTAGGCGATTAACGACAATACTAGATCACTAGGACTAACGTGTGTTTTGCAGAGGCAAAGTTGTTAATGTTAGGTCATTAGTGATGCATTTGAATGGGCTTAATGGATATTCATGCCCCCAATATGGAAATTGTTTCGGTTGCAAAGGATGAAGATACACGTCGAAGACTAGGCTAGTTCTTAGTGCCATAAGGTTGAGAAGGGCGCTAAGTATAGCTAGGTTTTTGTTTTTCCTTTGACCGTACTATAAAGGGGGGGTATGAGATTAGTAGCTTGACCTAGGAGAGTTTAGGAAAGTGGGTATATGCACACTTGTCACAACTAGTCCTAGAGACCTTGCTTTCAGCCCTTGGTAAACCCTAGAAATGGTAGGAGCAAAATCCCTTGAGAAACCTCAGCGAAAACAGTTAATATAGAGGGAGAAAGAGGCTCCGGACCACTCTGCTAAGTGGGCGTCGGACCAAGGAGAGTGGTCCGACGGTCCCTGTCTTAGGCAAAATCTCAGCTCGAGGAGGTCCAGACCACCTGTCTGGAAAGCGTCGGACCATAGGAGAGTGGTCCGGTGGCTTGGTTCAGAGACAGAGAAGGCTCCAGGACTAGTCCGACGGTTAGTCCGACGGCTAGTCCGACGCCTCAAGACAGGAAGTTGGGTTCATGTAGAGAGCCCCCTGGCTCCGGACCAGAGCGTCGGACCAGGGCACCGGACCAAGGAGAGTGGTCCGGTGGTTCGTATAAGAGAGGAAGTTTTTCACTCAGAGAGCACCGAGGCTCCGGACCAGTGCGTCGGACCAGAGCGTCGGACCAAGCAGAGTTGTCCGACGGTGCCTGAGTTTGAATCCAGAGTGAGCTCCGGACCAGTGTGCATGGTCCGGTGGTATGAGCTTCGGACTAGTCCGGTGGCTTCGCAGAGAGAAGAAAAAGTAAAAACGGCTAGTTTTGGAGGTTGGGACTATTTATAGTTGCCCCCTTCGTCCTTAGAGGATCTCTTGACCATTGTTTCAGCTGATGACACCTTGAGAAATCCTTTGGAGGGTCAAGAGGCTAGTGAGGGAGAGATTAGAGAGAGTTCATCTTGTTCTTCCCTCCTAGAGTGATTAGGAGTGACTTGTGTGCATTCATCCACCTTCCTAACCTTGAGTGGGTCAAGTGAAGGTCTTGTGCTTGTTACTCTTGGTGTTCGACAGCACCTAGACGGTTTGGTGGTGTTCGGAGGAAGTGACCGCCGGGAGATTGTTGGCGGCGCTTCTCCAAGCTTCTGTGATCGGTTGTGGGCGATTCACCGAGCCAGAGTGGCGAAGAATCAGCCCGTAGAGAGCACTCTACCCTTGCGCGGGTAGAGGGGGAGCGATACCTTGCGAGGTGCTCCAACGAGGACTAGGGGGGTGTGTCGACACCTTGATACCTCGGGAAAAAATCGCTGCGTCACTGAGATTTTCTTTTTCCCTAGATCTTTACATTTCCGCATTACTTTCCGTCTTGTTTTTATATTATCTACTAGAATTGCTTAGGTTGCTTTTAATTCCTTTGAACTGCTACCGCTTTCTAGCTAGGACACACGGATCGTAGGCACTAGGGGGTGATTGGCATTTGATAGGTTTTCATATTTGCTTTAGAAATTTAAAACAAGCCCAATTCACCCCCCCCCCCTCTTGGGCATCTTGATCCTTTCAATTGGTATCGGAGCCAGGTTGCTCTAAATTAGGCTTCACCGCCTAGAGCAAGATGTCCCATGGGGATGGACCTCCACCCATGTTCGATGGGGATGACTTTCCGTATTGGAAAGTGTGGATGGAGGCCTACCTTGAGGCCGTGGATGTCGGCGTTCACAAAGCCGCCACCCAAGGTGGATCGGTGTTTGCCGAGGACCCATACTTTGAGAAGAACAATGCTAAGGCAAAGAACATTCTTTTCCGTGGCATTTGTAAGGATGTGTTCAACCGTGTGCGAAATTACAAAACCGCGCATGAGATTTGGACAAACATTTGTGCTCTTCACGAGGGCACTAAATGTGAAAGAGAAGAGCGTTATCACCTCATCATTGCTAAGTTAAATGCTTTCACTATGCTATCTCATGAAAATGCTAATGAAATGTATTCTTGCTTGAATGTGCTTGTAGAGGAGTTGAATGGCCTTGGGCTCTCTCAAATGACACCGGCCGATGTGGTGCGCAAGATACTTTGTGTCCTTCTAATAGACAAGTATAGCCACATCGTCATGGTTCTTCATCAAGGCGATCTCTCCGCAACTACACCAACGCAAGTGTTGGGCAAGATCAATGCTCATGAGATGTATATGAAGATCAATGATGGAACTCCATCATCCTCCAAGAAGAAAGAGAAGGAGGAGAAGAAGGACTTGGCTCTCAAGGCATCTTCCAAGGAGAAGTGCAAGATTCAATATGTCGTTGAGAGTACAAGTGATGATGATGATGATGATGATGAAGACAACATCGCTCTCATGGTGAAGAAGACCGCCAAGATGTTGAAGAGGCTAAACAAGAATGGAGTCAAGTTTGACTCAAAGAAGAAGAAATTCTTCACAAGCTCTTCAAGGAAGCCAATCTCCCAAATGAAGTGCTACAATTGCGGCACCCTTGCTCATCTAGCCCATGCATGTCCCGAAGAGAAGAAAGACAAGTTCAAGAACAACAAGTTCAAGAACTTCAAGAAGAACAAGGGCGACAATGATGACTCAAGTGATGATGACAAGAAGCAAGACAAGCCATACAAGAAGAAGAAGAACTTCAACTTCCACAAGAAGAAGAAGGATGGCAAGGCTTACATTGTGGGTGATTGGCTCACCGATATTGATGATTCAAGTGACTCCTCCGATGATGAGAGTGAAGAAGAGAAGGTGGCCGCTTTGGTGATTGGTTCTTCGATTCCACCGCCACTTCCTCCTTCATCACCGGGCTCATCCTCTACACACCTATGCCTTATGGCTAAAGGTGACAAGAAGGTACAAAAAGAGGATGATGGTGATGACCTCTCTAGTGATGATAGTGATGATGAAGCACCTTCCTATGATGAGCTAATTAAAATTTGCAACAAGTATGCTAGCATCATAAGGAAGTACAAGAGTAAAAATGACAAACTTCTTGAAATCAAAGAAAACTTGCATGATAAGCTTGACAACTTGTCTAGTGCTAATGATGATTTGAAGCTTGAGTTTAACTCTCTCACATCTAGCACTAGGGAGCTCAAAGCCTCTCTTAAGCAAGCCAATGAGAAACATGATAAGCTTGAGAGGTCATCCCAAGAGCTCCTCACAAGGTTTAACTTGCTAAAAGATGACTACAATCAAGTGAAAAATGATCATGGTACACTAGTGGTAGCAAATGAATTACTTACTCAAGATCTTACACATGTTGCTACTAACCTGTGTGCTAAGTGTGCAAGTGCTACCTCTTGTGATATCGAGCTTGATGATGTGGCTCTTGAGCAAAGTGCAAGGGCAAGAGAGTTGTAGAAGCCGACAAGTATGATGATTATATGAAGATGAGTGAAGAGAACTCAAAGCTCAAGGAAGAGCTAATCAATCTCAAGGCAAACAAGCCCTTCACCATCAAGCCGGCTCAAGAAGAAGACAAAGATGCTATCACTTTGATCAACTCTCTTCGAGAAGAAATTGCCAAGCTCAAGAATGACAAGACCAAGCTTACAAGTGGCCTTGAAAAGTTCACCAAGGGCCATAATCTCCAAAGTGAGCTTCTAATGAGCACTGTCATGAAGAATGACAAGACTGGTATTGGGTACAAGGAGAACCAAGTGATGAAGGCCAAGGTCAAGATTGAAGCCAAGAGCTACTACAAGAACAAGTACAATAGCTACAATCAAGAGAAGCCAAAGCCCAAGCCTAAGAGGTGTTTTGGATGTGGACAAATTGGTCATCTATCATTTCAATGCAAGACTCCACTTCCCAAGACCTTGCCCAAGCACACTAGGCCATTTTCTCATGATGCTCACTATGTCATCAACAAAGATTCCAAGGGTAGACCACTTGTGGTGTTTCTTGGACCACCAATGAAGAACAAGCCTAGGGTTCTTTGGGTTGCTAAGGAGTTGGTCGACAAGGCAATGGGGCCCCACACTAAGGGGGTTCCCAAACAACAAGCTTAACTCCAAGTTGCTTGTGTGTAGGTGAACTACAAGACCGGTGGGAGCCATTGGGTAATTGATAGTGGTTGCACTCAACACATGACCGGCGACCCCCGGATGTTCACCACACTTGATGAGGATTGTGCAAATCAAGACAAGATTACTTTTGGGGATAATTCAAAGGGCAAAGTTCAAGGCTTAGGCAAAGTGGCTATCTCCCAAGATCAATCAATTTCAAATGTCTTGCTAGTACAATCATTGAGCTTCAACTTGCTATCGGTTGGTCAACTTTGTGATCTCGGGTTTCATTGTCTTTTCACTCCAAATGAGGTGACTGTGACCAAGATTGAAGATTCATCAATGATATTCAAAGGATTTCGGCACAACAACCTCTACTTAGTGGACTTCACTTCAAATGAAGCAAACTTGCAAGCTTGTCTATTCTCCAAGAATTCTTTGGGTTGGCTATGGAATAGAAGATTAGCTCATGTGGGAATGTCAACCTTGAAGAAGCTTGTCAAGAAGGAAATGGTTAGAGAAATCAAGGATGTGGTGTTTGAAAAGGACAAACCTTGTAGTGCATGTCAAGCTGGCAAGCAAGTGGCAAACACTCATCCAACCAAAGCTTTCATGTCAACCTCAAGAGTACTAGAGTTGCTACACATGGATCTATTTGGCCCTACCACTTACGCTAGTCTTGGAGGAAATCTCTATTGCTTGGTGGTAGTGGATGACTACTCTCGGTACACTTGGGTGTTCTTTCTTCAAGATAAGGGAGAGACACAAGGCATCTTCAAGAAGTTTGCTACAAGAGCTCAAAATGAATTTGATGTGAAGATCAAAAAGATTAGAAGTGACAATGGCACCGAGTTTGTGAACACAAAGATTGAAGATTATTGTGATGAAGTTGGGATCAAGCATGAAGTGTCCGCCACATATACTCCACAACAAAATGGTGTCGTAGAAAGGAAGAACCGAACGCTCATAACTCTAGCAAGGTCTATGATTGATGAGTACAACACTTCGGAGAAGTTTGGGCGGAGGCAATCAACACCGCTTGCTATGCGGCAAACCGTCTCTTCGTCCAAAGGCTATTAAAGAAGACCCCCTATGAGCTTGTCAATGGGAAGAAACCGGATATTTCATTCTTCCGGGTGTTTGGTTGCAAGGTGTACATCTACAAGAAGCGCCAACACTTGGGTAAATTCCAACGGCGGTGTGACATTGGTTTCCTTGTTGGTTATTCACTTAAATCCAAGGCATACCGTGTAATTAACAAAGCCACCGGCTAAGTTGAAGAAACGTATGACTTGGAGTTTGATGAAACTAATGGCTCCCAAGGAGCGCTTGAGGATATTGATGTAGGTGATGAACCCTTGAGGGAGGCAATGAAGAATATGTCAATTGGTGCTATCAACCCACAAGAGGTGGAAGAAGCTGAAGATGAAGCAAATCAAGATCCTTTTCCATCCCACACGCCTCAAGTTGATGAAGGAGATCAAGTGAGAGAAGCTCAAGAAGACACTCACATTCCTCAAGATCAAGCCGAGGCCGAAGCAAGCAATGTTGAAGCACCGCATCCTCCTCCTCAAGAGACAAATAGAAGATCAACCTCTATCCTTCAAGCTCACCCCCATGATCAAATCATAGGGAGTCCATCAAAGGGAGTAATGACTCGATCTAGACTTGCATCTTATGTTGAACATCACTCGTTTGTTTCCTTTGTTGAGCCTACTAGTGTAGAAGAAGCACTTGCGGATCCGGATTGGGTGAATGCCATGCATGAAGAACTCAACAACTTCACCCGGAACAAAGTGTGGACACTTGAAGAGAAGCCAAAGGATGCAAGAATCATTGGCACCAAGTGGGTGTTTAGGAACAAGCAAGATGATCAAGGCGTGATTGTGAGGAACAAAGTAAGATTGGTGGCAAAGGGGTTCTCTCAAGTAGAAGGACTCGATTTTGGAGAGACCTTTGCACCGGTTGCAAGACTTGAAGCCATTCGTATCCTTTTGGCGTATGCTTCACATCACAAAATGAAACTTTTTCAAATGGATGTGAAGAGCGCTTTCTTAAATGGTTTCATAAATGAACTTTTCTATGTCTCACAACCTCCCGGGTTTGAAGACCCAAACTTGTCTAATCATGTGTATAGGTTGTCCAAGGCACTCTACGGATTGAAGCAAGCTCCAAGAGCTTGGTATGAGAGGCTAAGGGACTTCCTAATCAAGAAGGGCTTCAAGATCGGGATCGTTGACACTACACTATTCACCAAGAAGCTTAATGGAGAGATCTTCGTTTGCCAAGTATATGTCGATGACATTATATTTGGATCAACAAACCAAGACCATTGCAAGGAGTTTGGTGACTTGATGTCCAAGGAGTTCGAGATGTCAATGATTGGCGAGCTAACCTTCTTCCTTGGCTTTCAAGTAAAGCAAATTAGAGAAGGGACCTTCATCTCTCAAGAAAAGTACACTTATGATCTACTTAAGAAGTTCAAGATGGAGGATTGCAAGCCAATCAAGACCCCAATGCCAACTAATGGGCATCTCAATCTCGATGAGGGAGGTAAACTGATTGACCAAACTCTTTATCGCTCTATGATCGGTAGTTTACTTTACCTCACCGCATCTAGGCCGGATATCATGTTTAGTGTGTGTATGTGTGCTAGGTTTCAAGCAAACCCTAAGGAGTCGCATCTTTGTGCGGTTAAAAGAATCCTTAGGTACATAAGGCACACCCCTAGCATGGGACTTTGGTATCCCAAAGGAGCTCCCTTCCAACTAGTTGGCTATTCCGATTCGGATTACGCCGGGTGTAAGGTTGATAGGAAGAGTACCTCCGGCGGGTGCCACATGCTAGGAAGATCACTTGTTTCTTGGTCCTCAAAGAAGCAAAATAGTGTGGCATTGTCAACCGCCGAAGCGGAATACATTGCCATGGAAGCAAGTTGTGCACAAATCTTATATATGACCCAAACACTCTTTGATTACGGCGTGTTTTTAAAAGAAGTTCCACTTTTGTGTGATAATGAAAGCGCCGTAAAGCTTGCTAACAACCCGGTTCAACACTCTCGCACCAAGCACATTGATATTCGCCATCACTTTCTTAGAGATCATGTGGCTAGGAAAGACATCACACTAGTTGGAGTTAAGAGCGAAGATCAATTGGCGGATATCTTCACTAAACCACTCGATGAAACAACCTTTTGTAGGTTGAGAAGCGAGTTAAATGTGCTTGATAACTCTAACTTCACTAAAAGATGAGCTTGTGTGAACCATGCATTCATATGTATTATAACATGTTTAATTTGGTAATGCACATAGGCTTGGCTAACGTGGTTAAGATAACCGCCCTCAAAGCGTGTGACAAAGCTTAACCGCGGTTTAAACTTGCAAGCAACCTAGATTCAAATTCCGTTTTGCATTGCATATGTATGAGTGTTGCTCAGTCGTTTCTTTTCGGTTAAGTTTTTTGGTCATTATTAGGTTCAACACTTAGGGGGAGCAATTCAACGCTCTAGCTTCAGCTAATACCCCTCTTGTGCCCCTAAGGTGACCCTTGGAGCTTTATTGAACTATTTTCTTATGAAAACTAATCCTAGCCTATGGCAAACTGCTTCTAAAATTGAGGGTTTGAGAAATGGTTCTTATGTTAAGTCCAACAAGTTCTCCTCTTTGCTCTTTTGTGTTGGTACTTGGCTAAGAGAAAAGATTGGAGAGAAAAATAGGAAAATTCAGAGCAAAATTAAGCACCGGACCACTCTACAATGATCCGACGCAGTGGTCCAACGCCTTGTCCCTCACTGCATAAAACTTTTCCAGTCACAAAATCCGTCGGACCAGAGTCCGACGCTCCTCCGGACCAATGACAAGTTGTCCGGTGCCTCTGTCAATTCTATCTATGCACCGTCGGACCAGTCCAGTGCACCGTCGGACCAGTCCGGTGCACCGTCGGACCAGTCCGGTGCACCATCGGACCAGTCCGGTGAGTCGTCCGACGCCCTGGTCCGGTGGTTAGGTGCTCACTGTTTTTCCCTCTCTGGTACCGTCGGACCACCCGTCGAACCAGGCTCCGGACTAAGCGGAGTAGTCCGACGCTTCGAAATTTTGCGGATAACCCCCCACGAACGGCTCTGTTTCAACTCTATTCTCGTCAGCCGTCCGTACGCCGCGCCATCCTCCGCCATCTCAGCTCCGCCGCCAGCTCCCCCGCGCCATCATTGCCGCCGGTGAACTCTCTCCGGTGCGCCGCCACCTCACCGCCACCACTCCTCGCCGCGCAGCAGTGCCTCTCTGCTTCTCCATCGCCGGCGTCTGCGCCCAGCGCCGCCCTGCCACCTCACTCCTCCTCGCCGCCGGGAACTCCCCCCTCGCCGGCGTCAAACTCCCTGCCAGCCAGTCCTCTGCCTAGGGTGGAATCCCTCCCTCCATTGACCCTGCTTGCAAAGTCCAAGGAAGGCACTTCCCCCTTAGGGTTGCCCTAACCCTAAGTTTGGTTTCGACGCGTTCGTCCTCGAACGAATTCATTTCGTCGTCGTCGACTCCGCCACTTCTCACTAGGGTATGGCTTTCATTTACGATATCACGTTTTGTTGAGTCATCAATTGAGTCATGTCCTAGGTTTATTCCTTAAATATCTCTTAAGCAATTCAATCCAATTCACTATTCTAAATGACAATTGCTTTCCTTCAGTTGGGAATACACCCTTTGGAGTGTGGTTTGGTACTGAAATTGTTCTGATTAGATACGCCTTCTTACCTCAGGTATCATGTCAGATTTCATTCTATCACTTATCTAGATGCTTGCTTCTATACGGATTCTTATCTCTAGATTTTATATATGCTTATGTATACCCTGTCTATTCTATCCAGCAGCAGTCAGTGGCAGCTTAAACTCGGGGCAAAGCTCGCGAGTAAGGATTGAGGCAAAGCCTCAGAGGTTCAGTCCAGTGGCTTGCA
This sequence comes from Microstegium vimineum, assembly GCA_022036555.1. Classification (NCBI taxonomy): domain Eukaryota; kingdom Viridiplantae; phylum Streptophyta; class Magnoliopsida; order Poales; family Poaceae; genus Microstegium; species Microstegium vimineum. Next base: position 44,649,426 of record CM039133.1, read on the forward strand.
TGCCCCTCTTTCAGTTGTTTGGTCAGTGGGCAGTGGTTCTTACAGAGTTCAGTTGATTGTGACAGAGAATCAGTGGTTCTTCCAGTTGGCAGTGGCTCCTGTGTTTGACAGTTGTCAGTGAGTAGTGTTTCTCTGATTGATCTAGTATGACTCGCAGTACTCGTGCTCACGCAGCTGGGTCAGGTGATGATACTCCGCCTCCTCCACGTCCTTCCAGAGATAAGGGCAAGAAGCCAGTTGTTGAAAAGGCCAAGAAAAAGAAGCGCAAGCTCATAGAGGCTGAGAAAGCCGAAGCAGTGGCCGATGCAGCAGACCGCGCAAAGCGAGGCGGTCGCCGAGGTACAGTGAGACTTGGCACCCCTCCACGGGATCTACCCTCTACTCCTCCAGCTGGGTCACATACCGAGGATACTCCTGAGGAGCCAGAGCTTGTTACTGAAGCTCTGGGTACACCGTTGGCACCACGCTCCTGGGGGCGTTCCGCTCGCTCCCAGTCAGCTCAGTCACCTCAGTCAGCAGCTCCCACAGCAGCTTCAGCTTCAGTTCACCTCGATCTGAGGAATCTCACAACAAAGCAGGTGAAGAAGTTACGGTTTGTTGCTTTAGAGAAGTGGTGCCCGGATCAGCGTGACCCCAGAGCCTCACCCGGTTGGCACACACCTCTCATGGAGGATTTCTATAGAGCAGCTCGGCTTACCAGCATTCAGATTCGACCGCACAGGGTCTGCTCCTTAGAGAGTATAGTTGAGCTAGCTGGTGAGGAGATCAGACCGTTCCTTACTTACCTTCCGGGACTCGCTGATTTACTTGGCCGTTCCGGTAACTACATAGAGAGATGGGTCAGAGAGTTCTACGCCTCAGTGTGGGTGGATCCAGAGCACAAGTTTGTGCAGTATACTTTCAGAGGCGAGCGATACAGGCTATACTTGACTAGACTCAGAGAGATCTTTCACCTCCATCAGCAGGGTGGCGAGCTCGATTTACATTATGAGTGCTACAGAGGAGCTTTCGTGCCTCACAGAGCTCGAGGTGGACGTACACTGTCAGTTCAGGAGGTGGCTCCCCTTTTCAAGCCACCTTTCTCAGAGGGCTCCAGACATAGCCCAGCAGAGCTCAGACCCACCGTTCACAGGTTGAATGAGGTCCTCCGTCGTACTTTGCTTCCTCGCACGGGTTACAAGGAAGGATTGACCAACATGCAGCAGCTTCTCCTTTAGGCCCTAGTATCTCAGACATCGTTCGACGTCGCCGACTTTCTTGTGTCAGAGATAGAGGACGTGATAGCAGATGGTATGAGGGCACGTCGACAGTTTCCCTATGCTCATTGGATTTCATCAATCATAGCTATTGAGCTTGAGGGAGCGAACCCTGGACTCTGTACCCTGCTAGACCAGTCACCAACCTCTTTCCCAGCCTACAGAGTCTTTGGGTCGTTTGACAGCCGGTTTGGAAACCGAGTCCTTCGTCTTGTCAGAGAGAGGACTGCTCCAGCTGACAGAGCTGAGGTTGATGCTCAAGATGAGGCGATCTGCAGTGTTGAGCAGCAGGAGCTCCATGGACTAGATACTAGAGCTGATGTGACTCCTAAGGACACTACTTCAGATAGCTCAGATGCCGACTTCCAGCCAGTTCCGACTATGCCCCCACGGGCTCACGACACTGAGGCTGGCGGCTCTGCCTCTGCCACCGAGACCATGATGCTGAAGATTCTTGACCGGCTGAATGAGCACCAGAGTTCCTTGGTCACTGCAGTTACACAGGTACAGCAGCGACAGGATGAGATGCAGCGACAGTCTGAGGAGCGTCACTTCGAGATGCAGCGACAGATGCTAGCTATGCAGCTAGAGTCACAGCGCCTACAATTACAGTCTCAGTAGCTGCAGCAGCAGAACATGGCCTTTATGGCCCATATGATGAAGTGGACTAGCGCTCCTCCTCTTGAGTTTCCTGCAGCCCTCAGATACAGATGATGAGCACCTCACAGCCTTCTCAGTCAGTTGGGCAGATAGGAGGCCCACAGTTCTCAGTTGGACCCTCAGTTGGCCCCTCAGTGGCCCCTACGAGTTCTGTCGGTCAGACAGTCACTCCCACCCCAGCCATACAGTCCAGTGGACTTCAGGGTGCCGGATTGACCACCCCGTTCCAGTCACCGGCGACTCAGATGACTCAGTGGTTGGACACCTTCGACCCGACTCAGCAGTTCACCCCTCTCACTACTGGTTTCACTCCGCTCACTACTACGATGAGTGCTACTGCTAGAGATCTATCTGCGTCGTTCAGCGACATTACCGGGCAGCCGTCCCCCACTGGTCCACAGATAGCAGCAGAGGTTGAGGTCGAGCTTGTTGCACCGACAGCTGATCAGCATCGCTCCTCAGTAGCCTCCTCAGAGGCTACACACGACAGTCGGGCTCCAGCCGTGTCTACCCCACCTACAGCTGCAGTTGCTACCGATGCCACAGTGGTCACTTCCACTCCAGTACAGCTTCCGCAGTCTCCGGTCCTTCAGACTCCAGTCGAGTCCGTGCATGAGGCACAACCGGACACCGCCGCTCCTGAGGCTCCCACAGAGACACTGGCACCGGTTCCTGATCCTACTACTACTCCAGCCACTGCTCTAGAGTCTTCGACCGCAGCAGGCCTGTCAGCTACTGACCCCCAGACTGCTTCACTACCAGCGTCAGACACTCAGGGGAGGACTCCGATGATGAGACATATCTGGCAGCTTTCAGGGTGCTCGACCGCTCCACGGCTGCTTCTACTCCGCCTCCAGACGCCTAGTTTTGGTGCTTCGACGCCAAAGGGGGAGAGGGAGAGTCGAGTAGATGGGCTAGCTTCAGGGAGAGCTAGTAGGACTCGTTCTTTTGATGTGTATAAACTCTATTGCATCATACATCACGTTTACCGTCTTTATGCATTGTATGATATGTGTGATGGTTGAGACTTGATGGTTGTGTGACATGTGTGGTCATTCTTCTTTATATATCATGTCACTTGGTTATGCTATTGCTTCCACGCTAATCTCTGATCTTTTGGCTATAGCATATCCTTTATGAAATCAAGTACTATGCTCTATTCATATCTATTGTGCTTGTCATGGCTTGAATGGTTAGGCATGTTGTTGTCTTTCTTATCACTAACCCATGCATATCTCATGTCAAGTCATGTTTTCTCTTATCAAAATTCACTCATTATTCTCTACTCGAGCTTGTATTGTCGTCAATCACCTAAAAGGGGGAGATTGTAGAATCATGGACCTTGTGTTTAGGCGATTAACGACAATACTAGATCACTAGGACTAACGTGTGTTTTGCAGAGGCAAAGTTGTTAATGTTAGGTCATTAGTGATGCATTTTGAATGGGCTTAATGGATATTCATGCCCCCAAGATGGAAATTGTTTCGGTTGCAAAGGATGAAGATACACGTCGAAGACTAGGCTAGTTCTTAGTGCCATAAGGTTGAGAAGGGCGCTAAGTATAGCTAGGGTTTTGTTTTTCCTTTGACCGTACTATAAAGGGGGGGTATGAGATTAGTAGCTTGACCTAGGAGAGTTTAGGAAAGTGGGTATATGCACACTTGTCACAACTAGTCCTAGAGACCTTGCTTTCAGCCCTTGGTAAACCCTAGAAATGGTAGGAGCAAAATCCCTTGACAAACCTAAGCGAAAATAGTTAATATAGAGGGAGAAAGAGGCTCCGGACCACTCTGCTAAGTGGGCGTCGGACCAAGGAGAGTGGCCCGACGGTCCCTGTCTTAGGCAAAATCTCAGCTCGAGGAGGTCCGGACCACCTGTCTGGAAAGCGTCGGACCATAGGAGAGTGGTCCGGTGGCTTGGTTCAGAGACAGAGAAGGCTCCAGGACTAGTCCGACGGTTAGTCCGACGGCTAGTCCGACGCCTCAAGACAGGAAGTTGGGTTCATGTAGAGAGCGCCCTGGCTCCGGACCAGAGCGTCGGACCAGGGCACCGGACCAAGGAGAGTGGTCCGGTGGTTCGTATAAGAGAGGAAGTTTTTCACTCAGAGAGCACCGAGGCTCCGGACCAATGCGTCGGACCAGAGCGTCGGACCAAGCAGAGTTGTCCGACGGTGCCTGAGTTTGAATCCAGAGTGAGCTCCGGACCAGTGTGCATGGTCCGGTGGTATGAGCTTCGGACTAGTCCGGTGGCTTCGCAGAGAGAAGAAAAAGTAAAAAACGGCTAGTTTTGGAGGTGGGGACTATTTATAGTTGCCCCCTTCGTCCTTAGAGGATCTCTTGACCATTGTTTCAGCTGATGACACCTTGGAAATCCTTTGGAGGGTCAAGAGGCTAGTGAGGGAGAGATTAGAGAGAGTTCATCTTGTTCTTCCCTCCTAGAGTGATTAGGAGTGACTTGTGTGCATTCATCCACCTTCCTAACCTTGAGTGGGTCAAGTGAAGGTCTTGTGCTTGTTACTCTTGGTGTTCGACAGCACCTAGACGGTTTGGTGGTGTTCGGAGGAAGTGACCGCCGGGAGATTGTTGGCGGCGCTTCTCCAAGCTTCTGTGATCGGTTTGTGGGCGATTCACCGAGCCGGAGTGGCGAAGAATCAGCCCGTAGAGAGCACTCTACCCTTGCGCGGGTAGAGGGGGAGCGATACCTTGCGAGGTGCTCCAACGAGGACTAGGGGGGTGTGTCGACACCTCGATACCTCGGGAAAAAATCGCTGCGTCACTGAGATTTTCTTTTTCCCTAGCTCTTTACATTTCCGCATTACTTTCCGTCTTGTTTTTATATTATCTACTAGAATTGCTTAGGTTGCTTTTAATTCCTTTGAACTGCTACCGCTTTCTAGCTAGGACACACGGATCGTAGGCACTAGGGGGTGATTGGCATTTGATAGGTTTTCATATTTGCTTTAGAAATTTAAAACAAGCCCAATTCACCCCCCTCTTGGGCATCTTGATCCTTTCACCCTCAACCCGCTGCACTGTGAATACTATGAGACGATGCAGAAGAAGATTGTCTCTAGGTGTGTTGCTAATTAAATTTAGTTGGACTCATCTGAGTTCTAGAATAATTGAACCTTTAGTTTACATATGTCGCTAGACGTTTTGTCTTATCAGCTTAAAACAATATTGATTTTATGTATTTGAATTTTTTGCATTTGAATATAGTCTATGTATGGTCTTGTTGCATTAGATGTGCATGCTCTGGTTGCTTCAACCTGTTGCGGGATGGGATAGGGAAGATTTTTGTCGACCTGAATGGAGTAGTGGTCCAGCGTGTGCTGCTATTGGCCAATGATGTTCGATACGATGCAAGCTCGGAGCAGCGTCCACTACTCCATTCAGGCCGAACAAAACATCTTCCCTGTCCCATGCATGCACCTCCAATGCAACAAGACCATGTCCCATCCCATAATAGGCTGAAGCAACAGAAGCATGCACCTCCAATGAAACAAGATCATACGTAGACTATATTCAAGTGCAAAAAACTCTCATACATAAAATTGAACTTCAATATTATTTTAAGCTGATAACTTCAATATCACGGGCCATGTGAGCCAAAACTGGAAACCTACTTGAATTGACTTTCCACAACAGTAGCTACCCCGCGATATGATTGCTATACCCATCACAACAGTAGCTTCAGAGTCTGTTTTTAGCACAAGTGGGCGGATCTTAGATGACTTCCGTACCTCTCTTACTCCATTCATGCTAGAGGCTCTAGTTTGTACACAAGATTGGTTCTACTCCTATTGATATCAAAGAGAGTGCAGAAAAATTGGCTATAATAGAAAAAGGTACAATATTTTATTTGCTTTTACACTTTACACTGTCCAATATGCAATTATTCACTACTTGAGTGCTTGCTGCTTGAATTCCATTGATTGTAGAGTTGATACAAGAATATGGTGGCAAAGGAAAAAACAGCGAGTAGGAGTCTAGTTCCAATCCACAAGCAACACAAAGCAGCAACATTTGTCCCTCTAAAACTTGAACTTAAAAGGTACTCAAGTATGATAACCCTTTATTGAAATGATGAAATCTGCTATAAATATGGCAACAAGATATTTATGTTTATGTATGCTTTGGAAATAGAATTGAACACTGAACCATGTCATCTTTTTTCACTCCACTGAAATCATTGAATGGATTGACTTTTTGTGGTACCAGTGAAGACTTAAATGTTGACCGCAGCCGAGCCCTGTTATGATTTGTGAACCAAATTTGGTGGAATTGTATTATTTAAAACTATGTCACTGCGTCTTTGTATGTCAGTATGACAATCGACACTATGTGTAATTGTGAGACTATGTGTAACTGTATGTGTCTCTATAATTAGTAATTCTGTAATCGTGAGAAATTCTGAACAGACTGGTCAGTTTTGTGAAGTTCGGGTAGTCCGAGAATACCCGAACCCGAACCCGAATTTGCGGGTAGTGGTTTTTTAGGACAAAAATCGGATAGCAGTTTTTATTACCCGAAATTTTCATTACCCGACCCAAAAAATTCGGGTAACCCGAACGCCCAGGCTTAGTCAAATCCATGGGGAAGGAAGAGTTTGTGCAAGTAAAATTAACTTTTGCCCCATTTAATTTGGATTTTGGTGCTTGATAACCAATTTGTACATGTAATCATATGATATATCATATGATAATTACAAATTGATTATATTACATATGCACATGAGTTTATATTATATTGTTTGGAAAGATAAAAATATATGACTTTTTTTACTGAAATGGCATACTAAACTATAGCAACTACTTCAATTGTATTATGTGCATACAAAATTGATATTATACTAATGGGCATCTCAAGTTTAATGACAAAATTAATGAAGAAAGAAAATAAAGGTAATAAAAATTTTGTCTCTAAGATGAAAATTACCTTGCTGCATATTATATATGCGACCAACCAAATGATTTGTTCTTTCAAGACATCTCGAAATATAGTAGATTCCTCTTGAACCCATGCATGCCCGCATAAGGTTGGTTTCAGCCAGCAGTAGATCGTTCTTTCGGATGAACTCCTAGGAGAAAAAGGTCCACAACAGTTTAGATGTCCGACTGGATTAAAAAAAAAGCCCTGTTGTGAAAGCAAAAAAAAAAACACTATGTACCTAATAAGGTCCTGACTCTTCTGTCCAGCAAACACATGCAATTAAGCCTGATGATGAGGGCCGATTGGCCGAGGCGCCGCCGATTTTGATCATCATGGCCGGTCATGCCGACTATGGAATGCTACAGTGACACAAAGAAGGGCAGTATTAGATGATGAAGCCTGATCATGGCACCTCGTGGGCTGCTATGCAGGATGTCCACACCGGATTCCATGTAAATTACGCATATACGGAGTATTAAATATAAATAAAAAATAATTAATTGTATAGTTTATATGTAATTTACGACACAAATCTTTTGAGTCAGTATGGTACAAATGAATATATTTTTTTGTAAAGTTTTTGGTTCTAAACACAGATTGAGAATGAACCACTAGTACAGAAAACATTTTTTAGAGGCGGTGGTAGAGGCATTTATACAGGCGGCCAAGTCCACCGCCTGTGCTAGGGGTAGGGGTTAGTACTAATCGGCCCACAGTACAGGTGGCGGGCTGTGAGCTGTTTGTCCACCGCCTGTACTAGGGGTAGGGGTCAGTACTAATCGGCCCACAGTACAGGTGGCGGGCTATGAGCTGTTTTCAGCTGTGGTTCACTTTGTCAGCCGCCTGTATTAATCTGCAGAATAAAATCGCGTAGTATTAATCCGCCCGCCCGTCGCAGAATAAAATCGCTCACGTAGTATTAATCCGCCCGCCCGTCGAAGTCACAAGTCGCGCATTTTTTCGCGTAAAATTCGCGAACGCGCTCCGCCGGGGATTCGAACCTGAGACCTCACCCTCGCGCGGTACCTCCTCTACCACTCCACCCATGACTCACTTGTGTATTCGTTAGTACTTCTTCATATTCTATACTAAACCGAGTGTAAATTGATTTTTTGAGCCACTAAACGAAAACAAATGAAAAAATTGTGAACTACAAAGTTTCATAACTTTTCGAAACCTACAACTTTCATGTAGCAAGTTTTTTCATCCGAGGTCGTTTACAAAAATTTAAATTTCAAATTTGACACATTCAAACGTAATTTTCGATGATAAGATGATTTCAAATGAAAAAGTTGTGAACTACAAAGTTTCATAACTTTTCGAGATCTACAACTTTCATGTACAAAGTTTTTCCATCAGAGGTCGTTTATAAAAATCAAAAAAATAACTACATGTATTTACAATGTCAGCCGCCTGTATAAATGGTTTTACACAGGCGGTTCTTTTGATGAGCCCACCCAATTTTTTTACTGGCGTCATGAAAATGTAAACCGTCTGTGAAAAAAAAACAACGTGCCAGCAAAAATGATTTTTTGTAGCAGTGAATGTACGTTTGCACACTGCAGGCAGGGACCATGGAAGTCAACGAAGAGATCGATAACGCTGTGTTGATTGTTGCTAGATCGATGCGCTCCTGCCCTCTTGGTGTGTTTGCCACGTGATCGACGACGACACAACTCTTCGCCGGGTTGATACATCACCTGCGCGGGGTGTCCATGCTCGGCGGCGGCGTCACATCTTCGCCGTCGGTGGAGTCCTCAACGTTGCCATGCTCATCGTCGGCTACGGCAGGATGTTCCTCGGCATAAGTGTCGGCCGGATGCAGCAATCAGGTGATGCTGCTGATTCTGGCAACGGGGAAGCCGTGGAACTCGCAGACGCTGGTCCAGATCGACGAATCGCCCGACGAAGACTTGGGCACCTGGGTGTAGGCCGGCGGCGGTTGCCCTAGTCGCGGACGTGTGGATGAGGAAATAAATCACGGAGTACGGAGGTGGACCCGGTATACAAGGGGTATCTTTCTCCTGCGTACAAAAAAAAAAAACAGAGGACGGAAACCGGAACAAATACGAAACACACGCGTGTACCTAAGTTCTGTCTACGCTCGCTCATCTATCAAGCTGATATTACACTACCTCAACCTTGTCACATTCTATCTGTTTCATTTTAATCGTATCCGTCATATAACGGAAGTCCAAAGATATTTCAGAAAAGTTTGAGCAAGACAACAAGACATGGGTACAAGTCAACGTAACTCAGCGATGCATACATCAAATCAACAGTTAAGCAATCAGTCCCGAATATATATGATTATTGTCAAGCATACAAAAACTACTCAAATGAAGCAAGTTCAGGGCAGTGCACTTTCTTCAAGTATTAATGCCTAGTCCCCATAGAAACTGTAAGGAGAATATAATTGGTGGAATATTCTATATGTTGCATTGGACCTCATGGACTGATTATATAGGGTACATAGGACTAACTCCTCATGTGGCTAGACAATATGGTACTATTTCTATTACTCTAACAGAAACCATGTACATGAAGTCGACTCAAACTAGACACAGATTATTAAGGCCTAACAGGGATTGGACAATCTTTTTTACAGCTTACAAGACATGCATGGAAGCTGCAAAATAACATTAGATGAACAAAAGAAAGATTGATAATATAAGCCAGCACTTAGATTGCAGGTAGATGGCCTAAGCAGATGACTGAGATTCTATCTTCACCCTTCACGAACCACATTAGACAGAAGAATAGAATATAGCATCCTTGTGGCTCCAATTTCTACTCCAAAGTCTTCATTTCATCTAAGCTGAAACCTGATCAATGTGAAAACAGGAATAAGTTCCAAGGGGAATAGAGTAAGAAATTGGAAATTATATAGCCATGGGCACGGTGGAGGGTTGACGACCTATTTTCGTCTGATTAAATTCAGAACAATGCCATTATGCCGAAGTTGTGTAAATGTTCTATTAAAATGAAGTTAGCATTAGGCTGTTAGCTCACATGATCATTAGATTATTTTCTACCAGTGTTCACCTGATCATTTCTACCACAAATCTAGTAGCAGAAACAATCGATTCAGCTTATGAGACTACAATGGATTGATAATACAAAACCTATAGCAGATAAAGTAGACTGTGAAGCTAACAATTAAACAAATCTCTACAACTAAAATATACAGAAGTATATCGTCTGCGCTGCTCTTTCGATTCACCCCGGCGCCCCCGCACACGCTCCCTTGGATTCAGCCCTGCACACAGGCTGCCCCGCCTACACGCAATCGCGCTTCCCGCCCCCGCCCCCACGTCTCCCCAGCAACTGGGCACAACCGCGCCCTCCATCCGCACCTCCTCGGCTCACCGGCAACCGCGCCTCAGCTGCATCTGCACCTCCCCGGCTGCCCGGCTGCCCAACCACGCAAGCGCCACAGCCGAGGCTCATCGGCAACTGCGCCTCACCTGGATCTGCACCTCCCCGGCTCCCCGGCTGCCCAACCACGCAAGCGCCGCAGCCGGACGTCGCTCGTCCCTGATCTACGGTACCTCGACCAGCCACGGCGGCGACGCACGACCTCCTCCTCCCATCACTCCCGCACTATCGAGACAAGGAAAGGAATCAGCCATCCGGCTGCCTCCCCTGTGATTTGTCCGCCCGGCGCTTGTTGCAGCATCAGCAGGTCCACGTTACTGCCCCTCACGTCCTCAACTTCGGCCATTTCATTGCCCGCTGCAACTGCTCGGGGGACGCTCTTATGGTGCTCGATGAAATGTCTGAATGATATCTACTGGAGATTGCATATGTTGTGTGCTCACTAAATTTTCCAGTGTGAAATGAAAGGCTTCTCCATGGACTCTTAGAGAGGAACATGCAGATTGAAACATGAGAAATTAGTATTTTTTTAATTACAATGATGCTTTGGAAATGTTGTTCCTATCCAAATACAATTTTTGCATGGACCAATATTTGCAATACTCCAGTCTTATTGATTTTATGTTCTGCAAGGTAACATTACATATGTGATCTTTCCTCTATTTCTTTGATCTGGTTAAAGTGAAGGTTTTTTTTCCTTTCCTGAGTATTGGCAGAGTTGGAGTGTTTCAATACCATGCTTACCCGGACTTAGTGGCATGGTACTATGAATCGGGTTGCTTCTCTGTAAGATGTGGCTTACAAGCCAGGGATGGACATGTGCGGCCTTGACAAGGTATGCAGGCAACAAACATATAGTAGAATAACTCCAACTTCGGCAAACTTATGTTAATTAAGGACAAACAATATCTATTCTATGATACAATAGAGGTGGTATAAATATATAGGAAATAGTTCAGCAAGCTTATGCTAATAAAGGGCAATCATTACCTATGGTACAAAAGTGACAGTACAAATATTTCCCTGTAGCTGTTTAAAATCAAGAGTTAAGCTTTTTTTGAGGTATATATTCAAAAAAAATAATAGTTAAAATATTTCCCTGTAGCTGTTTAAAATAGACGAGTTAGTGTGTGCTTTCATTCCAAGCAATTATCAAGTAATTATCTATTTGTGTCCATCAGAAACTACAATGTTAGCTCCTGTAGACAACATTGAGTTGCATATAACTGATCAATAGACAATGTTTATTTTCTATCCATTATGTTTAACGAAATTTATGCATATAACTGATAACTGATGTTCAACACTACATATACTATAGTTTGGCGGCCTGAAATATGAATGGATCATCTCGTTGCAAATAAATGGTCATCGTCAAGATATGTACAGTCTGGCGGAGTTGGGTTCGCTAAACTCAATGGTGTTGACCCCAGCCGCCGTGGCGTTCTCAGTCCCCGTGAACACTGAGAAGATCGTCAAGAATGCCACTGAGCATAGGGACGGGTGGACGAGAGGTGGCAGTGGTAATAAGGCAAGCATCGGCTTTGGCAACTCTACCGCCGTGGGCATGCCCAGCCATGAAGGTAATGTGTCTGATTCGCTGGTTTTATATGCTAAAGAATAGGTGTATATTCAAGGTACATGCATTTTTTTGAGATTGCTACAGATATGTTTCCTAGAAATCCAACTATTTGTTATGGTGATCAACTCCTGCTAGATATAGTTATTTTATTGTTTGACTGTAAACAGTTGAAAGCTATTCCAATTGCAGGAATAGTTGAAGCAGAATCCTGACCTATGAAAAGCATTTATAAAGCAATTGATGTTGCTGTAGTATGGTTGCAAAAAAACAATCCTGGTTCTTTCCTGAACAGATACTCGTAGCGTCTTGGTTATAAAAGCTGACCTTTAGAGTTCAGACCAACGTTTGGAAGTTGTAAACATATTTTTTAGTAATTACCGTATCTTTGTATATGCAAAATGCGAACCAAATTAGGTTTCCTTTATTTAATACTCTGCAAACAAAATGGGGTCTTTTTCAGATCGGAAATGGTGCTTCCTACTCTGCAGGATCTCAATGCCAATGATCTGTAAAGATGCTTTTAACCTTATATTTAATATGAGCTTTATCTTATTTCATTCCTCTTCAGAAAAAGTGAGCACAAGAACCTGATTCAGTGGTTTACTTGGTTTCAGGTTAGTCAGCTACCTTGCCGATTTACCTTCCCTGCATTCTCATTTATTTATTTGGTATGAATGATTCATCATTGATTTATGAAACTATAACGAAGCAGTAGCAGCAGGTCATGCGAGGCGAGCATGGTCTTTGAATGATTCGTCATTGATTTTTGCGATGTTCTGATGTGCCTGGAAAGAACTTGATGTTGCCCAAAATGCTACATCTGTGAGGATTTGCGTGCAATGATTCCTTTGGTTAGCTAGGTATACCAGTAGAAGTTAATGTTGGTTTATATATGAAAATGTTAGCATCATTTGATTATTCAACCTTTGGTCTTTAGATAAATGGCATATATCTGAAAACGTTAGCATCATTCCATTCAATTATTCAGTCTTTGGACTTAAGATAAATAGATTTAGAACATAAATCATGTGCATTTTTTTTGGCTTATTGACTGGAGCCGGATGAACCAATTGCAGTTCTAATGGCAACGCAAAGTTCGGCCTTCAGGATTAACCAAGCCTGAGTAGCACCATCTGCAGCAGGGGTGAGTGAGTTCCTTAGCCTCTCTGTTCTTTAGACAAAGATTGAGGTCTGTCTGTAGCTATTTCACTAGCTTGATGTAAGGCTATCGGTGCTCTGTGGAGACGCAAATCATTTGCCATTACACATTTTTTGAAATTTATGCTAGAGCGTTATGAAATTCTAAATTGTTTGGGCAAACAGAAAAGCAATGGTAAATTGGTAGTCTTTTTTTTCTTCAATCCTTGGTAAATGGATCAAGGATCTGAACTTAAAATGGATGGAAGATAATGGGGAGGGGATTCAATAAAACTATGGTTACTTGTGAAAATATTTTTGCAGGATGGAACTACACAGAATTGGCACTAATGGTTCCTACCACAACTCATGCGGGCCACTGACAGACTACTACATTCCCTATTACATTCTGAAGCCGGACTCCGAACAAGTCACTGTTGATAGTGCACCATGTTGCTCTGTTGTAATCTTCATCGACTCTAGAAGTGGTGACCGACTGGGAAGCAATCTGATCAAACTTACATGGAACTTCTCAATGAAGTGCAGGTAATTAGGCTAGCAGTTTGGCAATGCTGTGACACTGAAAATAGGCATTCCCTTGCAGTGTACTATAGTAGTACTTCAAATCATTTTCTTTCTCATTGTTGGATCAATCATTTTTTTCTCAAAGGTTTTTTTATCTCTTAGAAGAGGCTCCTGATATGGTTCTATACAGATTATACTGCAACTTTGAAAAGCTCAAGTCTAACGGTGATCTTGTTGCTAGAGCTTAATGCTAATTGTGAGAAATCTAATTTTGAATTTATGTGTCCAAAAAGAATTCCTGGTTGTATGTCCTTTATTAACCAGGGATCTTTGAAATATAGGTTACTGGTGGTGACGGTACGGCAAGTTGGCTGCTTGGAGTAGTTAGTGACCTGAAGCTATCCCATCCCCCTCCTGTTGCTACCGTACCTCTTGGAACTGGACATAACCACCTTTCATTTGGATACGGTAAGTTAATGCCTCTTGCTTATTTTGAGCATACTGATTTCTTAATTATGATTAATATTCTACCTCTGTGGTTTATGTGTCTGGAAAAAAAATATGTTTTTTTGTTTTTTTTGCAAATGAAGAAATGTAGAGTTAAATTTTTTGTTTGACTGTTAAACAAACACAATAAAACCATAAAACTCAGCCACAAGAGACGTACTATCTTTATTAATGCTGGCAAACAAAAATGTGTCGCCTGAGCATCAGTGTCACCTTTTATTTGAATATAGAAAATGTTATCGATTTAATCTTGTTATCAATGCACTACTACTTGAATATTTCATGAGCTATTTCGGCACTGTCTAAGATCAAATCTTTGTTCATTTTCAGTTACCGGATGCTTCCTGAATATTTTAGTGCAGCAAATGATTTAGTAATTGTATCCTAATAATTTTTACTTTTTATATGATTGTGCTTATGCTTGATTAGGGTTCTCTATGTCTCTCTTAGCTTGGAGCCATTGTGTAATCATTGTCTTATTCATCAATAGATATCTGACCTCATAAGTTTTCCATACCTCAGTCTGTTAGTTGCCTAATTTTTTCTAATGATATGCCAAGTATTTTTATGTTACAACATTTAGCCTCGAGCAACATAAACCTATCAAACATACTTGAACTGCCAACACTGATTCTTTTTTATGTTGTGATAGATAATGACCAATAGGTGTTCCTTTCATTTTTTTGAAGGTTGGAAATAAGCACCCTTCTGTTACTTTGTCAGTGGTGCTTCGTTCGATTGTCCGTTTTCTAATCCTCACTTTGTTCCCAGGTTTGTTCATATAAGCTTTGTTTGTCTGAACAAAATCAAATAATAACTTCAGTAGGGTTGCTTTGCTGAACATATTGCCAAACGTAGTGTCTTGAGGAAAAAATGAACTATATCAATTTTCACTACAACTTGCAAGTATTTTGGAGGTTTGTACAAGGAATGAAAGATGGTACTTGAGTCATTTGACTGTCTTTGCAGCCATTTAAATTAGATGAGCATCGCAAAGTGCTAATTCATTTCTATTTTATTTCCTATAATTCTTGTAATTTTGGTGTATGCCTTATCAGTTTGATCCTTGATAGTTAAAGAATGGTAGGGTAAAGTAACCAAGGATAGCTGGATCCATGGAGAAGGAGGTTGGGACCCATCAGCTGCTGCGAAGGAGAAGGCGAGTCCTGATCCAGTAGCGACGGGGTGCTGAGTTGCTGGCAGAGTTCCCTCCTCCGTATTCCTCTCATTTCATCTCTTATTGAGACTGAAACCAGATTGTTTTTTCACTGGTAGTCTATTATGGTGTCGACATTTTCCCCTTGTAATACTACTGAAACATCATATATTATCGTGCGATCCATGCCTTTTTAGTATAAAAGTTTAGCTGTCATGTAGCAACGCATGAGCACTATATACTAGAATAATTTGCGAACATGTGACCACACTATGTGTCTGTATTAATTTCACGAAGTTTGTTTTTTGGATTAAATGTTACTTTAACGTTGCTATTTAATTTTACAGTATTGTTATCTTATCATGCAATCCGTATGTTTTTAGTACAAATATTTTGTTGTCCCGTAGCAACGTACGGGCACGATACTAGTAAACCAAACAAAAAAGGATTAAGTCCACTTTTAGCCCTTCAACTATTGTGTTCGTCTAATTTTAACCCTCAGCTACAAAACCGTCTAGTACCCATACCCCAAATGTCAAAACGTTTACTTTTAGCACCTCGGCAGGGGCGAGGCTGTTTTGACCGACATTGAGCGGTTTTGACTGTGCCACGCTGGTGTTGGCCGCCACGTAGGACGTTGGCATGTATCTCAGCGACATGTGGGGCCGCGCATCATCCACTGATCCCCTCCCTCTCCATCCCCATGGCAGCGCCCCCCTTGCACTCACGTGTGAAGTTCATGCTGGACGGCGGCAAGCTCGAGCCGCTGCCAGCAAGTGGCGTCGGCGCAGACAGCGACGCCACCAATGGTGGTCAAGGCCGCCGCCGCCAAATCCGTGGGGTTTACTTCTTCTTCCTAGCCTCTGCAGCCACCTCAGCGCGTGTTGCAGCCCCGATGCGCCCGCCGCTGCGGCAGCAGCAGTAACCTCCACGCGCCGCCGCTGCCGTCAAGCGTCAACCAGCACTTCCCGCCACCGCCGCCTCTATAGCTGTAGCAGCAGCAGCATCTCCCGTACCAGCCTCGCATCGTCGACGTGACTTTGCTAGTCCCTCCCCAAGGTCAGCTGCTGGCATACCCACTGCCACCTCGTGGCCACGGTGAGGGCCCCTCCGCCGTGGTCCCTGACCCACCTTCACCGCTGCCGTACCAGCCTCGCCCCACCGGCTTCCCTGGTGTACAGCAGCGCCAGCAGCAGGTGGGCTACCCGCCTCGATCCGGCGACAGCCCATCGCTCCTCGTCGGACAGAACAGAAGCAGCAGCAGCGTCCTCGCACTCCTCGCAAGAGAGGAAGGGAATGAGTGGGTGACATGTGGGCCCACATGTTGCTGAGATACATGCCAACGTCCTACGTGGCAGTCCACACCAGCATGGCACGGTCAAAACCGCTCAATGTCGGTCAAAACAGCCTCGCCCCTGCCTAGGTGCTAAAAGTATACGGTTTTGACATTTGGGGTACTGATACTAGACGGTTTTGTAGTTGAGGGTTAAAATTAGACGAACACAATAGTTGAGGGGCTAAAAGTGGACTTAATTCAACAAAAAATAAATTGGATATGACAGTATTGGTAATTTATATGTCACAATATTCTCAGATACTTCAGAAAGAACTGAGACAGAAATGAACAAAAATTTACATTTGAATGATCAAACAGAACTACAGCCTTATTGAACAGGTAACTACATAATTTCACATATGGCAGACAGAGCAAGGGAAAAACTAGAATAAAAAGAGAATCAATGGCATAGGGCTGAAATTCATCTATGAATTGGACCTCAGGCCCAACCATTCATGATTTACTAACTAACTTACTATGCTGCATACTTTCTTTCGTACAAATGGACACAAGTAAAACGTTAGGAATATAAATGCATGAGGGTTGCAAGTTATCTTACATATGTTAAATGCACACAGGAACTTCAATCTTGAGAACTCTATCATCAGCCACTTCACACTTGATCTCGACTATCTTAAGGTGTTCTGAAATTGCAGTTGATCTCTTCATTGAACTGATGCGTAGTTTAATTTCCACTTTATGTAACCACTGCATAGAGCATGATCAACTGACAACTAATAACTCTACAAAGTAGTAGTTGAGCATTTGTAAAGTTCATACCTCGTGGAGTTCAAAAGTGAGCTTCTCTAGAACTGGTGAGTGTTCAAGAATGCATGCTAGTGCATGGAAATCATCAGGCACATACCAGTAGCCATTCAGCAACAATGTCTTTAGATTTGTAAACACAGGGCACCATCTCAAATCTCTTTTAAAAATAAACTGCACAAAGTGCAAACAAAAAGGATCAAATAATCAACACTGTGAACATATTTGATTCATAACCATAGTTAGCAGCAGTGCATGCAAAAAGAAAAAAAAGAAAAAGAAAAAGAAGCAACATATATCAAATTTCAACTTGACCACACCTAGCACAAAAAAGGGTAAAAGATGTAACTTTAAAGTAAAACTATACCATGTCAGATGAAGATTTTAGCGCCAAGCTCTTAGCCTCCGATAAACCTCTTAGAAGCACACAGTTGATACTGCCATTGGCTGTGCTATCAGAAGTATCACAAAATTCACAATCACAAGTCCAAAAGTAATTTGCATTAGTGCAGCGGTCCCTACACCCCACTGTTATTCTGACAGATGCCTCAAGTAATGAGGGCATCCCATCAAGAATGGGAGTCCTCCCCTCAAAATGCTCAAGGCGCAGTGAGGCAACATTTGGGGTGTAAATGCGGATGCGAGAATCAGAGCTGCCTATGGACGAAATGACGATAAGATGTTTCAGGGACTCAGACACAATCCTGTTGACGGATGACAACTCACAATCCGTAAGCTCCAGATGATCCAAGGCTGGACAGTTTGAAAAGTTAAGCAAACTGTTGTGGACCTGTACACCAACGAGCCTCGGTCTCCTCAGGTGCCGGGAGATGAGAGGCAGGTTGTCTAGTTGAAGCCAGGGCTCAACCATACTTTGTTCAAACATAAGGAGGCTGAGAACTTGAACTTTGCACATCACAACATGCCGGAACCAAAGGTTTACGTGGGGCACATCATCATGACTCCTGAGGCGAGCATTGAACGTGAAATGGCATTTCTCGAGGGGTGAGCCTCCGCGGAGGAGCAGCAGATGGTTCACCAAACTCCGGAGTTCCTCCACAGAGAGAAGTTCATCTGGATTGAAGCACCCCACCCGCAGGACAGTGGCGGATTTCCAGAGGTGGCGCCATCTGCGGGCGAGCACACTCGTGCGGACGGCCTCTGCAGGTGGCAAGAAGACAAGGATGCGCACAATGACTTCATCAGGCAGGAATTCAATGCCCCCGCTGCCGGCAGCCAGCTTGGCCGTTTCTCCTTGAGACATTTTGTCGAACAGCAACCGGACCTAGGCGCTACGGAACAATATACAGTCTGTCAGTCAGAAGCCACAGATGAGAGGGAGACGGAGGTCTCGCTGAAGGCCGGTGCCGGCCTCACCTCACTATCGGCAGCAGCACTGGTCTCGCAGACAGGAGACAGCCCATGCCCCCTGGTTGCTCCAGCACTGGCGTCTGCTGGCTAGCTGCCCTGCGCCCTGAACGGCTGTCGTCGGGCAGCCGGTCGCCTGGACGGCTGGACGCCGAGGGCTCTGACCCCGCCGCGCCCCAGCTCAGCCTGATGCCAGCGGCCGATTATTCTTTTTTTATTGCATCAATTTTTAAATGACACATTTAGACTGTTATTTGCCTAGGAAAAAGATTTTGTGAAGCATATTTTTATATTTATATATTTTTTATGAAAAATATTTTTCTTTTGGCGGGAGAATCTAGCCCTTAGCCAAACAGTTTCACAGAGCGATTCTGATTAAGTATTTGAAACGTTTCTTGAGAGAATCTGAAATTGAAATGTTTCTATAAGAATCTGGATCCCCACCAAATGGACCCTAAGAGTTAATTACTCTAAATCTACGATGGTACCAATTAATCTTTCAGAGCAGAAACTAGATCAAAAGGGAATTTTGCCCTTTGCTTAACTTAGGCCTGCCACTTAGTTTCACAAACCCAAAAATCATTGACTTCACTACCTTAGTGACCAAGTGTGAGAGAAGGCTGGTAGCAACTTCATCTTTCCTTAATCAAGTAGGCAGGCTTCAGAACACCAACTCTTTGATCACTGCTTTACCAACTTTACAATGTGCGCCTTTAGGATTCACAACATAGTGCTTGATCAGGTTGATAAATATAGAAAGCATTGTTTATGGAGAGGGTAAGACCTAAACTCAAAAAAACCAGCCTGGCCTATGGTGTGCAAGTCAAAAGGCCAAGATGGCCTTGGAGTCGAACTCAAAATGAACAATTGCTATTGAAATTCCTTCACAAGTTTCTCAGCATAGAAGATATCCCTTAGGTAAACTTGATTTAGAAAAAATATTATCATAATGGGGAGCTACCATGTACCATAAACAAAGGCTCTTTTTGTGAAAGGACATTATTAAACTCTTAGATAAGTACAAAGGCAGGGTGAAAGTTAACGTCCAAGATGACAACATGTTTCTTCGGGCATGATCTATGTAATGACAGTTCCAATAATGAGCTTCCCTAAGCTCTTCTCCTTTTCAAAGAAAGTCAACATCATCTTTGCAGAAGTGGAGTCGACA
The DNA here is from genome assembly GCA_022036555.1 of Microstegium vimineum. Taxonomy (NCBI): domain Eukaryota; kingdom Viridiplantae; phylum Streptophyta; class Magnoliopsida; order Poales; family Poaceae; genus Microstegium; species Microstegium vimineum. The sequence goes on from CM039133.1 coordinate 44,669,195, forward strand.
ACAAACTTCCATAGCCTCTTTTATTTGTCTGTCTCATCGTTCTCCCCAATTTCAGCAACTTCCATTGCCTCTTTCAATAGCCTCTTTCATCAATGTGTGGTTCATCTAGCCTATAAATGGCTTTGGAAAAGCTCATTCTAGAACAAGCATCGGGTATGTTTCTGTCTACTACTAAAGGATTGACTGAGTACTAGGGGTCAGGGGAATCTTAAGAAGAAGGAACATGCACCTCCAAGATTTTATCTGTGTCCTTTTGTAACATACAGACAGAAGAAAAAGTGAAACATCTATTCATCAATTGTCTGTTTGTCCAAGCATGCTAGGAATCCATTAATCTGAGGATCAATAGCAATCAGACCCGTCCTCTGTTATGAATGACGACGGATAAACAACAAAGAACGAGAGATCAATCACAACAGGGACACGAGATTTAACGTGGAAAACCCCTCCAATGCGAAGGAGAAAAATCACTGACGCCAGCCAGCAAACACTCCTCACTATAATCAAGAGTCGGTTACAAACGCCGTATGGCCGCTCCGACCCTAGCCTTCGGCTTTATGGGGCCTAGGGTTCACTCCGACAGAAGTCGACCTATATTATGTGCAACTGAATTTGGAACATATTCAACATCCTCCATCTTTGAAAGTCTGAGAATACAAATTAACTGACCTTTCTTCATGGAGATCATAATCCTTCTATGCTTGGCAGTTTGGACCACCGAAATAACAAAATATGCGGTGCCTCGATTTCAAAGCTGTAGGATTTTCTTCTTCCACGAATTGGATGTGTTATCATCTTATCGCACCAAAAAGAAGCTAATACCAAAGACTTGAAGAATGAATAAACAATGTCCTTTGATTGTAAAGTTAGAGTTCTTTATCTTGTTCTTTTTCCCTCTCCTTCTTTGTTCCTTAATTTCTGAAGTTTTTCTTTCCCTCTCCTTCTTTGTAAAAGATCATATGATCACTTGTGTTTTTTAATTATCAATAAATCATTGTAGGGGTGCATGCCCCTCCAATTTGCTCAATAAAAAGATTAACATGGAGGTGTTCAATTAGTAATATGAAAAATGTTAAGAAATACGGGAGATAAATGTACAAGCTGAACATACACGTTGTCATCGGGCATTGAACACGCACGCTGTCATCGAGCAATGATACTTCGCAGGGCAGGTAAAAAAATCCCATGGACACCGGACCGGGCAATCTATATCTCTTATGAAGCTAAACCTAACTATAGATATATTTCAACATGCAAAACATTCACTTCCCACTAATAATCATATCCATCCACTAACTTTCAACCTTTTAATACAAGTCATCTTAATTTAATTTCATTTTGATTTTTGTAATCCCTGCACCAACCGTGCGGGGTACTTTCTACTCTCTCTCTCTCCTAAAAAATCTTAATGTTTGACTTTTGTCCTAAGAGCACCTCCAGTGTTGCAAAAAATCGAACCATGGGAAAAAAACCGAACCATGAACACTGGACCAGTCGAACCATATTTGTCATCGAATGTTGCAGAAGCGCCGAACTCAGCCGAGTTGATTAACATATGTCACATACGGACTTGACTTGTTTCTAGCCACTCCAAATGAGTCTGGCGTGCGGGCAGACGAGTTGTGGTTGTGGAAACATATTTTATTCGTGTGTAGGGGCCAATAATATACATGTCCACGCTGGGTGCCTCGAACCATGATTTTGGTTCGTCCTTGCCGAACCGAATGGTTCGTTGCAGCACTAGAGCTGCCCTAAGTTAAACTATTTTAAATTTGACAAAATCTATAAAAAAAAATTACTAAATCTATTTCACTAAATAGGTATATATACTATAGAAATATGTCACCTGATGGATCTAATGACTGCTATTTGGTAACATAAACACTAGCATTACACTGTACAAAATTCAGTGAAACTTTAAAAAGTTTGATTTAGGACAAGACTAAAACATGTAAGCTCTTTTTTCGATCGAGACAAAAGGGAGCAGTGATCAGCCAGGATCGAGCAACACATCCGACGTAAGAACATGAGAACATCACATTCCCTTCGCACTACATACGAGCACCGAGAGCAGCTACAAGTGTGAACCAATGACCCCCAGGACCTACGTCGTGCCCACTTTGCATCCATCGGGTTCGTCTTTTTGACAACCACGACGACGACGGCGCCGCCCCAATCCCCCCCGCCTAACTCAACGTGTCCATCCGCCTAAACTAGTGTCAGCCCCCACGAAAAATTCAACCTGTCTGAATGTCCGGTAGCAGGACACGAAGTCAATCACACCGAACATGGAGCCCCACGAAGAATTTCAGTTCACGAGCCACTTATACTAGTGGCGCTCAGTGCCAAACGGCCGGCCGGTGGTGGTAAGCCGACGATTATTCAGTTTCAGTCCGCCGCCCCCAAACGACACGACGACAGCTGACCACCGCACTAATTAACAAAGTTGATCAGATAATAATCCACCACTATCGTCTCCGATATCCGATCCAGTCCACCCCCTCCACCAATCACTCCTGAATCATAGCGAGCTAAGCACACTCCACCACTTCTCTCTCTATATATAAGTGGATCATTGATCCATTGAGCAGAAATATATATTCAGCCGCGTTAGAGAGCAGCAGCAGCAATGGCAGCAGCCATCGACGACTCATGCAGGAGGCCAGGGTCGATCCCATTCAAGTGGGAGATCTGCCCGGGTACACCGAAGCACGTCAGGAGCAGCAGCGCGAGCGCGGCGCCGCCGCCGTCATCGCCGTACCACTCGTCCACCGCTACCACCACCGGCTCCAAGGTGGCGGTGTCGCCGAAGCTGACGCCACCGCCGGCCATGTCGCCGTCGCCGTACCACTCCCCGCGCGTCTCCTACTACTCCTCCTCCGCGGCGGCGCGGTCGGCGTCCGTATCGCCGTCCCGGCGCCGCGTGCCGCCGCATCAGCATCAGCACCGGCCCACCGCCTTCCTCGACGTCAACCCCCGGGTCGTCGCCGCCCCCGCGTACTACCACGCCGCCGCGAGCGCTGTTGAGGTTGAGGACGAGGCGGCGGTGCCGGCCAGCAGGTGCTTCCCGCTCCCCGTGTTCCGGAGGCGGGACGGCAGGAAAGGTGGCCGCCGGTCGTCGTCCGGAACCGGGACCATAACGACGTCGGGCTCGTCGTCGGCGAGTAGTAGCTTCTGGTCGGACTACGGCGGCGCCGGCGCGCTGCCGGCCCCGGGCGGCCTTCGGCGGTCGGTTTCGACATCCTCGTCGTCGTCGTGCCTGTCGCTGTCGTTCAGGAGTAGCGGTAAGGTTGCCGAGGCCAGGGACGTGGAGGCCGCCGCCGGCTGGTTTTACTGAGACTGAGAATCTGAGACATAGCCGGCAAAGGCAACCAACGATTGTTTGTGTCTGTTCTCAACCAAAAAAAAAAAAAAAAAAAAAAAAAAGAACAACGATTGTTTTTTTTTGTGTGTGTGTGTTAGCGTGTGATGAGATATTGAGACCCAGCAAGCAAGCAAAGGTCGGTGATGCAACCGCTTGGCTGGAGACTGTTTGTATGCGCGAGTGGAGTTCGTGTACTATCAAACAGTTGCTCGTTGGTAATTACGCATATTTACTTACTTATTAGTAGCAAGTATACTTCATCTTAAATTATAAATTATTCCAAAAATCTCAATCAAACCATAAGTAATTTATAGTAGTTGGTGGTATATTAGTGTTGTCTGAAATCATCTTAATTTCAGGCACCTAAACTATAGAAAGAGTAGATAATAAAATAATAATATTTACGATGTCCAACCGTTAATTATCTTTTCATAGTATATCTACT